>CM035411.1:89241233-89918733 GCA_020310875.1 Ceratopteris richardii
AGGGGAAAAAAATTACTTTGGCGGTCCTAAGTGTGTTCACACACATCACTACCGAAATATATTAAAAATTCCCCTTAGGAGTGATGAGCTAAACAAGCAGTTGGCACTCATGTATAAGGAAGTTCCAAGCTATGTGGAAAGAGATTAATCCACAAAATGAAGTAAGCCCAAAGCTTTTTGGAAAGCTTCAAAATTCTTCCTAGTAGAGCCTATGTGAAAAGCTCTACACCATTATCTTGTGTGGGCACATATGCCAAACTGATCTCTCCAGTGGAGAACCTCTCCTTGAGATAATGATAGTGCACCTCAATGTGCTTAGTGTGAGCATGGAACATAGGGTTCATCATAGCTATTGATCAATCCACAAAATGAAGTAAGCCCAAAGCATTTTGTGGAAAGAGATCAATAAAAAAAATGAAGTAAGCCCAAAGCTTTTTGGAAAGCTTCAAAATTCTTCCTAGTAGAGCCTATGTGAAAAGCTCTACACCATTATCTTGTGTGGGCACATATACCAAACTGATCTCTCCAGTGGAGAACCTCTCCTTGAGATAATGATAGTGCACCTCAATGTGCTTAGTGTGAGCATGGAACATAGGGTTCATCATAGCTATTGTTGTGATCTAATTGTCAATGAAGGTGGTGGTGGAAAAAGACTAACCAACACCCAAATCAGCCAAAAGGTGTGTGAGCCACACACATTCAACAATTGCTGTGAAAGCTTCATTATACTCATATATACATGAGCTACCAAGCATGAAGCAAAAACCACTGGTGGACATACGAGTGTCATAGCAACTAGCCTAGTCTTAGTCAGAGAAAGCATGTATATCTGGCAGTAATAATCCCCCCTTGGGATAAAACAAGCCAAATATCCGGGTACCACTCAAATAACAAAACATGTGCTTAGCCACCTGTAAATGCTTGACACCTCGACAATGCATAAACCTACTCATTTGAGAGATATAAAATTGAATATCAAGATGAGCTATGTCTAAGTAAATAAATCATCCAACAACTTGCTGATAGAGAACAACATCAAATGCATCTCCGACATCATGAAGACTCAATTGTAAACTTGTTTTCATAGGATTAGCAATAATTTTGCAATCTTCAAGGATAGAACATTGCAATAATGCTTCAATATATTTTGTTTGACACAAATCTATTCCCCCATAAACTTGCATAAGCTAAATGCCTAAATAATGATGCAAATGCCCCAGATCTAACATCTCAAACGAGGCATGCAAATGAGCCTTAAATTCAGCAGTATGCTTCTCATTAGGACTAGTATGCATCATATCATTGACATATACAACGATGATCAGAAGTACATCATCTACACACATAACATATAAGGTGCTCTAAGTTGGACTATTTTCAAAACCATGTGCAATCTAGTAAGAAAATTTCTTTTTGTACCAAGCATGTGGTACTTGCTTCAAACCATATAATGCCTTTTTCAACTTGCACACTTTGTTTTCATGCCCTTTATGCAGAAAACCATGGGACTGAAATACATACACTTCTTCAGGTAAGTCACCATTTAGAAATGCAGTTTTAAATTCCAACTGATGTACATTCCAACCATGATAAGCTATAAGTGCACATATGCTACAATTGGTGGTCATTGGGCATGTGGGTGCAAAGGCCTCATCAAAATCAATTCCTCTCTTTTGAGCATAACCTTTTGCAACAAGCGTAGACTTATATCTATCGACTATTCCATTAGGCTTATCTTTCAACTTGTATACCCATAAGTGCCTATGGCCTTTTTGCCAGGAGGTAAATCACATAAAGACTAAGTACCACTCTTCATTTAGGCATATTTTTAGTCTCTTCTATGCCAACCCTCTCATCAACAAGTGCATCATGTAAACTTGCATCAGAAGGAGAATGATCTCCATTATCATATTGAACCTGTAAAGGCCGAGAAATTACCTCATTTGGACCAACAATTGCTTCTCCACCTATAAAAGGAGGAAAAAAAACATAAGACATGTATTCCCCCTTTGATCAAAATGGAGGGTGCTCAATTTGCAAGTTGAAAAATTTTCAGCCAAAACCAAAAACTGTTTGAAGCACATAGAAAATTAGGACTTTGTTTTCAATGTATACACCCATGCATGGGTGGAGAAATCATCAACATAAGTCATGAAGTAAGAGTAGTTCCCAAAACAAGGTGTTTGCATAGGGCCACAAACATCACTATGAAAAGGCTGCAATTTATGAGCATCTCGAACTAAACCCTCTTTTGGAAAGGAGGAACATTGCATTTTGTCCAAAGTACAACCTTCATAGACATGTTTACAAGGTTCCTCGACTTCAAGTAGAGAGGAAACCATTTAAAATCTATGCAGATGTAGCAAACTAGCAAAATTAAGATGACCAAAGTGTGCATGCCAAAGCTTTGTATTTGAGATAGCCTGAGAATCTTTAACTACGCATGCTCAATCATTAACAAATTTTGCATAGTCTATGAGATTATACAACCCACAACATAAAATACTAGAAGCAATAATAACTTGGTTGCCCCACTATCAAAGTACCGAATATCTGAGTCTACTACAGACATAATGCTCATGAGAAGATGGGTAATAGTTGCAAATAGTAATAAATGCCTATTCTTCATTTTGAACAAGATTAACAAACTCTATTTTAGGTGTAGAGGCCTCTACAACAACCATTCTAGCCTCTTTCTTCTTTGCCTCTTTCACAACAAGTTTTGGACAACTCTTTATGACATGTTGATTTCCCTTATAGTATTTGCAATATTGTTTCTGCTTTTTTTTCTTCTCATCTTTATCTTCCTTTTTTAACTATGCAACATTATAAGATGTTTGCTTACTAGTAGATGAGATCCATTTACCTTTTCCCTTCTGACTAGGTAAGAAAGCTTGATCTGCAACATGCATAATGGGCCTATTATGCCTGGATTGATATTCCTTCAACATAACAAAGACTAACTCCTAAAATCATAAGGAATTTGGATTTCTTTTTATCATCAATCAAAGAGTAGAGGAAGAACTCTCATATGAATCCAGAAGACTGTTAAGAAGAGTTTACACAAGTGAACTATCTTGCAAGACTTCATAAGAAAAAATTCATTACTCCTTCAAATCTTTGATCTTTGTCAAAAAATTGTCCATGGAATCTCCTTCATTCATGTGATCACTGTCCAATTGTTTTTGGAGGTAAGAAACACGAGCCTAATTTCTTGCCTAGTATAAAGTTGTAAGTGTATCTCAAGCACACTTTACTATTTTGGAGGAGCGAGTGTGAGGGATAATGGCACGTTTGAGAGACAAAGCTATCAATGCATGTGTGTGAGCATACTTGCCATCCGAAGAAAGCTCCTTTGCACTAGGTGCATTATGAACCACAACACGAGCATGAATTTGAAGATCATCATCTTGAATGCCATCTATATCACCTTCAATAACTATTTTACAAGTGTAATAGGATGTTTTTCAACATGGTACACAATATTCCACAACCCTTTTGCTACCAATAGATGATGCATCATATATGACCATAATGGGTAATTAGTACCATCCAACTTGTCCTCAATAGCCAACATATAGAATACATCATTGTTTTTAGCCATGGCCAATGACTAAATACCCTAATGCAAAAAATGATTATATCTAAAAAACTTGAGCAAAAACACCCTATCAAGCTCTACAAAACTTATACCAGATGTCGAGGTGCTTGTGTAGACTTTGATGTTCTTGTGCTCTCAAACTAAAACCTAAATTATATATGTTTGGCACAAAAGGACGAAATTGTCTCCATAGTTGATGTGATAGCATGTTTGGGAGCCAAAATGAGCTTAGATCAAAATTCCAATGCCACAAAGCAAAGGTGTTTTGAACTCCTAATCACCCCATGTATGCTCACCAATTTTCATGCGATTCTGAGACTGTGACTAGAGGGGTGTCAATGACACCCTAGATGAAGTGGCATCCTACTTTGATACCAATTGTTGGAGTTCGAGGTGTGTTGTTATATGGAGTATCATATTTGAGTAATGATGTAGAGGTGAGAACCTCCTCTTATACATGTTGGGTATGATACTCACATGAGTGCCAAGTGGCACTCATATCAGAAGCATTGACCATTGCCTTTTATGGGTATGAATGGGAAAGAGAGATATAGAGACTTCCACATGGCTGGGTGGAGAACAATGATCTATCTCTGTGTGTTCGTGCGAGTTCCTAGATTTTAACCAGCAACCTTTCTTCCTCTGCCTCGAACTTAGTGTTGAGCAGGCCCAAAATTAGAGGGCTTCATTGAGAGCAATCCAACACTGGCATCAGAGCCGACGATGCGCAAACACGTTGAAGAATGGCGACAGACGGCCCACACTGGAGCCCACAGAGGCGCCCACAAATAGACAACGATAGACGGCCCATATCGGAGCCCACAAAAGCACCTCTTTCTCTCTCCACCCTCTCTCTTGGATGAAGACAAATAGGACTTTTTCTCTTATGTATAGAGAGGTTGCTGAGCGTGCGCGCTGCTCTATGGGATCATTCCCTCTTCTCTGAACACTTCTCACAATTGAAGCTACTCCATGAGGAAGGAGGTAAAGTAGATTTCGAACTTTTTTTCCCAACCTTGGAGGGAGAATAACCGACTTATTGGTCAAGATATTAAGGGAATAAGGATGCAAATATGTAGTATGGGCTGTGGATATGAGATATGGTTCATGGGTTTAGCTTCAAGAGCTTCAGCTTCTCTGTTGTGGGTTTGCAAAGTTACCCTCTCATGAAGATTTGCTTTTCTACATCCTATCTGTGACATACCCGACTTCTCTGCACTATAGCTTGGTCATACGATGTCCAATTTCAGAAATTTTTGTGATATTACGAAGCTGTGCTTCTAAGATTTGCTTAGAAACCATCGATGTTTGATTTGGATGAGATTTGGCCAACCAAAATCTCTTTGCAGTGCTTCAGCAGGAATAGGCGGCCACTCCTGGGCCTAGTTTTTCATCTTCCGGTGTCCAAATTCACTTTTTTCACTTGGGATAGCTTCAAAATTTTGAAGTACAGGTGCTGAGCTACATTTTTTGGACTAGTGAGGACTGTCAAATTTCAGAAGTTGCTCAGTTTTACTCAGTTTGCCTGGTTGAGGCTATTGCCAAGTGGTTTTGGCATTGTTTTTTATGGTTTTTGGTATTTAGAACCTCCCCGGAGCAACCGGACATTTCCAATTTTTGTTTGGGCCTAGGGAAGATTCAAAATCAGCGACCTAAAGCTTCAAGGATCACTTGGATTTCACTTCCGTAGCTCCATTTTGTAACAAGGAAGTGCTCTTGTGATATATTTCTCTTCTTCTTGCATATTTAAGCTTTACTTCCATTCATTTTCATATTCTCTAGTTAGAAAACGGGGGAAGGGAAGTAAAACATGGAACCTAAAGGAAAACTAGTAGTTGAACATACTTCTCCATCTAAAGAGCAACTAGAGGATCCTGATTCTAGAATGGAAGAAGTAGGATTAGGGCAAGAAGTAGAAGAAAAATTAGAAGAAAAAGAGCCTCAACAGGAAGAGTATACATATGAGGAACTTTTAGATGAGTTTGTCACTCGTGACCAATTCATAGACTTGAAAGAACAAACCCTTAAATTAGAGAGAGATCTTGGTAGCATCACATCTCTTATACAACAGCTTAAGTCTCAAATGATCTCACTTGAGACTAGTGTCACCTCTTTCCTAGCTAGAAAGGAAAGAGAAACCCCTCCTATTCCTCTAGAAATTACTAGGAAAGATACTTCTCTTCCTAGTAAACATAAAGGAGAGAGCTCTAGGGAAGCTCCCCTCCTGAAAGACTTAAAGCCACCTACCTTTACGGGGGATGACTGAGACAGGAACAAGGATGCAATCTACACTTTTTTACAAAAGTGGCATGATTTGCATCAATTGAAGGGCACCCCACCAGAGTATCATGTGCTAGAGGTGAGTCTCTCCCTCGGCCCGCATGCTTATAAGTGGTGGATGAGTCTTAAGGAGGCGAACTCTATCCCTACTGACTGGACTCAGTTTGAAACTCTTTTTCTAAAAGAGTTTCTTCCTGAGAACGAGGAGGAGAGGAATTGGGATGAGTGGGATAGGATTACACAGAGAGGTAGGCCTCTTACGGTCTACCTATCCCACTATAGAGAGATCATTTTGAAACTTAAGGGCTTAAATGTTTTCCAGAAGACCAGAGGGTTTGTTAGGGGCTTAGATAAAGCCATAAAGAGGGAAGTAAGAAGGAATGCCCCTAAGACATTTGAGGAGGTGATCAAGTATGCACAGATTTATGAGGACCATAACCGTCCTCAATATACTCCTGTGGAGACGGATCAGCCCCTCAAGCCTCTTAGTACGACTAAATTCAAGAAGAAGTTTCCTTTTGGAAAAAACAAAGTTTTTATTAAAAAAGAAAGATCACAAGGGCCTAGGTTATCCACAGATCACTTTGAGAGGGCCAAAAGAGAGAACCTATTCTTTAGGTGTCTATCTCCTAGCCATTCACAGTGGAACTGTCCACTCAAGAAGGGGGAAGAAAAGAAGAAGGGACTAGAGTCTAGTATGGCCCTTGAAAAGGGCAAAAAGGCGGTCCACCTAGTGCAAAACCTTCCTATTCATGGCAGCTCTAGCTGCAAGGGAGTGGAGGTGATGCACGAGGATATAGAGCAGACTTGTTTGACTCAATCATTGTGGTCATCACAGTTTGGACCACATGACCTAGTTAAACTGCATGGTGGTGTATACGGGACAAGGGTGCGGGTCATGTTAGATGACTCTACCACTCATAATTTTATAAACTATGCTTTGGTTAAGAAATTAAAGATTCCCTAGCAGCCTAGTGCACATAAATACATTGTATCTACGATGCAAGGGCAAGATAAGAGGATATGGGATACTATGGTATCCAATTTGGAAGTCAAGATGCAGGACTGTACAGATTATATGGACTTCCAAATTATGAATATGGAGAGGATAGAACTTGTGTTAGGAAGAGAGTGGCTATGGGGGTTGGGAGATACACTTAAACGCAGCTATCAAAACAACACACTTGAATTTGAAAAGATTGGAAGTAAAGTTTGTATTCAGGGAGAGAGAGATGTACCTAGTGCACCTCTCATTTCATCATTAGAGTTGTATAGTCTTTGTTATTCTCAGCATGTATAGGAGATGTTTTTATTGTATAGTCATGATATGGAGCATTGTATAGACAGCTCATTTGATGTATATTTTCATGCTAGGAATGTAAATATGGACAAGACTTTCTACTATTCTTTTCTGCAAGAGTGTGTGGTTAAAAGTTTTAAGGATCGTATGTTTGAGTATAGAGACCTTTTTCCCACTGACTTACCTAGAGGGCTACCACCTGAGAGAGGGGACATTGACCATGCCATTGACGTAGTTACTAACACTAACCCTATTTGTAAGCCACCTTATAGGCTTAGTTTTTCTCAGCATGAGGAGGTTGAGAGGAAATTGCAAGATTATTTAGATAAGGGCTTCATTAAACCTAGTAACTCACCTTGGGCATCGCCAATGCTCCTAGTTAAAAAGAAAGATGGCTCTATGAGATTATGTATAGACTATAGAGCACTTAATAAGGTAACTATAAAAAATGGGTTTCCTATGCCTAGATTGGAAGATCTATTTGATCAGTTACATCAAGCTAGGTATTTTACCAAGCTTGACCTTAGATCAAGATATCACCAGATTAGGATTAGGACAGAGGATGTTCTTAAGACTACATTCAGGACAAGATATGGGCACTATGAGTTTTTGGTGATGCCTTTTGGTCTCACCAATGCTCCTGCCACTTTCATGAAACTCATGAATAGTGTTTTACAGCCTTATATAGGTCACTTTGTGGTAGACTTTTTGGATGACATTTTGATCTATAGTGTATCAGAAGAGGAGCACTTGGAACACTTGAGAAAGTACTTCAAGTGCTAAGAGAAAATTCACTCTTTGCTAAGGAATCAAAGTGTGAATTTTTTAAGACAGAGGTTAGATATCTTGAGCATATAGTCTCCCACGATGGAATCGAGATGGATCCTAAGAAAGTAAGGGCTATTATGGAATGGCCACATCCAAGGAACCTGGAAGAGCTACAGATCTTCCTAGGTTTATCAGGTTTCTATCGAAGGTTCACTAAGAATTATGCCAAGATTGCTATCTCGATGACAAAATAGCTTAAAGGGAAAGGGAAAACCTTTCATTGGGGAGACAAACAGGAGCAAAGTATGGAGAAGTTGAAAGTAGCAATTGCTACAGCTCCACTTTTACATATAGCAGATCCCAACAAACCATTTGTGGTTGAGACTGACACGAGTGATTTTGCCATAGGAGCAGTTTTAGTTCAAGATGGTCAACCAGTAGCCTTTGAGAGCAAGAAACTAGAACCGGCTCAGAAGAATTACTCCGTCTATGAGAAGGAGTTGTATGCAATTGTCCATGCTTTGAAGAAGTGGCGTCATTATTTATATGGTGCCAAAGTTACGATAGTGTTTGATCAAGAGAGCATTAAGTGGCTCTCTAATCAAATAGACCTTAAAGGTCGTAAGACCTGATGGGCAGAGACCCTTCAGGAGTTTGATTATGAGCTTAGGTATAGGAAGGGAAAGTTTAATGTAGTGGCTGATTCACTTAGCCGCATGCCCTCAATGGACTGAGTTTTACTCAAATCACTAGTGAGCTACTTGAGTCCATTAGAGGGAAATGTAGGCTTGATCCTGCATATTCCGAGATTTGGGAAGCCATAGAGAATGGGGATCGTGATATATGGGTTTCCAGTGAGGATTGAGTATCGATGGATACTCAAGAAGGATTCAAGTGGAAGAACTACAGTGTCCATGATGGATATCTATTATACAAAGGTAAGGTGTGTGTCCCTAGAGATCTTGAGATGAGACGGCATATTTTGTATGAGTGTCATGACACACCTAGTGCGGGACACCCAGGAGTTAACAAGACTTATGATCTTGTTAAGAGGCAGTTTTATTGGCCTGGACTTCATAAGGACATCCTAGAGTATGTGCTTAAGTGCACTAAATGCTAGGTCAACAAAGCTGAGAGGTTGAGGATTGGAGGACTAATCCACCCATTGGATATTCCTAATGAGAAGTGAGAGAGTATCTCCATGGACTTTATAGTCGGATTACCTAAGACACAGAGAGGGCACGACTCGGTCTAGGTAATTGTGGATACGTTAACCAAAATGGCTAGGTTTATTCTGACACGTACTACAGTGCATACACTAGAGTTGGCTAGACTCTTTGTAGAGAACCTATATACCATTTATAAAATCTTTGCTTCTTCTCTTGCTAGGAGACTCAGTCCTATGATGTCCCAATTCATTCTTCCTGAGCAGAAAGGTTTCATCAAAGGTAGATTCATCTTAGATACTATCATATCTTTGTGGGAAGGGATGGACTATGCTAGTGAGTCTGGTCAAGACTACTTCTTTTTCAAAATTGACTTTGACAAGGCCTATGATAGGATTGAGTGGGACTTCATTCTTCAGTCTCTTCAGGACATGGGTCTTGGAAGAAGATTCATTAAATATGTAAGTTCTTTATTTGGGAATGCTTACTCTAGAGTGTCTGTTAATGGCCAAGTTTCTGAACCCTTTAAACTTATCAGATCTATAAGACAAGGTTGTCCCCTAGCTCCCCTGCTGTTTGCTATAGCTAGTGATGCTTTGGGCTGGTTGGTCAATGATGCTATTACTAAAGATCTTATGGATGGTATTGTTATCCCTAAATCCCCCTCCCCTCTATGTCTTCAAATGTATGCTGATGATACCAATGCTGTCCTCAAGGCTGATGATAAATCTTTGGAAAAATTCTTGGAATGTCTGGATATCTTTTGTCTGGCCAGTGGTTCTAAGGTCAATCATAGTAAGACTAGTTTTAAGGCTTCTAATAATATCATTCCAGGTAAAATTATCCAACTGGGGTGCAATGTTATGAAGGATGGGGAAGTTTTTAGATTATTAGGTATCCCTATGGGATTTAATGTTTCCTTTGCTCAAAAGTGGGATTGGGTGGTTGAAAAATTCAAGAAAAATTTGTCTCTCTGGTATGATGCTAACAGTTCTTTACCCCACAGATCTTTCATATTGAATCAATTTTTGCTTCCCAAATTGGTTTTTTTCTTGTCGTGCTGGTCTCCCTCCAAAAAGTAGTTGGGTCAGGTTTTATCTCTGGCTAAAAGGTTCCTTTGGGGTGGCTCTGATAATAAGAAAAAAAATGCTAAAGTCTCCTAGGAAGTGTGCTGTCTGCCTAAAGAAAAAGGAGGTCTGTGGTTACTTTGTCCTACCAAGATGGTTGACAACATGGCTGCCAAATGGGTTCTTAGAAGTCTCAAGTGTAATGATATTTGGTCTATTCTCATTCATAGAAATGTTTCTAAATTTTATCTAGCTAACTACAGGTCTTGGCAAAACATAAATCTGTGGGATATCATATGTTGTCCCCATCCCATTTCTCCCATTGGTAGCCCTTTGGTCTGCAGGATCTGGAAGGCTTGGTTTAAAGCTAAATTTGTGTTTGTCCCCCTAGCTAATCTGAGTCTTATTTTTTATTTTTATGTGCAAGAGTCCCCCTGGCTTGGCTGGTTGGCTCATTGGAACAACTGCAACTTAGAAATTAAGGAGCATAAGTGCCATAAGCTCTCCTTCAAATCATGTGGAGATTTTATGGCCAATGGAGGTATGTTAGAAGATCAGGCCCTGATAAACTTGCCTAATTTCTCCCTGTCATGTATGCAGGTTCTGCTCCAGCATAAGGCCATGTTTGAAGTGCAGCTGTCTCATTGCAAATGGGAGAGGCTCAAGCTCAGCTATGTTGCTGATATGATATTCTGCAACTTCAAAAGAAAAAAGGGTTCTATGAACCTGATCGTCCCTAAGCTGAACACACTTTGGAGTGTCAATTGGTCCTCTTCTCAATGGTCCTTCAGATTTAAATCTCTGTGGGCTTACCCTGACTGCAACAAACATTCCTTTCTCCAATGGCTGATTATTCATCAAGGTCTTTGGGTGGGCCCCAGAGTCAAGAAAATGTTTGCTGGTGGAGGCAATTGTACATTTTGTTGCAGAGTGGAGGATGTTTGTCACCTCTTCTTTGAATGCACCCATGCTAAGCCCTTCTGGTTCCCTGTTGAAAAATACTTGCAGAATATCCAAGCCCCCAAACTTCAAAAGTTGGAGGTTCTTCTCGGGTGCTGTAGAAATATGGATATTTATTATGGAACAAGTGGAGGGGTCACATCCTGTGGTCCATCTGGCTTAGCAAAAATAATAGGGTTTTTGGTCATGTGAGGAGGAACTTCCTCATTTCCCTCCCCAAGACCCTTAAGAAAGTAGCTATTCACTGCATAAAAAGCATTTCTAAGCCATCTCAGTCTCCTCAGAGCATCAACTCTCTACTGTATGAAAACAAGTATTCCTGTCGGAAGTTTTTGTTAGCTCAAATGTATTCTGGTCACATATTTGCCATGTTTTACTCATTGTAACAGTGTTTTTCTGAGGTGCTCCTGCCCTCTGCACTGATGTAACTTTCCTCCATCAATTTATATTTTCTAGTTTCTTCAAAAAAAAAACCTTCAGCTTCCTACTTCATTTGCTAAAGACAACATATGGTATCTAGAGCATCTTCAGAGCATCAGTTGAGTGTCGTCTGGTGATGAAGCTAGTCAAGCTCGATGCAAGGCTCTCTTGGTCGGTGCTGCTTGAACGAAACACGATGGACAAAGGTATCTGGAGTCGCGACTGACAGGGAGTAGCTGGAGCTGAGACTGACAACACTAGAGGAACCTTATTCAATAAAGATTTTGGCCGGCGATGAACGAAACACAATGGACAGAGAGTAGCTGGAGCCGTGACTGATAGGGAGTAGCTGGAGTTGAGACTGACAGCACTAGAGCTGCGATAAAGTTCGAGCTAGAGCTGCGATTGATCGAGAGTAGCTGGGGCCACGATTGATTGAGAGTTGTTGATATATTTAGGTAGTGATGTGTGGGAACACTCTAGGAGTTGTTGATATATTAGGTAGTGATGTGTGTGAACACTCTAGGATCGACAGGGCACTTTTTTCTCTCTTTAGGAGGTTTTCTTTCCCCTGCTTGTATATACGCCTATTGCCCTAATGGGATACTTATCTTTGTACATTCTAGTGGTAATACATTCAGTATTGTGTGTTGTGCTCCAAGCTTCTTCTTCTTCCTTGTGCTATTCACGTGCTTCCACAGATGTCTAACTCCAACAATTGGTATCAGAGCAGGTTGCCGCTTCATCTAGGGCATTGTCTACACCTCTTTGGTTGGAGTCTCAGAATTGCATGAACTTTGGTAAGCATACTCAGGGTGTTTCAGAGATCAAAACAGCTTTGTTGTGTGTGTCGAAATTGTGATCTGAGCTCGTTTCGGCCTCCAAACGCACTATCATAGTGCTTGTGCAGGCTATTTTGTCTTTCTGTGCCAAAGGTATATACTAGTTTGGTTCGGCAGTATAAGCATCTCGAAGTCTGCTACATGTTTAGCAGAATTCCTCTCGGCAGTTTTGTTCAACTTTTTAAGATAGAGTCAATTTTCTGCATCAAGGTATTTTAGTCACAGGCCATGGCTGAAAGCAGTGATGTATTCCGTACGTTGGCTGTTGAGGATAAGTTGGATGGTACCAACTACCCATTGTGGGCTTATATGATGCATGTTATTGGTCACAAACATACTATGGAATATTGTGCAAGGTGTTGAAAGACGTCCTGTTACACCTGCAAATATAGGTACTACAAATACAAGTGCTGGAGCTTATGGAGATGGTGTCGAAGATGATGATATTCTGTAGATTCCTATTCGTGCTACTGCTTTTGTTGCATCTACTGCAGAGCAAATTTGTTGGGATGGTAGAGATGCTCAAGCACATGCATTGATAGCTTTGTGTGTCAAACATGTTATTATTCCTCACATTCGCTCTTGCAGGACAACTAAGGATGCTTGGGATATACTTACCACATTGTACCGGGCTAGGAATGAGGCTTGTGTTGCTTACCTCCGAAAACTATTGGAGAGTGAGCACATGAATGAAGGTGATTCTATGGACAAGTTTATCACAAAGATCAAGGATTTGAAAGAATAATTGATTTCTACTGATGAAGTTATACCAGATAGCTTACTTGTGCAGACCGTTCTAAATGGTCTTCCTGACTCATATCACAGTTTTGCTTGTAATCTTTGTTTGATGGTGAAAAGCAATCCAAATGCCTTGTCATTTGACGAGTTAGTCTATTGGAAAACAATGTCACATCAGTCCAAAATCCATCTAGGGCAGAAACCTTAATTTTGGTACTTAGTCATTTTTGGCACAAAAAATGGGTAAACTTTTTATGAGCCTATCTTGTAGAGCTTGAAGAGAGCTTTCCAATGGTATATAACATTCAGTCATTAGAGATCAGATTTAGGAGAAAACCCTAACCCTAATTTTCTACTGATTTAGGGTTTTGACCTCATATGATAGCTCTCAGCATGAGGACCATAAAAATGTTATCAGATCATTCATCAGGTAGTAAGAAGTATGAAAAAGCAGGTCAAGAAGTTATTTTTAAAGTTAGCTAAAAACAACTTTAAAAATAAAGCAAACTCACCTAAAATAAAGCAAAAGCAATTTGAAAAGCGTTGTGATTAAAATAAAGCGCTTTTTTGTGAAGCTCTAAAACTATATAAGGAAGCCATAGTCTCATTGTAAATCATCCTACACCTAGTTCAATGCCACGTTTAGTACCTCAATAGAGGTGGTGCTCTTAGCACATGGGGCAGCCATGGTGCTATCTTGGAGCATGTTGAGGAGCGGCTATGGAGTTCTTCTTGGAGAAGAAGAGTGTGCTCACACTCTTGCTTATGGAGAAGACTTACCTATCAGCAGCTTGGTGGTGTGGATCGGCCATTCACATTATGTATTTGAAGATTGTCTTCTACATGAAGATTTTGGGTTACTTCAAAGACATTGGATGGTGGTTAACATAAGAGTTACATCTTATGTTAAGAATTCAGGTACTACTTGAAGTATATGGAAGTGGCATCCATATCTGGAGGAGTCCTATTTGGCATAGCTAAAGGAGAATTAGTACATGCATGCTACATGCATTTGGATGAGGTGTTAGAGAAGGTGGTTCACATGAGTATGAGGATTTCTGACAGCAAACTTGTTAGCATTCTTTGCTACTTTTGTAAGTACGTGATCTTTCACACACGTATCTGATTTAGGGTCTTTCATAGCCTAAAGTTAGATGAGGGTTTGCTGATTATCAATTTTAGACTGATCCTTCCTCTTTCGGTCACTCATATACACTCTTCTATAACCTATCATGTCACACATCTCATATATATTCAGATTTCTATCCATACATCTGAATATGTTTATTACATTTGTATATTCACTCATCCATCTATTTTTGTTCACAGAGTGGTTGAGAGATTTGCTCCCACAGTATAAATTGACATTTGAATATATGATAGTATGAGTAAGCAGTGGCTTACGTAATACTTTACACATGTTGTCTAATCTTTCTCTATCTTTGTCTCATCATTTGTATGATTAAGTGTCATATGTTCATGTTTTGTCAATATTGGAAGATTGCTCGATTCTGTGTTGTAGATCCTAGATATATGGAACTTGGACTTGTGATATTAGTTATGGGCCTACTAAATTTCCAATATTTGGTATCAGAGCTTTAGGCTTTTGGTATCAGAGCTTTAGGGTTTTGGTATCAGAGCATCCAGGTTCACAGGTTTCCAGAAATCTAGGTTTATAATATATGATTTAGAAGCATCTTCTAATATTTGACATTTGACATATACACTTCATCTAGATGAGTAAAGATTTGAGAATTAGACAATTCAGTCACATGTTTATTCATCAGTGTGGAGTATCAAGTTGATGATCTGTTAGCAGCCCAATATTTTTGGAAGAGTATGCAAATACTTTACAGAAGTATTGTTTGAAGACCAAGACTTGATGAAGAGAAGGCTACTTCAAATTCAAGGAAAAACAATGGTTTGGAGAAGATGAAGGAACTAGATCAACATGAAATCACAGGTATCAATTTCTTCTATCAGATTATCATTTGTAGGTCATATCTTAGAAGAGCAATTATGAAGAGATTTGAAGGATTCAAGGAGTGCTTTTATACACTTTCATTATTTGAAAGTTAAAGACTACATCAAAACAGGTATCTAGAGGTTTTTCTAGAGAGGTTTGAGAGATCTCTTTCATGACAAGAAAGCTCATCTAAGAAGACAAATGTGGAAGTTTTTGCTCACATTTTGTATCTAGAGAGGTAACTCTAGAAAGGTAATTCATCATCCAGACAAAAAGGTTGGTGAATTCAATCATATCAGTCACATTTGAAGCAAAATTTTGATTCAAGGATATGAGGAGATGATAAAACATTATTCTATGTTCACTTCCATTTGTATACCATGTTTGTTTTGTCTCTTACTCTTAGCACTAGAGGAAAAGAAAAATTCATTTGAAGAAGTCAAGAGTGGTTGCTACTTCAAGATGAAGAGAATAAAAGGTACGGAAGAGAAGTTTGAAGATGTTGACATCATCATCAGGTGGAAGAAAGATGTAAAAGAAGAAAGTCCAACATTTCCAAAAGAAAAGTAAGACTTCCTTTTCTCTCATATTTTCCATATACTTTTCCTACTTTATCCTCTACACCCAAAGACAAGTGTATGAGAACATCTTGTGTGAAGATAGTTTAAAGAAGAAGCAATTTCTTGTTTTGCATGATACTTGGTCATGATTTAGTAGATTTGACAAAGAATTGCATTGAGAGAAAGAAAAGCAACACATTTTGAAGACAAGTTGTATATTTTGACTCATATATATGAGTTATATATAAGTTGAAGATATTGAGCAGACAACTTATATGTTCCATCAAAGAATTCATGGAGTGTCAATTCAGAGCTTCCTGGTATATGATAAGTTGTAGAGAAGTATATTTCTTGTTTATCTAACTCTTAAGGTAAAAGAGTATTTGTAGAAGATGTTGGAGACTTGGAGAGAGGTTTTATGTTTGGAAAGGTTACCTCATATTCAATATTTTCAAAAAACTTCAAAAAATTCAGATTTTTTGATATACCAGTCAATTGAAGAATCTGCTTTCTATGATTGTCTTGTTTTTTGGATACATGCTTGTATTCAAAAAGGTGTTCCATAAGATCTTAACACTTGATTGAGAAGTGGAGTTAGCCAAAAGAAAGTCAAGCAGATAGTATCACATTTCACCCGGGTAGAATATGAAGATATGAAGTATCAACTTGCAGCTTTTGGAGTTCTCAAGGTGAGAAGTTTGTCCACTTATGTTTCAAGTAGGAGTTGCAGATTCTTGGGAAGCATTTGGTTAAAGTAAAGTTTTACAACTCTATGTGAGAAGCATGGACACTTAGAGACATTCAGGTAACAAATCAAACATTTAGACATGAAAGTTTGATGAGACCAGATTCTACACAGGTATTTTGTTGGAGAGATCATTGATCTTGGATAACCTCGTATGATCTTGTAAGATCTTGATAGATCTTGTATGATCTTGGATGATCTTGAATGATCATGAAGATCTTGAGTATTTATGAGTCAGATATCTATCCTTTGTTTGTGAAATTTCTTAGCATTGGAAGAAGTAAGTCAAAGATTCAGGTTCTATCAGATTTGTGTTGCATAGAGATAGAAGAAGATACTTGTTATGTTGCAGAAGGTTATGAATCCTAAAATGCTTTTAGTAAATGTTTTATTGGATCATCTAACCTTATTCTAGATTTAGGGAAGCTGAAGAATGACAGGAAAAGCTATTGGCATGTGCACAATGCTAATAAAAGGGTTCAGATTATTTGTTTTAGACACAGGTGTTAATGTTATGAAAGATCAAATTTATGAAGGAAGACGTTCCAGATTTCATAAAGTCTGATATATTTGAAGAATTCTGGATACTAGTGTTAAATCATCCAGGGGGTGATGAAACACGAAGACTTATTTTCAACCATATGTGAAAGAATGCAGATTCATACCTATAACTATTCCAGGTATTCCTATATCAAGTATTCCTATATTTCCTTAGTCAGTTTATCTTTATATTCTAGCTTTGAAAGAAGAAGGAAGAAGGAGAATGTCTAGAGAAATTTCCTGTTAGGATGTTCCTGTTCAGGAGAAGGTTGCAGAATTCTATTGAAGAGAAGCTTGATATTTCAAAGAGGTATGTTTTAGAGGTGCACACATATATGTTTATAACAGATTATGAAGGAAATAGGTATGAAAGACTGACAAGATTGAACAAGGATGAAGACATGATGACATCATAGATATAAAATTTTTATGAGACTGATGAGTTGAGTTGAGTTGAGTTAACTTGAGTATAGTCAAAGATGAACCAAGAGTGTTCATAATACACTAAGTTGTGAGTTTTCAGTCACAAATCCCAGGATTCAATTCTTGATTTTGTTTAGTGTATTTACATGATGCAGTACAAGTACATTGAGAAACCTTTTGTAAGGTAAAATAGCAGGTTCAGAATCAGTTCATGCTACATATGTTGTCAAGCAGTAATTGCTTGATGTATACACTATTGGATATCTAGGTTGCATATTTTCTCAAGTATTATGGTTCATATTCAACAAATTCAGATTTTTGAAGTTTGAAGCAATTCAAATTCAATTTTTGAAGAAGACTTTTGAAGAAAAGGTTTTAAGGTCAATTCGGGAGTACAAGTTTGAAGCTTATGACAGTTTACAGATGAATGGAGTTACATATCTAGTTGAGTTTGTACCAATATGACATTGCAGGGGGGATTGTTGGAAAACAATGTCACATCAGTCGAAAATCCATTTAGGGTAGAAATCCTAATTTTGGTACTTTGTCATTTTTGGCACAAAAAATGGGCAAAATTTTTATGAGCCTATCTTGTAGAGCTTGAAGAGAGCTTTCCAATGGTATATAACCCTAATTTTCTACTGATTTAGGGTTTTGACCTCATATGATAGCTCTCAGCATGAGGATCAAAAAAAAGTTGTCAGATCACTCATCAGGTAGTTAGAAGTGTGAAAAAGCAGGTCAAGAAGTTATTTTTAAAGTTAACTAAAAGCAACTTTAAAAATAAAGCAAACTCACTTAAAATAAAGCAAAATCAATTTGAAAAGTGATGTGATTAAAATAAAGCGCTTTTTTTGTGAAGCTCTAAAACTATATAAGGAAGCCATAGGCTCATTGTAAATGATCCTACACCTAGTTCAATGCCAGGTTTGGTACCTCAATAGAGGTGGTGCTCTTAGCACATGGAGCAGCCATGGTGCTATCTTGGAGCATGTTGTGGAGCGGCTATGGAGTTCTTCTTGGAGAAGAAGAGTGTGCTCACACTCTTGCTTATGGAGAAGACTTACCTATCCGCAGCTTGGTGGTGTGGATCGGCCATTCACATGATGTATTTGAAGATTGTCTTCTACATGAAGATTTTGGGTTACTTCAAAGACATTGAATGGTGGTTAACATAAGATTTACATCTTATGTTAAGAATTCAGGTACTACTTGAAGTATATGGAAGTGGCATCCATATCTGGAGGAGTCCTATTCAGAATATCTAAAGGAGAATCAGTACATGCATGCTACATGCATTTGGATGAGGTGTTAGAGAAGTTGGTTCACATGAGTATGAGGATTTCTGACAGCAAACTTGTTAGCATTCTTTGCTACCTTTGTAAGTATGTGATCTTTCACACACATATCTGATTTAGGGTCTTCCATAGCCTAAAGTTAGATGAGGGTTTGCTGATTATTAGTTTTAGACTGATCGTTCCTCTTTCGATCACTCATATACACTCTTCTATAACCTATCAGGTCACACATCTCATATATGTTCAGATTTTTATCCATACATCTGGATATGTTTATTACATTTGTATATTCACTCATCCATCTATTTCTGTTCACATAGAGTGGTTGAGAGTTTTGCTCCCACATTATAAATTGACATTTGTATATATGATAGTATGAGTAAGCAGTGGCTTACGTAACACTTCACACATGTTGTCTAATCTTTCTCTATCTTTGTCTCATCATTTGTATGATTAAGTGTGGTATGTTCATGTTTTGTCAATATTGGAAGATTGCTGGATTCTATTTTGTAGATCCTGGATATATGGAACTTGGAGGTGTGATATTAGTTATGTGCCTACTAAATTTCCAACATAGTCTCTGTTTTGTTGGAGGAAGACCGGCTTAGGCAGAAGAGGTCTATTATGCGTGTTGTAGAGCAAGCTTTCCTGGCTAGTCAGAAGGGTAAAGATAAATGGAGCTCTTCTACTAGTAAGCAGAAATTTGCAAATGCTTCACATTCAAAGAAGAAAGAAAAAGATGAGAAGAAATCAGAAAAGCAGAAATTGTTTTGCAAATACTGTGAAGCAAATGATCATGTCATCAAGAGCTGTCCAAAACTGGCCACTAAAGAGGCAAAGAAGAAAGAGGCCGGAATGGTTGTTGTAGAGACCTCTACATCGAAAACAGAGTCTGCTAATGTTGTGCAGGAAGAAGAATGGGCGTTTACTGCTCTTTGCAGTTTTCACCCATCTTCTCATGAGTAGTGCAAGTCTGCAGTAGACTCAGATGTTTGGTGGTTTGATAGTGGGGCAACCAAACATATTACCTCGCAACGCAATTTCTTCTCTTCACTCGAGCCTGCCCCTACAGGGAATACTGTTACATGTGCCAACAACTCCTCCTATCATGTTATGGGAGTTGGTAAGATCATTTTGACTACTGCTGATGGTAGTTCTTTCACTTTATCATATGCTTTGTTTGTGCCACGGGTCAAGAAAAATTTGTTATCAATTTCTGCATTAGCGATGATTGGCTTGGTTGTGAAATTTGTTGATGATAGATGTACATTTTATGATCTGTCAAATGGTGACATCATTATTGCTTCTGGCATTTTATATCGTGGGCTGTATAAGCTCATAGACTATGAAAGATCTGTAAATGATTTGGCATGTGTAGTACATGATTCTCAGGCTATGTCAGATGCAAAGCTTTGGCATGCACGCTTTGGTCATTTGAATTTTGCTAGTTTTCTATGCCTACAGAAATCTGAAATGGTGTCCTCTTTGCCCAAACTTGAGGCACCAAGTAAACATGTATGTGAAGGCTGTATTTTGGGCAAAATGCAGTGTTCTTCCTTTCCAAAAGATGGTTCACTTTGGGCTACTTAGAAATTGCAGCTTGTACATAGTGATGTCTGTGGTCCTATGCACACATCTTCTTTTGGGAACTATCTTTACTTCATGACTTTCATCGATGATTTTTCCAGGCATGCATGGGTATATCCATTGACGGAAAAGTCCGAAGTGTTTATGTGCTTCAAACAGTTTCTAGTCTTGGCTGAAAATCTGTCAGCATGTAAAATGGGCACCCTCCATTCTGATCGAGGGGGGGAATATATGTCTTCCGACTTTAATGCATTTCTGGTTGAACGTGGGATAAAACATCAGTGTACAGTGTCGTATACACCTCAACAGAATGGAGTTGCTGAACGAAAGAACATGTCACTCATGGAGATGGCGAGGTGTATGGTCAAGAGTCAGGCTTTACCACATAGTTTTTGGCTTGAGGCTGTCATGTATGCAGCATATGTACTTAATAGGTGTCCCACTAAAGCACTGCAGTCTATCACTCCATATGAGTCTTGGCATGGTTGCAAGCCATCTATTGCCCATCTATTGCGTGTGATGGTAAGACATAGATTTGAGACATTGGCGTTGTAGGTAATTTCTTTACTTTTCTTATTTTTCTCTTTCTTACCGCACCACCATCATCACCATCACCATCCTCACCATATCCGATCTCCATCTCCATCATCGCGAAAATTTTCAGTTTTTTGATCATATCACCTTCTCCACCTCATTTCCCTCATTCCACTTGTGTGAGAGAGCGAGAGAGCGATATTGTGTGCGTTGTTTTTGCATGTTTCTTGAGCTTTCTTGCAGGTACTTGCTGCATCATCATCTCCAGCACTCCGCGCAGGTACAAAACATCACGAAACTGTCTCTGTGTCGCCAAAGTCTGTCGATCATGATCGACAGAAAAATCGACCATTTGGTAAAACAAAGCACACCATAAGGACACACATAAGGAGCACACTCTAAATCACCTAAAACAGTAAAAAAATTCCGTGTTTCTTTGTCAATCACGACCGACGCCGTCGATCCCGATCGACAACATCTGTCAATCGCGACTGACAGACCTGTCGATCGCGACCGACAGAGACGACCGAGTGACCCTGTCGATCGCAATTGACACCGTTGATCGCAACCGACTGAATTTTGACGATTGACTGAATTTCACGCGTTGCCACATGTCCATCACGACGAACATAGCCCCGATCGATTGAATTTACGATGAAAATCTCGGAAAACGTGTCGATCGCGATTGACACCATCAATCGCGATTGACAGGACCCACGATCGACTCTGTTGATCGTGATTGACACTGTCGATCGCGATTGACATGTCGATCACGACCGACAGGCCCCGACGGACACCTCTATCAATCGCGATTGAGAGACCTCTCGATCGTGATTGACAGGCTTTTTCGGCCAATTTTCTAGTGTTTTTAATACCAAGTTCTTGGGGTAATTTTTGGCATACCTAACAAATAATTAGTGGTTTGTGAGGTACTTACAAGTGTGTCTTGAGAAAAATCCTATGTATCAAATACCATACCTAGGGGGAACAAAACCAAGGGATCTCTAGAACTGTTTGCAATAAAGACAAGGGACATAATTGATATCCAAATTACATGCACGAATGTGATCTGTCTGTCATTTGAGTTTAAGTCTTGAGCTAATTTTGGGACTTTCACAGGTCCATTGAGAGCAATTGAGAGCATCCAAACCAAGGGTTTCTTTGCAAGCTTGAGAATCGGGTTCTTGAGCGTCATAAAGCAAGGGATCAACAAGTAAGGTCGGAATATTCTCAACTCCCTTTGTCAATTCTTAGCTTAGGCTAAGTTCGAGTAGTGTTAGGAGTAAGTCAGGACAACGATAGGCACGTGACAAGTCAAAGACTATCTAAGAAATCAAGTTCAAGAGATAACCTGTGTGTGACCGAGAACTTTAAAGGAAAAGAACTTAACGTGGGACGATCAACTTAAGTGCGGAAAATTAACTCAAATTTTCCTGACGACGCGATATCAGACAAGATCATAAACACGATAACACACTAATAAAGAATCAAGTGACTGACACCAATTGATCGGCAACGAGGTTGTACTTTGGGCAAAAATTGGGCTACTTAAATAGGCATATGAACCTTAGATCAGGACGACATCTAGTAAGAGATAGACAAAGTCTTAGGTCTTCAGAGGCTAGCGTTAATCATACTGCTAGGTCTTGGGCCCAGCAGTTGAGCCACCACTCGCATTACCCTAGCTCTGAGACTAGTGAATCAGAGATGTCTCAAGGTATGGACATACCTACAGGAAGTACAGGTGTGCCATATCTGTATAGGGTGGAAGGCCCCTACAAGACACAGCTGGAATACCTTAGGACCAACCGATTAGGTGCCAGCATCTATGAGGACGGCCTAGGAAGATCCGTGGTCCAGATTAAAAATCCTGACCAATCCATTGGACTAGAACACCCAACTATAAAGTTTGAAAATGGAGCATACTTGGATAAAGAAGGAACCATATATGTAGTCACCAGTCACCCAGATAGGACAGATGAATTCGGGAATGTGATCCCTGAGACGGACATAGATGACCTAGAACAAGGGAACGTAGGAGGAGAGCCTAGGACCCCTCGAGGGAAATCTGTTCTTACTCGAATCCTGAATCCTGAGTGGGTTCCCCAGGACAATAAGAGTATAGATCTGCTCCTAAACCAAGAGACCGATGAAGCCTTTTGGAGGTATAAATCAAATAGGCCAAATGATGTAGGGTCAATCCTGATCTATGAGTTCAAAGATCCTCATAGCCCAGGCAGAGTGACTTACTTAGATCACACTTCAGAGAGGATTTTTGTGGTTACAGAACATGACAGGCATGCTTATACTTGGAAGGGTGAATTTGTTTTTCCCCAACCAAGATCGAACGTGTCCTATGGTCACTCGGGAGCAGGAGCATCCCAGGCTCATGGAGCTCAAAGAGACAGAAGTAGAGATAGGCCAGAAGTAAGCTTTGCCAACCCTAGGGGCAGAGAAAGAACGAGAACGGAAACAAATAGAGTGGAACCTGAGGTACTTAGAGCTCCAAGGAATCAAAGAAATACGGATGAGTTCCCTCTACCAAGACCTAGAGAGCACGCAAGGACTTTGAGACCGACTCAGCTAGTTAAGTCCATGAAGAACTACTTCGATGGCACTGGAGATCCATACGATCATGTGGCTGAGTTTAGGCAAGTCTTGAGAGCTGAACAAGTTGAAGATCTGTTTACACAGTACAATGCCTTTGGTCTAACCCTTAGGAACACTGCCCTGACATGGTTTCAGCCACTAAACGAGAGGCAGTTCAGGAGCATAGATCAACTTCTAGAGGCATTCATTATCGAATTCTCTAAAAGTGGCATAAGACATAACACGTCCTCGCTGATTCACAGCTTCAATCAAACCCCTCAAGAAACCGTGAGACTTGCTGGAAGAAGATTTAGGCAATACCTAGAGAGGTGCCCTGTCTCTGAGTTACCCACACTAGCTAAGCAAGTGGCTTTGTTCTTGGATGGATTGCTAAGCACCAAATTGAGATCATATGTGTACTTGAAGGACCCTAGGACCATAGAAGAGTGTGTACGCATGTGCATTGACATCGAGGATAACCTAGGGGAGGAATTAGAGCTTTCAAAAATCTACAAAGATACTGATAGTTCTTCTAGTCTCTCTTCCACGCAATCCACATCTATTGAGGAATTAGCATAGAAAGTAGCTCAGAAATTAGGTGTCACTAGCAAACAACTCCCAAGATTTGCCCCTGTGAAAAGATGCTATACTTGTGGAGGTGACCATATGGCGAATGTATGTCCCATTATGGCTCAACCCCAAGTAAATCCTAGTAGCCAGTACTGCACCATAGAAGGAAGATACACCAATCACACAGCACAAGACTGCCCATACAATAAGCAAGCTGTTAGGCAAACCTACCCTCAGCCATACCCTCAACAAGGCCAGAGTCAATACCCACCACAACAGTATACTAGGCCCTAGCAAAATTACCAACCGCAATATCAAGCCCAACTGAGACCCCAGCCAGTGCTAGCGCAACAACCACCTGCTCCTACTAATGTGATTCCGGTAAAGTATGCTGCTGCAGAAGAAAACCTGAATAGAGCTATAGTCCCAGTAACACCATTAATTTTAGAAAGTGATCCCAGTGACCATAGCTTTGATTCTACACATGTTGATAGTCCCCATGCTTACTACATGGAGTCTCCTGAACATGGTGAGTCCTACTACACTGAGGAACCGAGTGAACCTATTTGGGAGACATAGTATGCGAATGTCATGTACGCGAACCCCAACCCTAGACCTCAACCTAGGAAAGTAAGACCCCCATTTCCTAGAGGACCATGCTACAGATGTCAGGGAGATCATCTCATTCGTGATTGTCCCTTGCCTCCACCTGCACAACCCCAGTCAGTGACGATCCAGGGCTATTGCCAGGAGTGTGGAAAGGAGCATCTTTTACGAGACTGCCCAAAGAATCCTAATAATATGCCGAAAATCACTCCTATCAATGCCGTAGGGTTAGTTGTAGACTCCACAGGAAGTGTGACATCCACTACGCCAGTGCAAGTGATCACTAGAGCCCAAGCCTTGCAACAGAACCAAAGCGTAGGCCAGGAAAAGAACCCAGATGTTAGTGAAACGGAGAGCATGACAAAGAAGAGGACTAGAGCTTGGAGAGATAATCGTGAAAGAATGAAAAGACAATGGGCAAAGAAAATGAGGGAACTTGAGGAAAGCCTAAGAGAAACGAGAGCCAAGATAACCGAACTCACATCTCCAACTCCCTCTCACACTACCCCTCCTCCACCATTCCCAACTCCATCCAAACCGCCACCTTCCAACCCGCCTCACCTAATTCCACCACCCCCTAGAGTAGGATCAGTCCTAGCAGATCCCACTCCCGAGGACCTAAACATGATGCTTAAAGCATATCAGGCCTGAATCCAAGATGGGCCAAACGTAACTGATCATGGAAAGTGCTACCCTAGAGCAGAATTAGAGCTTGAACGAACTAAAATTTGTGCTAAGATGGTGGAGTTGACTCAAACCATGTTTGAAGCCAACCGCCTTTTTAACATATCTAGCTCAGCCAAGACGCAGCTGCACTTTGAAGGACTGTTAGAAAGAATAGAGAGGCTAATTGCAAAATTAGAAAAGGAACCCGCCTCTCAACACAAGGACAAGGCAAGTGAAAGAGTA
Source organism: Ceratopteris richardii (assembly GCA_020310875.1). Lineage (NCBI taxonomy): Eukaryota > Viridiplantae > Streptophyta > Polypodiopsida > Polypodiales > Pteridaceae > Ceratopteris > Ceratopteris richardii. The sequence goes on from CM035411.1 coordinate 89,266,703, forward strand.
GGTCTTCCTACCCAAGGAGCCTATGTGCCTAACTCTACGGAGCCAGACACATCATCATCTATGAATCGGTTCACACCAAAATTCCTACAAGAGATTCAAGAAGACAAATGGGCTAAAGAGAGTGAAGTCCCTCCTCCCATTGAACTTGTGGATGATGCACACGACCAATTCCCACAAGACATCCCATCCATTTATGAGGAGCAGGAGAGCACCCAATCTCAGGAAAGATTAGACTTTGAGTCTAACTCTCTACAAGAAATTACCCCACTTCACAGGCCCATGGGAAGCTAAGTCTACTTGTATGAGAGCACCCACGGTCATGGTACGAAATGAGGACTCAGTCATACCTAGGAACACAGAGGTAGTGAAAAACACTAAAATACAATGCAACCTCACGTTAGAAGAGCTACTCAAAGTAAGGCCAGAGCTATGGAAACATGTAGCCAAACAAGTACCAGAGATAGCAAAACCTCGTTCCCAGGTAGGATCCCAGAGAACAGTGCCAGAAATACCCTTGGACAAGATAGGAGACATGAGTGAGGGCGAAGAGGGAAACACATATCTTCCTATCACCCATCAAGGATACACCACCAAGGCCATTCTAGACTCAGGCGCAGGAGTTGCAATTGCTACCACTTCCCTATGGAAGCGTTGGGGCAAGCCAGCACTCAGGCCCACGAGGATGAAATTGCAAATGGCCGATGGTCACATAGAGAGACCCTTAGGGCTGTTAGAAGGAATAACTCTCACCACATGTGGTGTTGAGTTCGAGCATACATTTGCTATATGTGATTTTAGCAAAAATCATGCCTATGAAATGATCTTGGGATGACCCTTTATGTGACAGTTGTAAGTGGTACAGGACTGGGGAACCAATTCCTTGTACCTGCAACACTTAGGTGTTACGACCAAAGTGAATCTCAAAGATTACTCTCATAGATATGTCCCTCCTATCCAATGGAATCCCATCCATAGAGCCAAAGATGATACGGAATCGGTGCATTCCATAAGATCAGGATCCTCATGGATGCATGAAGACACCCACTTATGGATGTGCAAAGTAGTAGTAGAAGAAGAGAAGAGAGAAGAAGCCAGAGAGATAGGTGCAAAAGAAACACATAGATCAATTCAAGACCCAGCCTATGCACCTGTAGTCTTTCCTGACGAAGAATTTGAACCCCACGGCGGGCAAAAATCCTAGCAACAATGGATGTAGCCATCAATGAAGAACAATGGACACCTCACTGTGATGAAGATGGCTATGACATTTCAGTCTTCTCCATAGAGCCAATCATGGGAGAGGCAGTGTTAGAAGAGTGTGAACCTAGCCCTGATGCATTTGAGGATGCAAGTGACTCCGATCTAGAGTCAATCATTATGGACCCACCTTTTGCATCAGATGAAGAATACTTCTATGAAGTAGAATTTCAACCCCAGAGGCATGGAGAGCCTACAAATGATGTAAGGCTAGCCACACATGTTACCCCGAAGGAAGAAGGAAAGAAAAGAAAGAAGAGAGAAGTCACACCAAAAGAGGAAGAATCTTTGTTTGAGGTCCCGGAAAATTTTAAGAAGTATGAGATAGATGACAGGAGAGTCATGATCAGAATGCATAAATGAGAGGCACAATCAGGGGAGGCCTATGATAACAAAGAAACCACCAAGAAAATAGTGGTAGCTGTGGAAGAAGGAGAAGAGAGATGCATGTACATAGGCCATGACCTGACAGAAGACGAAGAGCACGAATTGATAACCTTGCTAAAAGAATACAGAGATGTATTCGCTTGGAGTTACAAGGATTTGAAAGGTGTGGACCCTGACATATGCTCACACACTATCCCCATGACCTCATATGCCAAACCTTCTAAGCAAAAGCCATACACATATAATGATAATTATGCCGCTAAGATCAAAGAGGAGATAGATAGACTGGTTGAAGCTGGATTCATCTATAAAATTGAGCACACTGAGTGGGTATCCCCCATCGTAGTGGTGCCCAAGAAAAATGGAAAGCTGCGTGTATGCATTAACTTGAAGAAGGTCAATGCAGCCACAATTCGAGATAACTATCCGCTTCCTATCACAGAGCATCTCTTAGAAAGAGTAGCAGGCAAGGAAGTGTACAACTTCCTTGATGGATTTTCGGGCTACAATCAAGTAGCCATAACTCCAGAAGATCAGCATAAAACGGCTTTTGCCACTGAATGGGGCATATTTGCCTTTAGAGTAATGCCATTTGGGCTTACCAATGCACCCGCTACCTTCCAGAGGCTGATGTGCCATGTATTTAAAGAAAGTCTATGTTGATGATCTTTGTGCTCATTCCAACATTAGACAAACCCATATTCCTGAACTCAGACAAATCTTTGACAAATGTAGAGAATATCAAGTCTACCTGAACCCAGAAAAGTGCATTTTTATGGTCAGGCAAGGCAAGATTCTAGGACACATAGTGTCAAAGAATGGCATATCCACTGATGAAGAGAAAGTGAGAGCCATAGTCGAGTTACCTAGGCCAAAGAATGTCAAGGAAGTACAAGCTTTCATGGGGCATTGTGGTTATTACCGACGGTTTATACACATGTATGCCATCATAGCAAAGCCTCTGTATGGACTTTTGACTAACTTTGAGTGGACTAATGAATGTGAGAATTCCTTCAATGAGCTTAAACGGCGATTATGTTTAGCACCAATCTTGACCACACCAGATTGGAATAAGCCTTTCCATGTTCATGTTGATGCATCCAATTATGCTATTGGGTGTGTACTCGCGCAGCCTACCGGTGAAGGTAATATGGATCTTCCAATTGCCTATGCTAGTAGACAATTGAATGCAGGTGAACGAAATTATACCACTACGGAGAGAGAAGGACTAGGCATGGTATATGCAGTTAAAAAGTTTAGACATTACTTGCTTGCAAATAAGTTTAAATTTTTTACTGACCAGCAGGCACTGCTATATCTCGTGAACAAGCCATGCAATACAGGAAGATTAGTAAGATGGTTTCTCTTGCTAATGGAACATGATTTCGAGGTTGTGGTAAGGAAAGGGAAGACTCACTTGAGAGCAGACCATCTCTCTAGGCTCACATCTGGAGAAGCCCCACAAGGAGCGTCAGATGACCTTCCTGATGCTTACTTGTTTAATTTGGAAGTGGTGCTGCAGTGGGCTAAGCCATTAGTGCTAGTATTGACATACGGGCCTAACCACCCAGTAATAAACACACAGGATAGAGAGGTAGTAAAAGCCCAAAAGTATCACATCATGGCAGGTAGTATGTACAAGCACACAGATCAAGGGATCTTGGCTTGTTGTGTGGAAGAGGATGAGTACGCTAAATGGTTGCAATTAGCACATGTAGGTGCATTAGAGAAACACTACTCAAAGCCACGAACCCTACAGACACTAAAGAGACTCGGAGTGCATTGGCCGACTATGGAAGCTGATGTCCAGAAGTTGTGCAAGGAATGCCCAATCTGCTGCACTAAACCACCTGTGGAACATGCCACTCTTTATCAAGTGTCCATAGTGCCAGATTGGAGTGAACCACTAGTATCCTTCCTGAGGACGAAAACATTCCCTCCAGACATGACTCTGGCTAGGAAAAGGAGTTTAGAACAAGAAGCCCTGGATTACTCACTCATTGGTGATAATCTATACAAACGTGGTAAAGATGGTTACCTCAGACTATGCACCCATGAGAGTGAATATCTCAAGATCTTGGAAACTGCTCATCAAGGTGTAGCAGGAGGACATTTTGGACCAGACCGAGTGATTAAAGCGATCCTATTTGCAGGCTTGTGGTGGCCTACCCTTCACATGGATGCACATACCTATGTGAAACGGTGTGATGTTTGCCAGAGAACTCAGTGTCCTATACACAAAGATGAGATGCCACTGAAACCTATGATAGGTGGACGTGCATTCTCTAAGTGGGGAATAGACTTTGTAGGTCCTATTAATCCCCCAGCTAAGGGTTCCCATGCAGAGTATATCATTGTTGCCACGGACTATCTAACCAAGTGGGTAGAGGTAAAAGCCACAACAAAGAACGATGCTCAAACAACAGCTAAGTTCTTATTTGAGAATGTGTTCACCAGATACGGGTTACCTATAGAGCTAGTCAGTGACAGAGGCACACTTCTTGAATGAAGTTATTGAAAATCTGCTCCAAGAATTCTTGGTAGTACATAAGAAGTTTGCCCCCTATCACCCCCAAGCTAATGGCCAGGCTAAGAGCACAAATAAGATCTTATGCAATGTACTGACGAAATTAGTGAACAATAAACGCTCTGATTGGGACAAACAGCTACACCATGCTGTTTGGGCATACCGAGTCGCCTACAAAACGGTACTCCAAGCCACCCCCTTTCAGATGGTATTTCGCCAAAATGCAGTGCTACCATTGGACTTCTTAATACCTACATTGAAGGTAGCACAAGAGCAGGAATGGACGGGTCATGAACTCTCCTCTAGACTTTTTGACCTTGAACGACTAGAAGAAACAAGACTGAGGGCGGCTGCAAGGATATATGTAGCTAAGAAACGACAGAAGGCATACTTTGATGCCCACGTTAAGGATAAAGGTTTGAAGGCAGGTGACCTAGTACTAGTCTACACTTTGAAACAACATGCGAGAAAACTAGAGAAAAGAGGCTACGGACCCATGATCATTAATAGAATCTCAACAAGTGGAGCATTACAACTAGCCACATTAGAAGGGGATATTCTCCCGAGCTACATAAGCGGATGCAGAGTCAAGTTATATCAGGAACCTCTGATGGAAGAGATTCTAAGTCGACTCAACATTGCTAAGAAACGCAGAAGCAGAAAGACGAATTCGAGAAGAAGCTCAAGCAAAAGCATCTGAACATATCCGGAGAATGAAGTTGAGAAGACAGGGTAGAGAGCAACCTAGGACAGATGCATATCCAGATCAAGGATATCATGTGGCTATGTGTGAAGTTTCAGGTATCAGCTCTCATAGGATAATTGACCGACGTCCTTTTATTACCTTAGAGATAGGACAAGGAAAGGGTGCAAGGACTGTAAGAGCCTTGATTGACTCAAGGGCAGCCACTAGTGCTGTTAAAGTTTCGTACTGTCAAAAGTTGAAATTAACTGTCAATCCTATAGAAGCATATCTTATAGGATTGGGAGGCGTGGAACCCCTTGCATCGGCGAGGTGGAACTTCCCCTCTACATTCAAGACGAAGTAATGACAGTCAAAGTACTAGTGTGTCAAGATGAGGACCTCACTGAGCCTCTTGTCTTGGGTCAGGACTGGATCTATGATCATGCAGTCAACCTAAACCTAAGGAGTGCACTTCTTCAGGCATGGGTAAATCATAGTCGAATTACAGTTGAATTGGAAAATGAGGCACTCAAAGAACTAGGTAAGGCACGAACTCCTGGTCCTTCCAGGGGTGCACATGAAGTTGACAATGCTATTCTTATCCAAAATTGTATGATGGAGAAAGAGGATTGTTGTCAACAACGGAGTCAAGGATAAGACGGCACTCCCTTCTTTTCCAAAGGCCAGAGGGATGCAGCAACCAAAGGCAGATCAAATACATAAGGAGCAGAGTACTACCTATACTGGAGGCCAAAAAAACGTGCGAAGCAGAATGTCTCAGCCATTGAAACAAGTGTGGGTGCGGAAAGGCGAACACCCTATTGCGACCATGCCAACCCCACGGCCACAACCTCTTATTAGTAATCAACAACACGACACTAATAAGAATTCTTTCATAAATTCTTCTGCGAAAGTGAAGTCTATTTGGGTACCCAAGAAGTCGATGAAGGCCAGCCCACAATCACGACAAATCTGGGTGCCTAAGGCTTGCTTGCGGGCTCAAATAGCTACATCGAGGCCACACCCGGTACAACATGTTTCACTCACTCGAACATCCGATGCCCATTCTTATACATCATGCACGGACACATATTCTTCCATGAGCACAAGTAGAATCACTTGTAAATGGGTCCCTAAAAAGCCTCATTTTCAAGTAAATACTCCTATCAAACTCTCCAGAGTCTCCATAAAATCAAGATCAAAACCCATCCACTGCATTTGGCAACCTAAAACTTGTAATAAACCCCCGGACCCCAGTTGTAAATCCAGGCCCAACTACTAACTACATCACTCTCACACTACATCACTCTCACACTACATCATTCCACTTAGCTCCTAGGTCTACCCAATTCCTAACTACATGCACAAGCACTGAGCACTTAATAACCTACTAGTCTCTCCCGAACCTCATGTTACTGTTGTAATGGGGACAAAAACGGTTCTATCTTGTCCTTTACAATGTTAACACATGTTTCTATATTCTCACAAAGTCAGGAGGCAAGAAGTAACATGGCAGATATGGCAAGAACTAGCTCCCAGGCTGGCACCAGCCCCCAAGTCGTGGACATTGAAAGTCTTCCCATTGAGGAGGAATTGAAGGAACGCCCAGTGGCATTGAGGGCATTACACGCCATCCCGATTCAGAATCCTCCACAGGGGCACACAATGCCGGTCAGCACAAACTCACATTGGTTCAGTGATATGGCAAGATCTCTGGGTGAAGGCACTTACATGTGGGAGGCCGAGATAGAATTCAATGGGCGCTAGGGCAGATATCACTTCTTCACCAGGGAATTTGAGAAACTGCAAAATAATGAAGGGCTGAAACCTATATGGAAGAAGGCGGGACTCTATGATTACTTCAAATTCCAATTGCCAAAGCCCGACTTTCTAAGATGCTCGTATTTGATTAGCATCCTCACTCCGAGTAAAGACAAAAACGGATACAGCACCTTTGTCCTCCCATCTCTCACAAGGGGCAATGAGCTGAAGCGCTTCAGGCTGACCATCAATTTGGTAAGGGAAGCTCTAGACATGAAAGGAATGCACATTCCCACTGAGAAGGAGTCCATGGTCCCTGACAATATGAAGAACAGGAATCTGACAAAATTAAAGGACATGGTAGCAATGACACCAACGATTGCCATTCATTTGCGAATGGTCATGCGGCATTTCGCATTCCCCGCTCAGGAGAGGTTCACAATGCCACCCAAAAAGATATGGTTTAGTCTATACTTGGCCGACGCCTTCGATTTGACAACCAACATGCCCCACTGGATTATCGACCAAATCCACTAGGCTCATCAAAGGTGGTATAAAAAGCAAAAGTCTGTACTGTATGGATGATGTGCCCTCACCAGGATTGTGTATAGATGTTTGGCGTATGATGTGCCTATGCAAAGGGCACTCATTTACAGGAGTTTCAATGCAGATTATCAACCGCAGGGCCACCCTCCAAGAAAATGAGAGGCGCCGTTCAGATGCCCTGTGCACAAGCCCGCGGTGCGACATTGACACTAGAGACAACTCCACGACTTCCAAGGTGGGTACAACCCTTCACTATTAGATTACCAAGACACAACACTGATGGACCGAATCTGGTGTTCCCACCTGTACCAACCGACCTAGAGGTTCCTCACGGATTCACATTAGAAGACCTAACTGATGAGGAGGTAGCCAGAATAATCGAAGCTGTTAACGCGGAAGTCGAGGCAGAGCAAGCTAGTGGACAACAAACTGCTACAGACCAACCCCATCCTAGACAACTAGAGGTCGTCGATGTGGAGGGTGAAGAAGAAGAAGAACAAGAGGAGGAACATGGTGGACAATCCGAGGAAGAAGAGCAGGAATATGATCAGGAAGCTCTGCAAGTACTTGAGGGTGCCCCGGCTTATACGAAGGAATCGAAAAAGCTCTATGATACCATCAACAGGGTTCAAGAGCAACATAGACTGTCCCTCGCAGCAGGAAAAGCTCTCATGAACCAAATCCTTGATGAGGAAGGTGTAGACGAGCAATACCGCACCACACTTGATATGATATCTGATGCTTTAGGAGTACCTGAGACGGTGCATACCGCCCTTGCACAATCACAAAGAACGGAGCGAAGATATGGCAGACGCCCCCCTCGATCAAGAAAACAGATGAATGTATTAGTATCAGAACCACAAGGAACATCCACAACCACGGGCATTGCACACACCATTCAGGATACTGAGGAAACCCATACATCAAGTGCACCTCCGTCACCCCCTTTGCCACCCCTGCCTCCAACTCCACCACATTCACCTCCCACTACCAGTGTAACCACTACTGTCACCGCCTCTGAGTCCACCACCCATACCAAAGCACATACCATCAGTCAACCCACACAACCCACACACCCTATCTCCACCTCTCTTGTCTATACGGCCACTGACATAGTAATTCTAACCGTAGCCATGGAAAACTTCATTCCCTCGATCACACTTCCTGGCAGTTTGTATTCACAATTGCACACACCACTGTACACTTTCACCACTATCACCGCACCCACAATTCCAATGTTCACAATCACTCCCACTACTGCATCCACTTTTGATTTTATGGACATATCACCCACCTCCGCACCTCTCCCTCGCCCCATATACCCACCATCTCCCATTCCCCCACCACCCACTTCACCATTTTCCAGCACCGCATCCACACTCCCCTTCCCCTTCCCCTTCCCTTCTGCATTCAACACCCTTCCCGCATCCACCCCTATTAATAATGTATTTAATAATATGTATCAGTGTATGTCTCAACTACAACAGCACTACCAGCATCTTGATAACCAACATACGAGACTCTTCTGAAGCCATGAAGAACTTCAAGTACGATTCATTGATCTAGAAAGGGAAAAGCGGCTACTACAACAACAGTATGTCACTAACATGAGCAGTTAGTAGCCAATCCACCCCAGTCAGATGCAAAAGAAAAACAACAAGTGGATGATCTGCTACACTCCCAGATAACAGAGAATCTCAAGCTTCAATGCAACCTGGCCCTCTTACGCAAACACATGTCTACAGGACTCGAGGAGAGTAAACGACTACAAAAACAAAACGAAGAAAACTTGGAAGCAGCAATGGAGGGTTCCCCACAGGAAATCGACCTAGATAGATTCAAGGCCATCCCCTCCGCGAATATGCAAATCGTGTTGGAAACCCATGCCGACCTCCTGGAAGCCCATGAAGCCTTAGAAAGAGAAAGATATGACCTATTGAAGCAGTTGGCAACCCAGCAGGAGTCACCAAGCAAAGTCACAACCACAGTTGACACGTCTGAAGAAGTCGAAAAACTCAGAGCAGAACTAGAAGAATTACGAAGTAAAGTCATGCAATACGAACGTCAACCCTCTTCCCTTGTAGAACCCGAACCTGAAGACTTAATGCCAATTGAAGTAGAGGAAACCTTCGAAGACCCATACGTTCCCATGCCTGCACCAGGGGGCAAGCAAACAGAAGAGGGCACGAACACCATCGAGATCGACGCTCCTGAATGGATGCAGAGGTTAGAGAAAGTGGCCATAACCCATGATGACAAAGTGGCAGTTCAGATAGCTTCTATGTCACGTTTGGAAGAGGTAGTCATAAAATCGGATTACTTTAGAAACCTCTCCCATCATAGGTGGATTGGCACATCCGACAATTTGTTTGTTCCTTTCTGTGTCTTAATGGCGGATTACAATGCTGAAATCAAGCACCACACCTCAAAAGAACCAATCTCGGCTACACAGTTTGCACCGGACGACATCCCAGCAAGTGCCAAGCACATCCGACAATTTGTTTGTTCCTTTCTGTGTCTTAATGGCGGATTACAATGCTGAAATCAAGCACCACACCTCAAAAGAACCAACCTCGGCTACACAGTTTGCACCGGACGACATCCCAGCAAGTGCCAAGCAGGGAAATATACATCAACCTACGTGGAGGATTCGTCTGCTTGAAACCTACCCTGAGATGGTAAGGACATGGAATAACATGCCTTTGTATATCAAATACAACCCATGCTACTGCCCTGTCTTTCGAAGAAGGTCATGGCCGGAATACACAAAAACTGTGCTGACAACCAAAGGATGTGAGAAATGGCTCAATTATGTCTACTTAGCACCACCTAAAGGCCAACCTACCATCGGCTATATGATTTTGACGATTCGGCATTGGGGGGTCCAGTTCAAAAATGTACCAGATGTCATGGCCCAAATGTGTCTTAAAATTTTTGAGCTCATGTTGGTCACCTTCAGGACCTTCAAGAATGTCAAAGAACCTCATCTGTCAGCTCTTGGATTTAATGAAGGTAATCAGGACCTTGTCTATGACATGAGCACCACACCGTCTGTTAATGTCGTATATGCATGGCATGTGCGTATAAAGTATCTACCAGCCTGCTTCAAACAGACGTTTGAAGAAATGTTTGTCACGGGATTCTGGGAATATCATTAAGAGATATTCATTCCCAGACCATCACATTTATTGCAGTTGTTTGTTGTGGAACAAGCTCTCCATTCAGAAAAGTTACGCATACCACATCTAGCGGTTCCCGGGCCGGTAGATTGGGATGCTCTACTCATGGACTTGGCCAAAGGGTTGATAATTGCAGAACATCACTTAGCACAAGACGTTGTAGAATACTACATCCATGGACCCACCCAACAAGGGTCTGTCAGGGACGACAGATGCGAGAGAGGGGGGGGGTGTTGGAACTGAAGGACTCACAAGGCAAGGAAGCTTACGAAGGGAGTCAGAGAGAAGAGAAGGCACAAGCAGACAGAGTAGTCAACGACGATCTGGCAAGTAGGCCAATATTTTTTTCAGGACACTAAAGCATATCAAAGAGGTGGACACACAAGGAGAAGGAGCAAGTAGGGAGCTCAAAGATGTGTATGTCAAATCGTTAGAAGAAATCCCTACAACATTAGTGATTTTCATCACTAAAAGCCATTGTAGATACCAGTTCATATTTTTGTAGCTCCATTTTGTGCAAGCCAAGGAGTCCTTGAGCTTGAGGAGCATTCGAAGTAGCTACCTACCAATTTTCATAATTTTTAGGCTTCGTTTGAGTCTTCAAATAGGCCCTAGAACCTAATTTTTAACTAGGCTGGACACTAGGTCTGGACACGACCAAAAGCTAGTCAAAAACTATAAATAGAGCTAGAGAGCTCATTTTTGAGTTAGCTTGTAATTGATCTAAACTTGTATGAGCATTTTGGAAGTAATCAAAAGAACTCCATTTCTTCTCACTCTTTGTCTTACCTTGTGTGCACGTGTGTATGTGTGTGCATATTAGTGTGCTTCTCACTTACACACTTGTGCCTTCACTTGCTCGCGGTCATCATACCATCCTCACGTCTTCCCGGATTGACATTAAAGGAGGTGCTACTCATCACTGAGCTACAGGGCCCGACGAGGCTGATGTGAAAACTGACTGAGTATACCAATTGCATATGCAATTCAAATGGTGCCTTGTTGTGCAATGCACTGCTGAAGCCTCGATTAAGTATGTGAGTAGCGGTATGCACTGCTTCTGCCCAAAACTTGTAGGATAAGTCTTTGTTATGAAGCATAGTTCTTGCCATTTCCATCACACTGTGGATCTTCCTCTCAGCTACTCCATTTTGAGATGGAGTGTGTGGTTGAGTCACTTGTTGTTTGATCCCTTTTTGTTTGAGGAAGTTGTCAAAATCATGATTAATACATTCACCTCCTCCATCTGATCGGATGGTTTTAAGAGACTTGGAAGCTTCATTCTCCACCTAGGTGATCCATTCACGAAACTTAGTAAAGGTGTCTGCCTTGAATTTCAAAAAATACACCCAAATGTAACGGGAGTGGTCATCTACTAAAAGAAAGAAGTAGAGTGATCCTTTGAGAGACAGGGTGTTCATTGGTCCACAAAGATCCATGTGGATAAGGGCTAAAGGGTTCCTAGCTCTTGTCGATGCTTCTTTTGGAAATGGGGCTCTATGTTGCTTGCCTTGAGTGCAAGCCTAACAGATGTCATTGAGTTGCCTAAGCTTGGGCAAACCTTTCATTATCTGTGATGAAGCGATTCTTGGTAAGTAGGAGGTGTGGCCATATCTTTGGTGCCACAAACTTGATAGTGATTCCTTGGATAAAAAGCAAGATAATTTATATAAACCTTTCTCTTGAATGCCTTGGGCAATTATGTCTCGTGTATGAGGATCAATGACTTTGACAGAGGTGTTATCAAACAACACATGTTTGTTATGATCGGTAATTGCTTTTATTGAGAGCAATTTGAAAGTGATTTGCATTCCCCTTGAGCGTTGGTGATCTGTACTTTGCCTCTCCCTTCTATTGGTAGACTTTTGTTATTGCCAAGGTACACTTCACTTGTGTGCTCTTCAAGTTCTTGAAAAGAATCTTTATCTTTACACATATGCGAGGTCGCTCCATTGTCAAAGATCCATTCATGAGGGGAGCTAGTTGTAAATAGGGCATTTTCCTCCATAGAGATAAAGAGTTCTTTGCTAGAGCAATGTGACCTATGTTGCGAAGATTTGGATGGATGCCTGGAGCTAGAAGCTTTTGATGTCTATTTCTTCTTATAGCAGAATTTCTCTAATTGACTTGCTTTTTCATAGAAGTTGCAAGTATACTTCTTGGAGGAAGTAGTCGATCCTGGTTTCGGTCCATTGCTCATATATTGACTATTAATTTTGCCTTTGTTAAAGGGTCCTTTGGCTTTCATTGGAGTCTCTTGGGAGGAGGTCAACTTCACTCACGAGTCGTGGAGGAGTAGAAGACGACAGACTTCTTCCCACGTGAGAACTTACCCTTGATTGTACAAAGTCATTACAAAGGTCTCATACTACTTAGGTAGTTTGTTAAGTAACCTTATCGCCATATCTTCACTGGAAATCTGTCTATCGCAAAGGGCTAACTTTCGTTGGTAGTCTTCAAACTGAGCTATGACTTTGGTGATTATATTTTGTGACCTAATAGTGAGGTTATGGAATTCTGCTTCTAAATCATAGATCTTCGAGGGTATTTTATCTTCATATAAGGCTGCTAAAGTATCCCAGTCTTCCTTAGATGTTTTACAGGCCGTGATGTGCCCTTTGGTCAACTCATCAGAGGCTAGTAGAAGTTGGCCTAATGCCTTTTTATCCTTAACATTCCAAATATGCCATGATTCTAGGTTGGTAGCCTTATTGGGCTCAGGCTCGGACCCATCGACTACATCATGAAGGAGATTTGTGTACATATACACTCGCATTACATCTTTCCAAAGATTGTCATTTTGCCCATTTAATCGTTCATCCTTGGGCATGAAGATGGGTGTGAAGGATGGTAAAAAATTGGCCATAGATGAGGTGCTAGCTTCACTCTTTGACAGAGACGAGCTCTCCCTGAGAGCGATGGCACAACCTATTGATTAGCTGTAGAGATATGGCTGCCTCAGCTCCTCAAGCAAGGCAAAATGGAGCTTGGACGACGTCTTTGTTCCCTCCTCGATGACGTCTCCATCCAAACTCGAGAGCCTGCCGATACTGAGAGTATTTGCCTTGCTGTCCGCTTAGAAGCCCATGTGCAACATCTACGCCATCGATAATGTCGTTCCCCGTGGGTGCATGTGCGAAAATGAGCACAAAAAAGATGAAACGTAGGTCCGGTGACTGTTGTGCCGACTTCTTCCAACGCGACTTAGACCGAGAGATGGGCAGCCTTGAAGAGGTCGTGGGAATGCATATCCTATACGTTACTAGGAACAACAGATTGCGCAGCAAGGTTAGCTTAGTTATAGTTTCCGCAGCATGAACGGAAGCTCCATTGGATCACATTCAAGGTATAGTTGTACGAATCCTTCAGGGGTGTCTGCAATGTCTGCATCCATGTCATCAAGTTCTTGCAACAACATCAAGAATGGGTAGGATGTGTTATCTGCATTCACCTAGACACAAGCCCACATCCTCCCCTTGGAAGCGATCCCCAGATCAATAGATTATATGAAAACAATGTCGTTTCAAGATCTCATGTATTTGCCTAAGCTCCAGCGACATATTCAGGAGGCTCATACTACATTAACATACGTTAACATCGGGAGATTATGCAGACACTAAAGCAGAGAAGACTGACGGTAGTTTCAATGGGAAGGTGTGGAGAGGGTTTCCTTCTTCATGGATTAAACCTTGCAAGATATTGAGTATCCATCAATCGATGATGAGACTGTTGCAGACGTTATGAACTAGCACATCGGACAACATAAGAGGCAACTATTGGATTGAACGATCGTGTTAAGTATTGATGCCCTATTAAGTTGTGCTCTGATAAAAAAGTATACGCAACTCTGGCGTAGCAATCGAACAAAAACATACACCTCTCAACATAAAGAAATGTTTCTAAACACTTCACATAGTGAGAGGAGTCGTACTGTGGGGAAGATAGTTTACATACGAATCCTCAATATTGTTTACACTTAGAGATTGACCATGCAGCACATCGCCAAATATGATGCAGGAGATCAAAAGATCATGCACAAATCAAGGCTAATGTCACGAGCAAGGGAGGAGGGAGGGGGAAAGGGGCAACAAGCTGGAAAAGTAATGGAAGGAAAGGGTGGGAGGGTGGGAAAATGGGCATAAAATGACCCAGAGAGAGTATAAAATGATGGTAAAGAGTGCTTCTCTCAATGAGGAGGGCACACCACCAAACTCAATCACCACCACCACCAAACTCAATCACCACCACCACCAAAATCACCACCAAAATCACCGCCAAAGGCACCAGCAAGACCTCCACCTAAAGCTCTAATACCATGTAGAGAGTAAATGTCTAGAAGCAAAATGAAAAGAAGAGTGTACTCACAAAACAAAGAGAGTGTGAGACTCAAAATGAGTAGACCATGAAATGGGTAAACTCATGTGGATTAGAAATGAGCTTGCCAAGAGCATGGAGTAGGCCCCTCAAGCTTCTAACCAAGTACAAATGGGGGGAGAGGCCCTCCTCATATAGATTTGGGAGGGCCTCTCCAAAGTACATCTCATGTGGGATAATTCCCCTAAAATGAGAATGAATACAACTGGTAGAAGCACATGGCAAGATACCCAAATACAAAGGAAATACAATATAAAATGGAAATAAACTGGAAATGGAGTGCCTCCGGGATACAAAATGGAGATGCACTCATGTGGATTCAAATGTAGATGAAGTAGGGGCAATCATGTCGTCAACACAACCTTACATTAACTTGGTAATACATTCAGTATTGTGTGTTGTGCTTCAAGCTTCTTCTTCTTCTTATGAATAATGAATAATGCTCTGAGCAATGTAGCTTATATCTAGTCTAGCTTTCCTCAGGTCCTCGCCCAGTTGGAGATTAGACCACGAAAAGCCATTTGAATCTTTGAATTCGACTAGATCCAAGTGCAGTTTGGTTTTATCCCAAGTTTCTTTCTCCCGATCATTGATGACCTGGCCCTTTCCATTCCATCTATCTACAGGGTCATCCACCATATTGAAGTCTCTGCAAATTAGCACGTTGTGGGGGAGCGATTCCAAGGAGGCCCAGGTGTCCAGTCTCTCCAACTCCCCATTTGGGGTGTACAAAGAAACTAATGTGAAACAAAAGGGGGCACCAAAGGAAATGGCAATCCATCGATGGCTTTGATCTTTGATGGAGTTCTCAAGAAATCCACCAGACCCCGAGGTGCAATGTTGAAATCCAGACATGGGTCAAGGAGACATGTCTAAGACATTTTTGGAGGTCTGCTCCATCTACTTTAGTCTCTTGAATGCAAGCAAATTCAAGGTTTAGGCTAATGTCACGAAGCCATTGACCAATGATGGTCGCTCTTGAGGGGTCAATCAGCCCCCTAGCATTTAATGAGATGATGATCATTTCCGTAAATTACCCTCTTTGCACGAATGGGCTTTATCCTTTCTCTTTTTGGATTCGTCTTTCTTCTTTGCAGGGAGGGGGTCCCAACTAAGTAATTTGTTCTTGTGGGGGCTTTTCCAGGGTAACTCAATAGGTTGTTTCCCCTTGCGGGAGGGCTCCTGTTGGAATGAAAAAGAAATCATTTCTAGAATAGTCGATCCAATGATGGAACTTTCACTATCCATGTTGTCTTTGTTACTAGTGGTAAAGCCATCTTATTTGCTTGTAGTGTAGCCCTCTGATTGGTTCTTTGTTGTCAGGAACCTCTAGGGCTTTGTCATTGGTGTCCACCTCAAATTGGTTCCTACCTCGTTAATGAAGCTCATGGATCTCCTTTTCCACATTGCAATACAAGTTGTTTGGGGGGTGTCACGCATACGGTTTCTCTCAGAAGTCGCCCTAGGGCTTCTTTTTCTTCTTCTTCTCACTTCTGTGAACCCGTCTAAGTAGGCTTCTAGATTTCAAGGCCCTTCACTTCCTCTTTGTTCGTCGAGCGATTCAATGTCCCATTGTTGTCTTGAGTTTTTCTTGAAGCTTCTTGATTTTGTTTACTTTTTTGTCTGAGTGGGCAATCTTTAATCATGTGGCCTTGTTGGCCACATGGAAAGCACATGTTAGGAAGGTTTTTGTAATTGACATCTTGTTCCCAGTCATCCCCTTTGCCTAGGCCCACTTTGATCTTTAATGGAAGCAACGAGCTGAGGTCAGTCTCGACACATATTTGAGGGTGCCACTGAGCGTCAAAAGAGTGCCTCACACCTTCATAAATGAGACCGCTAACATATTCCTGTGAAGCCAACGGCTTGCTGATTGGAGATACAATGTCCCACACAAAGTTGTACAAGAAGTACGACAGGTTAGTGAGCTCGACCTAGAGAGGGTAGCATAGAGATTTCAATTTGTTGGGAATAAAATCGGGGGACCATCTAAACAGGCACAGGGTCACCCACCTGAGTTTCCAAGTTTCGACACTAAGGGCTCGGAATGCCATATCTTCATTCTCAAAGACTAGCAGCATATGACTAGCCGGTAAGAACTGACATTTGCTAACAATCAACCTGTGGGGGAACCACTCTTTTCGAAGCCAATGGTGCACAGTTTTGAGTGGAGGCCTACACCCAAACACTTGTCCAACTAGACATACTTTCTTGACCTCTTCTTGCTTTGATAGAATTGCAGCTCTATTAAGAGAGACCAAGGGGGGCTCAACACCCTCAGAGGCCCCTTGATCAACACAAGATCCCCCCTCTAAAATAGGGGCCATGTTACCAATCACACCTTGGGTTGGGGCCTGGTTTCTTATCACAAAGGAGGGGGCCACCGAACCTAACTATCCACTAGTAAAAAGAGGGGCAAAGTGTCATACACATCTCTGGAGCTAACTATTGTCTCCTTAGTACATGAAAGTAATGGCTAAATTGCATCTTCCACAAAAGCAACATCATGGCTAAACAAGATGCATTTAGTCTATGGATGATATAGATGGTACTCTTTGCTTTCAAAAATGTATCCAACAAAAGTACATTTCATTGCTTTATAATCCAATTTTTGGCGTTGTTGTTCAGGCACTAATGCATATGCCAAAAAACCAAAGACATGTAGATGAGCAACAGATGGCTTGCGACCATGCCAAGACTCATATGGAGTGATAGATGCAGTACTTTGGTGGGACACCTGTTAAGTATATATGCTGCACAGATAGCAACATCAAGCCAAAAATTATGTGGTAAAGTTTGACTTTCGACCATACACCTTGTCATCTCCATGAGAGATCTATTCTTTCTTTCAACAAAACCATTTTTTTGAGGTGTATATGGCACTATACATTGATTTTTTATCCCACAAACACACACCCAACAGTGGTATCAGAGCAGGTTGAGCTTCTTCTCAAGTTTCGGTTTTTCGCGTCGCGGTGCGAGCGCACTTTAACAGTGCAAATCGACTTCGGAGCATAGAAGTGTGAATTTCAGAAGCCCGGAAACATTTCCACCAGGTGCACTGGGGTTTTAACCCCATTTCAAAGCCATTCGTGCAGTCAGAATCGCCATCAGAGTGACGGTTTGTGAGCTGAAATTTCAGCACTCACTTCAGTTTTCGTCGAAGTGAAGATTTTGTCACATTCTTGTTCCTTAGTGAAATGGCGGGCAGCAATGAATTGTTTGGCATGCTTCAAGCTGAAGATAAGCTTGATGGGACCAACTATCCGATGTGGTCTTACATGATGAAGCATGTTCTTGTTGCAAAACAACTTTGGAACATAGTGGCAGATGTAGATCGAAGACCAGCAGGTGCTTCTACTTCACAGTCTACTGTCATAGATGGAGCTTCTTCTTCGAGTACAGTGGTTTCTCCTTCTCCACCTACACAAGAGCAGCTTAGATGGGATGGAAAAGATGCTCACTCTTGCTTCTTTGTATGCAGTGCGTAATGAAGCACGTGTTGCATACTTGAGCAAGCAACTTGAGGATGTATGTATGGCTGAAAATGAGTCGGTGGATGTGTATGTGACACGCATCAAGGACTTGAAAGAGCAATTGGCAAACATAGATGAGATCATTCCAAATGCATCACTCATTTCTACATTGTTGAAAGGATTACCAGAATCTTTTCAAAGCTTTGCTACTACACTCCGTTTGGTTGCAAAAGGAAATCCTAATATGTATGCATTTGATGAGGTTGTGTCTCTTCTTTTGCAAGAAGAGCAATCTAGAGTGAATAGGAGTGGTTTGATTGAAGGAACGCAAGCACTTGCTATCTCACAAAAGGGGAAAAGCAAGTATGGTTCAGCTTTTGGTTCATCAAAACCAAAGCCTCAAGCTTCCTCTTCCACTCATTCCTCTAATGATGGTGATTTGCAAAAGAAGAAGAGATGCAAATATTGCCGGAAGGCTGGTCATACTATTGATGAGTGTAGAAAGCTTGCTAAACGCAACGAAAAGAAGAAGGAATCGGGCATGTCTATTGCTGAAAATTCAGCAAATGCAAAGAATGATGAAGCTAACATGGCTCAAGATTTTTGGGCATGTGTTGTTACATGTCATTATGATGCTTCTTTACATTCTAAATGTATGGTTGTGAGTGAGGCTGATTCGGATTGGTTCTTTGATAGTGGTGCTTCAAAGCACATAACATCATGCAAAAGATTTTTTGCCTCTTTGAAAGATGCACCTAAAGGAGGACATGTGGTGTGTGCAAACAATGCCTCTTATCCTATCATTGGAGTAGGAGAAATTGAGCTTACGGCTACAAATGGAGGTGTGATTCTCTTGAAAAATGCATTGTATGTGCCCGGTATAAAGAAGAACTTAATTTCAGTTCCGTTGATTGCCAAAACTAGACTTCATGTACACTTTGTTGATGATAAGTGTATGGTTCATGATTTCAGCAATGGCGATGTTATCGTGATGTCCGGTACATTATGTAATGGTTTGTATCGCATGGATACATACAAGAGGGCTGCCTTGAATGCCTTAGTTGCTCATACTTCTTCCATGGCTGAA
Source organism: Ceratopteris richardii (assembly GCA_020310875.1). Lineage (NCBI taxonomy): Eukaryota > Viridiplantae > Streptophyta > Polypodiopsida > Polypodiales > Pteridaceae > Ceratopteris > Ceratopteris richardii. The sequence goes on from CM035411.1 coordinate 89,285,982, forward strand.
ATGGAGCTTTGGCATGCTCGTTTTGGTCATTTAAACTTCAATAGTTTGCTCTACTTGCAAAAGAAGGACATGGTTATTGGCTTGCCTACACTTGAGTCCATTGAAAAGCATGCATGTGAAGGTTGCATTCTTGGAAAAATGCATCGTGCTTCTTTTCCAAAAGATAGTCATACACACACTACACGAAAATTGCAACTTGTTCATAGTGATGTATGTGGTCCGTTCAAGACTCCATCTTTTGGGAAACATGTATATTTTGTTACCTTCATTGATGATGCTACTCGCCATACATGGGTGTATCCTATGAAAGCAAAGAATGAGGTATTTTCTTGCTTCAAAGCATTTTTAGCTGTGGCTGAAAATTTTTCTTCACAAAAGCTTTTGACTCTACGCACGGATCGTGGTGGTGAATACATGTCACATGAGTTTAATGCTTTTCTTCGTGAAAGAGGTATTTCACACCAATGTACGGTGCCATATACACCTCAACAAAATGGTGTTGCCGAGCGTAAAAATAGAACTCTACTTGAAATGGCACGATGTATGGTTAAAGGAAAGCATCTTCCTCATAAGTTTTGGATGGAAGCGGTCATGTGTGCAAATTATGTGTTGAATCGCTGCCCTACAAAAGCATTGAGAGTCATCACTCCTTATGAGGCTTGGAATGGTCATAAGCCTATGGTTAGTCATATGCGTGTGTTTGGTTGTTTGGCATATGCTCTTGTGCCATCACAACAACGTCACAAACTTGATGACAAGGCAAAGAAATGTATATTTGTTGGTTATAGTGCTGAAAGTAAGGGATATCAGTTGTACCATCCATTGACGAACACAATTATTGTGAGTCGAGATGTGGTATTTGCTGAAAATTCAGTTTTCCCTCTACTTGAATGCAAAAAACTGCCAACAGTTAGCTCACAAGATGTGTTCGATACACTCATGCCTTTGTTCCAAAATGGTGCGCTTGACTATGGTCATGTAGACCAGCCAACTGAGGTTCAAAGGGCTGAAAAATTCCAGCCAAATAGAGCTAAAAATGTAGAAAATTTCCAGCCAAACATGGCTGAAACAATTCAGCCAAAAATTGCCAAAACTGTTGGAAATTTCCAGCCACATATGGCTGAACATTTGCGTCAAAATATGGTTGAAACTAAGCATGAGATTCAGCCCACGCATGATGTACGTATTGAAGATGTATTACATAATGAACGCATGTCTATCAAGAGTGCACAATCTATGCCAAAGTGGCTGAAACAAACTTTGCAGGACAGCAAATTGAGTGCACCTTTACTTGGTAGAACAAGATCAAGCTCTCACCATGCATCAAGTAATTTTGTGGATTATTCTCTTATTGCTACAGCATGTAATGAAGAGCCACTTTCTTTTGAAGATGCATGTGACGATCCACAATGGATGAATGCTATGCAATCAGAAATGGATTCCATACATAGGAATGGTACTTGGGAGTTATGTGAATTGCCAAAAGGAACGAATGCCATTGGTACAGAGTGGGTTTACAAGATTAAGAGAAAATCTGATGGTAGCATTGATCGCTACAAAATTAGATTGGTTGCCAAAGGATATGGACAACAATATGGCATTGACTATGAGGAAAATTTTGCACCCACTTCACGCATGACTACCATTCGTACCGTGGTTGCATTGGCTGCCCATCGAGGTTGGAAAGTGCATCAGTTGGACATAAAAATAGCCTTCTTGAATGGTGATTTGCAAGAAGAGGTCTATGTGAAGCAACCTCCTAGATTTGCTATGAAAGGGAAAGAGCATATGGTCTGTCGCTTGCATAAAGCCTTGTATGGTCTCAAGCAAGCTCCACATGCATGGTATGACAAAATACATAAGCACTTGATTGCTCTTGGCTTCACATGTAGTCTGATTGAAAGCACACTCTATGTATGCAAAAATGGGGCTGATCTTATAGTGCTTGTTCTTTATGTCGATGACATACTCTTGACTGGGTCATGTGATGCAAAACTTGACATTCTTATGGCTGATTTGCAGCACACTTTTGATGTCACTTATCTTGGTCTTTTGAGCTACTATCTTGGCATCCAGTTTGTATCTGTTGAGGGGGGAATTGTTATGCATCAAGCAAAGTATGTTGAAAAACTACTTCAGCATTTTGACTTTGAGGATTGCAATCCAGTTTCCACACCAGTTGAGACAGGATTTAGATTCTCAGTTGAGGATTCCAGTGATGCATTTGACACTTCTCTTTATCAGCAGGCTGTGGGATGTCTTATATATGCATGCAACACAAGGCCGGATATACAGTATGCAGTTTCCCAATTGAGTCGATTCATGCATAGCCCTGGCACTAAGCATTGGCAAGCGGTGAAACGTGTGTTTAGATATCTTTGAGGCACTTTGAGCTTAGGTCTCTTTTATGGCAGAGATGTTCAGCCATGCTTGCATGCTTTTACAGATAGTGATTGGGCTGGTTGTTATGATACTCGCATGTCCACTAGTGGTAATTGCTTTTTCCTTGGAGACTCATGCATATCTTGGTTGAGTAAGAAGCAACCTACAGTGGCGACATCGAGTTGTGAAGCTGAGTACAGGGCAATTTTCACAGCGATAGTGGAGTGTATATGGCTGAGATGCCTATTGATGGATCTTTGCATGGAGATTGATGCTGCTACGCATATTCTCACAGATAGTCAGAGTGCTTTGGCTGTTGCACGAAACCTAGTGTTTCATGCACGGACCAAACATATTGAGGTGCATTATCACTATGTGAGAGAGTGCCTTCATGCAGGAGATATTGATTTGGTATATGTGCCTACACAAGATAATGTGGCAGACATATTCACCAAAGCTCTTCCACGGGAAAAGTTTGAAGCTTTTCGCAAAGCTTTAGGCTTATTACCTTGTGGGGGCTGATTTGTCACTCCCTGTATGTGTTCACATCATTCGCTCCAGGGGGGTTTGTTACACTTATGTGTTCCTCGAGTAGCTTTGATGTGAACCTTTCCCCTATACATGGGCACTTTTTACTCTAGTGCTGGCTAGAGGTTTTTTCCCCATGTTACCACATACTTGATACTCTCATATGTGGTGGTACTTTGTACTTAGGGATATTATTCAGCTCTTACTTCAGTTCAGTTTATCGATCAATAGAGAGAGCTATTCCAGCCATCGTCTTCTCTGTGTGTCTTGCTGCGTTTGTGCTCCTTGTGTGTGCTTCTTGTGTGTCTCTCGCACTTCTACACACACCCAACATTTATTATGTTGTTCCTACAACTTCATCTTATAATGATATGATTTGGATAGTTTTTTATAGGTTTAGTAAATAAGTGTATTTCATTCCTTGTACAAAGACTCTTTCTACACCTCAAACTACTAAGTTATTTATTAAATGTATTTCCCTGCATCATGGATTTCCAAAAGCTATTCTTTCATATCGAGATGTTTGTTTTTGTAATCACTTTTGGGTTGCATTATTTCAAAATTTAGGTTCCAAAATAGATTTCAGCTCTCCATTTCATCCTAAAAGTAATGGGCAAAGTGAAGATACAAATAGTACTATTTTGGATTTATTACATTATTATTCTCTAGATAATCTAAGTAATTGAGATGAGAAACTTCCTTTACTACAATTTTCATATAATAACACAACACATACCACGCAAGTCACATAAAGACCAGGTACCATTGTACATTATAGCATCATATTAGAATTGCATAGAAGCCATCAAAATTTTTTAATTATGTGCTTCATCAAACGAAATAGGATCATTCTCATCACAGAGACTAGAGGCAGCCATGGCATAGAAATCTGATGCAAAAGAAGCATTATGAGAACCAAAACGAGTACAATATGATGAAGCTACATCTAATTTGTTTTTATGCAAATTCTGCACCCACCATTTTGGCATAGTTTTTGCTTCCTCAATATTAACTCTCTCATTAACAATTGAATCTTGTAAATCTACATAAAAAATGGAATGATCTACATCATCACATGAAACCTGTGAAGGTCAAGAAGTTTCCTCATTTGGACCAGCACTAGACTATCAACCTATAAAAAGAGGCAACAAAGTATCATACATGTCTTTGGAGCTAACAGATGTCTTCTTAGTACATGAAAGTAACGGCTGAATAGCATCTTCCACAAAAACAACATCACGTCTCCAAAATGTGTTTAGTCTATGGATGATACAAATGATAGCCTTTGCTTTCAGAAATGTACGCAACAAAAATACATTTCACTGCTTTATCATCCAATTTCTTGCATTATTGTTCAGGCACTAATGCATATGCCAGTTAACCAAAAACACATAGGTGAGCAACAAATGGCTTGCAACCATGCCAAGCCTCATACGGAGTGATAGACTATAGCGCTTTGGTGCGACGCCTGTTAAGTACATATGCTACACACATAACAGCCTCAAGCTAGAAACTATATGGTAAACCCTAACACTTGACCATACATCTCACCATCTCCATGAGTGACATGATCTTCTATTCAGCAACTCCATTCTTTTGAGGTGTATATGGCATTGTACACTGGTGTTTTATCCCATGTTCAGCCACAAATGCATTAAAAGCAGAAGACATATATTCCCTCCCTCGATTAGAATAGAGGGTGCCCATTTCTTATGCTGACATATTTTTAGTCGAAACCAAAAACTCTTTGAAGCACATAAACACTTTGGAATTTTCTTTCAATGGATATACCCATGCATGCCTTGAAAAATCATCAACAAAAGTCACGAAGTAAAGATAATTTCCAAAAGAGGGTGTCTACATAGACCATAGAAATCACTGTGAACAAGCTACAATTTCTAAGTAGCTCGAATTGAACCATCTTTTGGGAATGAGTAATGCTACATTTTGCCCAAAATATAGCCTTCACATACATGTTTACCGGGTGCGTCAAGTTTGGGCAAAGAGGACACCATTTCAAATTTTTGCAGGCATAGCAAACTAGCAAACATCATATGACCAAAGCATGCATGTCAAATCTTTGCATCTAACATAGCCTGAGAATCATGTACTACACATGCTAAATCAATCACAATTTTTCCATAGTCTATGAGCTTAGACAACCCATGACATAAAATTCTAGAAGCAATAACCACATCATCATTTGACAGATCATGAACTGCACATCTATCACCAACAAATTTCACAACTATTCCAATCTTGGCTAATGCAAAAATTGATAGCAATTTTTTCTTGATCTCTATCATAAATAAAGCATCTAACAATGTAAAAGAGATACCATTAGTAGTACTCAGAATGATCTTACAAAATCCCATAATAGGATAAGAGGTTCTGTTGGCACATGTGACATTATTTCCTATAGGGGCAGGCTAGAGTGAAGTGAAGAAATTGCGCTGCGAGGTAATATGTTTGGTTGACTGTTTCAAAGTACCAAACATCTAAGTCTACTGCAGACATACAATGTTCATGAGAAAATGGGTCATAACTGCAAATAGTAGTAAATGCCCATACTTCATTCTCCACAAGATTAGCAGACTTTGTTTTCAATGTAGAGGCCTTTGCAACAACCATTCCAGCTCCTTTTCTTTGCCTCTTTTGCAGCTAGTTTTGGACAATTCTTTATGACATGATCATTTCCTTCATAGTACTTGCAAAACAATTTCTGCTTTTGTGTTTTCTTGTTGTCTCTGTCATCCTTCTTTAATTGTGCAAAATTACCAAATTTTTGTTTACTACTCGAAGAGCTCCATTTACCTTTCTCCTTCTAACTAGGCAGGAAAGCTTGATTTGCAACACGGATAATGGACCTGTTCTGCCTAGACTGATCTTCCTTCAACAAAACAAAGACTAACTCCTCACATGCTAAGGCATTTGGATTGCCTTTCATCATCAAACAAAGTGTAGAAGCAAAACTTTGATATGAATCAAGAAGACCATTCAGAATAGTTTGCACAAGTGAACTATCAGGCAAGCCTTCACCCATACAATTCAAATGCTCCTTCAAATCTTTGATCTTTGTTAAAAAATTATCCATGGAATCTCCTTCATTCATGTGATCACTCTCCAACTATTTTCGGAGGTAAGCAACATGAGCCTCATTCCTTGCCTAGTATAAAGTGGTAAGTAAATCCCAAGCATCCTTAGTTGTTCTGCATGAGTGAATGTGAGGAATATTGGTATGTTTGATAGACAAGGCTACCAATGCATGTACATGAGCATCTCTACAATCCCATCAAATTTTCTTTGTAGAAGGTGCAACAAGAACCACAACACAAACAAGAACATGAAGAATATCACCATCTTCCATGCCATCTCCATCACCTTCAACAATTATGTTTGCAGGTGAAATAGCATATTTTTCAACACCGTGCACAATATTCCAAAGTCCTTTTGTAACTAATACATGATGCATCATATAAACCCACAATGAGTAATTGGTATCGTCCAACTTATCCTCAACAGCCAACATACGGGATACATCACTACTTTCAGCCATGGCAACTGACTAAAATACCTTGATGCACAGAAATGATTGTATCTAAAAAAGTTGAACAGAACTACCCTTATGAGTTTTGCTAAACATGTAGCAGACTTTGAGATGCCTATATTGGCGAATCAAAACTTGTATATATGTTTGGCACAAAAAGACAAGATTTCCTACACAAACACTGTGATAGTGCATTTAGAGGTTGAAACGAGCTCAAATCATGATTTTGGCACACAAAATGAAGCTATTTTGATCTCCTAGTCACCCTAAGTATGCTCACCAAATTTCGTGCAATTTTGATACTGTGATCCAAGGGGTGTCAATAATGCCATAGATGAAGCGATGACATGCTGTGGTACCAATTGTTGGAGTTTGACATGCTTGGAGCACAACACACAATATTGAATGTATTACCAGAGAATGTACAAAGATAAGTAACCTGCTAGGGATATAGATGGTATATACAAGGTGACTAGCCATCCATGTCTATTTTATTTTTATCAAATGAGGTCAATTGCTTGTTAATTAGGAGGCATGTTATACTTTATGGAATAATGGACTGTTATATGGACTTTAATGTCTTGAGGCTTTTAATGTGATTTGTATTTTGATTTAGGAGGTGAAGACTCATGAGGGTGTGAATGCATGTGGACTTATTCAAATACTTTTTTATATATTTATAAGATAGTATTTTATTTATTTTTGTAAAAAAAAGATCACTTTAGAAAGGAAATTTTTGTAAAAATACTAGATCAAGATTTTGTAAATAAAGCAGATTATCATAAAAGCATGCTTTTCAAAGCACCACCCTCATGTATGTTCTATTCAAGATGCAATGCAAAATGCATGTCTTTTTACATGGAATATGCTTATGATTATTCAATGATGAGACACGTGACTTGTTGGAGTTCAAGGTCTACAAAAGCACACGAACAACATAAGAAAGAAGAAGCTTAAAGCACAGCACACAATGGTGAAGTTATTATCAGAGTCTATGCAAAGATAAGGAACCTATTAGGGCTATAGTTTTATATACAAGCTAGAGGGAAAAGCCTCCAAAAGAGGGAAAAAAGTGCCCTACTGGTCCTAGTGTGTTCACACACATCATTACCTAAATATATCAACAAATGCCCCCTAGAAGTGATGTGGTGAACAAGGAGCTCACACTCATGTATAAGGAAGTTCCAAGCTATGTGGAATCAATCCACAAAAGGAAATAAGCCCAAAGCTTTGCGAAAAACTTCAAACTCCTACCTAGGAAGAGCCTTTGTGAAAAGGTCTACAATGTCCTCCTATGTCGGCGCATATGCCAAATTGATCTCTCCAGCAGAGAACCTCTCCCTAACATAATGATAGTGCACCTCAATGTGCTTAGTGTGATCATGGAACACAAGGTTCCTTGCAGCTGCCAATGCACTCTAAATGTCAAAGAATATGGTGGTGGCAGAAAACTCACCAACACCCAAATCATCCATAAGGCATCTGAGCCACACACACACTCAATAGTCACTCTGAAAGCTACCCCATACTCAGCCTCACAACTAGAAGTGGCCACACTCTCATAGCAACCAATCGAGTGAGAGTCTGAAAAAGCATGTAAATCTGGCAGTAGTGATCCCCCCTTAGGATAAAATAATCCAAGTACTCAGGTACCACTCAAGTACTGAAAGATGCCTTTAACTACCTGTCAATGCTTGACATCGCAGGAATACATAAATGTGCTCATTTGTGAGACAACAAACTGAATATCTGGCCGAGTAATGCATAAGTAAATCAAGCATCTAATAGTCTATTGATACAGAATAGCATCAAATGCATGTCCAACATCTTGAAGAATCAATCCTAAACCTGTCTCCATAGGAGTGGCAATAGGTATACAATACTCAAAGCCAAAACCCTACAATAATGTGTCAATATATTTTGTCTAACACAAAGCTATTCCACCATCAACTTGCATATACTGAATGCCCATCTAATGATGCAAATGCCCCAGCTCTAACATCTCAAATGAGGCATGCAAATCAGCCTTAAAATCAGCAATATGCTTCTCATGAGGACCAATGAGAATCATGTCATCAACATACACAACAATGATGAGAAGCACATCATTAGCATGCTTAACATATAAGGTGCTCTCAATTGGATTGTTCTCAAAACTATGTGCAATCAGATAGGCATGTATCTTTTCATATCAAGCACATGGTGCTTGCTTCAAACTATATAATGCCTTTTTCAATTTGCACACTTGGTTTCCATGCCCTTTCTACACAAAGCCACAAGGCTAAAAAAAATACACTTCTTCATGCAAGTCACCATTCAGAAATGCAGTTTTAATGTCCAATTGATGTACATTCCAACCATTATGAGCGGAGCTCTTCTACCAAGAGCTATTTTTGTAGCTATCTATTTGTAACTTCAAGTATTGGAATATAATGCAAAATTTGGAGCATGGTTCCTTATATCTCTCGTGTGTACTCTCTATTCTTGATGTTATCTCTATTAAAGTACTATTTCTATATCAATTTTAGCTTAAAAGTTGATAGATGGTGAACTAAGAGTTTGCATCTATTTGGAAAATGTTAATGATATTACCATTAGGTATAGTTAGCTATTGCTATCACTAATCATCTCTTGGAAAGAGTAGCGAAAAAATAATTCTTTGTTTTCATTTGTGCTTTTCTAGCTATAATGAAGTTGGAATTGTACTAGAAGATCAAGAAAAAACTAAGTTTATTGTTGACCAAGGAATCTATGCATTAAAAATTATACTATTTGCATTGATAAATGACCCTAAAGCTTTCCAAAGATTATTGTGTCGTACTCAAAAAACCTATATAAATATCCTTGGAAGTATATGAAGATGATTTGTGTTCATATTCTCCATAACAATCTAAGCACATCCTTGTGTTGGAGAAGATTTTTGTTAAGTATAGACATCATAGTGTCTCTTTGAATCCAAAGAAATGTTTCTAACCAAACCCAAATTTCAAGCATTCATGGGAAATTGTGGATAGTATTGTAGATTTTCAAAATGTTTTCTATGGTTTCATATCCCCTATGTGAAGTGATCACTAAATTTAGATGGATAAAAGAGTGTGTCAAAGGTTTTGAAGAGTTTAAACATTAAGTTGTGATTGTCCCAATTTTGAAAGTACAAATTGAAAACAAAAATTCATATGCATGTTGATGCATCTAGCTATGCCATAGGTTGTATTTTAGCTCAACCAAATGAGGAAGAAAAACTAGAATCTACAACTATATATGCAAGTAGACAACCTAACAATAGAAAAAGTAATTATACGATATAGAACAACAAGGGTTAGGAATCATCTATGCAGTTAAAAACTTTAATTATTTGTTCATCGATAGAATCTTCTCTATTTAATGAAAAAGCCTTGTAATATTGGAAGATTAGTTTTTGTGGTTTCTTTCAATGGTGGATTTTGACTTTAAATTTGTAGTGAAAAAACGTAATACGCATTTTTTAGAAGATCAGTTCTCTACATTAACAAATGGTGAAGCATTAGTTCATATGATACTCTAGATGCATAATTGTTTACTGAAGTGGTTCTAAAATGGATTGAGCCTTATGCACCTATATTGATCTATGTTCCTTTGCAACATTACCTTCAAATGGAGAAACATATTATAATGGAATCCAAAGATCTCCAAGTCATACTTAAAAGGATCTATCAAAGAGATGAATGTGGAATTGTATCATGTTGTGTAGATGAAAATGAGGAATGGAACCTAATCATATAAGCCCACCAATGAAAATTGGGATTTCATTTTTCTCAAAATAAAACCTTGAAAAATAGCAACATATGGCTAGATATGTCATGAATATCATAGAATGTGTCGGTTTCTCCAAGAAAGACTTCCCATAGAACATTAAAATATATATTAGGTGATCATAGCACCACAATGGAGTAAACCTATAGTCAATTATCTTTGATATTAGATATATCTTAAAGATATTACTTGATCATGACAAAAGTTTCTTGAAGAAGAAGCAAACTATTATGATATGATAGTATATAAGAGAGGAAAGGATAATTTGCTAAGACCATCTATCCATGAAAGTGAGTATCTACCAATTATGGAGATGGAATAGAGTAACAAAATATGATATTAAGATAAAGACCATCATTGGAAGGATTTGGGCATACCACTACTCTCATCCAATTTCCTTCTACTCCATCACTCACCTAACATTATTTGGTGCCTAGATGCACCCAAATTTATTGGAAACCAAGACTCGCCCAAATTTCTTGGGTGCCAACCTCTTTGGATGCCAAGGCAATCAACATGCTCTAATAAAGCAAGCAAGTGATGAGGTAGTTTGTTCACAAATTTTGATAGGCTGGCCCAAGGCACTAGCAATCAAGCACGATTCGAGCCACAACTATAAAATCAGGCCAATACTACTCGAAAAATTTTGGCTCACACCTGACAATTGTAATTTCACGAAGGCCTTAACTTACCCATTACTCTTGTAACAAATTCTTGTAATACCTTACCCCTTTTTCCATAAGAAGGGAGTTCTTCGCAATTCTAGGGGACACATATCCTAATAGAGATATTGAGATAGAGGCATCTTTTAGAGAGATAGACTTTACAAAATTCTAGCTAGAGTTATGTATTCTTAGCTATGGGACTCCATCTATGCACTCTTTCTCTAAAACTAGGAAGTCCCTACTAGTTGGTGCTATCCAAAGGGTACTCTTGGAGCATAAGGGAACAATAAAGTTTGTAAATCTTCTCAATAATAAAAATGCATATTCCTATGTGTTCTCAAGTATTTCTTATTGAATCTCAATTGTTTAAGTGAAACTTAATTTGTAGTGCATACTACAAGAGTAGTGCAATTACATTCCATGCCCCCACACAAACAAACTCATGATCTATAAGTGAAATTTTGTCATGCTCAATGGGACAGAGCTTCTAGATTTTTTGTAAGAATGGCTTTAATTAGCCTATTTAGCCACGTCTAATTACATTCTCTACATGATTTTCCTCCAAATTCAAAGATTAATTTATGCTAGTAGAAGGTAAGTTTCTCCACTCTCTTTGTAATCATTAGATAATACTACCTTCTTATCCATTTAGGCTACCCTACAACTTATCCACTTGCAATAGGCTACCTTCTACCTCCCATAACTTGGTGTCCAAGAAATTTGGGTGAACCAAAAAAAACTTAGGTGACCCAAAAGTTGGGCAAATGAAAAACTTGGTTGACCAAAAGCTTGGGTGAATCCAACACTTGGGCGACTCATAATCTTGGGTGAATCCCACGCAACTAGTCATACTCTAACTTGCTAAGGCTACGCAACAATGTTTCCTATAGGTTTCCTCTATTTGCATGATTGTACTCTCCGATTAGACTAATAGCTTTGTTCAAATCAATATGCTTAGAAGCATTATCCTACTCCAAGTAGATGCCTCACCCAAAATGGTCCATGAGACACACTAGAACTCGTAAGGAGAATCAACTTGAATCCTAAGAAAACACCTATCAAGAGCTATCGTAGAGTGCAACAACACCCTTATTCAACACCAATTAAAAGTCTATCACATCTGAAAAATTGGGGGGGAAGGAGAAATTAAAAGTCAACAAATCTCTCTAAAGAGGTTTTGTATTTCCTCCAAAGAACAAAAACTACACATGGAAACATGGTAAAAGCAAAATCTACCTTATTCAACACATTAAATTTCCCTTGTTCCATAGGAGTGTCCATGAAGATCCTGAAGACCCAGTGTATATATTTATCTCGAAATGCAAAAGTAGGGGCCTACAACAAAGGTAGGACGCATTCCTTCCTCTATTTCCATCGACACTCAAAACATTAGAAGAAAAGTGGTTCAGTTAGTATGCTTATAACTAGGATAGACTTGGGAGCCATTAAAAGTCAAATTCATAGAAACATTTAGGTCAATTAGTTCCACAAAAAGAACCTTAGACGAACTAGAGAAATTGATATTACATGCAGAAGAATCCTTTTTGAAACTTATGACAAGGTCAAGATCCCCAGTGGTGAGGCTACCAAATGCACTAGGTGATTTCATCATTAAGAAGTGGGTGGAAAAATCTATACCAAAACCACCCAATTAAAACTTTATGAATAGATGACACTTCAAGAAAAGTTTGAAGAAAACGCCATAAGGATTGAGGAAGTAGGGGTTCATTTTGGAACTCTCCAAGGTAAGGGCTCTCCTTGAACTGAAGATACATGCTTTAGTGAAAATATCAGCAACCTATTCATCTATTCTCACATAAACAAGATCAATATCACTTGCTAGTACCTTCTCACTGATGAAGTGATAATGTACCTCAATATGCTTTGTTCTAGCATGAAATACAAGGTTCTATGCTAATTCTATGCTGCTAAGATTATCACAATAAATGGTGATATGCTTTTGCACTTCCACACCTAAATCTGCAAGTAGCATCTCTAGCCATGATGCCTCACATAGTGTCATTGGAGCACCTCTATACTCAGCCTATGTACTCGACAAAGCAACAGTGGTTGCTTCTTACTACTCCATGTAATAGTTGCATGTCCCATTGAGAATAGATTTAAACCACTAGTAGATCTTCTATCTCGAATGCTACTTGCCCAATGGATACCTATAAATCTTCATAGCTTCATAAAACAATGCATAATCCAAAGTAGCACTCACATAATGTAGAGTGTGCCTCAATGCATCCACATGTGGCTTCTTGGGAACTTGCATAAATTGACTTTCAAGTCCAATAGTATAGCTTAGATCAGGCCTTGTAATTGTGAGATATATCAAGCTTCCCACAATTTTCTTGTACATAGTAGCATTTTCCAATGCTTTACCTGATGTAGTATCCAAATTTCAATTCTGATTTAATGGCATAGAAATTGGCTTGCAATCAACCATACCATAGTTTTGCAGCATATTCATGGCATATTCCCTTTGTGACATCCATATACCTATTTCTGTATGTATAAACTCAATGCCCAAGAAATAGCGCAGCACACGTGGATCTTTCATGTCAAATTCTTGCATAAGAAGTTGCTTTCCATATATTTGTGCATATCCTTTTGCTACCAATCATGCTTTGTACCTGCTTATGCTACCATCAGCATTGTGCTTCACCTTGTAAACCCACTTGCAGCCTATGGGTTTCTTTCCTTGTGGCAATGGAACCAGCTTCCATGTTTCGTTTCCATAAAGTGCATCCATCCCATCATCCATAGCCTTTTTCCAATCTTCATTTCCAATTGCATCTTCAAAACAAGAAGGTTCACAATCTTGTATTACCTTGGTCATGTACGTACAATGACGAGCCATTTAATTGTCATAGGTCAATCGTTGCACTGAATTTTGCATCCTCCCAGATCTTCTTGTTCTTGGGTCACTTCTCCTTGTATCATCTGCATGTGCCTTTCTTACTCTTGGGGTCTTCATAGAGGGAAATCCAAGTTCCTCATCAAGACTCTTTTTTGAACCCCTTGAATCTCCATCGTCTTTAAAACTTGCACGTGTTTTACTACCAACAGAAAGCTTTTCTTTAGATTTCTTGGATGTATTTGATGAATTTTTTGGAACAAAATTTCCACGCAATCTTCCGCTCCATGGATTTGAGTTGGAACTATTTCTCGGTGATTCATCTAGTCCACTTAGAACTTGAGATTCTACACTTGACTTTTTAGCATTTTCTTTGTCATTTGATTCAAGATTAAGTCCATCTTTGGCATCCGCATAGAAGCTTGACATTTCATCAAATACCACATCTCTACTCACCTTTACCTCTCGTGTGAGTGGGTATAACATTTATATCCCTTTTGCTTAAGGGAGTATCCAATGAAGACACATTTTTCTGCTTTTGAATAAAGCTTCCTCCTCAACTCATCTGGAACATGTACCTATGCAATATAGCCAAAAACTTTCATATGTGATAAGTTTGGCTTTTTACGTGTGAACTTCTCTTCAAGTGTAACTTGATGTACATCAGCAGTTGGAGCTCTGTTCATGATGTATACAGCCATATGCACAGCTTCTGCCCAATAACAATAAGGCATATTCTTCTCAACCATCAAAGCTCTTGCTATTTCTGCAATATGTCTATTTTTGCATTCAACAATGCCATTCTGTTGTGGTGTGCACCTACATGAAAATTGACATCGAATTCCTTGATTTTTAAGAAATTTGTTGAACTCATTTGACATGTATTCATCTCCTCCATCCGACCTTAATGCCTGAATATACTTTCTTGTCTGCTTTTCCACCATGGCCTTAAAATTTTGGAAGTGAGTGAACACCTCACTCTTCTCTTTCATGCAATATATCCATATTTTTCATGTATGTTCATCAATGAAAGTAACATAAAACATGCAACTGCCCATAGATGTGGTCTTTACAAGACCCCAAACATTTGTATGTACTATTTCTAGTACATTCTCACTAACATGCTTGTCATGAAAAAATGATGTTCTTGAATGTTTACCAAATTGACGTGTTGCACATACCTTTTGCATCTCTGCAACCTTGAAAAATTGGTATTCCATGGACAATATTCTTTGACTGCATCAATTTCAGCCTCTCCAAGTTTGCATGTCCAATCTGTTTGTCCTAGATCTCTATATCAGCAATAACTCCTGCACGTTTTGCAAAGATGGTTGCATTCATTTTAGGAATTTTCACATTTAAGGTGAACATCCTACCCACTTTGTTTCCTTTGGCAATCAATCATCCACCCTGTTTGTACTCTTCTACATATAATCCATTAGCATTGAACCTGACTTGTAATCCATGTTCAACCATTTGTCCAACAAAAACTAGATTTTTTGTTATATTTGGAACATGCAGCACATCAACAAGGTGTTTTACCTTCCCGTCCTCCATAGACAGTGCTATATTTCCTGTATGCTTGATAGGGTGTGATGTGTCATCACTTGTTTCAACATATCCAAGAACTAGAAATTTTTGCAAACTACAAAACCATTCCGCATGACTGGTCATGTGACTTGAAGCACCTGAATCAACATACCAAACATTACCATTCGATTTTGAAACATCAACAGATATTGTATTCATCATATGATGTTGAACCATGGACAGCTTCTCAGAATCATTTACACTTGTGGATGCAGAATTGTGTTGTCGCCTTTTGTTATTTTGATTCTTTTACCTCCAATCATGTTCAAAATGTCGAGGTTTACCACAATTCCAACATCCTTTATTGTCATTACCTGAATCATTTCTTTGGAAATTTCTATGACCTCTTTCACTCCCCCTGCCTTGAAATAGTCCTCTTCCTCCTGCACGATTCTATTGTTGACCTTGGTCTTGGTTATTGTGTCCTCTTTCACTTCCAAAGCCTCTGCCTCTTCCTCTTCCATAGTAGAATACCTGCTAAGAATTGGGTTTTTCCTTGGGAGTTTAAATCCTCACCAATATTCTTTTCTTCAATAACTAGCATAGATACCAGATCAACAAAATTCAAAATATTTTCCCTAGTCTGTATAGAAGTTTTGAACTACTTATATGCAGCTCCTAAACCACGAAGGCACACTTCCACCTTATCGTCATCATCATCATCTACATTTACACCAATAGATGCAAGTGACTCACATATGCTTTTGATTTTCAGGGTGTAATCGCTTATCGGCATGCCCTTCTTCTCCAATGTATGCAACTCATTCTTGAGTTGCAATTTCTGTGCCTTTGTATTGGTCTCATACAATGTGACCAAACTATTCCAAGCCTCTTTTGGAATCTTGGCATCCTATATGTGCCCAATCATGCTATCATGTATGCTAACAGATAGCCAATACATTACCTTTCGTGCTCCTTGATTTCATTCTTCATACACTCTTAATTGTTCTGGAGTCCAATTCCTCTCTGGTAATTGCAAAGCATTTTCATTTTGTCCTTCGATGTACTTCCAGAAGACTTTTCCCATCAGGAAATTGGTTGTCGTGAATCTCCAAGCATGGAAGTTGTTCTAGTCCAGCTTATTGCTCATAAGCTGGCTCATTCCATCTGCGTTTTCATTTCTGCAGCTATTCACAACACTGCAAAAAACTACAAGCGGCACTTCTGCTTGAACATTGTCGCACTATGATGTGACAGTTCGATCTCAGAAAAACATAGTTTTTTTGTATCAATAGTACATGGAATTTCTTGAAATTCTAGATTTAGAATATATGAGTGTTGTTGAACACCATGTAAGTTATAGTTTTACAAAGTGGCCAGGTTTTTCTATGGGCCCTATTGGAAAGATGGATGGACACTCCAAGAAATGAGTAGGTACTGCTAGATCTTGCTTAGTACCAGCACCTTGTAGCTTTAGAGTTGAGTTGTGGACCCTCTTAGCTCTCCAACGATACTATACAAGTGCCTATGTACTTTGGAAATGATGTGAGAAATGATTGAACCAAAATAGACTACTTCCAAGTTGAAGGATTAATGAAAACCTTCTATTTTTGTTCACACACCTGCTGCTTGTTATGCTCAGTGCTTCCAGTATAGTAGGAATTAGAAAACTTCCTTTTAGATGTACCTAATTATCTTAGTAAGCTAATGATTCCAAGTGGAATCACTTAAAATGATGCACTATACACAGAGCAATCAACTTAGCAATTGAATCATTACCCCCGATTTTTTAGGACCTCTATAGAGTTTGAAAAGTGAGTGCTTCGACGTGATTTTCTCCAAATTGGATGAATAGATTGTCTTCAAAATTGGTGAGCGCATAGATAACTTGGAGTTGAACCCAATAAGATATATAACATTGAAAATGGTCGAGAAGTTACTGAGATATGAGCAGTACAATTTGACAATTATGAATGACTATAACAGAGAGACCATAGATGAGTAATGTAGATCTATTGTATTAAAGAACAATGTTGTACAAGATCATAGGTTTGATAATCAATGCCTAATGATGGTGATTAGTGTAGGTTACAATGTAGACCTCACTCTCTTACAATGTGGCAATGGAGAACTCGGGAATAGAGAGTCTATTACCCATGAGTTTTCTTTACATCTTTTATAGTTGATAGATTTCAAATTTGAATTTGAATTGTTCATTGGCTCTCACTAAAATTAGTCCTCCAATCTAGGAGACATTCCCTCAATTGCAATTGTGACTTTTCAACTAATAAACTCCACAATTTTAGTGGTCGTTACAATGATTCTCCTGAGTCAAAATGACTTTTACAAATGGTAAGGATAAAAGATCTTCCTAGTAATGGTTTCCATGGAGCTTCAAATATTCATGAACTTCTAGCCAAATATGTAGGCTTGAACTTTGCTCCAACAGCTTCGCCACAAGCCAAACATTTTCGCTTGGTCTTCTTCTTCAATCTTCATGAATGTCCTGCAATCCAATCATTGACTTAAACTTGCAAAGTTTTGTACCATCTAATGCTTTAGTCAATAAATATGCACATTTCATATTAGTTGATACATAAGCCATTTGAATTTCCTTTCTCAATAGCTTCTCTCTCACATAATGATAGTGGACCTTTATATGTTTGGTCCTAGCATGATAAATAGGATTTTTTGCAAGATGTAATGAGCTTGTATTATCTCCAAAAATCATTGGAGATGTAGTAGGCAAGCCCAAATCTATGTATAAAAATCTTATCCATACGGCCTCTTGAGTGGCATTGGCCAATCCTCTATACTCTACCTCTGTAGAAGATAAATCAATAGTGGGTTGCTTCTTTGAAGACCATGATATAGGTTTATCACCTGCAAAAGATAGGTAACCTGAGGTACTTCTTCTATCATCTTTGCAACCCGCCCAATCTGCATCTGAATATATCTTGATGTCCAAGTTTGAAGTATAACGAAAATATAACCCTTGATTTTGAGTGCCCTTAAGATACTTCAAAATCCTTTTGGAAGCTTCCAAATGAGGTGCCCTAGGTTTGTGCATAAAGTGACTTAGAACACTTACTCCATAAGCAATATCAATGCTTGTCAATGTAGCATAGTTCAAGCTTCCCACTATGCTTTGGTAACCTGCAATGTTCTCAAGCACATCACCTTCATGAGCACTTAATTTTAGGTTTACCTCCATTGGAGTGCTTGCAACTTTGGCCTCCTGCAAATGAAACTTCTTTAACATATCCTATATATACTTTCTTTGAGTAATATAAATTCCAGAGTTAGTACAAACTAACTCAAGTCCAAGAAAATATTTTAGTTATCCAAGGTCACTAATTTTGAACTCCTACATCATCTGATTCTTGATCTGCTTGATGCCATTAGCATCATTACCTGTGAGTATGATATCATCAACATATACACACAGGTATATTACCTCTGAATTACTTCTCTTAATGAACAGAGAAGTATCTGCTTTACTTATGATAAAACCTTGATCCTGACGATATGTAGTCAACCTATGGTTCCATGCCCTAGGTGCCTGCTTCAATGCATAAGGAGCTTTGTTCAATTTACATACATATGTTACCTTGCTTGGGTCCTCATAGCCAGGAGGTTGAGACATGTACACCTCCTCTGAAATCCAGCCATTTAGGAATGCATTTTTTACATCCAACTCATACATGTTCCAATTCTTTGATGCAATCACACTTACCAATACCCTGATGGTTGGAGCACGTCGAAGCACTCACTGGTCAAACTCTACAGAGGTCCTAAAAAATTGGGAGTAATGATTCAATTCCTAAGTTGACTGCTCTGTGTATAGTGCATCATTTTAAGTGATTCAACTTGGAATCATTAGCTTACTAAGGTAATTAGATACCTCTAAATGGAAATTTTCTAATTCCTACTGTACTAGAAGCACTGAGCATAACAAGCACCAGGTGTGTGAACAAAAATAAAGGTTTTCATTAATCCTTCAACTTGGAAGTAGTCTGTTTTGGTTCAATCATTTCTCGCATCATTTCCAAAGTACATAGGCACTTGTATAGTGTCATTGAAGAGCTAAGAGGGCCCAAAACTCAACTCTAAAGCTACAAGGGGCTAGTACTAAGCTTGTTCTGGCAATACCTACTCATTTCTTGGAGTGTCCATCCATCTTTCCAACAGTGGTATCAAAGCAAAGCTAAGGTAAAATGGGAAACGGTTTTCCTTCTTTCATTGATAAATTCGACAGGAATAACTATCAAGCATGGTCCTTGAGGATGAAGACATAGTTGCAAGGAAGGAGCCTCTATGGATACATCTCACGAGATGAGGAGATGCCCATATTCAGAAGCAAAGGACAACCTACAAGAGAGGAGCATGAAAGACGCAACACATGGTGTGCCAAGGATGCATTAGCAAGGTCCTAATTACTTAACTCAATCTCTGATTTTCTTCTTCCACATATTAGGAACTGTAAGACATCCCAAGAGACTTGGGAAACATTGTCTTCTTATTTCTCTTCCAACACAAGGGCTAGGAAGAACCAATTGTGGATTGAGTTTACAACTCAAAGAAAGCAACCTAAGCAAGGCATCTCATAGTATGTGACCAAAGTCAAAGATGTAGCAGATCATTTGGCAAGTATAGGAAAAGAAATTGAAGAGGAACAGATTGTAGGACAAGTAATCAATGGTATTAAAGCTGATGACAAATGGGAAAGCTTCACAATTGCCATGGACTTGTACATGGACATGCAGATTCGAGACCTTACCACACTCATGGGGCAACTATTTCCTCATGAAAACAAGATCAACAAGAATGGAGATTCATCAAGAAGTAATAGCTCTTCTGCCCTATACATTGATAAAAGTAAGTCCAAAGAGAAAGGGAAGAACAAGAAGGTTGAAGATGATACCTCCCAAGCCAACTATGTAGGGAGAGGTAGAACCTCAAGAGGAAGGGGCAGAGGAGGTAACCAAGGTAGGAGGAGACCCTATAACTCCTCACTATGTAATATTTATGGATTATCAAATCATACTACAGATGAGTATTACAGGAACTTCAAAAATCAGATAGGTAGAGGTTATCAAAGAGGTGGATACATACAATCAAGAGGAAGATTCAATCATCATCAAGGTTACAACCACAACTACAACAACAACTACAATAGCAACTACCAAAGAGGCTACAAATCAAGGAAAGATTACAACAACTACACAGAGGAGCAAGAAGATTCTCTTCTGATCATGAACATGACTTCAAAACCACGTATAAACGATGACCATCTCTTCTGCATTTATTCAGGATGCTCAAACCACGTGGCAGGCAATGTAGCTCTTCTCTGTGACCTTGAGGAACCAAAGGGTAAGCACCAGGTACAAATAGGTGATGACACCAAGCACTCAGTGATTAAAGTAGGAAATGTTAAGATCTCTGATGGAAACAAGAATCTGTTGAGTAAGGTTCTATATGTACCTACAATTACCGAGAATTTGATGAGTGTTGGACAGATTGTGGAAAAGGGTTTGCAGGTCAGGTTCAACCAATATGGAGCATTTTTGGAGGATCCCCAACATGGATTCAAGAGAATTGTCAAAGGAGAAAAGATAGGTAGATTATTTACTTTTGAACTTGAAGATACAAGGGATATTGCACTTTATAGTTACAAAGATCAAACATTATCAGAGCTTGAAATTTGGCATAAGAGATTAGGTCATGTTGGTGAAAGAACCTTAAAACAGATATGTAGAGATCAATGTGTGCTTGGGATACCTAATGTATCCAAGCAACACATGATTTATAGATGTGGTGGTTGTTAGTTTGGAAATCTCACAAGTTACCCTTCTCAAGGAAAGGCTACATGCATGAGGACTACCTAGAGCTTGTCCATACAGATGTATGGGGACCAAGTAAGGATCCCTCAATCTATGGATCAAGGTTTTATGTATCTTTCATTGATGATTACAGTAGGTGGACTGTATTGTACTTTATGAATCACAAAGATGAAGTATTCAGTTGCTTTAAAAAGTATCTTGCACTTGTTGAGAACCAAACAGGGAGAAACCTAAAGAGACTAAGGTTAGATGGAGGAGGTGAGTACTTCTCAAATGAGTTTGATGCATTCTGGCAGGACAGAGGAATCAAGAGAGAAATTACAACAAGGTATACCCCTGAGCAAAATGAGGTGGCAGAGAGGAGAAATAGATTAATTTTTTAACTAGCTAGGTCAATGTTAAATGAGAAAAAACTACCTAATTACTTGTGGGCAGAGAGTGTATCTACTGCCACTTATCTTGTAAACAGGTTGCCATCTAAATCTCTTGATGGGATGACCCCATATGAAGCATGGCATGGTAGAAGACCCTCACTTGATCATTGCAAGATCTTTGGATGTGTAGTTTATGTGCATATCCCTTCTCAGATAAGAGGTAAGCTAGACCCTAAGGGAGAAAAGTGCATCTTCATAGGGTATTACTTGAATTAGAAAGGATATAGGTTCTATAATCCTTCAAACAAAGGATTCATAGTCAGTATAGATGTTATCTTTGATGAGAATGACTCTTGGTTTGATAGTGAATGGGGGAAAGTAAAGCTACCTTATGACTTGGAAGAGGAGTTTCCAAGCCTCACTAAGGAGGAGCCTACTCATAATGGAGACATCAACTCAGACGATGAGGACATCATCAACTTTCTACCATCTATTTCCTTTCTTGTTGGAGACCGAATGAGCAAGGTCTGTCCAAACTGAATAGTATCTGTAGAAACTTTCTTTGGACGGGCGATCATAACAGAAGGGGGGTGCCCAAAATCAAATGGACCATCTGCACTAGCCCTAGAGATATTGGGGGGCTTGGTATCCTGGACATCGGGTGTATGGCTAACAAACTGGCAGCCAAATGGATGATTAAGGCTTGGTGCAATAGGGAGGCCTCGTGGGCCAAGCTGATCTTCAGAAACAAGAGTGAGTTGGCCCTCATGGGGTTCCCGAACTGGAAGAACCTTGAAATCATGACCCTGCTATTCTCCCCGATCCCCGTCTTCCCGAAAGGCTCCAATCTCGTGTGCTCCCTTTGGAAGGGCTGGAATAAAGTCAAAAGCTTCACAAGAATTAGCGAGGACTGGAAGTGGGCGGCCGGAATTAGACAAAACGACTCTATCTGGTTTCCGATACATGGCATCAGGAGTGTGGAGTCGTGGAACACTCAAAATGCCAAGAAATTATGGAACAAAGGATTCAAAAAATGGAAACACCTCTGGAAACATGACACCGACAGCTGGATCAACTTCGAGGATATTGACCCTCGCATAAACATCTCCTACGAAGAATGGAACACTCTGCAAAGCAGATGCCTCGCTTGGGATCGTCACAAGACTCGCCTTCTCATGGGACACGATACACCAAACTCGCTTGGTCTCAAATGGCAAAATGGAAACAGCCTACTCAAAATCCCGAACATCAAAGAAACGGCTGACCTCCAGATCAGCCTCAACAAGAAGTGGTGCCTGTCTTGGACGCGGCTTCGGTGGGACATGAAATTCATGGGTATCTGGCACCCCCTAATTGAGATTAAGAAGTCTGTCCTCTTATGGCAAATTCTTCATCGAGGAATTTGGACCAACCATAAGGCTAGCAAACTTTGTGGGATCCCTCCTTGGTGCAAACGCTGCCACCGTGCTATCGAAGATGTCCCACACATCTTCCTTACTTGCCCCAACTCCGACAGAATCTGGCAGACGGTTGGAATGAAAATCAGACTTCAAAAACAGCTTAGTTGGAAACAAGTCCTTTTGGGAGAAGCGATTGGCTGCTCTGCGACACTCTGGAACGCCATCAGAGGGGAAGTCCTGTGGAAAATCTGGCGGGAGAGGTGTGCTCTCAACTTCGGCGATCCCCCCAGGGAGTGGTCGATCGAGAAATCACTATTCCTCCTTGGCAAGAGGATCGTCAACAGCAAGAAATCCCCCCCCCTTCAGGCACCATCAAGTCCTCCTTTTGATTAACAACAAGCTCAAACCCAAGTGGGCCCCGCATGAGGGCGATGAGAGGGTGATTAACCTTCTCTGTAATGCAACCTAGGATTCAATTAAGCTTCCCCTGCTTTGTGGGATTTGGGGGGTCCCGTGGGCACTAGTCCCCTTCTTTTGTACCTTTGTTTCTTAATTTAATACAAGTCCGGGAGAGTAGGCTATTGCCGAACTTCCTTTATATTAAAAAAAAAAAAAACCTAGAAGAGTTCAAGGCATAGAAGTTCAAAGGCAAAGTCAAGATGAAGAAGTTGGAGGATATACCTGAATCATCCAGCCAAGTAATCAAAAGATCACAAAGGGAGAGCAAGAAGCCAATCAGATATGGGTATGACACTTCCCTAGTTACTAAGCACTCTATGTATCTTGCAAAAGACTTGTCATTTGAAGAGCCATCATCATATGAAGAGGCAAAGACCAAGGCAGAATGGAAGGAAGCTATGCATGAGGAAATTGAAGCACTCAAGGAGAATGATACTTGGGAACTAGTACCAAAGAAGGAGTCTATGAAGGTAATTGGGTTTAGATGGATCTATAAGATCAAAAGGAATTCTGATGGATCAATAAGCAGGTACAAAGCTAGACTTGTGGCTAAGGGTTTTTCACAAACCCAAGGAGTTGATTATGAAGAAACCTTGAAATTGGCTAAATAGATTGTCTTTGAAATTTGTACGCACATAGATAACTTGGAGCTAAATCCAACAAGCTATAGAAAATTGAAAATAGTGGCCAAATGAATGAGATATGAGCAATACAAGTTGACAGTTATGAATGACTATAACAGAGAGACCATAGATGAGTAATGTAGATCTATTGTATTAAAGAACAATGTTGTACAAGATCATAGGCTTGATAATCAATGCCTAATGATGGTGACTAGTGTAGGTTACAATGTAGACCTCACTCTCTTACAATGTGGCAATGGAGAACTCGGGAATATAGAGTCTATTACCCGTGTCTTTACATCTTTTACAGTTGACTGATTTCAAAATTTAATTTGAATTGTTCATTGGCTCTCACTAAAAGTAGTCCTCCAATCTAGGAGATATTCCCTCAATTGAATTCGTGACTTTTCAACTAATAAACTCCATGCGTTTAGTGGTGCTTACAATGATTCTCCCAAAGTAAAAATGACTTTTACAAATGGTAAAGATAAAAGATCTTCCTAGCAATGGTTTCCATTGAGCTTCAAATATTCATGAACTTCTAGCCAAATGTGTAGGCTTGAACTTTGCTCCAACAAGCCCCACCTTAGGGGCTCAAAATGAAGGTTGAGATGGCTCCAAAACTTTGAGGTCTTCTACCTTCACGCCAATTTTCATAGCAATCTAAGGTCGTTTGTGAATCCTGCTTTCTCCATGCCTTCTCAGGTACTCTTCACCATCGGCCTTCTCCACGAGCTCTCTCCAGCCACACTAGCTCTGGAACCATGTCATGCGGAAGGAGATAAGGAAGAGAGCTCACACACACACACACACACACACACTCACAATCAAAGAGAATCACACACACACATATTGAGGCAAGGAAGAATGATCTTCTTCTTCTTCTTCTTCTTCTTCTTCTTCTTCTTCTTCTTCTTCTTCTTCTTCTTCTTCTTCTATTACATAAAAGGAATGTACAAGAATGACCTAAAAAAACAAGAATACAACACGTGTAATATATAAAGAACACTACATAAGGAAAAACCTAATGTCCAGGCATGAGTGAGCTGGCAAGAAACAAATGTGTCATCACTCTCAGTAGATAAATCTAGTACAACTCAATGAAGTATCCCTTACATATATCGATGTAGCTACTATACATGTCAGAGAAATGATAAAGTAATACGTGTCATCCGGGATCATCACATGTTGAGCTTGATATCTCAACAGACAGGTCCATTTCGAATTCAAGCAGACATTGGCCTAGCTACTTTTCAGCTAGCAACATTGGCTGGTGAGATTTTATAGACTCCAATCAATGGGTCCAAGCTTCAATCATACCTCATGTAGTGTAGTAGCACTCATTGTATTAAAATGTATATGAATGTTTTTTATAGGTGGCGTAGTCATAAAAAATCGAATAAAGATTTGCTGGCAAATTTGCATGATTATATGCGCATCAATGAAGACAACTCGAGACCAGATTGGGTGGATTTGTAATCATTTGACATGAGGATTTAGTATTCAATGCAATGCATGCTATTCAAGCACATGCACTTTATTCAAGCACATACAAATTTGGAATGGCCTCGACAATTGTCTACTTAAATTGATGGGCGAACAAACTTGTTTTTTTACTTGTTACTTTTTGTTGCTTTGCACTCATATGCTACACTTTCCTATAGCCATGATGGGAACAGTGCTGCCTAATATGCTTAAGCTAACCGACATGAGCCATTGCAGATTCATGAACATCTACTACAGTCGCATGTCGATTAGTTCTAACAGCGATGTCTGCTTGACTATGTGCAGATCAATTAGAATAATCAAAAGAATCATCTAACGACCAACTCCTTTATCTCACTCTTCTTCACACATGTGTATGGCTTTTGTATGTTCATTTTTGTTTTCAATAGGAGCCTCATGTAAGTATCTAAAGACGTTGTCTTGTATGGGAAAGAGCCTATAAATTCAAGTAACAAACCATGGTGATCATCCCTGTTGTATAATTACATGGGTCTAAAGGGTAGAACCCTTGAGTTTCTAGGTGTGAAAACCTTGGGATTTATGGTTTATTTACCCCTTTTAGATGGTTCTTGAACCTTAGGGCTAATTCTCTAAGGTTGAGTACCTTAGGATTGATTGGAAGCTTCTCCTAGCCACTTGGTTTGTACGTGAGAGCTTGGAGAGTCTTCTTTTAGAAGCCATGTGATTTCATGTGATATCCTAAGATTGGAAACCATGTGACCACCTTAGGGACCCATGTGATGGAAGGTACACATGTCCCCTTGATAGGGACTTGCCCCCTTGATCTTGGAGCTATATATTGGAGGGGTTGGTTGGGTGGAAAGACATCTCTCTTCCTAGTGTGTGGCCTTGCTAGTTAGTCTTCAGTTCAGTTGTGTGAAGGCTATGGAGCTCTCACACAACAATGGTATCAGAGCCCTTAGGTTGAGTTCTATGGAGACTTTTATCTTCATCGCTTTGCTTGTAAGCTCTTATTGAGATGCATCGAAATTGCATTACCGTAGGCACTTCTTCATCTCTGTCAAAGTACTCCTCGTTGTATGCAGTCGAAGTACACCTCACTGTTGGTTAGATTAGTAAAAAGTGTTTATGTGCACTATTTGTAGATTACGGGATTCGATCCCGCTGCCAATCAATTCCCATGGATGGATCTTATCCATTGCAACAGTCGGGACACATGCGATGAATAGTCATCTTTTCTTCTATGACAGGATGCACTGAGCAAGAATGCTACCAGGACTGAGAAGCATGGTTCGGCTCTGCAGCTCTTACTTCCTTCGCCCTATCGAAAGTGTCCAATTACATGCGCACAATGGAGCGAGAGGAGGACCGCTCCTGCATATCATCCATTACGATGATGGTGAGGCTTGGCACACTGTCGTTGCTTAACGAACGATGGAAGTCGCTTACATCGTTGAGTGTGTGTTTCTCTCTTACATGCGCGCAATTTTTTTGGGGTCCCTAATCTCAGCCGCCCACTTACTCCACGGCCTCTACCGGACTCCCTGGAAACGCCTTTTCTTGGCCGGCGGCTCTGGTGAGGAAGATGATGTTGCAACAGAGGCTACCAACAACGGCGTCCACTCGATCAGTTCTGTGGACAAATTCTCCGTTGCCTTCGGTTTCAAACCCTCTTGTGCTGTCGCAATAGCTTTTTTCGTTGAAGCTGTCGACTGAACCTTGTAGTTCTTGTTCTTCTCCATGCTTGCGCCTATCTCTGGGGATGGGATATTATCTAGCTTTGTGAGATTCTCTCCTTTTGCAACCAACTAAAGCTACAAGCATCAGAACCCTCCATAGCTGAGACCTCATAGTATACACTATAATTGGGTTTTGAATGCATGTCGACAACTCCTCTTCTTCTTCATGCCTCCGCATCCTACTACAACAGTTGCGGCGAGAGTGATGATTCGACACTGTTATCTGAGAGTCGTTCGGCTTGATAGAGAGACTGTCACAAGCCATCTGGGAGGACCGATCTAAGGCATCGTCACCATTCTCAACCATTCTACCACACTAATCAGATTCTTTCATGTGGACCTCTTCTAGGTGGCAATGGGCGTTCACTTCAAAAGGTTCAGGCGGTGCCTCGAAGAAGTGGCGCCTCATGTGTGTTAAACGACGTGCCATGTGTTGCAATGGAAGCAATGGAAGTAACTAACACTGAGAAGGCAGCGCCGCCATCGTCAGGCATTCCAGCCCAAAAAGCTTAGAATGAAGGTTATGTATTCTTTAAATTATGCTCCTTCTGAATTTTTATTTTATGTCATGAATTATTTTATGATATAAGAAGTTAAGAATCATGTATGTGAACCTTTTTATCATGCATGATAGATTGATAGTGTATGCATTATGTACATAGTTTTCTCATACACAAAAGGCCATCCTATGCAAAATGCTAGCACATGTAAGAATAAGATCATTGTTCTATTTCAAAGGTTATTTTTCTTTCCAAGTACAAAGGAAGCACGTGCATAGTTATACATAAGGATTGCACCCTCTAGTATCCATACATAAATTCAAGGCATGGTCTTGGAAGTATATGCACTTTGGACATACAAGTAAGTATGTTCTTCCAAGAAGGAAGGGAAGGAGCATAATAGCCCAAGCGTACTTCATCACTGTGAGAACCCTAAAAGAAAGGTGTGCCTATTTGCACACCTTTCTTTTCCTTGCACACTAAAGGGCATACAATGCGTGTCATAATAGACATGAATTTGAAAAAAGGATGCATAGAATGAGGTGGCCTTATTTGTTTGTTCACATACACAATTAAGTCATGGAAATGATTTTCACTATGCATCAAATTCATATAATTTCAGAAAAGAAAGATTGATTGTGCATAAATACGTTTATATTTTATTATGGCAACTCCGATGCACAAAAAGAAAGATGCATGGAAAATTTTGCACCATCTTTTGAATAAATAAAGTTCTGAATTGGAACTTTTGCATGCTTTAAGGAGCGGTTCAACTTTTGATCCTTATGCATGCAACACCTTTTCTAGTAAAGGTGTAAAACGTTTGGCAAGCACTATGCACATAGAACATGTTACATGGGTTTTTAAGTTGAGAGGGAGATTAAGTTCCTGAAGTTAAGCTTAAGTAGGATTTGATTTTTACTATCGTTCTTTCCCACACCGAAAGAAGAGAGGTTCAAGGTAGGTATTGGACACTTGCTTGCCAATATGGGCCTCCTTCAACCATTTTTGAGAGTCTCCATGGGTAGCACAAACTCAAATGAAACTTCTTTGAAACGAATTATTTTCCAAAGAAAAAAGCTAGTGGATGCTCCCACCGAGAAACACAAGATGAATCAATATGGCCCTCTTCCCCACCTTAGGATCACACATATATACCTACATAAAGTAGCCTTAAGCTTTCCTTCTTTTCTCAACTTTCCCTCCCACTCCTTATATATAGAGTGGTTATAATGAAAAATCTTCCTAGCCTTTCTCTAAGGTTATAACCCTTAATACAACATATAATGTGTTGAAAAGCATACAATTATATCTAAAAATGCAACAAATGTAACTGATGTAGGTGGTCTTGAGAATGTTGTAGGTTCTTTTTCTACTATAACTCTTATTTTAGCAATATCAAGTGCACCATTTAGTACCCTAACTAGTTTAGAGCGAATTTGGTGGTATGGTTTAGATGGGAAATAACATTCCTTGATTTATTCACATATTGTGTGTCATTATCCGCGTATTTGCTTATGTAAAATAGTTGAGGATGCTTTGTATACTCTTTCCTTTTCATATCAAGAAAGAAATAAGCCTCCTATTACTTACTTTTGAAAAGGAATTAGAAATTGACCATATGGAGGAAGTGATTGTTGTTGAGATATCAAGCTCAACATGTGATGATCCAGGATGACACGTACCAGTTTTTCGTTTCTCTGACATGTATAGTGGTCATACCGACATATGTCAGGGATACTTCATTGAGCTTTATTAGATTTACCTACCAAGAGTGATGGCACATTTGTTTCTTGCCAGCTCACTCATTCGCGGATATTAGGTTTTTCCTTATGTACTGATCTTTATATATTGCACTTGTTTATTCTTGTTTTTAGGTCATTCTTGTACATTCCTTTTATGTAATAGAAGAAGAAGAAGAAAATCATTCTTCCTTGCCTCAATCTGTGTGTGTGCTTCTCCTTGAGAGTGAGAGTGTGTGTGTGAGCTCTCTTCCTTATCTCCTTCCTTGTGACATGGTATCAGAGCCAGCGTGGTTGTAGAGAGCTCGTGGAGAAGGCCACGGTGAAGACTACGCGGCAAGGCGTGGAGAAAACGCGATTTCACAAACGGCCTCTGTTTGCTACAAAAATCACCGTGAAGGTAGAAGACCTCAAAATATTTTCGAGAGTTATCCCTTTAGGGTCACTTGTTTTTGTCACATCAAAGTTTCGGAGCCATCTCGACCTCCATTTCGAGCCCGCAAGGTGGGGCCCACAGAAAAACCAGGTCAGTTTCAGAAATTGTAACTTGCGTTGTGTTCGGCGACACTCATATATTCCAAATCCAGAATTTCAAGTGATTCCGTGTACTGTTGATACACAAAAACTGTGTTTTTCTGAGATCGAACTGTCACGTCATAGTGCGATAGTGTTCAAGCAGAAGTGCTGCTTGTAGTGTTTTGCAGTGTTGTGAATTGTTGCAGAAATGGCAAACGCAGATGGAATGAGCCAGCTTATGAGCGATAAGCTGGACAAGAACAACTTCCATGCTTGGAGATTCAGAATGACGAATTTCTTGATGGGAAAAGGCTACTGGAAGTATATCGAAGGAGAGAATGAAAATGCTCCATAGTTACCAGAAAGGAATCGGACTGCAGATCAGTTAAGAGCATATGAGGAATGGAATCAAGGAGCACGAAAGGTAATGTATTGGCTATCTGTTAGCATACTAGATAGCATGATTGGACACATATAGGATGCCAAGACTCCAAAAGAGGCTTGGAATAGCTTGGTCACCTTGTATGAGACTAATACAAAGGCACGGAAATTGCAACTCAAGAACGAGCTGCATACATTGGAAAAGAAGAGCATGACGGTAAGTGACTACACTCTTAAAATCAAAGGCATATGTGAGTCACTCGCATCTATTCGTGTGAATGTAGATGATGATGATAAGGTGGAAGTGTGCCTTCGTGGTTTAGGAGCTGCATATAAGCAGTTCAGAACTTCCATACAGACCAGGGAAAATATTCCGAATTTTGTTGATCTGGTACCTATGCTGATTATTGAAGAAAAGAATCTTGGTGAGGACTCAAACTCCCAAGGAAAGCCCAGTTCTGAGCAGGTATTCTACTCTGGCAGAGGAAGAGGCAGAGGTAGAGGTTTTGGAAGTGGAAGAGGAAACAGTAACCAAGACCAAGGTCAACAACAGAATCATGCAGGAGGAAGAGGACAGTTTCGAGGCAAGGGGAGCAAAAGAGGTCGCAGAAATTTCCAAAGAAATGATTCAGGTAATGATAGTAAAGGATGTTGGAATTGTGGTAAACATGGACACTTTGAACATGATTGCAAGTTAAAGAATCAAAATAACAGAAGGCAGCAAAACAACTATGCATCCACAAGTGCACATGATTCTGAGAAGCTGTTTATGGTTCAACATCACATGATGAATACGATGTCTGCTGGTGTTTCAAAATCGAATGATAATGTCTGGTATGTTGATTCAAGTGCTTCAAATCACATGATCAGTCATGCAGAATGGTTTAGTAGTTTGCAAAAAATGTCAGTTCCTGGATATGTTGAAACAGGTGATGATCATCGCATCCTATTGAGCATACAAGAAACATAGCATTGTCTATGGAGGACGAGAAGGTAAAACATCTTGCTGATGTGTTGCACGTTCCAAATATAACAAAGAATCTGGTTTCTGTTGGACAAATGGTTGACCAGGGATTACAAGTCAGGTTCAATGCTGATGGATTATATGTAGAAGAGTACAAGCAGGATGGACGATTGGTTGCCAAAGGAAACAAAGTGGGTAGGATGTTCACCTTAAATGTGAAGATTCTTGAAATGAATGCAGTCATGTTTGCAAAAGGTGCAGGAGTTATTGCAGATATAGAGATATGGCACAAACGGATTGGACATGCAAACTTGCAAAGGCTGAAAATGATGCACTCAAAGGAGATTGTCCATGGACTACCAAATTTCAAAGTTGCAGAAATGCAAAAGGTATGTGCAGCATGTCAATTTGGTAAACAGTCAAGAGAAACATTTCCACATGACAAGCATGTTAGTGAGAATGTACTAGAAGTAGTACCTACAGATGTTTGGGGTCCAGCAAAGACCACATCTATGGGCGGTTGCAGGTTTTATGTTACCTTCATTGATGATCATACACGCAAAGTATGGGTATATTTCATGAAAGAGAAGAGCGAGGTGTTCACTCACTTCTAGAATTTTAAAGCTATGGTGGAAAAGCAGACAGGGAAGTACATTCAAACATTAAGATCTGATGGAGAAGATGAATACATGTCAAATAGACATATTGCAGAAATAGCAAGAGCCTTGATGGCTGAGAAGAATATGCCTCATTGTTATTGGGCAGAAGTTGTGCATACTGCTGTATACATCATGAACAGAACTCTGACTGCTGTTGTACATCAAGTTACACCTGAAGAGAAGTTTACAGGTAAAAAGCCAAACTTATCACATCTGAAAGTTTTTTGCTGTATTGCATATGTACATGTTCCAGATGAGTTGAGGACGAAGCTTGATCCGAAAGCAGAAAAATGTGTCTTCATTGGATATTCCCTTGAGCAAAAGGGGTACAAATGTTATAACCCACTCACACGACAGGTGAAGGTAAGCAGAGATGTGGTATTTGATGAAATGTCAAGCTTCTATGCAGATGCCAAAGAAGGACTGAATCTTGAACCAAATGACAAAGAAAATGCTGAAAAATCTAGTGCAGAATCTCAGGTTTTGAGTGGACCGGATGCATCACCAAGCAATAGTTCCAACTCAAATCCATGGAGTGGAAGATTGCATGGAAATTTCAGTCTAGCAAATTCATCAAATACATCCAAGAAAGGTAAAGAAAAGCTTTCTGCTGGTAGTAAAACAGGTGCAGGTTTTGAAGATGTTGATGGAGATTCAAGTGGTTCAGAAAAGAGTATTGATGAGGAACTTGGATTGCCCTCTGTGAAGACTCCAGGAGTAAGAAGGGCAC
Organism: Ceratopteris richardii; assembly: GCA_020310875.1. NCBI lineage: Eukaryota > Viridiplantae > Streptophyta > Polypodiopsida > Polypodiales > Pteridaceae > Ceratopteris > Ceratopteris richardii. Next base: position 89,318,686 of record CM035411.1, read on the forward strand.
ATGCAAATGATACAAGAAGAAGTGACCCAGGACCAAGAAGATCTGGGAGGATGCGTAATTTAGTGCAACGATTGACATATGATAGTTACATAGCTCGCCATTGTGCCTACATGACAAAGGTAATACAAGATGTTGAACCTTCTTTTTTTGAAGATGCAATTGGTAATGCAGATTGCGAAAAAGCTATGGATGAGGAGATGGATGCACTTTATGGAAATGATACATGGAAGCTGGTTCCATTGCCACAAGGAAAGAAATACATAGGCTGCAAATGGGTTTACAAGGTAAAGCATAATGCTGATGGTAGCATAAGCAGGTGTAAAGCACGATTGGTAGCTAAAGGTTATGCACAGACATATGGCATTGATTATGAGGAAACATTCAGCCATGTAGCTAAAATGTCTACTGTCAGAACACTTGTTGCATTAGCTACAGCAAAAGGATGGACTTTGCATCAGATGGATGTGAAGAATGCTTTCCTACATGGTGAGTTACAGGAAGAAGTATATATGGACCAGCCACAAGGATATGAAGATTCAAGGCATCCAGAATATGTTTACAGGTTGCAAAAGGCTTTCTATGGGCTGAAGCAAGCCCCTCGTGCATGGCATGCAAGGATTGCTCATTACTTAACCAGCATTGGGTTCTCCATGTGTGATGCAGATCACTCACTATATGCAAGGAAGGCTGTTGATGGCATCACTATTGTGGCTATTTATGTTGATGACCTGATTGTAGGTAGTGATAATGAAGAAAGCATCAAAGAGGTAAAGAAACTTCTTATGCAGGAATTCGACATGAAAGATCTTGGTGTGCTGCGCTATTTCTTGGGCATTGAGTTTACATACAGAAATAGGTATATGGATGTCGCAAAGGCAATATGCCTTGAATATGCTGCAAAAGTATGGTATGGCTGATTGTAAGCCAATTTCTATGCCATTAGATCAGAATTTGAAATTGGATACTACGTGAGGTGAAGCATTGGAAAATGCTACTATGTATAGGAAAATCGTGGGAAGTCTTATATATCTCACAATTACAAGGCCTGATCTAAGTTATACTGTTGGACTTGAAAGTCAGTTTATGCAGGTTCCCAGGAAGCCACATTTGGATGCTCTGAGACGCACTCTACGTTATGTGAGTGCTACTTTGGATTATGCATTGTTTTATGAAGCTGGTGTGGAGTTGCAGGTTCATGGATACACCGATGCAGATTGGGCTGGTAGTACTCCAGATAGAAGATCTACTAGTGGCCTTCTTTTCTCACTTGGAGGTGCAGCTATTACATGGAGCAGCAAGAAGCAACCCACTATTGCTTTGTCGAGTACAGAGGCTGAGTATAGAGGTGCTGCAATGGCAGCATGTGAGGCATCATGGCTGGAGATGTTACTTGCAGATTTAGGTGTGGAAGTGCAAAAGCCTATCACTATCTATTGTGATAATCTTAGCAGCATACAGTTAGCACGGAACCCTGTTTCCATGCTAGAACAAAGCATATCGAGGTACATTATCACTTCATCAGAGAGAAGGTATTAGCAGGTGATATTGATCTTGTTTATGTGAGAACAAATGAGCAGGTTGCTGATATTTTCACCAAAGCACTTGGAGCTGAGAAGTTAAAGAAGTTTCGAGAGATGCTTGGTTTACAAGATATGGCGTTGAGCTTGAGGGGGAGTGTTGAGATATCAAGCTCAACATGTGATGATCCAGGATGACACGTACCAGTTTTTTGTTTCTCTGACATGTATAGTGGTCATGCCGATATATGTCAGGGATACTTCATTGAGCTTTATTAGATTTACCTACCGAGAGTGATGGCACATTTGTTTCTTGCCAGCTCACTCATTCGCGGATATTAAGTTTTTCCTTATGTACTGATCTTTATATATTGCACTTGTTGTATTCTTGTTTTTAGGTCATTCTTGTACATTCCTTTTATGTAATAGAAGAAGAAGAAGAAGATCATTCTTCCTTGCCTCAATCTGTGTGTGTGCTTCTCCTTGAGAGTGAGAGTGTGTGTGTGAGCTCTCTTCCTTATCTCCTTCCTCGTGACAATTGTATGGTCAATTTTTTGGAAAAGATCACGGGCTTCACAAGAGTAATTAATTATGATAAATTTTACTAGATAATTCACTAATGCATATTTTTCTTAATATAAAGGCAAAGTTAATGCCTTATCATTTGCAAAGCTAGCTTTTGGTCTACTCGAAGAGGATCAACCTAAGAAAAATAGGTCCATTATGTGTATTGCAAATTAAGCTTTTGTTTCTAGTTACATGGGAAAGGGTAAAGTTAGCTCGTCCTCTAATAAGTACGAATTGAATAATCAAAGACAGAGGTTAAAGATGAGAACAAATAAGATTACAAGAAAAAAAGCAAGCATTTGAAGCCTAATAATCATATTATTAGGATTTTTCCTAGATTTGATATTGAAAAGAAAAAGAAGAAAGACATTAGGACTACTCTTGCAAATGCCTTCCAAATCCAAGCATTTCCTAATCTTTTTTTTCAAAGAAAAACTTTAAATATATAGAAAAGAGAAAACAAATGAGAACGTTGGAGGTACTTATGATGTAGATTCATGAACATGTCATCCCCTTCATGAGAGATCTATTTCTTTTGGAGCTTCTCTCCTAAAATTACAAAGATTATCTAGTGTGGAAATGGTGGAACGCTTCTATGATTCTTGATTCTTCTACCTAGGAATGCAGGGTGATTTTCTATGGATAACTCCTTGGGCATATTTCAAAAGTAGATGGTACATCTTCTCTTTCAAATTTTCCATAGGATCTCTCTCTTGATAGCATTCCAAAGGTTCGAAAAACATTGCACTGCATCATGAAACTGTTTTAGGGAATGAGAAGAAAGATGTCCAAGGCACCTTTCACACCACGCACAACATTTGGACTCTGGTGATGGAATACGTACCATTATGGAGATTCTACTATAGAAGGATCACTTTCTTCATCTCAATAGGGGAGGGGGGGCACTTCTACACTGAAAATTTCTCAAGTCTTCTCTACCCCAATCCAAAATATGTCTAGGACCTCAGACAAGCCATTGATGTTTAATCCTAGGAGAGCAATGCAAAAACTTTATTACAACTCCTCGATCCTAACTAGGTGATATGGAATCAACAAAGAAACGATGATTTTTTGGAGTCAAAAATTGGTTTTTATAACGGAAATAATTTCATGTGAATTGGTTACCATATCCTCAATTTAGTAAATATTGATTTAGCTGATGTGAACAAGATTGATATGATTTGTTTCTAATGAAATCAGAGTGTCTACATGGGTATCCACACACACACTCAACCACCTAACTATATGCAACAAAAGGTGTGGCTTTTCTTCCTAGATGCCTACCAAGTCAGTCTCTAATTGATGCTTGGAAGAGAAGGGATGCTAATATTGATCTTTAGTAAATTCCTGGATAAGGAAGCAAGGGAGAGGAATTTCTATTTGCATGGATGGGTAGATTGCATGGGTTGAATTCTTATGAAGCAGTAATTATCTTATATTTGACCATTAAGCTAATAAATACTGATTTAACATGCCACTGATTGTAGGCTCGACCAACATGTGCTTCCCAATTAGGGAACTAACTTTGGCACATCATTGTTTCTTTGCACATAGTTTTCCCACTCCTAACTAGATTTTTGGCTAAGCACCCGGGAAGACATTAGTTGAAATGTTTTTCGTATGTGCCTTAAAACATTATTAAATTGGATCAAAAGAATAGTTGCATGAATCGGCTATACAATCTTTTTCTTCTTTTAGCAGCAGAAAGGAGGAGATTTACGAATAGCACGACTAATCACACGGATACTCGGAGAATGCAGTCAGCATTTGACTATTTAATTCGAAGATTGAGAACATAGATAGAAAGCTTGTTTCTAGGGTTGATTTTTTTTATCAAATGTATAAGATCCAGCTCATATTTTTAGGAACCTCGATTAAAAGGGTGTTTAAAAGGTTGATTTTATTATCAAAATAGAAGGGCACATTTACGTGTAAGATCCATGCGCCTCTCTTTTGTATCCAGACTTCTGTTGCTAAATTGTGCATCATCACCTTTATGATCCTACGTTATGATGTGCTCTGATTTTTTCATTCATTATTAGTAACGCAAGAGATTCTAAGGCCTTTCCTTGAAAATAGTGAAACGTCAAGAAATATAAGTAATAGACGGACATAAATAAAATCAAGGAACAAGTTGAAATAAACCAGAATTTCTTCATTCATGCTGTGATATAAAGCATTTGATAACTATATGGATGTAGTGTCATCTTAACCTGCAGGCGTTAAACAGCATGTGCAGATAAATGCATCGAGATAGTATACGAAGACAAGAGACCTTTCACCAGCATCCGATTGATCTTCAACTGTTTATGATGTATAGTCAGACTAGGGTAAGTTTAGTTACAAAGTTCGTAACAACAAAAAGGAGAGGCAAACGGCATTTACTGCATCTGTCAGGATTCGCTTCCTATATAGCAGTACTTCACCTTCAGAATGAACAGACAGGAACCAAGGACTTAAAATCCATGTATTTCATCAAAGACATGAAGTAGCTTTCATGTCGTAGCCAGGATACGACATTAGGTCCAAATGATTAGCACATTCTGTCAATGCCAGCTAGATAAAATCTGGGAATAATCCTCCCAGCTGATGTGAACCAAAAATCATTTTACAATACTTTCAGCCAAGTCCAAAGCTGGCAGCACAAGCTTCAGGCAGATGTCATTGTTGAAATCAAATTACGGTTGAAAATTATGAGACAAGTTCTCCAATTAGTGCCATGACTCCAACTTGCGCATGTAGAGTGCCACAATCATGACCATCAATAACTTCATGGGTATCGAAAAAACTGGGGCTGGCAGTTACGCAGAAGCCCTTTCAGGTAACAGCTCAGAAAGAATGATTCTAAGGTTTGAATATGAGTTATACTGACGTAGCCGTTCTTGTATCTGCTTCTTCATATTCATAGAATTCAATTTCATAAGCTCCTTACTTTCACCTTCCATCAGCAATGCTAATGCTGCAGTAAATTGGTTCCGGTCAACAACTACATCTTCCATTCGCCCCTTTGTTGTGCGACTCAGTTGCACTCCTACTTTCCATACATGAACCACAAACCAGCAATTTGGGAACTGATCGAGAAAGTGTGGCCAAGCCAAAATAGGAATACCCATGGTAAGGCTCTCTAATGTTGAATTCCATCCACAGTGGCTCAGAAAACCTCCTACGGAAGGATGCCCGAGGACCTGAATCTGTGGTGCAAATGCCACAACCTTTCCAAACTTCAATACTTCAGGTGGAAGTACATGCCTCATCTCCCATGGCCGCATCACCCACAGAAAAGGCTGCTGCTTTTCCGTGAGTCCCAAACTTATCTCTTGAATCTGTGATTTCGTCCATGATACAACGCTCCCTAAGCATATATATAATACGGAGGAAACACTCTGTGTATCCAGCCATTCCATTATCTCTTCACACTCTACTCTATTTGAAAATACAGAGAGGTCCAATTCCAAATAAGGCAGTAAAACAAGAGGGCCTACAAGCTTTATAGGAGTTGCTATGTTGCTTTTCAAGGTATCATCAGGAAGCCTTTCTAACCAATCAAGGGAGTTGATCAGAATGCAAGATGCCTCTCTGCATTGTCTGTCCTGATAACCAAGATTCTCATAAAGAAGAAACCTTCGGTCTTTGCCTGCTACAAACTGAATTCGATATGGTAGATAACTGGCAGGCAACACTGGTAATCCAGGAATGCAATCAATCATGCGACCTGGATCTGCATCAAGATCATCTGCACAAAAGGTGAAGGGAATACGTTTGAAGCTAGTAGAGGGTCTTAAAAGAAAAATGGTATTGTCTGCAAGCCCAAAATATTTAATGTCGTGATATTCAGGAATTTCACTATAGACTTTTAGGAAGATATCTAAGAACAACCAAGAGAAACTGAGAGAAACGACTCTATCTAAAAAAATGGGTTTAACGTCCGAAGATAAAAGGGATTTGGAAGTTTCTAATACAATCAAATACACTGGATACAGATAAGAGTTGATGAATAGTTCAATCATGCTTTGAACAATTTGTAATATAAGTTTAATTGACCACGGAAATCTCAAATTAAATTACAGATGGCAAGCAAGCCAGGTCCAGCCAGGTTGCAACATTTGAATTAATCAATCTCTTGATGAAAATGAGCAGGCGCACAGCCATTCTCTTGACCGAAGTTCATTTCCTTTCTCATCAAGAGTTTCTTTATGATAAATGATGGCATTGCCTTATTGCTTCTAGAGCTAAGTGATAATCATTCCAGTTCGCCGCATTTCTCCCATCATCCACAACACAACTACAAAAGAACGATAGAATAATTGAAAACAAAAATTAGAATTCTCACACGTTCGAACATATTTAGAATAACTATAGCAGAGCATAGGAGCTGATAGAATAAAGTCTCCATGTGAATCAGAAGGATATATCCAAAAGATTAAAAAGACCTTAGCGTAAACTCAAATCACAGGGAGTGAAACTACTCTAAACTACGAATTAGAAAATGAAATAAACATATAAAGGAAAGGAAAACAGAAACTATGAAACAAAATGTTTTCTGAGACCAAAAGTAAAAGAAAGAAAACAAAACATAGAAAGGCTATGCGGGTCAGTGCCTTTGACTATAGGGCTAATATGATGGGTCCTCTACAGTAGAAAGGGGGGGATCTTCACCTTGCAGAGCAGATGTCCGCACAACACAGGAGGTTGGAAGTTTGATCTGGGTGTGGAAGCTGTTTCAAAGTCTTCACATAACTCTAACGATTACTAATAATAATGATAATGATAACGATGATAATGAAATATATTAACCTACGCCATGTACGACATTCCCAGAATTATATTCTAGTTCTAGAACATAGATAGCAACGTGATTAATCAATCAGAGAAACAACTTGAACGCCAAACAGATCCATCAACCTACATTTGACACATACCAGACAAAAAACGTGCACTAAATACAGACTCTTCATGGAAAAGCAAAACAAACAAGTCATCTCTATCGAGATTTAAGGTTAACTTGAATACTCGTGTGTCTAAATGAAAAGCATAGATGCAAAAACGGTTCACCTATCAGTCGAAAAGATGGCCTACAAAAAAGAACTCTCATCCTATACTCGGAATTTTTACTCAAACTACCGACTGCATTTAGCCCATCAAATCCTATAGGCTATACCATCCCTGTATGGATAACATATTTCAATCGTTTGATCACGGGCGGATGTTGCTTGACCCGGTTCAAAAGGAAGGACCGTATTCTCCATCCAGACAATCAAGTCTAGATCAGGGACCGTCCCCATCACAGATGATTTTGAGTTTTGAAAAATATCATAAACTGATGGGAAGTATGCCTATTAAAGCCATATCGTCTCCACATGGGCCAGTATCCACTTGAAATATGGGCACGTTTGATTTTAGTTCTTCCTTCGACTATAATTATCTCATGCGCATAAATTTGCAGCCTTTAAAATCTCTCTGACATAATGTCTGCACTTTCTGAAAGAGTTGGAGGGAGTATTAATCTCACATTGTCCGCTAATAAGAAATCAACAATGTAGGCATCAATCCTGAAATGCTGCTAATGTGAAACAAAAGCTGAGGAGCATAACAATGAATACAAAGAGCATGGAAACCACGTAATTACCTACAAAGGGATTAATACCACTTCTAAGAATATGTTCGGTGCGCCTGAAGATGGTGAAGACGGAAGCTGATTGAGGCCAGAATAGAATTCTGGGAATATGTGGGGACATGGCCACATCACGAGTCCATGAAAGGAAGGCATCGTAGATAATAAAGTATGAAACATTGGGATTCGGGTGCAGAAGACGGCGCAGTAAATCCTCAAACGCGGGTCGAAGATGTTCAATAGCTCTTGAGAGCTCTGTAGATGGAGATCGACGATCAAATTCTATGGGCAACCCGTCCGAAAGACCTTCGAAACTGATGTCCCATTGTTTCTCGTGGCATTCATGCCATTTTCCTTGCTCACTGTTACATTCCGCAGAAAATATTCCCTCGAGAATGCTTCCGCGCTCAAAAGTTTCATCGGCCCCATCCAATCCCTGCTGTTGCGATCCTGTTCTTGTACATGGATGACCATTTCGCAGCAGCTCTCTGAGACGATCACAGTAAAACTGTGTGCTCACAAAGGTAACGGGAATGTGCTGCTGAGCAAAAAGGATGGAAAGACGAAGTAGGGGATTGAGATGTCCTAGCGCTGGGTATGCGCAGACGATTGCATGCAGTACCTTGCCGTCCCTCATGTTGAGATGTTGGACTGAAGTACGTAACTGATACTGCGAAGCACGCCACTCCACATTAGCTGGGGCTTCAAGCTTCAAAAATTCGTTTATTATTCAGGTGTACTTGATTAGGATAAACGAATAAAGTATACTTAATTGGGACAAACGAAAAGTTGTTCTTCCTTGATTCTAGGTAGGAGGTCTTTCTCTTAATGAGACCTAACCTCGGTTAAGTTGGAACCATGGTTACCCTATCTATGTGTTCACACAAGAAGGTGTAACGTTTTGTTGTCTTACATGAACAATTGGGATGGGCGAACCGACAGAACAAACATTCAAAAGAGGTTGGATTCACAAAGAACACTCAAAAGTGTGTTGTTTCAACCATGGTTACTTTATCAATGTGTTCACACAAGAAGGTGTAACATCTTTGTTTTGTTGTCTTGTGTGAACAATTGGGATGAGAAAAAGAAATATGATGATGTGCATCCATTGCTTTATTGGAATTGCAATAAAAGTAAAAGGAACTTGAAAACTAAACAAATGGATCGCAAGAGTGGTATGCTCTTTCGAGCGGACTATTTCGAGGGTGAGGGGGTTGGGTTTGTACATTTTCCCTTTTTTTTGTTATCTCGTACTTACTCAAGTCCATAAGTGCTTCTCTTTGTGAACAAAGAGCTCCACATGGCTCAAGCTCATTGCCATGCATACACTCAACCAAGGGGCAGGGGGAGGTTGGTGAGACGTCTTAGACTGCCTCAAATGCCCAAGGTCTACAAGCGGAGGCTAAAGGAATGCACAAGAGAAAATGGACATGAAAGTAAGTCATTTTGCCAAAAGAAAATGTTTTATATTACTTTCAAAGATCGCTTAGAACAACCGACAAAGAGGGCTTGATAAGGGGCAGTGGCATCCAGGTGCACTACTATCTCTTATAGTTTCCCACAATTCGACGCAACAAGGCAAACCATGCACCCACCCAGATAGTCTCGATAGAAATACAGGGGCCATGATATCCTCCCCTAGCTTGAAGATCTTGTTGCCTTTAACAAGCAAGTTCCGACTTACAAAATTTTGGGTTGACACAACTTAGAGTGATACAAAATTTACAGAATATTACAATGGGCTAAGGGCGTAAGTATTCCTGAGGTGTGTGATAGAATTTTTGTATGAGGGGATGATCGAGACCGAATGTGTTGGTGGGGATCCAATTTGCATCAACAAGGGGGGTGCCCAGGCCATTTGATGAGAAACTCAAGGCTTTCGTGTCTGGGACGTTCTCATAAAATGGCCTCCAGTTCAAAGTAGTTCTCACCATCTTGTAGAATTTGGACTTCGAGTCCATACTTGAAGTCTCGCTCGAACTGCTTGAGTAGGATTAGCATTGCTTTGAACTTCATGCATGAGTTCTTGAACTCAAGTATCTCGCTCTTGAGTGGACTTGATATGGTCCTTTTGATGTGAGGAAATCATTGACATGTCTTGAACCTCGAGCCTTCTACTAAGAGCATCTAGAATGATGTTCTGCTTCTCGAGCTTATGAGCGATCTCTATGTCGATTCTGCGGGGAATTCTCGCCATGTGGCCTGCTTCAAGCTTAACATTGGTTGAGATGCAATGTACTTGAGGAAGATACTTTCTGTGAAGACCTTGGTATGTTTGTCTTGCACAAAGTGTCTCCATTTCCATAAACAACGCACTATGGTCAGCATCTCCTTCTCATGTGTGCTCCACCTCATATCAGTTTCCATGGACTTATGTGACTCATAGGCAATGGGTTGGCCACCACCTTGCATGAGTACATCTCTGATTGCTATTCCGAATGCATCCATGTGAACCTCGAATGGTTTGTCGAACTATGGGAGTTCAAGGAGGGGAACATTGCACCTTGCAACTTTGAATGCTTCTTCTTTTGCATGGACCCACTTGAAGGCCTCTTTCTATTTGATCATCCCGAGGAGTGGAGCTGCTATCTTGTTGAAGCCTTGAATGAAGAGGCACGAAAACTGGTAGAATCTGATAAATTCCCACATTCCTTTGACCAATGATGGGGAGCACTTCTTTGACCATTGAGTACAACTTTCACCTTCTTGGGGTCAATGTGAAGCCCACACTCAAAGATGATGAAGCTCCAAAATTGCAAAATTTCCATGGAAAACTCACATTTTATTGGTTTGGGGAAGAGGCATCACTAACGGAGTCATTGGAGGACCACCCTAGCCTGATCAAAAATCTATGCGAGTGAATTATTGTGCCTTGTCAAGGTGGTCCAGTAATTCCTCCATGATCAAATTGGGTACTTGCTCTTTACTTCTTTCTTGTTGTGAGCCAGGTAATCAATGCACAAGTGTAAGGATCCGTCTTTCTTCTTGACAAATAAAATTGGGGCCCCGTATGGAGACTTTCTCGTCGTATGTATACTTGCTCCTCCATTTCATGCAGTTAACTCTTGAGTTCCTTCAAATTTGCTCGTTCATCTTGTAGGGAGCCTACAAAGGGGGGTCGTTGATCCGATAGTGTGTTGATCGGATGTTGAAAATTGCATATGGGTGGGAGCCTAGGTGGGAGCGTGTTCGTGAGGACATCTGCATATTCCTCAAGAAGGAAATGGAAACTTGGATGACCAATCCTAGCCTCGTCGATCTAACGAATTCCTTGTCTTGCTCAAGCGGGCGTAAAACACATAAGTGTGTGATTCCACCTCGATAAACTGCCTTGTTGAACTATTTGGGGGAGATTGGTTTGGGCATGTGATTTGAAGATGTGGTCCTCTCTTGCGAGTTCGGTTCACCTTTTGAATTGTGATGGTGGCATCTATGTGTGCACTCTAGTGGAGGCTCATCTCTTGGGGGATTGATCCTATGGAAATTGACCATGAAGGCTTTCCCATTATAATCTAGCAACATTTTTTCCATGTCCTTTCCAAAGAAACAGATCATGTGTTGATCCGTGCAGGATATCCCAAGGATGTTATCGAAGGTTTCCATTGGTATGGTCAGGAAGTCAAGATGATTGAACCATTGATGAAGAAGAACTCGGACACCCTTCGTGTGATGTAGGCGGCTATCTTGTCTTTGTGTAAGTTTGAGGCCAAGGTGATGGGTGCAATCGGGTGTCACGAATTTGTGTGCAGCTCTAGTGTCCAACATAACTAGAATCTTTGACCCTCTGATTTTTGACATGATGAAGACCTAGTCCAAAATTGATAAGGGTTTGGGTTACATTGGGCTTTTCCTCTGACAGATCTCTCTCTCGAAGAGATGGATGAGTCTGAATCCCCACTATAGATTTCTATGATCTTTGGTCGAGAGGTGGATGCTTCATCGCCTAATGGTCCCTTTGTTCAATGTACTATGAAAACTTTTTGACATTTCTAACATCTCTTTGTGGGTGGTCTCCTTGGCAGTATCAGCATACATCCTATGGATCCTAATGAGCCTAACAAAACTTTCTCAAAGAGCTTTGACATGGATGTGGGGGTGCAGGAAGAGCTTGTTGATTGGCTCCTTGAGACTAACCCTGAACATGTTTGATTCTCCATTGGTTTGCATTGAGGTTGACTTTGGTTGGTTGAGTTGCTAGCCTCTCATTTTGTTTGGTTGATTCTGATCATTGAAGTTGGACTTTCAGTTTGGAATATGAATCACTTAGTCGTTCGGTGATGCATGCCTCCTCTGAGGTTTGGAGGTTTTGTTTTTGGACTTCTTTTCAATAGTAAGGGGAGCATACATACAGGAAGCCATGTAAATGGTACACATCTGACATGTCCCAGATGCGGAGCATGAGATTTCAATACTGAGAGATGTAGGGTCTATTGGGAAAGATGGATGGACACTCCAAGAAATGAGTAGGTACTACCAAATCCTACTTAGTACCAGCCTCTTGTAGCTTCAGAGTTGACTTGTGGTCCCTCTTAGCTCTCGAAAGACACTATATAAGTGCCTATGTACTTTGGAAGTGATGTATGAAAATATTGAATCAAAACAGACTACTTCCAAATAGAAGGATTAATGAAAACCTTCTATTTTTTATCATACACCTGTTGCTTGTTATGCTCAGTGCTACCACTACAATAGGAATTGGAAAAATTCCTTTTAGAGGTATCTAATTAGCTTAGTAATCTACTGATTCCAAGTAGAATCACTTGAATTGATTCACTATACACAGAGCAATCAATTTAACAAATGAATCATTACCCCCGATTTTTTAGGACCTCTGTAGAGTTTGACCAGTGAGTGCTTCGATGTGCTTCTCTCCAAATTGGCTGAATGGATTTACTTCAAAATTTGGCAACATGTAGATAACTTGGAGCTGATTCCAACAAGCTATAGATTATTGAAAATGGTGGAGAATTGAGTGAGATATGAGCACAACAGGATGATAGATAGGAATGACTATAACAGAGAGATCATAGATGAACAATGTAGATGTAATGTATTAATGAACAATGTTGTACAAGATCATAGGCTTGACAATCATAGCCTAATGATGGAAAATAGTTTAGGCTACAATGTAGGCCTCACACTCCTACAAAATAACTATGGAGATCTCAAGAAGTGGCTCTCTATTTTTTGTGACTTTTTCAAGTCACTTTATATAAGTGTTACATTCAAATTTGAATTTGAATTCAATTTTTGGCTCTCTCTAAAAGTAATCCTTCATTCTAGGAAATATTCCCTCAATGAAGTAGATGCTTTTCTAACTAACAAGTCCACAAGTTTTTGGTAGGTGATTACAAATATTCTCTCAAGTCAAATAAATGACTTTTACAAATGTAAAAGGATAAATTTCTACTAGCAATGGTTTCCATGGAGCTTCATGTGTTTATGAACTTCAAGACAAATGTGTGGGCTTGGACTTTGCACCAACAGCTCCCCCTCAAGCCAAACATTTTGGCTTGGTCTTCATCTTCAATCTTCATGAATATCCTGCAATCCAATCATTATTGTTGGAATCAATATCCTATTGATTCATTCAATGTTCTTTTAGGTCAAGATTCAATGTCCTCTTGGTCCATTTTACTAAGAGGTAATACAACATGCACGGTATTCAATCTCACTCCCTCCATTTTCAAACGGGCGCGGTCTACATATATAAATTTGTTGACTGAATAGCTCTTGAACAAAATCACGTTGGCAGCTTGGCTACGTAAGAGTCCTCCCGTACTGGTGGCCCGAGTTCAAGTCTTCATCCCAACGGCGCAGCACGGAAGAGTTTTGATAACTTAAGCTTTTCATGAATCAAGTGACAATGGCGACTACTTCGATAAAGCAATGGCAGTTTTTTTTCCCGATTACGATCAATAGCGATCGTGTTTTATTTGCTTTTGGAGGGGAGCTTTTCAAAATCAACAAACACTATATAACAAGAGCTTGGGCTCATTTTATTGTATCCTTCACCTAACTTTCAACACAAGCCTTGAGCTTGGACCTCAATAGAGGTGGTGTTTCGTCTAGCACATGGGGCAGCCATGGTGCTAACTTGAAGCATGTTGAGGAGAAGCTATGGAGTTCTTCTTGGTGATTCTTCTTGGAGAAGATGAAGGGTGTGCTCACACTCTAGCTCATGGAGAGGAGGTTATCTCTTGTTCATGGAAACAAGACTTGGTCATTAGCAGCTTGATGGTGAGGATCGGCCATCTACAGGTGTATTTGAAGATTGTTTTCTACATGAAGATTTTGGGCTACTTCAAAGACATTGGATGGTGTTTAACATAAGATTTACATCTTATGTTAAGTATTCAGGTACATATTCTCTTTATGCACATAGGTACTACTTGGAGTTTATGGAGGCAGTAGCATCCATATCAGGAGGAGTCCTATTCGGTATAGGTACAAGAGAATCAGTATGGTTATGCTTTATGCATATTTGGATGAGGTGTTTGAGAAGGTGTGTTCACATGAGTTTGAGGATTTCCGGAAGCAAACGTGTTAGTATTCTTTGCTACTTTTTAGTATGTGATCTTTTCACACACGTATCTAACTTAGGGTCTTCCATAGCCTAATGTTAGATGAGGATTTGTTGATTATCAATTTCACACTGATCCTTCCTCTTTCAGTCACTCATATTCACTCTTCTATAACCTATTAGGTCACACATCTCATGTATATTCAGATTTCTGCCCATACATCTGAATTGGAATATATGTTACTATGAATAAGTGATGGCTTACGTAACACCTTACACATGTCATCTATTCTTTCTCTATCTATGTCTCATCATTTGTATGATTAAGTTGTGGTATGTTCATGTTTTGTCAATATTGAAGATTGCTAAATTCGATGTTGTATATGCTGGACCTATGGAACCATGGACCTGTGATATGAACCAAGGGCCTACCTCATTTCCAACAAGTTCTGTACCATCTAAAGCTTTAGTCAACAAGTCTACACATTGCATATTAGTTGATACACTGAATATCCTTGCTCAATAGCTTCTCTCTCACATAATGATAGTGGAACTCTATATGCTTGGTCCTAGCATGATACATAGGATTTGCTGCAAGGTGTAATGAACTTGTATTATCTCCAAAAATCATTGGAGATGTAGTGTGCAAACCTAATTCTGTATACAACAATCTGATCCATATGGCCTCTTGAGTAGCATTGGTCAATCCTCTATACTCTGCCTCTGTAGAAGATAAAGCAACAGTAGGTTGCTTCTTTGAAGACCATGATATTGGCTTATCACTTGCAAAGGATAAGTATCTTGAGGTACTCCTCCTGTCATCTTTGCATCCTACCCAATCTGCATCTGAATATATCTTGATGTCCAAGTCTGATGTATAAGGGAAATACAATCCATGATGTTGAGTACCCTTAAGGTACTTCAAGATCCTTTTGGCAGCCTCCAAGTGAGGTGCCCTAGGATTGTGCATAAACGGACTTAGAACACTTACTCCATAAGCAATATCAATCCTTGTCAAAGTGGCATAGTTCAAGCTTCCCACTATGCTTTGGTAACGTGCAATGTTCATGAGCACTTAGTTTTAGGTTTACCTCCATTGGAGTACTTGCAACTTTGGCATCCTGCAAATGAAACTTCTTCAACATATCCTGTATATACTTTCTCTGAGTAATGTAAATTCGAGAGTTAGTATAGACTAACTCAAGTCCAAGAAAATATTTTAATGATCCAAGGTCACTAATTTTGAACTCCTTCATCATCTGGTTCTTGATCTGTTTGATGCCATTAGCATCATTACCTGTGAGCATGATATCATCAACATATACACATAGGTATATTACCTTTGAATTACTTCTCTTGATGAATAGAGAAGTATCTGGATTCCTCTCTCCTGCAAGAATATATCAAACTCATTTGAGAAGTACTCACCTCCTCCATCGGACCTTAGCCTCTTTAGATTTCTCCCTGTTTGATTCTCAACAAGTGCAAGATACTTTTTAAAGCAACTGAATACTTCATGTTTGTGCTTCATAAAGTACATTACAGTCCACCTACTATAATCATCAATGAAAGATACATAATACCTTGATCCAAAGATTGAGGGATCTTTACTTGGTCCCCATACATCTGTATAGACAAGCTCTAGGTAGTCCTCATGCATGTAGCCTTTCTTTGAGAAGGGTAACCTGTGAAATTTTCCAAACTGACAAGCACCACATTTATAAATCATGTGTTGCTTGGATACATTAGGTATCCCAAGCACACATTGGTCTCTACATATTTGCTTCAAGGTTCTTTCACCAACATGCCCTAATCTCTTATGCCAAATTTCAAGCTCTGATAATGTTTGATCTTTATAACTATAAACTGCAATGTTCCTTGTATCCTCAAGTTCAAAAGTGAATAATCTACCTGTCTTTTCTCCTTCGGCTATCCTTTTGAACCCATGTTGGGGATCCTCCACAAATGCTCCATATTGGTTGAATCTAACCTGCAAACCCTTTTCCACAATCTGTCCAACACTCATTAGATTCTTGGTAATCGTTGATACACATAGAACCCTACTCAACAGATTCTTGTTTCCATCAGAGGTCTTAACATTCCCTACTTTAATCACTGAGTGCTTGGTGTCATCACCTGTTTGAGCTTGATGCTTACCTTTTGGTTCCTCAAGGTCAGAGAGAAGAGCTACATTGTGTGCCACATGGTTTGAGCATCCTGAGTCAATGTAGAAGAGATGGTCATCATTTATACCTAGTTTTGAAGTCATGTTCATAATCAGAAGGTTGTAGTTGTTGTTGTATCCTTGGTGATGATTGAATCTTCCTCTTGATTGTGTATATCCACTTGTTTGATATCCTCTACCTCTTTGATTCTTGAAGTTCCTGAAACACTCATCTTTAGTATGATTTGATAATCCACAAATATTGCATGGTGAGGAGTTATAAGATCTCCCCCTACCTTGCTTACCTCCTCTGCCCCTTCCTCTTGAGGAACCTCTCCCTGCATAGTTGGCTTGGGAGGTAGTTCCTTCATCTTCAACCTTTTTGTTCTTCCCTTTCTCTTTGGATTTACTTTTATCAGTGTATAGGGCAGAAGAGCTATTACCTCTTGATGAATCTCCATTCTTGTTGAGCTTCGCTTCATGGGTAAATAGTTTCCCCATGTGTGTGGTAAGGTCTAGAATCTGCATGTCCATGTATAGGTCCATGGTAGTTGTGAAGCTCTCCCATTTGTCATCAGCTTTAATACCATTTATTACTTGTCTTAAAATCTACTCTTCTTCAATTTCTTCTCCTATGCTTGCTAATTGATCTGCTACATCTTTGACTTTGGTCACATACTCTGAGATCCCTTGCTTAGGTTGCTTTCTTTGAGTGGTAAACTCAATCCACAATTGGTTTTTCCTAGCCCTTGTGTTGGAAGAGAAATAAGAAGACAATGTTTCCCAAGTCTCTTGGGATGTCTTACAGTTCCTAATATGTGGAAGAAGAAAATCAGATATTGAGTTAAGTAAGTAGGACCTTGCTAATGCATCCTTGGCACACCATGTGTTGAGTCTTTCATGCTCCTCTCTTGTAGGTTGTCCTTTGCTTCTGAATATGGGCATCTCCTCATCTCCTGAGATGTATCCATAGAGGCTCCTTCCTTGTAAGTATGTCTTCATCCTCAGAGACCATGCCTGATAGTTGTTCCTGTCCAATTTATCAATGAAAGAAGGAAAACCATCTCCCATTTTACCTTAGCTTTGCTCTGATACCATTGTTGGGAAAGATGGATGGACACTCCAAGAAATGAGTAGGTACTTCCAAATCCTGCTTAGTACTAGCCTCTTGTAGCTTTAGAGTTGAGTTGTGGGCCCTGTTAGCTTTCCAAAGACACTATATAAGTTCCTATGTACTTTGGAAGTGATGTATGAAAAGATTGAATAAAAAAAACTACTTCCAAATAGAAGGATAAATGAAAACCTTCTATTTTTTATCATACACCTTCTGCTTGTTATGCTCAGTGCTACCAACACAGTAGGAATTAGAAAACTTCCTTTTAGAGGTATCTAATTAGCTTAGTAAGCTAATGATTCCAAGTGGAATCACTTGAAATGATGCACTATACATAGAGTAATCAATTTAACAAATGAATCATTATCCTCGATTTTTTAGGACCTCTGCAGAGTTTGACCAGTGAGCGCTTCGATGCGCTTCTCTCCAAATTGGTTGAATGGATTTCCTTCAAAATTTGTCAGCATGTAGATAACTTGGAGCTGATTCCAAGAACCTATAGACTATTGAAAATGGTGGAGAATTGAGTGAGATATGAGCAGCACAAGTTGATAGTTAGGAATGACTATAATAGAGAGATCATAGATGAACAATGTAGATGTAATGTATTAATGAACAATGTTGTACAAGATCATAGGCTTGATAATTATAGCCTAATGATGGAAAATAGTGTAGGCTACAATGTAGGCCTCACACTCTTACAAAATAACTATGGAGATCTCGAGAAGTGGCTCTCTATTTTTCATGACTTTTTCAAGTCACTTTATATAAATGTTACGTTCAAATTTGAATTTGAATTTAATTTTTGGCTTTCTCTAAAAGTAATCCTTCAATCTAGGAAATATTCCCTCAATGAAGTAGATGCTTTTCTAACTAACAAGTCCACGAGTTTTTGGTAAGTGATTACAAATATTCTCTCAAGTCAAATAAATGACATTTACAAATGTAAAAGGATAAATTTCTACTAGCAATGGTTTCCATGGAGCTTCATGTGTTTATGAACTTCAAGCCAAATGTATGGGCTTGGACTTTGCACCAACAGGGTTTGATGACATTTTCCTAGCGAAGGTTCCACCACTCATCCATTGACTGGAAGGCCTCATTGTGAGGGACAAAGTAATTGATGAGGGCATTCTTGAACTGATCCTAGGTCATCCAAGCCTACTTCTTGTACTCCACCATGTAATGGGCCAATGCTTGAGCTTGAAGGAATCGACCAACAATATGGCTTCGAGGGCCTCACATTGGGTGTGATGGCATCTTCTTCGTTCAGTGGTGCTCAAGTTGTGCTTCACCTTCTAGTTGATATTGATAGGACAATCCTCAAAATCATTAGTGATCATGATACAGAGCTCGGCGATGACAATCGAATGGAAAATAGTGGTGGTGAAGTGCAAGGATAGTAGGAAGGTGCCATAGTGGAGGGACAGTGCAACAGGAGTAGGAGGGCATGATGGTAGCAAGAGAGCATGATGAGAGTGGGAGATCACAATGACTACAAGAGAGCACCATGGAGGTGGGAGAGCACGATGATGACCAAAGAGTGCAATGACGGAAACCAGGTGCATTGACAATAGAGGGGTAGCAACGGTGGTAAGTGGCAGTAGGGCATATTGATCATGACATGTGGACACACTGGCATCATGGCATAGCAATGGTGGCAAGTAGGCACACAGACGAAAGGGCATAGCGATGGTGGCATGTGGGTGCACCGACGATGAGGTGTAGCAATGGTGGCATGTGGACACACGAACGACAAAGCATAGGGATGGCTACAACTTGGGGGGAGGGGAGGAGAGAAGGGGCAAGGGAGGGTAGCACTCGTGGAGAGGGTGGGAGTGAAGGGAAAAACATACATTTGACATCAAGAGGACTCACCCAAGATGGGTCTGAGACGTTAATGTCACTACTTGCACCGGTGTGATAGTCTGCCCATCCAAAGTCATCCTCTAGGCTCATGTTGTGATACCAATTGAGACATCCTAGATCGCGTCAAACACCCAAGGTCTACAAGCAAAGCCCCAAGCCATGTGCAAGAGAAAACACACACGTAAGCAAGTGGATTTCCAAAAGAAACTATTTTATATTACTTTTAAAGTTCGCTTACAATGGATGATAAAGAGGTCTTGATAAGGGGCAATGGCATCCAGGTGCACTACTACCACTTATAGTTGCACAATTTAGCACAGTAGGCAAACTGTGCAGGAATCAAAACAACCTGGATAGAAATACAAGGGTTGTGATGGGAGGTGGGGTGAGAGGGCACTTCCATTGAAACAATTACATTGCATGGACTAAAAGTGGAATCAATGGGTCACAAAGTAATCTTGTCTCTATCAGATGGGTATGGCCTATGAAATGTACTCTTTAGCCTCAACTCCATGGAGGAGGGGGAGAGAGGACCCCAACATTTTTTTAGACACTTAATGCTTCATTTTCCATTGTGCCATCTATCAACATGACATGTAAACTTGAGGAGTTTATGAAACTTCAATCAATAGCAAGTCAGCCATGTTCTAAGATCCCAAGCCTCCCTTGGGATCATGATCGCATTTTGATGACCAGATTGACCGTATTTAGGTTCTTGGATTGTATTTAATAGGCTAATATCTTTTTAACCTTCAACAACGATGTGCATACATTTTGACCTCCCATAATTTTTCAGGCTAAACTTTGAGCCGTGCATAAAAATGACATGCGATTCACATGTTTGCCTGTCAGTTATAATTTATAACTATATAGTATACCTTAAATTCGATCGTCTTCTTCTTGCCTGACTCTGAGCATTCAGACTAGGATAGCTACTACTCTCCAGTGCACTGCCATCTATCGTCTTTGTCATTAGCATCCCCTCTCTTGGATGTTGTCTTTCATTTACAACCACCGATTCCCCTTTGTGCGGTCATCCATCTATGTTGCTATTGTGTTTTTTTTGGTACTCACACCTCTCTCCCTCTCCCTCCTCTCTCCCGCCATTGTGTTTTTTTCTTCGCCTCTCTCTCTCTCTCTCTCTCTCTCTCTCTCTCTCTCTCTCTCTCCTTTGCCAAATGACTGGATTTGTCCTTGTTCTTTCGTTTCTCATTATGCAATTCTTCATCACATTTTTTATGTCCAAGGATCCGTATATCAACGTATTTCTATTTGACATAAAGCTTAGTCATAACGCCATATATGTAGCACTAAGAGAGTCGGAATATGTGATTATTAGGAGAGGAGGCTCTGTCCTTGGGAAGAAAGAAATCCTTCAGAGCGATCATTCTTTTGGATGTCAGAACAAGCCATTGCAAAATCACATTGAAGGAGCTCCTAATTATCATCAGGTGCAATCCAATTTGACCTTTGAAATTTATCACAAGAATTTTGTTTGCATGTGTGTAGCACATGTGTGTACATATGTACACTATGTGCACATGTGTGTATGCATGAGAGGGAGAGAGAGAGAGAGAGGGAAAGAGAGATTTTGTGGAGGCTGAAATTGTCTTATGACTTTGATTAGTGTATCAAGTATGAAAGCGTATTCAATCATTGTATTCTGATAACATAGAAAAAAGAAAGGGTATCGTTGTGTTGATTACAATATTGACTTGAAGAACAACAATGAATAGATGCATAAACGGAAGCAATGGTAAGTTAAAGAGGGCCCCTAAATGATGCGACAAGATATGGAAAGACTGGACATTTTGAACTCTTTAGACTCTCTACCTTTGGAGTTCATCCTTTGCAGGGACTTTAATATGGTGGAACTTTGTCTAAAATATGGGACCAAAGGGGACATATTATTGATAGAATTGAAAACGAAGCCTTGGACTAGGTTAATATTCACCATGATCTAGTGGAAGTCAAAGACGTACATGGTTTCTCATGGTCGAACCTCCAATCGGGCATAGAATTGTAAAAAGCCAGACTTGATATAAGCTATATCTCACAGAACATCATTGAAAAGCAAGGTCACCCATCCCTCTCACAATGTGTGGAATTAGTTTTATCTGATCTCTATCCAATGATTATCACCTTCAAACCTCTTCTTAGACACAGGAAGGCCCCTTGGTTTCATGCTAATCCTACAATCCTCTCCCTTCCTTCTGTGCAATAGGTCTTCTCCATGGCGTGGAGAGACGCCTTTACATGTTAAATCTCTCTGGCTAAGTGTTCGAAGATAGATGTCCAGCAATCCCAAGTTCTCCTTGTCAAGGCCCTAGAAGAAATCTCTAACATTCATCGAGTGAGAAGGGAAATGTATACATACCATCAACTCCGGCATCTAGAGGTGGAAGTCAGTCATGGCAATTCCCACCTTCAACCAGGAGTTTGGAAAATTAGAAGCAAACAAAAATACGAAGAGGAAATTCAAAGAAGAATCAAACTGATTTACTTTAAAGAATGGTGGGTGGCTGTTGAAGCTTAAAGTCAAGGACAAAGTATGGAAGCACATCAAAAGGTGGACACACAAGGAAAGGGAGCAAGTAGGGAGCTCCAAGAAGTGTATGTCAAATTTTCAGAAGAATCCCCTACAAAAATAGTGATTTTCATCACTAAAAACCATTGTAAATACCATTATCTATTTTTAGTAACTCCATTTTGTTCAAGCCGAGGAGTCCTCGAGCTTGAGGAGTATTAGAAGTACCATCGTACCAATTTTCATAATTTTTAGACTTCGTTTGAACCCTCAAATAAGCCCTGGAACCTAATTTTTAACTAGGCCGGACACTAGGTCTGGACAGGGCCAAAACTAGTTAAAAAACTATAAAAAGAGCTAGAGAGCTCATTTTTGGGGTTGGCTTGTTAGAGAATAGAACTTTTTTGAGAGAACTCTTTTGCAATCTAAGCTTTCCATTGTTCCTCTCTTTGATCTTACTTTGTGCGCGTGTGTGTGTATGTATGTGTGTGCATGTTTGTGTGCTTTCACTCACGCACTTGTGCCTTCACTTGCTCGTGGTCTTCATACCGGTCCTCACATCTCCGCGGATTGACAAGTAAAGGAGGTGGTGCTTACGCTTGAGCTACACCAAATTTTGGCGCCGTTGCCGGGGAGAGAGCTTCGAGGACGAGCGTTGTGATGGTAAGATCGTAGATTTGCGACGTTGGAAGGTAAAAAAAACTGTCATTTCAGTTCATTTTCTGTTTTTTCCTCTTCATCTTCATCATCATCATCATCTCCACCTTCTTCCATCTTCTTCTTCATAGAAAATTCTTGTTTTTTAGTGCATTTTCACCATCTTCATACCAATTTTCATGCATTATTGTGTGGGAAGGAGTTAGGAGAAGCAAGGGAGAGCAAGCGCTGTGTTTTTTTCATGATTTTCTGCTCATACGGAGCTCGCCATAGCCGGTGCTCAGAAATTTGAATTTCCCGCCAAAAAACACGATTCTGTGATGAAAATCGCGATTCTGTGAAAATTCAAAATTTTTTGAAAAATCACGATTTTTTGTTTTCCCGCCTAAAAGTTGGCTGAAAAAATCACGATTCTGTGGTCATTCTCAGAATCACGATTCTGTGATTGTGCTCAAAATCGCGATTCTCACAAATCACGATTTTCAGCAAAAAAACACGATTTTGTGAATCACGATTCTCTGAGTCAAAATCGCGATTTTCAAAAAAAACACGATTTTGTGCTCAAAATCGCGATTTTCATGCCAAAAACACGATTCTCTAAACACGATTCTGTGTTCAAAATCGCGATTTTCATAAACACAATTTTGTGCTCAACATCGCGATTTTCATGTCAAAAAACACGATTTTCAGAAAATACGATTTTCAGCGGGCTCAAAATCGCGATTCTCACAAATCACGATTTTCAGCAAAAAACACGATTTTGTGAATCACGATTCTCTGAGTCAAAATCGCGATTTTCAAAAACACGATTCTGTGCTCAAAATCGCGATTTTCATGTCAAAAAACACGATTCTCTAAAACACGATTCTGTGCTCAAAATCGCGATTTTCATAAACACGATTTTGTGCTCAACATCGCGATTTTCATGTCAAAAAACACGATTTTCAGAAACACGATTTTGTGATCAACATCGCGATTTTCAGAAACACGATTTTGTGATCCAAATCGCGATTTTTAGAAACACGATTTTCTACTCAAAATCGCGATTTTCAAGACACGATTTTGTGAAAACACGATTTTGTGAACACGATTCTCAAGGTACAAAATCGCGATTTTCTCCAAAGGTCCTGTTTGCCTGTTTTGACCCCCAGGAGCCTGAATTGGCATAACTTTTTCATCCAAAGTCCATTTTTTGAGCTCTATAGCTCATTGGAAAGCTCGTTTCAAATCCTACACGACCTCAACTGTTTTTTTCAAGAATAACGCATTGATTTTGAGATAGGATAATTTGAAGTTGACCCTCAAGTGGGACTAGGGAACCAAGGGGACTCCAAAGAATTTTGAACCATACCAAGGGGAAAATTTGGACTCTTGACTAAAGCTTATGAACTTGAGATCTGGTAGACACTTAGGCAAGGATAAACAAAGCATTACATCTTCTGAGGCTAGTGTCAACCATACATCTAAGTCTTGGGCACAACAACTAAGTGGTCATCTTTTACTAAGTTCAGACACAAGTGATTCAGAAATGTCTTTTAGTATGGGAAAACCTGCAGGTGGCTCAGGGACTGCCCATCTACAAACACCAGAAGGTCCCTATAAGACACAGTTGGAATATATTTGGACCAACCAATTAGGTGCTCGCATCTATGAGGATGGTCTGAGGCGATCAGTGGTCCAACTCAAAAATCCAGATCAATCCTTTGGACTTGAACACCCGGTGGTCAAGTTCGAAGAGGGTTCATACATTGATAAGGAAGGAACCATGTATGTGGTCACCAACCTACCAGATAGGACTGATGAGTTTGGAAATGTCATTCCTGAGAATGAAATAGGAGACCTAGAACAAGGAAATGTAGGACAAGGACCCCAGACTCCTAGAGCTAAGTCTGTTTTGACCCGAGTGATCACTCCAGACTGGATCCCTCAAGATAACAAAAGCATAGAACTATTTTTGAATAGAGAAACAGAGGAAGCCTTTTGGAGATTCAAGCCAGATCAACCTAGCCAATTGGGCATAGTCATCATCTACGAGTTCAAGGATCCAGAGATGCCAGGCAAAGTTGTTTACCTGGATAACACATCAGAGAAAATTTTCTTGGTAACAGAACATGATAGACATGCATATACTTGGAAGAATGAAGTGATTTTCCCCCCACCAAGATCCAATGTTTCCCATGGCCTCCAAGGAGTAGGATCATCCCACGCTCATGAAGCCCAGAGAGAAAGAACTAGAGAGAGACCTGAGGTAAGTTTTGCACACACCGTGGGCAGGAATAGATCAGAATTTGAAAATGAAAGACCTGAAGGAGAGAGACATCAAGCACATAGGCAGAAAAGAGATGAACATGATTTTCCATTGCCTAGACCCCGAGAGCACCCAAGAACCCTTAGACCCACTCAAGTGATCAAGGCAATGAAGAATTATTTTGACGGGTCAGGAGATCCTTATGATCATGTGGCCGAGTTCAAACAAGTGTTAAGAGCTGAACAGGTTGAGGATTTATTCACCCAATATGAGGCATTTGGTTTGACTCTTAAGGGCACTGCCTTGGCTTGGTTTCAACCATTGAGTAGTCGCAACTATCGCGATATAGGTCAACTGCTAGATGAATTCATTGTAGAATTTTCCAAGAGTGGTATCAGGCATAACACATCATCCTTGATCCACAGTTTCAAGCAGACACCCCAAGAAACAGTGCGACTAGCAGGTAGAAGGTTCAGACAGTACCTAGAAAGATGCCCTGCTCCCGAGTTACCCACACCAGCCAAACAAGTGGCTTTGTTCTTAGATGGCTTACTGAGCACAAAGTTAAGATCATATGTATATTTGAAAGAGCCTAGATCCATAGAAGAGTGCGTGCGAACATGCATTGACATAGAAGATAACTTGGGAGAGGAGTTAGGATTGTCCAAACTCTACAAAGATTCGGATAGTTCTACTAGTCATACTTCAAAGATCTCCACAGAAATAGAAGAGATAGCTCAGCAAGTTGCCAAGAAGCTGGGAGTCCAAAATAAACAAACACAGAGAGTCACTCCAGTGAATCGGTGTTATACTTGTGGGGGCGACCACATGGCTAATGTATGCCCAATGCAAAACCAAAACATTAGAGAAAGGAATGCTCCATATTGCACTATTGAGAGAAAATACACAAACCACACGGCTCAAGATTGTCCCTACAATAGGCAGGCTGTTAGACAGAATTATCAGCAACCTTACCCACAAGGTAGGTATCAGAACCAATACCAACAGCCATATTATAGACCACAACAGCAATATCAGGTACCATATAGGCCACAACCTATCTTGGGAAACCAACCACCAGCCCCAGCCAACGTGATTCCAGTCAAATATGCTGTGGGAGAAGAAAATCCAAATAGAGCATTGGTGCCCCTAACCCCATTGATACCAGATAATGATTCTCATGCTCATAGTTCAGACTACTCCCATGAAGGTAGTCCACATGCGTATTACACAGAGTCACCTGAACATAGTGAGATTTACTCGTATCAATATGAGGCACCACCTATGGAGCAAAATTGGGAGCCAGAATACTCCAATGTCATGTACACAAATCCTAACCCTAGGCCACAATTGAGACAAATGAGACCACAAGCCCCTAGAGGATCTTGTTTTAGATGTCAAGGTGATCATTTCATTCGTGACTGTCCCCACCCATCATCTCCGAGTCAAGGACAGGCTATCACAATACAGGCTTTTTGCCCTGATTGTGGCAAAGACCATCTCCCTAGAGATTGTCCAAGAAACCCCTCCAGTGCACCCAAGATTACACCCATTAATGTGGTAGGCTTAGTGGCGGATTCAAGTTCAAGTAGCAGTAATGTGGCACCTATACAGGCAGTTACTAGGGCACAAGCATTAAAACAAGATAAACCAGCAGAGCAATCGGAGTCGAGTGAATCAGGAGAGCCTAGTAAGAGGAAAACAAGAACATGGAAGGATACCAGAGAAAAGGCCAATCGTAAGTGGAATAAAAAGTTATCGGAACTAGAAGAAAGCTTGAAAGACACAAAAACAAAAATAGAAGACATTGCATCTCAAAACTCCTCGCATGCCGAAACTCCATCCATTCCACCTCATCGCACCCCACCACCCATTGTAAATAGACCGCAACCAGGGTCTGTTCTTGCAGATCCAACCCCAGAAGGCTTGGACATGATGTTCAAGGCCTACCAGGCTCGACTTCAAGAAGGGCCTACAGCTGCAAACCTAGACAAGAGTTACCCTAGAGCGGATTTAGAGATTGAACGAATGAAAATGTGCATGAAAATGTTAGAACAAGCTCAAGCTATACTTGAGACTAGTCAAAAGTTCAATCAGACAAACTCTGTCAAACCAGATTTGCATTTCCAAGGGTTACTAGAAAGATTAGAGCAGTTGGTAAACAAACCACAAGTCTCTTTACCTCCACAGGCTCAACCAGTTATTGAAAGAGGAAGCTCACCACCAATGGGAGCTTATGTTCCTAATTCAACAGATGTTGGAATACCTCCTTCAATTCAACAGTACTCTCAAGAGTTCTTGCAGGAAATACAAGAAGAGAAATGGGCCAAGGAGAAGGGTAATTCCCCTCCTATTCCTGAGATTGATGATCTTCATGATCAATTTCCCCAAGACATTCCATCTATTTACGGAGATGAAGCAGAACAACAAGAAGACGAAAGGTTAGATTTTGAATCTAATACCTTAGAAGAACTGCCTCAATTTCCAGGCCCATGGGAATCTGAATCTCTCCAGATTAGAGCTCCCACAATACTAGTAAGAAATGAAGACTCAGTGGTTCCAAGGAACACGGATGTCGTGAAGAACACTAAGGTTCAGTGTCATCTCATTGTAGAAGAGCTGCTCAAAGCAAAACCTGAGCTTTGGAATCATGTGAAGGATCAGGTTCCAGAACTTGATTCCAACATGCCAAAAGCAGGCTCCAAGCAAAGGGTACCAGAGATACCTCTAGACAAAATTGGGGACATGTGTGAGGGTGAAGAAGGTAATACTTATCTTCCAATCACCTACCAAGGTTACACAACCAAAGCAATCATAGATTCAGGTGCTGGTGTTGCTATTGCGACCACCTCCTTGTGGAAGCAATGGGGCAAGCCCACACTAAGACCAACTAGAATGAAGCTTCAAATGGCTGATGGTCATTTTGAAAGACCTCTAGGATTGCTAGAAGGGATCACTCTAACCACTTGTGGTGTAGAGTTTGAGCACACATTTGCTATATGTGACTTTGAGAAAAATAATGTCTATGAGATGATCCTAGGAAGACCCTTCCTACGACAATTGCAAATAGTATAGGATTGGGGAACTAACTCCTTGTACTTACAGCACTTAGGGGTCACCACCAAGGTCAATTTGAAGGATTACACCTTCAGAGATGTACCACCCCTACAGTGGAATTCTATCCACAAAGTGAAAGAAGATTCCATCTCTGTGCATTCTGAAAGTTCACCTGATCCATCATGGCTGCATGAAGATACTCATTTGTGGATGTGCAAGGTCGCAAAGGAAGAGGAAAAACGTTTAAAGGCAAGAGAAGAAGGAACTTTGCTAGGAGAGAGACCAGTTAGAGACCCAGCCTACACACCGATGATCTTTCCAGATGAGGAGTTTGAGCCTCATGGCTGGCCAGAAATCTTAGCCACCATGGACATTGCTGTCAATGAGGAACAGTGGACACCTCATTGTGATGAGGAGGGTTATGATATCTCAGTTTTCATGTGTCAACCCTTGCTAGAAGAATGTGACCCTAGTGATGTCATAGAAGAAGAAGAGAATGACGATGATCTGGAGTCTATTGTGATGGATAGTTGCTTTAACTCAGAGCAGCACTATCTAGAAGATATAGGAGTGTTCACCCAGAAAGAATAAGAACCTCTCACAAGTATTAAAACAGTAAACTCAAAGGATGGAAGTGAGAGTAGTCAAAAGAAAAAGAAAAGAAAAGCAGTGAAACAAGAAGAGGAGGAATCATTGTTTGAAGTACCAGAAAACTTCAAGAAATATGAAGTTGACGACCGCAAAATTTTGGTACGAATGCCTAAGAGAGAGGCCATCATAGGAGAATCATATGATAATAAAGAAAAGACCAAGAAGATTGTAGTGACCATTGAAGAGAACGAAGAGAGATGCACATATATAGGAGATGACCTAAGTGCAAGAGAAGAAATGGAGCTCATAGCTCTATTAAGGGAATATAGGGATGTGTTTGCATGGCACTATAGAGACTTGAAAGGGGTAGATCCAAGAATTTGCTCTCATACTATCCCCATGACTGCTGATGCTAAGCCCACCAAACAGAAGCCCTACACATATAATGATACCTATGCAGCCAAAATAAAAGAAGAAATTGATAGGTTGATTGAAGCTGGATTCATCTATGAGATTGAGCATACTGAATGGGTGTCCCCCATTGTTGTGGTACCCAAGAAGAGCGGGAAGTTGCGAGTGTGTATTAACCTTAAAAAAGTTAATGCCGCTACGATTAGAGATAGTTATCCACTTCCAATCACAGAACACCTATTGGAGCGTGTTGCAGGCAAGGAAGTTTATAGCTTCCTTGATGGATTTTCAGGTTACAATCAAGTAGCCATTGCCCCAGAAGATCAACACAAAACAGCTTTTGCTACAAAGTGGGGAATCTTTGCATTTTGTGTGATGCCATTTGGGCTCACCAATGCACCTGCAACATTCCAAAGGCTCATGTGTCATGTCTTCAAAGAGTTCTTGCGAAAGAGCTTAGAAGTGTATGTGGATGATTTATGTGCTCATTCCCAAGAAAGAAGGTTTCACATCCCTGAGCTCAGACAAATCTTCAACAAGTGTAGAGAATATCGAGTGTGTCTGAACCCAGAAAAGTGTGTGTTTATGGTGCGTCAAGGTAAAATCTTAGGTCATATTGTTTCTAAGAATGGAATCTCAACAGATGAAGATAAGGTACGAGCCATAGCGGAGCTACCAAGGCCAAGGAATATTAAAGAGGTACAAGCCTTTATGGGCCATTGTGGATACTACCGTAGGTTTATCCACATGTACGCGATCATAGCTAGACCCCTTTATGCCTTGTTGTCTAATTTTGAGTGGAACGACGAATGCGAGAATTCTTTCAACGAACTGAAGAAACGTTTGTGCACGGCACCAATACTCACCACTCCTGATTGGAATAAACCGTTCCATGTCCATGTGGATGCATCCAATCATGCCATAGGATGTGTGCTAGCACAACCCACAAGTGAAGGAAACTTAGATTTGCCCATAGCATATGCTAGTAGACAGCTCACTGTAGCTAAACGGAACTATACCACAATTGAGCGAGAGGGCTTAGGCATGGTATATGCTGTGAAGAAGTTTAGACACTATTTATTGGCCAACAAGTTCAAGTTTTTCACTGATCATCAAGCTTTGTTATATTTGGTCAATAAACCTTGCAATACTGGACGCTTAGTAAGATGGTTCCTCTTACTAATGGAATATGACTTTGAAGTTGTTGTCAGGAAAGGTAGAACCCACCTTCGGGCAGATCACCTTTCTCGCATCACTTCAGGAGAGTCACCGCAAGGAGTGTCTGACGAATTACCCGATGCTTATCTGTTCAATTTAGAAGTTGTTCCTAAATGGGCAAATAAGTTGGTACCAGTCCTAACCTTTGGCCCTGCAAATAAGAATGTGAAAACATCACAAGAGGAAATTGTCAAATCACAAAAATATCACATATTAGCAGGAAGCATGTACAAACAAGATACTGAGGGTGTATTAGCTTGTTGTGTGGAGGATGATGAACATAGTAGTTGGTTGCAACAAGCCCATGAAGGAATGCTAGGAAATCACTATTCTAAACAACAAACATTGCAGAATCTAAAGCGTTTAGGAGTGTATTGGCCTAGCATGGACAAAGAAATACATGAGTGGATTAAGAATTGTCCAAGGTGCAGAGAGAGACCCCCAGTGGAGCATGCGACCCTTTATCAAGTGTCATTAATTCCAGATTGGAGTGCTCCATTGGTAGAGTTTATGAGATCGGGAAGATTACCCAAAGAGGCTAGTCTAGCAAGAAGACGAAGCATGGAGCAAGAGGCTCAAGGCTATGGCTTACTAGGGGACAACCTATACCGAAGAGGCAAAGATGGTTACTTAAGACTATGCGTTCATGAATCAGACTATTTAAAGGTCTTAGAAACTGCACACAGCGGTGTTGCAGGTGGACATTTTGGTCCTGACCGAGTGATCAAGACCATTCTATTCTCAGGACTTTGGTGGCCCACTCTTCATATGGACGCACATACCTATGTGAAGAAATGTGACACATGCCAACGTGCACAATATCCAGTGAGAAAAGACGAGATGCCCTTGAGGCCAATGATGGGAGGACGTGCATTTTCGAAGTGGGGCATAGACTTCATAGGTCCTATTAACCCCCCAGCTAGAAACTCCCATGTAGAGTACATCATTGTAGCCACAGATTACCTTACAAAGTGGGTAGAAGTCAAAGCCACAACAAAGAATGATGCTCAGACTACGGCTAAGTTCTTATTCGAGAATGTGTTCACGAGATATGGACTACCAATAGAGTTGGTGAGTGATAGAGGCACACACTTCTTGAATGAAGTCATTGAAAATCTTCTCCAAGAATTCTTGGTGATACATAAGAAATCTGCCCCCTATCACCCACAAGCCAATGGACAAGCCGAGAGTACCAATAAGATCCTCTGTAACGTATTGACAAAACTGGTAAATAATAAACGCTCTGATTGGGACAAACAACTTCATCATGCTGTTTGGGCTTATCGAGTTGCCTACAAAACGGTACTCAACGCCACCCCATTTCAGATGGTCTTCGGACAGAACGCTGTGCTACCATTAGATTTCTTAATCCCTGCCTTAAAAGTAGCACAAGAGTATGAGTGGAATGGGCATGAATTGTCTTCTAGGATCTTTGATCTCGAACGCTTGGGTGAGATGAGGCTACGAGCGGCAGCAGGCATCTACGCTACAAAGAAGAGGCAAAAGGCATACTTTGATGCACACATCAAGGATAAGGGATTGAAAGAGGGAGATCTAGTGTTGGTATACACACTAAAACACACATGCCCGTAAGTTGGAAAAAAGAGGATACGGACCCATGATCATTAATAGAATTTCCACTAGTGGTGCAGTTCAGTTGGCCACTCTAGAAGGAGATATCTTGCCAAACTATATTAGTGGCTGTAGAGTCAAGCTATATCAAGAACCTCTTACTGAGGATATGCTAATGAGACTCAACACTGCTAAGAAGCGAAAAGATGAAGAGTTAAGAGTGAGAGAAGAAGCACAGGTAGAGGCCAGAGAGCATATTAGGCGAAATAAGTTAAGGCGATTAGGCCTAGAAGTCAACTCAAAAGCCCCAAAATATCACATGGATATGTGTCAAAAGTCAGGCATAGCGACTTCTCAGGTCATTGACCGAAGACCCTTTGTGACCATAGAGATAGGACAAGGGAAGGGTGCAAGGACGGTGAAAGCATTGATTGACTCAGGTGTAGCAAGTAGTGCAGTTAGACTTTCCTACTGCCAAGACTTGGGGTTGAACATCAATCCCATAGAAGCTTATCTCATAGGATTGGGAGGTGTGGAAACCCCTTGTTTGGGCGAGGTGGAACTTCCCATCTACCTTCAAGATGTTCCAATGAAAGTCAAAGCGCTAGTATGTCAAGATGAGAACCTTACAGAACCACTTGTCTTGGGTCAAGATTGGATCTATGACCATGCAGTTAACTTAAACCTAAGAAGTCAAATTCTTCAAGTTTGGGTACATGAACAATGCATTACATTAGAATTAGAGAACTGCATGCTCCTAAATCATGGCACCACACACTCTCTTAGTTCTTCCAAGACTAATCATATGAAAGAAGATGTTGTATGTGTCAAAAGCTCTATGATGCAGAAGGAGTCAATCGTGGAAGACCAGGTTCGAAGGCGGGTGGATCTTTCTTCTTCTCCAAAGAATCAAGTAGCCACAGTAGTGAGTCCACCACACAAGCAAACACAACCGTTCACGACAACTGCTACATCAAATAGAAAGACACCATTCGATAAAAAAGCAGTTCCGAGCACGAAGCAGATATGGGTACTCAAAGGAAAGCAACCACCAGCCTTGCCCCCACAAATCACATCCATGCACACCAACCAGGCCAGAAGACGAAGGAAGCAGCTCAGACAAGCTCAATCACGAGGTATCCAACAAGTTTGGGTGCCTAAGAAGTTAGCTGCAGCTCAACAAGGGCAATTACAGATGTGGGTACCTAAGAAGCTCCTACATCCACAACAACCTTTGTTCTCCCACATGCAAAAGGTTTCAACAAAGAAGCCAAAAAGAGAAAAGGGTAAGAACCACGTACAGAGACCAAAGGAAGATCAAATCAGCTCTTCAACATTAGTAGGAAGACATGCAAAAAGGATATGGGTTTGGAAGCCAAAAGTGCAAGTAGCCTCCACCAAACCAAAGCGTCAACCACACTGGATACCACAGTTCAGAAAGCATCCAAAGAGAAAGACGCCTGAAGTGACCTCTACAGTGCCAAATGATGTTCTAAAATGGACTCCAATAAGGAGGATTACATCAGTTCGAGACTCAATGGATACCTCCACCAAGGTCGGCATCAACCTCTGCAAATAACATCGAAAGCCTCGAACGAGCAACAACCATGTGCTCCTTGCACAACCCTGTCTTTTGCACCATTCAGGTCATGCATTTCCAAAGTATGCATTAATATAGGGCCACATTACACGGCCGTGCATAGACACAGTTGAGAATCCCATGCACAAGAGCACAGTGACATATGTCAAACATTTCTATTGATACTAACTTTTGTGTTCTTGTTTTGTGATATCCTGTTCCTCAAAAAAAAAAAAAAAAAGGGAGAAAGAAAAGTGGGAGAGAGCTTGTTCCTAGGTTTGGCTTATGAAACATGAATGAGTCATGCTTAGTTGAAGGTGGAACTGTTGATTACTAGGCATTTATCAATTTGGATAGAAGTGTGTCTCGGCCAGCAGTGAGATTATTGCTGCCTTATCTGGTCGATGACAAGCATTTGGCATGAACATGGCATCTACAACTATGATTTTCTCTTACCATGGTAGGAATGAAGAGCTTGAAGGTCCGCAACTTGAGTGATGCTTAACTACTTCATGTACCAGAGCATCCAAGGAGATATCTGCAAAAGGTAGTTCTGGAGGAGAAGACTCCTGCATATGGTGAGCTAAAGAGAATATGTGAAACTCAGCTTGGTGTAGTTACCCGATGTTGCTTGCCAAGGAATATAAAGAAATTCAATTCTCAGTATTTGACAAATGTTGCTTTGAAAAGAGGAGAGGAGATCCACCACTCAAAAGATCTCATCAGTGGACAATCAACATGGACATTCATCAACAATGTTCCATCCCAAAGGCCGAGTGTACAACACGAAGAGACAAACATCCATCAACCTTCTCCATGGTAAGTATCTTTACTCTGGAAACACCATAACCATGATAGTTTAGGAAACCTCTTCGTCAGCATACCCTTGAGCACTTAGCTCAAGACCCGCAATTTTTGCACCATGCTTCTTCTAATGCATTTTCCAAGTAAGCATGCGTAGGGCTACATTACAAGGCAGTGCACAAGGCACATACTTTTTTCAACCCAGGCATGAACACACTTACCCATCATTCATTATGGGTTATGAGTAGTTGGCATGACTGCTCTCAACATCATCTTTGGAAGAACTAGCGGACGTTATGGGAACAACATCCATATCTCGGAAGCAAATTGAAGCCAGTAGTTGCTCCAAATCACTCTTGACAACCTCTTTTTGAGCAACTTGCAGTTTTGAAAGCTCACTACGACACATTCTTGCTGGAATCCAAGGAACCAGCTCATACAACGGATAGACACCACCTCTCAAAGCACTACATGGAACAGCCCTTCCAACAAGGGTCTGTCAGGGACGACAGACTCGAGAGGGGGGGGAGTGTTGAAGCTCAAAGTCAAGGACAAAGCATGGAAGCACATCAAAAGGTGGACACACAAGGAAAGGGAGCAAGTAGGGAGCTCCAAGAAGTGTATGTCAAATTTTCAGAAGAATCCCCTACAAAAATAGTGATTTTCATCACTAAAAACCATTGTAAATACCATTATCTATTTTTAGTAACTCCATTTTGTTCAAGCCGAGGAGTCCTCGAGCTTGAGGAGTATTAGAAGTACCATCGTACCAATTTTCATAATTTTTAGACTTCGTTTGAACCCTCAAATAAGCCCTGGAACCTAATTTTTAACTAGGCCGGACACTAGGTCTGGACAGGGCCAAAACTAGTCAAAAAACTATAAAAAGAGCTAGAGAGCTCATTTTTGGGGTTGGCTTGTTGGAGAATAGAACTTTTTTGAGAGAAATCTTTTGCAATCTAAGCTTTCCATTGTTCCTCTCTTTGATCTTACTTTGTGCGCATGTGTGTGTATGTATGTGTGTGCATGTTTGTGTGCTTTCACTCACGCACTTGTGCCTTCACTTGCTCGTGGTCTTCATACCGGTCCTCACGTCTCCGCAGATTGACAAGTAAAGGAGGTGGTGCTTACGCTTGAGCTACAGTGGCAAAGAGGACAAATCGATGAAAGAGATGTGTACGGCCCTGAAGAAGCAACTCAAGGAAGAGATCTCTTTTATGGTTGATAACAACAAGGTGGAATGCACTTGTGAGAAAGAGAATATTGAGTTAATAACCAACAACTTCACTCAACTCTTGGGTTCTCCACACCACTCACTTCTTAGAGGAGGGATCGAATGATTGCCATCAGAATTTTTTACCTAAGCTTGCTTTTAGCTTTAGAAACTTCTTTATCTGTGGTTGACACATCCTCCTCCAAGTTGTATTTGAGGGGTATCTTCCTGCCCCTTCTGTGGTCTGTGATGGGCTCTCCCAATCCATCAACCTGGACCTTTTCCTTATCTTCATCATAACCTTCAGTCGTGCAAGGATTATTAAGAAAAATTCCAAAACAAGAGGAAGAGCTGCCTACTTGGAGCCAATTTAGAATATCCTCTTCTTCCACAAAATCTATTTGGGGTTGATCCTCCGCTTCTGTTTCCATGCAAATGCTCACTGTTTGCATCATACTAGTGTTTCCTTGATTGTCTGGGCCTTCTTCTAAATGAATTTGTGTCAGCTCCTGCCCTTTCTTTTGTACCCACATAGTGTCCTTGCCCCAATCATGAATGACACTGGCATGCCTCAGCCAAGGTCTTCCAATTAAGAGAGGAAATCCTCCTTCAACCTGGGGCAATCTTAAAACCACAAAATCCAGAATGAATAGATTACCTTGTACTTCAAGTGGAACTTTTGGGATTACCCCCAAGGGCCTTACTTTGCTCTGATCTGCCAAAGTAACCGTGAAATTTGCAGGTCTTGAAGGGTGGAGTCCAATCTTTTTCATGGTATGTTTAGGCATCAAGTTAATGCCAGAACCACCATCCACAATAACACCTTGAAATTCATGACCCTTGATTGATATTGTAAGCCGAGGACTTTTATAATCCGTAAGGGGTGCTTCCCCCATAATTATCCCTTTATGTAAAATAGCAGTCTTTGCCACTAAGCTTGTAGTAGAAGCCTCATCAATTATCTGCAATAATTCTGACCTGAATTTCCCATCCATCTTTATTAATTCAAAAATACTAACCTCCTTCTTCATTGACTTGAGTAGTTTTGAAGCCTCTGACTCTTTAAGAGAATGAGCTTCATTTGCTTTGCCAAACTCTTCTTGAGCCCTGTTGAAGGCATGCCCAATGGCATCACTGGTGCCTATGAGATATTCCTTTTGGTTTGTGTCTGCACTTGTGGTGGCTTTGTCTTCAAATGCAACTCTGTCTTTGTTCAATTCCCTAATTATTGATTCTTGATTTTCTACCACTTTTTGCCTTTCCCTTGCTTCTTGTCTGTACTGCAAAAGATTCAAGTTCTTCTAATTGTACCACTCTGGTAGACGGTGAGGGTTCATTCACCTGAGGTAATGTTTCCTCCTTGAATACAGAGATCATTTGGAGATGGGGTCCGGAAGTAGAGGCTTGATTCTTAGGACAACAGTTTGTATAGTGATCCCTGGCCTCTGGACAGTTCCTACAAGGAGGGGCATTTTCTGGGAGAGTGCACCTAGATTGGTAGTGCCCGCACTCTCCACATCTGAAGCAAATGATGGGCCTTCTAGGCCCATTTGCAAAATTATTCCTTGGTCTAGGATTATAGTTGTTACCTTGGTTTGCTGCAGCTGCCATCACATTTGCTGGTGGCAAGAGTCCTCCTTGTGTCCAGTATGTCGTTGTAGGCATTCCCCTTACTTGGCATTCATGGGCCTCATGCCCAATTTTCCTGCATAATTGACAAGTCACATTTAGCAGAGGACATTCACTTACTATGTGCCCTTGCTTGCTGCACATGGAGCACCAGAGTCCATTCTTAATGCCGCCTCCTTTGAGTTCCTGCAATTCCTGTCTTAGCTGAGCTAATTCTTCTGCTTGGGCCTCCTCTTCCTTTTGAAGCTTGAGTGCTTCAATCTCTTTTCTCAGCTGAGCTACAGCAGTCTCCTCCTCTGTGTAGGGCTTATTCCTTTTCAAGCCCTCCAGCTCCCTTCTTAACTGGATCACTGGGTCCTCCAGTTCTGTACCATAGGTTGGTTGGGAAGAAGTTGCACCATACTGGTGCCTTATCTGCTCCAAGCGTGTGGCCGTATTGATGAACTCCTCAACAGAGGCAGTAGGTAGCACTAACTCTTTTATTTTGCATTGGGTGACCACAGGTAGGGGTTTGGCTAACCATTTCTTGACAAAGAAATCATGCGGTGGATCTGGTAGTTTAGCCATTAGTGCTTTGGCCCTGGTCACAAACTCTGGGAACTTTTCTCCTGGACCCAATCTCAAGTTTTCTAACTCTTCTATAATGATCTCCGCCGTGTTTCCATGCTGAAACTGATTTTTGAAGGCCTCTTTCATCAAATCCCAAGAGGTAAAGTGGTTTTCAGCAAACTGGCTAAACCACTTGTCTGCCAGACCTTCCAATGTGGCAGGGAAGAGTATCAAGAAGGCATCTTCCCTACCCATTAGACCTCTAGTCTTGCATAATGCAAGAAATCTTCGAATGTGCTCATCTGGATCCTCATGGGCTAAACCTCTGAAAGAGGGAAATTTTATGTTTAATGTGGAGAGTAAGGTTTCTAGGTCCACCTGTCCTGCCATGCTTCTTACCGATGAAGTTGATGAAAGTGGACTCGATGATCTTCTGTTCGCCTTTCTTCTTGTCTGCTTGCACTTGACCCTCAAGGTTTGTGACCGGGTCGCTGTCATGAGTTGTTCATAGTTCACTTGATATGAGACACTTGATATAAGTACTTACCTTGTTTAGTCAATTGGAGTATTACTGTTGACACTGGAATAGATCTTCTCCTAAGCAAATCTCCTTGTAGGTCCCACCGGGCGTGCCAAATTTGTTGGGGTTTCTTGGACGTGAAGGAGTTTGAGGGTTTGTAGGAGAAAAAGAAGAAGAACAAGAGAGGAAATAACTCAGACAAGCTTCTGCAGAAACACCTTTGAACCTTTGAACCTTGAGTTTTTGATTACAGTAGAACGATTACACTGTTTGATTCAATCCGAGTTAATACTTCGGGCACAATTACAGAGAATGCTCAATCATAAAAGATCAATTATCTCAGAGTCTTCCAGCAGCCGGCCTCTTCTGCACCAGTCCTTCACTTGCTTCCAGCTTCTCCTTGTGCACACCTTGCACCAAGCTTCCACAAGCTGAGGGACAAATACCTTTTCGGCCTGATCGCGGAGAGAGACCTTGTGATTGGTGTGTCTCTCTTCGAACTCCCTGCACACTTCCTTAGCCACACTTCTTGCACTCTTCACTTTCACTTCTTGGGGTCGTCACGCACCAGTGACTCTTCACTTCTCTTCTTGCTTCTTACTTCCAGTGTTCAAGAATAGCCTTTTGTCTCTCTTTTGTTGAGTGCGCCGGTTCCGTGCACTCTAACTGTAATACAATCTTGGTGCCCTTTCAATGTCCCAAGATTGTCTTTTGAACTGGCCACCAACGACTCACTACTTTGTCCTGTAGTGACTTTAGAACAAAATTTTGATTGGGCGGCCCTATTTCCACCTTTGCGTACATGGCTGCTTCCATACCTTCACCTTTCCTTTTAATTCTTTACTTTTGCACCTAAGACTTTAAATTCACCCTTTGAACCTTAAGAGAGAAAATACTTCTGTGCACTTTGACCCTGGAAATTTGATACTTTACTTTTGCCTATGCATAGCTGTGACCTTGACTTTGTTAGTTTCAACCGGTTAGGGCTCAACAACTTTCATGTACTAAGAAGACATCACTTAGCCCCAAAGATGTGTATGACACTTTGCTTCTATTTTTATAGGTGGACAATCAAGTGCTGGTCCAAATGAGGAATTTTCTCATCGTTTACAGGTTTCACATGGTGATGCAGATCATTGCATTTTTTATGCAGATTTACACGATGCTCTTGTTGATGAGAGGACTGATATAGAGGAGGCAAAAACTATGCCTGGATTGTTGGTGTAGAATTTGTGACATAGCAAATTAGATGCACCTTGTCATATCATACTCGTTCAAGCTCTCATGGTGCTTTTTCACATCAGATTGCTATGTTATGGATGCCTCTGGTCACTTTGATGAGAATGATCCTCTTTCCTTGGATGAAGAGCAAAATTTAAAAAACTGGATGGTTGCTATCCTATGAGAATATGATGCTATTATGAAGAATGGTACCTCGTCTTTATGTGATTTGCCTCCTGGCCAAAAGGCCATTGGCAATAAATGGGCATACATGGTGAACTGTAAGCTGGTGTGAACACACTAGGACCGTCGGGGTACTTTTTTCCCTCTTTAGGAGGTTTTTCCCCCGGCTTGTATATACACCTATTGCCCTAACGGGCTACTTATCTTTGTACATTCTAGTGGTAATACATTCAGTATTGTGTATTGAGCTCCAAGCTTCTTCTTCTTCCTTGTGTTATTCAAGTGCTTCCACAGACGTCTAACTCCAACAATTGGTATCAGAGCAGGTCGTTGCTTCATCTAGGGCGTCCTCGACACCTCTCTGGTTGTAGTCTCAGAATCGCATGAATTTTGGTGAGCATACTCAGCATGTTTTTGAGATCAAAACAGCTTCGCTATGTGGTGCCAAAATCACGATCTGAGCTCGTTTCCACCTTCGAGCGCACTACCACAGTGCTTCTGCAGGCTATTTTGTCTTTTTTTGCCAAAGGTATATACTAGTTTTTGTTCGCCAATGTAAGCATCTCAAAGTTTGCTACAAGTTTAGCAGAATTCGAATCTATTCAACTTTTTGAGATACAACCAATTTCCTGCATCAAGGTATTTTAGTCACCGGCCATGGCTGAAAGCAGTGATGTATTTCATATGTTGGTTGTTGAGGATAAGTTGGATGGTACCAACTACCCATTGTGGGCTTATATGGTGCAACATGTATTGGTTGTAAAAGGATTGTGGAACATTGTGCAAGGTGTTGAAGAACATCCTATCACACCTGCAACTATTACAACTGCAGGTACTGAACATGATGTATAAGGTGTCGAAGATGATGATATTCTGCATATTCCTGTTCGTGGTGCAGTTTTTGCTACACCTACTTCATAGCAAATTGGTTGGGATGGCAAAGATGCCCAAGCACATGCATTGATAGCTTTGTCTATCAAACATGCCATTATTCCTCACATTCGCTCTTGCAAAACAGCTAATGATGCTTGGGATACACTTACCACATTGTACCAAGCTAGGAATGAGGCTTGTGTTGCTTAGCTCTGAAAAAAGTTGGAGAGTAAGCACATGAATGAAGGTGATTCTATGGACAGTTTTCTAACAAAGATCAAAGACTTGAAGGAACAATTGATTTCTGTTGATGATGTTATACCTGATAGCTCCCTTGTGCAGACCATTCTGAATGGTCTTCCTGATTCATATCAGAGTTTTGCTTCTACTCTTCGGTTAATGATGAAAGGCAATACAAATGCCTTGTCATTTGAGGAGTTAGTCTATGTTATGTTGGAGGAAGATCAGTCCAGGCAGAATAGGTCCATTATGTGTGTTGCAGATCAAGCTTTCACGGCTAGTTAGAAGGGCAAAGGAAAATGGAACTCTTCACCTAGTAAGCAGAAACCTGCTAATTCTGCACAATCGAAGAGGGAAGACAAAGATGAAAAGAAATCATAAAAGCAAAAATTGTTTTGCAAGTACTGTAAAGGAAATGATCATATCATAAGGAACTATCCAAAACTGGCTCCTAAAGAGGCAAAGAAGAAAGAGGCTAGAATGGTTGTTGCAGAGGCCTCTACACCAAAAAAAGAATCTACTAATCTTGTGTAGGAAGAAGAATGGGTGTTTACTACTATTTGCAGTTTTGACCCATCTTCTCATGAGCAGTGCATATCTGCAGTAGACTCAGATGTTTGGTACTTTGACAGGGGGCGACCAAACATATTACCTCGCAGTGCAGTTTCTTCTCTTCACTAGAGCTTGCCCCTACAGGGAATAGTGTTACATGTGCCAACAACTCCTCTTATCCTATTATGGGAGTTGGTAAGATCATTTTGACTACTACTAATAATGGTTCTTTCACTTTATCAGATGCTTTGTTTATGCCAGGGATCAAGAAAAATCTATTATCAGTTTCTGCATTAGCCAAGATTGGCTTGGCTCTGAAATTTATTGATGACAGATGTACAGTTCATGATCTGTCAAATGGTGACGTGATTATTGCTTCTGGCATTTTATGTTGTGGGTTGTATAAGCTCATAGACTATGAAAGATCTATAAATGATTTGGCATGCGCAATACATGATTTTCAGGCTATGTCAGATGCAAAGCTTTCGCACGCACACTTTGATCATCTAAATTTTGCTAGTTTGCTACGCTTGCACAAATCTCAAATGGTGTCCTCTTTGCCCAAACTTGATACGCCTGGAAAACATGTTTGTGAAGGCTCTATTTTGGGTAAAATGCAGCATTCCTCCTTTACAAAAGATGGTTCAGTTTGGGCTACTCAGAAATTGCAGCTTGTACATAGTGATGAATGTGGTCCTATGCAGACACCTTCTTTTGGAAATTATCTTTACTTCGTGACTTTCATCAATGATTTTTCCAAGCATGCATGGGTATATCCATTGAAGGCAAAGTCCTAAGTGTTCATGTGCTTCAAAGAGTTTCTAGTTTTGGCTGAAAATCCATCAGCATGTAAAATGGGCACCCTCCATTCTGATCGAGGGGGGGAATATATGTCTTCTAATTTTAATGCATTTCTAGTTGAACGGGGGATAAAACACCAGTGTACAGTGCCATATACACCTCAACAGAATGGAGTTGCTGAACAAAAGGATAGGTCACTCATGGAGATGATGAGGTGTATGGTCAAAAGTTAGACTTTACCACATAGTTTCTGGCTTGAGGCTGTCATGTGTGCAGCATATGTACTTAACAGGTGTCCCACTAAATTACTGTATTCTATCACTCCATATGAGGCTTGGCATGATCGCAAGCCATCTATTGCTCATTTGCATGTTTTTGGTTGTCTGGCATATGCATTAGTGCCTGAACAACGTCGGAGAAAATTGGATGATAAAGCAGTAAAATGTATTTTTGTTGGATATAGTTCTGAAAGTAAAGGCTATCGTCTCTATCATCCACAGACTAAACACATTCTGGTTAGTCGTGATGTTTTTGTGGAAGATGCCATTCAGCCATTGCTTTCATGTACTAAGGAGACATCCATTAGCTCCAAAGACATGTATGATACTTTGCTGCCTCTTTTTACAGGTGGACACTCTAGTGTTGTTCCTAATGAGGCAACTTCTTAGCCTTTGCAGGTTTCATGTGATGATGTAGATCATTCCATTTTTTATGCAGATTTACATGATGCACTTGTTGATGAGAGAGCTGATATTGAGCAGGCAAAAACTATGCCAAAATGGCTGGTGCAGACTTTGCATGATAGCAAATTAGATGCACCTCTATCATATCATACTCGATCAGGCTCTCATAGTACCTCTTTTCCATCGGATCGCTATGTTATGGCTGCCTCTATTCAATCTGAATATGATGCTATAACGAAGTATGGTACTTGGTCTTTATGTGACTTGCCTCCTGGCAAGAAGGCCATTGGCACTAAGTGGGTATACAAGATGAAGCATAAACCTGATGGTACAGTTGATAGGTATAAGGCTAGGCTTGTTGCAAAGGGTTATGCACAAGAAAGAGGCATTGATTTTGATGAAACCTTTGCTCCTACTTGCCGAATGACTACTGTTTGTAGCATTTGTGCACTTGCAGCTCATCATGGTTGGAATGTACATCAGTTGGATATCAAAACAGCATTTCTAAATGGTGACTTGCATAAAGAAGTGTATGTTTTTTAGCCCCGTGGCTTTGTGGAGAAAGGGCATGAGAACCAGGTGTGCACGTTAAAAAATTCATTATACGGTTTAAAGCAAGCACCATGCTTGGTATGAAAAGATACATGCATATCTGATTGCACATGGTTTTGAGAACAGTCCAACTGAAAGCACCTTATATGTTAAGCGTGCTAATGATATACTTCTGATCGTTGTGGTTTATGTTGATGACATGTTGTTCACTGGTCCTCATGAGATGCATATTGCTGATTTTAAGGCTGATTTGCATGCCTCATTTGAGATGTCTGATTTGGGGCATTTGCATCATTATTTGGGCATTCAGTTTATGCACATTGACGTTGGAATGGCTTTGTGTCAAACGAAACATATTGACACATTATTGTAGCTTTTTGGCCTTGAACACTCTAAACCTTTGCCACTCCTATGGAGATAGGTTTACGAGTGAGTCTTCATGATGATGGAGATGCATTTGATGCTATTCACTATGAGCAGGTTGTTGGATGCTTGATTTACTTATGCATTACTAGGCCAGATATTAAGTTTTTTGTCTCACAAATGAGCAAGTTTATGCATTGCCCATGAGTCAAGCATTGGCAGGTGGTTAAGTGCATCTTTCACTACTTGAGTGGTACTCGGCTACTTCAGTTGTTTTATTCCAAGGGGGGATCACTACCGCTAGATTTGCATGCTTTTTTTGACTCTGATTGGGCTGGTTGCTATGACACTCGTGTGTCCACTAGTGGTTTTTGCTTCGTGCTTGGTAGCTCATGTATATCTTGGTTGAGCAAGAAGTAGCCTATTGTGGCCACTTCCAGTTGTGAAGGTGAGTATAGGGTAGCTTTCACAACGACTGTTGAGTGTGTGTGGCTCAAACACCTTATGGCTGATTTGGGTGTTGGTCAGTCTTCTGCCACCACCATCTTCACTATGAAAACATACATGCCTACTTGATTGCACATGGTTTTGAGAATAGTCCAACTAAGAGTACCTTATATGTTAAGCATGCAAATGATGTGCTTCTGATCATTGTTTTCTATGTTGAT
Source organism: Ceratopteris richardii (assembly GCA_020310875.1). Taxonomy (NCBI): domain Eukaryota; kingdom Viridiplantae; phylum Streptophyta; class Polypodiopsida; order Polypodiales; family Pteridaceae; genus Ceratopteris; species Ceratopteris richardii. Next base: position 89,362,762 of record CM035411.1, read on the forward strand.
GACATGCTGCTCACTATCATTATTTTGGCAATCAGTTTATGCAAGTTGATGGTGGAGTAGCTTTGTGTCAAACAAAATATACTGAAAGATTATTGCACCTTTTTTACCTTGACGATTTCAAACCTATTGCCACTCCTTTGGAAATAGGTTTATGGTTAGGTCTTCATGATGGTGCAGATGCATTTGATGTTGTTCTTCTTCAACATGCTAATTGATGCTTGATTTACTTATGCATAACTCGCCCTGATATTCAGTTTGTTCTCTTACAGATGAGTAGGTTTATGCATTGTTGAGGTGTCAAGCATTGGCTAAGCACATCTTTAACTACTTGAGTGGTACCCAACTACTTGGATTGTTTTATCCAAAGGTGGGATCACCACCGCTAGATTTACATGCTTTTTTTGACTCTGACTGGGTTGGTTGCAATGACACTTGTGTGTCCACTAGTGGTTTTTGCTTCATGTTTGGTAGCTCATGAATATCTTGGTTGAGCAAGACATAGCCTATTGGGACTACTTCTAGTTTTCGGGCTGAGTATAGGGTGGCTTTCATAGTGACTATTGAGTGTGTGTGGCTTAGATGCCTTTTGGTTCATTTAGGTGTTGGTCAATCTTCTGCCACCACCATCTTCATCAAGGGTTAGAGTGCATTGGAAGTTCCATGCTTACATGAAGCACATTGAGGTGCATAATCATTATGTTAGGGAGAGGTTCTCTACTGCAGAGATTAGTTTTGCATATATGCCCACCCAGGAGAACTATGCAGACCTTTTCACACCTTTTCATAAATGCTCTACATAGGAAGAAGTTTGAATCTTTATGCAAAGCTTTGGGCTTACTTACTTTTGTGGATTGATCTCTTTTCACATAGCTTGGCACTTCCTTATACATGAGTGCCAACTCCTTGCTCACCGCATCACTTCTTGGGGGGATTTGTTGATATAATTTGGTAGCGATGTGTGTGAATGCACTTAAGACCATTTGAGGCACTTTTTTCCCTCTTTAGGAGGTTTTTTCCCCCAGCTTGTTTATATGCATATAACCCTAATGGTTTACTTATCTTTGTACATTCACTTGGTAATAAATTTCGTATTGTGTGTTGTGCTCCAAGCTTCTTCTTCTTCCTTATGCAGTTTGCGTGCTTTTGTAGACATCAAACTCCAATAGCTGCCAATACAGATGCATCATGTATGCCCACAATGGGTAATTATTACCATTCAACTTATGCTCAACAACCAACATATAGAATACATCATTGCCTTTTGCCATGGTAAGTGACTAAATATCATGATGTGAAAATTGAATATATCTCAAAATTTTGAATAGAATTATGCTATCAAGCTTTGCTATGCATTTAGTAGAATTTCAAGAGCTTTTATTGGTGAACTGACACTTGTATATATATTTGGCACAAAAGGACAAACTTTCTTGCATAGTTTCTACAAAAGTGTGTTTGGAGGCTGAAATGAGCTCAAATAAAAATTTTGATGCCATAAAACAAAGAGGTTTTGAACTCTTAATCACCCCAAGTATCCTCACCAATTTTCATGTTTGAAGCTTTCCGCCAAGCTTTGGGCTTACTTCCTTTTGATGATTGATCCCACATAGCTTGGCACTTCCTTATACATGGGTGCTAGCTCCTTGTTCACCACATCACTCCCAAGGGGGATTTGTTGATAAATTTAGGTAGTGATGTGTGTGAACACACTAGGGCTATGTTGAGTTCCTATGAATTCCCCAATTTTTGTCATCTTCTCTGCACATGTTTCGAGAACACCTGCTCAATTCTCTACGCTCACGAAGATCGAATACTTATTGTGCCGCCCAGCCACATGGAGAGTTACTTTATTACTCTCTCTCTCTCTCTCTCCTTCTACTTACCCAATATGGGTCATAGTCAAAGCTCCTCAAATGAGTGCCACTTGGCACTCATATGAGTATCACACTCAATATGAATAAGAGGAGGGTCTCACCTCTAAGTCCTATTCATATAAGATACTCCATGTGACATTTCCTTCCCCTTAATTCCATTTTTGTCCTAAAAAATGGTACTGGAAGGTCTGATAGAGAGAGAGAAATATTAGAACCACCACTCCCACTATATCCCCATGTATGGATCCTGTCTCCGTGTTGTTACCCCATATCCTTTCCCTTAAGAAGACTCTTGGGAAGGTAATCTAAAGTTGGGAAACCGTCTCTGAAGGGTGCTAACCCGCTCCCATGTGGCACTATCTTCTGAACTATCTTTCCACTTTACTAGACACTCTTTATACAAGTGACTTCTCATCCGTTTCTCTCGAGTGCGTAGTATGCTTTCAGGCTCATGTGGAATAGATTGAACAGAAATAGGCTCTACTACCTCACTATCTAGAATGAGGTTGTCAGATTCACCCAGCCTTTTCTTAAGCCGACTAACATGAAAAATTGGATGGATTTGATTATTCTCTGGAAGTTGGAGCTGGTAAGCCATCTTTCCTATTCTCTTAACTATTTGGAAAGGTCCAAAATACCTAGGAGATAGTTTTGGACAAGGTCCCATCTTCATGGTTTCAGATCTAGATGGAACTCTAAGATAGTCCTGCTCTCCTACCTCAAAGTCGATATCTCTCCTTTGAGGGTCAGCATAGGCTCTAGCTCTATCGTGACCTCTCCTAAAGCTGTCCTTAGCAAGTCTAAGCATATCGTTCATCTCTTCCAAGAAGTCCTTTGCAGCTTGAACTTTTTCATTCTGCAAGCCTACTACATAAGGAGCTATTGGTTGAAACCCATACAGAAGCATAAATGGACTATGCCTAGTGGAAGAGTGCTTCGCCCTATTATATGCAAACTCTACTATAGGTAAGTAGTCTTCCCAATTAGTTTGCCTTTCATTCACATATGCTCGAAGCATATCCTCTAGGATTTGGTTAACCCTCTTTGCTTGTCCATCCGACTGTGGATGCTCCGCCGTACTCATGCTAAGTTTTGTATCCAACCTTTTGAAGACAGCTCTCCAAAAGCGGCTAGTAAACTTCCTATCCTGATCGAAAACTATGTCTAAAGGAAGACCATGTAACCGGTATAGGTTCTCCACAAAAAGTCTAGCCAACTCTGGTGTCTTCACTGTAGTACATGTCAGAATAAACCTAGCCATTTTGGTTAACCTATCCACAATTACCCTCACTGAGTCGTGCCCTCTCTGTGTCTTAGGTAATCTGACTATAAAGTCCATGGAGATACTCTCCCAGTTCCCATTAGGAATATTCAATGGGTGGACTAGTCCCCCAATCCTCAACCTCTCAGCTTTGTTGACCTGGCATTTGTTGCACTTAAGCACATACTCTAGGACGTCCTTATGAAGTCAAGGCCAATAAAACTGCCTCTTAATAAGATCATAAGTCTTGTTAACTCATGGGTGTCCCGCACTAGGTGTGTCATGACACTCATATAAAATATGCCGTCTCATCTCAAGATCTCTAGGGACACACACCTTACCTTTATATAACAGATATCCATCATGGACACTATAATTCTTCCACTTGAATCCTTCTTGAGTACCCGTCGATACTCCATCCTCGCTGGAAACCCATATATCACGATCCCCATTCTCAATGGCTTTCCAAATCTCGGAATAGGCAGGATCAAGCCTACATTTCCCTCTAAGGAACTCAAGTAGCTCACTAGTGATCTGAGTAAAACTCAGTCCATTAAGCATAGGCATGCGACTAAGTGAATCAGCCACTACATTAAACTTTCCCTTCCTATACCTAAGCTCATAATCAAACTCTTGAAGGGTCTCTGCCCATCGGGCCTTACGACCTTTAAGGTCTATTTGATTAGAGAGCCACTTAATGCTCTCTTGATCAAACACTATCGTGACTTTGGCACCATATAAATAATAACGCCACTTCTTCAAAGCATAGACAATCGCATACAACTCCTTCTCATAGACCGAGTAATTCTTCTAAGCCGGTTCAAGTTTCTTGCTCTCAAAAGCTACTGGTCGACCATCCTGTACTAAAACCGCTCCTATGGCAAAGTCACTCATGTCAATCTCAACCACAAATGATTTGTTGGGATCTGCTATATGTAAAAGTGGAGCTGTAGTAATTGCTACTTTCAATTTCTCCATACTTTGTTTCTGTTCGTCTCCCCAATGAAAGGCTTTCCCTTTCCCTTTAAGCTGTTCCGTCATCGAGACAGCAATCTTGGCATAGTTCTTAATGAATCTTCGATAGAAACCTAATAAACCTAGGAAGATCAGCAGCTCTTCTAGGTTCCTTGGATGTGGCCATTCCATAATAGCCCTTACTTTTTCAGGATCCATTTGGATTCCATCTTGGGAGACTATATGCCAAGATATCTAACCTCTCTCCTGAAAAATTCACACTTTGATTCCTTAGCAAAGAGTGAATTTTCCCTTAGCACTTGAAATACTTTCCTCAAGTGTTCCAAGTGCTCCTCTTTTGATGCACTATAGATCAGAATGTCATCCAAAAAATCTACCACAAAGTGTCCTAGATAAGGCCGTAAGACACTATTCATGAGTTTCATGAAAGTGGCAGGAGCATTGGTGAGACCAAAAGGCATCACCAAAAACTCATAGTGCCCATATCTAGTCCTAAATGCAGTCTTACGGACATCCTCTGCCCTAATCCTGATCTGATGATATCCTGATCTAAGATCAAGCTTGGTAAAATACCCAGCTTGATGTAACTGATCAAATAGATCTTCCAATCTAGGCATTGGAAACCTATTTTTGATAGTTACCTTATTAAGTGTTCTATAGTCTATGCATAGCCTCATAGAGCCGTCTTTCTTTTTAACTAGGAGCATTGGCGATGCCCAAGGTGAGTTACTAGGTTTGAGAAGCCTTTATCTAAATAATCCTGCAATTACCTCTCAACCTCCTCATGCTGAGAAACACTAAGCCTATAAAGTGGCTTGTAAATAGGGTTAGTGTTAGTAACAACCTCAATGGCATGGTCAATGTCCCCTCTCGCATGTGGTAGCCCTCTTGGTAAGTCAGTGGGAAAAACATCTCTATACTCAAACATAAGATCCTTAAAACTTTTAACCACACACTCTTGCAAAAAAGAATAGTAGAAAGTCATGTCCATATTTACAAGGCCTATCCATATTTACATTCCTAGCATGAAAATATACATCCGATGAGCTGTCTGTACAATGCTCAATATCATGACTATACAATAAAAACATCTCCTATACATGCTGAGAATAACAAAGACATTCCTTTCCCCTTAGACTGAGCATTGCCCTCAATGCTCACTTGTGGACCCTTCTAACTCTTGGACCCACTTTCCATGCATGAGCGCTTCCACCAACCTCAAACTCCAGCACATGGACCAAATTTGGACCTATCCCACCCTCCATGGGTGCCCAAATGTCCATGCGCCTTCATCCAAGGCCAGCTTCACACTCACCACAGATAAGTGCTTTTTCCAAGTTCCCACGAATGAGGTGCGGACCTTCATCTCACCTAATTTCTCAACTAGGCTCTGATACCAATATTGAGTTCCTATGAATTCCCCAGTTTTTGTCATCTTCTCTACACATGTTTTGAGAACATCTGCTCAATTCTCTGCGCTCACGGAGATCGAAGACTTATTGTGCCGCCCAGCTGCGTGGAGAGTTCCTTTATTACTCTCTCTCTCTCTTCTTCTACTTACCCAATATGGGTCATAGTCAAAGCTCCTCAAATGAGTGCCACTTGGTACTCATATGAGTATCACACTCAATATAAATAAGAGGAGGGTCTCACCTCTAAGTCCTATTCATATAAGATACTCCATGTGACAGGCTACTGGGGCACGTTTTTTCCTCTTTAGGAGGTTTTTTCCCCTAGCTTGTATATACGCCTATAACCCTTATGGGTCACTTATCTTTGTACATTCTCTTGGTAATACATTCAATATTGTGTGTTCTGCTCCAAAGCTTCTTCTTCTTCCTTGTGTTGTTCACATGCTTCCACATACCCCAAACTCCAATAGGACATCCTTCAACACCTTGCACAATATTCCACATTCCTTTTGCAACCAATACATGACGCATCATATATGCCCATAATGGGTAATTAGTACCATCAAATCTATCCTCAATAGCCAACACATGGAATACATCATTGCTTTCAGCTATGGCCACTGACTAAGATATGGTGATGCAAAAAAATGATTGTATCTCAAAAAATTGAACGGAACTATCCTATTAGGCTCTACTAGATCTATAGTAGACTTCGAGGTGTTTGAACGGAACTATCTACTAGTGGTGAATCAAAATGTGTATATCTGTTTGGCACAAACGGACAAAATTCCTTGCATAAGCTTTGCAATATTGCATTCGAAGGCCGAAACAATCTCAGATGAGGATGTCGACATTGCATAGTGAAGCCATTTTGAACTACTGATTGCGTAGAGTATGCTCACCGATTTTCCTGTGATTTTGAGATTTTAACTAGAGGGGTCTCAACGATGCCCTAGATGAAGTGGGAACCTGCTCCGATACCAATTGTTGGAGTTTGATGTATGCAAAAGCACACGAATAGCACAAGGAAGAAGAAGAAGCTTGGAGCACAACACACAATACTGAATGTATTACCAAAAGGATATACAAAGATAAGTGATCCGTTAGGGTTATAGGTGTATATAAAACTTGGGGGGGGGACCTCCTAAAGTGGGAAAAAGATTCCCTAGTAGTCCTAGTGTGTCTACAAACATCACTACTAAAATATATCAACAAAAAGGTCAATCCAACTAGAACAGGTCCATTATGTGTGTTGTAGATCAAGCTTTGTTAGCTATTCTAAAGGGCACGGGTAAATGGAGCTCATCTACTAAGAAGAAATCTACTAATGTTGTAGAGTCGAAGAAGGAAGAAAACTAAAAAGCAAAAACAATTTTGCAAATACTACTATTTGCAGCTATGAACCATCTTCTCATCAACGATGTATGTTTGTAGAAGACTCAGATGTTTGGTATTTTGATAGTGAGGCAACCAAACATATTACCTCATAGTGCAGTTTCTTCAATTCACTTGAGCCTTCCCCTACAGGGAATATTATCATATGCGCAAAAAACTCCTCGTATCTTGTAATGGGAGTTGGAACTTGTTCATAGTGATGGTTGTGGTCCTATGCAAACACTTTCTTTTGGGAACTACTTTTACTTCATGAATTTTATTGATGCTTTGTCCAAGCATGCATGGGCATATCCATCCAAAGTAAATTCCAAAGTTTTTACGTCCTTCAAATAGTTTCTGGTTATGGTTTGAAAATCTTTCAGCATGTAAAATGGGCACACTCCATTCTTATCAAGGGGGGAATACATGTCTTCTAATTTTGATGTATGTTTGGCTAACAAGTGCGAGAGACACACAAGAAGCACACACAAGGAGCACAAACACAGCAAGACACACGGAGAAGACGATGGCTGGAATAGCTCTCTCTATTGATCGATAAACTGAACTGAAGTAAGAGCTGAATAATATCCCTAAGTACAAAGTACCACCACATATGAGAGTATCAAGTATGTGGTAACATGGGGAAAAAACCTCTAGCCAACACTAGAGTAAAAAGTGCCCATGTATAGGGGAAAGGTTCACATCAAAGCTACTCGAGGAACACATAAGTGTAACAATAAAATCCATTTTTGTGATGCATAACATGTGTTGGAAATACAAGAATCCATGATGAAAAGTGTAGTGATTCTCACTAAATGTTGTAGAATTGTTGAAAGCAGTCCATGTTTGTGAAAAATACAAATCAGATGCATAAGTAGGAATCATGTTATGAAATGAATGAATATGAATAGTAAAAATATTATTGATGGAAACAATATTTGTTTGTGGGGATGGGAAGCGACGAAGGGCATCAACTACAACATTAGCTTTGCCAGGTTGATATTCAATCATAGGCTGAAAATTTTGTATGAATGAAGCCCATTTAATGTGCCTATCAGAAACCAATAGTTGATTTTATAAATGCTTAATAGCCTATTAGTCTATTTTTATTATAACCTCAAAACCCATGACATAATGTTTCCAAATCTTTAAAGCATGCACAACAACCAAAATTTCTTTATCATATGTACTATAATTCTTTTTAGAAGGTTTAAGTTCCTACTTTCAAATGAAATGGGATGGTCACTTTGCATTAATACAAAACCTATACCTAAAGTACTAGCATCTGTAACTACATGGAAAGGTTGTGCAAAATCTGGTAATTGGAAAACAGGTGCATGAGAAAGTGCATGTTTGTGTTTTTCAAAAGATTGTTGTTGTGTGAATCCCCATGCAAATTTTAAATTTTTCTTCAATAATAATGTGAGTGGAAGTGCCAAATAAGAAAAACATTTTACACAATTTCTATAAAAACTAGCTAACCCTAGAAAAGAGCATACATCATTCATAGATTGAGGTACAAACCATACTTCAATTACTTTAATTTTCTTTGGATCTACATGAACACCTTGACTAGAAACAATATGGCCTAAACAATATTGCTTTGATACCTCTGTTGACCTTTGGATCTTGCAGACGCACATATGCAGAGGATAGTACAGAAACAAAATCTCACAAAAAAAAACTCAGAGAATAGAAAGAGACAAGAGACTAGATAGGCAGATTGGGTACAATCTCCCCCCACATACTCTGATGGATGAGTCTATCATAGTATGTGTATTTATAGGTATTTTTCATTACGTCCTAAATAGAAGATACATGAGGGTGGTGCTTCAAAACGTGTGCTCTATTATTTTTATAAATAAAAACTAAAATAATATACTCTAAATATTCTTCTAAATTCCTACAAAAATATTTGAATAAGTCCACGCATGTTCACACGCTTATGAGTCCACCTACTAAATGAACACACGAATCACATTAAAAACCTCAAGACATTCAAATGCATGTAACATTTTATTATTCCATAAAGTATAAAAACTCTATTTTCATTAGATGTTCACGTGCTTCTTCCGCAATGACCCGCATTTCCTACTCCATATCCTATGATCATGAAATAGTTTTTATTTATTTATTTTCTTACTTTCTCTCTTTCAACATGCAAGGAGCCCCTTGTCTCACTCTTCTCTAGGAAGAGGCACCCACCATGCCAAAATTGCTAGCCGAATGGGAGCGATACAACATGCATGCACACCCCAGGGCCTAGTCCAACCCCAGTCGCTCCTTTCTCTCCAAAGCAGTGAACCTGATGTGAAGCAAGGCGGTTGGTTGGCATGGTGATTTGAGATCCTCAACTCGACACCCATACCTTCGAACTCATAGAGAAAGCACATTTCAGACACATTTAGAGATATTTTCATTTAGGTTTTTCATAAAGAAAATGTAAAAATATATTTTCATTGCACAAATCGAGAACCTCAACTTTAGATTAGATATCCAAGTACTCGGATCTCAAATTTTTCAATATCTGCATTGCTTGTATGCACACGAAAAAGAAAGATTGATTTTGCTACTTGATTTTGGTCACTCATACTTTGGCTTGGGAAAAGATTTGGGTTGACTGAAAATTTGGATAACGTTAGAAGAGAACTAGTTGCCTAGATGAGGAAAGGTTGTGTTGTATGATAGACCCATGTAGATTGCTCCATCACAGCCTAGGGATACACCTATTCTAGTGATTCCAAATGTGCCTACAACATTAGCTACAACTAATGTTGCATCCACATCTCGTACATTAGTGGAGTTGCAACTCAAAATCCTTACCACACAGATAAAGAAGATCATGACAATGAAGGCATTTACATCCAAAGAGATGGCCAGTATACATAACAAGGTGTATTCTATGGGTTATCAAGCCACTTCTCCTTAGGCTAGCACTAGCTATGTAGATTCGATGTAGAGAAATGCTATGCCAATACCAAACATGTAGGGATACATGATGCCTCTGACTGCACCTTCAATGTAGCTCGTTGCTCAGTTGACCCCTGCACCACCACTTGAGTCGACATATTAGAGGAATACTAGACCATTTGAGAGACAAGGAACTGGGGGGTTTGGACGGGCAAAGAGATGTGTTTGGTGTGCTGCACAAGAACATTTTTCCTATGCATTGGAAGAGCTGAAACAAGCCAAAGATAGTGGTTGACATAGATAAAAAACTTTCTGACTTTAGAACTCAGCTTCCTCTGCGTGTGCACTAGGGGAAGGGAGGAATGAAGAAGCTATACGAGAACTGATTGAGTACTAATGCGATCAAATCAAGAACATAATTAGAGCTGCTAAAAGAAGGAGATCAAGAGGAAATTAGGCCACAACTGCAAAGAAATTACTCAATTGAAGCCTTAGTGAGAGCCACATACACGATCATGCAAAGACTGCTTGGAAGTCTCCTATAGATCAATTCTCTGTCTACTCGCACATAGCCAATGTTATGGAAAAGCAAAAAAGAGATGAAAAGCAAGACGAGACTGAACTCGAGAGAAGAGTGACAAGAAAACAAAGTAAAGAAGCTAAGGAAAAAGCTAAGAAACTTGAAAGGAAAGTTCACTTTTAAGAGCCTAGTGCTTCTCAGGAAGAGGCAAAAAGGAAAGATATAAGAGAGGGAAAGAGCCCATCCAAGCCGGTCAAAATTCAAGAACCAAATAAAGAAAAGGAAAAGGACCAAAAACCTACTCAAAAGACTGAAGATATTCAAGAAAATGTTCAAGAAAAAGAGAAGAAGAAGAAGAAGAAAACACCAAAGGCTATCATAATTATTGAGCTTGAGAAGAAGAATGCTGTGAAAGAAATATTAAATGATATTTTATTGAAAAGCCAAGTGACAATGTCCTTGGAATATATTTTATCCATTGTGAAGCATGAGTTCAAGGATAGCTTCATAAGACTCACAAAGAGGAAGAGATTTTCATTACCAAAGGACATAGAGATGGGAGAGGCATCTGAAGGCACTCAAGTGATGAATGAAGTTGTCGCTTTGAGTGAATCGTCTAATGATGAAGTTGATGAGATCGCAAGATGTCAAGAAAATAGGAATTTTTTAGGACCAATTATACCCGATGATGAGACGAGAAGATCAGAGAGTGAGCATACTAGGAATTTTTGTGCAAGAGGAATGCCAAAAATGAAAGTAAAATAAGGAAATGACAGATATTGATCATTAGCTTTGGCCTTGATTGACTCAAGTTCAGAGATAAATGTGATATCTAAGAAGTGTATGACTAGTTTAGATGGACCATAGATAAAGAGCATGGCTAGAGGATGAGGACTACCAATAATGGCTCCAGAGCTTTGCTTGGAGCATGTGCTTTTGTACCTATGATGATAGGGGACTTTTTGATGAATTCTACTTCTTTGTCGAGGATCACTATTTTTAGGAGGCTATTCTTGGGCAACCTTTCATAGCCGAAGTGCAAATGGAAACAAAGATGATGGATGATGGATCTGCCTATGCAAGAATCTGATCAAGATCTCGTCTTCACTTCTTACAAGTAATGACTGTATGCCCAAATCACTCAAGAAATAGAAAGAATTTGAGAAGACATACCATTAAATCCCATGATGGTGATGATTTCACACCCATAGGAGAGTATAGGGATTGTTTTGACCAAAATTTTTTATAGGATCCACTGTTGAGCGAGACAATTGTGGGAGTCGGTTTGATGTCTCGTAAGATTTTGTAAATAGCTTTTAGAGTTTTTGTGTATATCCATATGTGTTCAAGATGCTTTGTTTACAAAAAGAAAATGTTTCAAATAAATTTAAAAAAATACATGAAAAACACTACAAAAATTTAGGTTTGATGTCACCAATTGAGAAGATTGAAAATGTAATCTAGTTGCAAAGTAGTTCAACTATCCTAGAAGAACTTGACCAGTTCACTTCAAAGAAATGAAAAATAAAAACTTATCATGCTCAATTCTATCCAAGAATATGAAATGACCATTGCGTTTTTGAGAGGACATGAAGTGAATGTGAATACAAAGTACAAGACTGTTGAGACAAAGCTAAAACCCATAGCCCAACCATTTCCAAATGATAGTCATGAAAAGTATCTAAGAGTTTTTGATGACCCTATGATGAGAAGAAAAGAGCTTATAGGGCATCATTTTACTGAGACTGTTAAAGAGATAAATTTTGCAGAAAGATCATTTCTTAGAAAAAAAAGAGAAAGAAAAGTTCATAGAATTAATCAAGAGACATGAGAAAGTGTTGTATGAACAACAAACTAGTCCAAGAGAGACCACATTCTAAGTCTAATCAAACCCACAAGGGGTGAGAGATGCACGTATCCACCCAACCAACTCCACCCATATATATACCTCAAGACCAAGGGGGGAAATGTGAGGAGAGTTTGCCAAGTGTCCTCTCCACATGGATTCTAAAAAGGCCTTCTTACCTTGGAAATCACATGGCCTTCACATGGATTCTTAAAAGGACTTCTCCCAAGCTTGTACGTACAAGTCTCAAGGCTTGAGAGGCCTCCCTAAGGTTAAATACCATACCCTTAGGAAATATCAATCCTAAGGGTCAAAACCCTTCAATTGGGAGTAAATAAATCCAAATAACTCAAGGGTTGAAACCACACTCTTGGAGAGACTTTCCCAAGGGTTTCCTAATAGAATCGAAGGGTTCTCCAAGTGGTTTTGGACCCTCAAAACCCATGTCTTTGACCACTTTGACCCATAGTTATACAACATTCTTCCCCCCTTTAACATTTTCGTCCTCGAAAATCTGTGTAGGTATATTATGTGGAGTATTCCCCCGTGCCCCATGATCTTTTCTAAAGATCATGGATTTTCTCATCTCTCTGATTTGCTTCTTTATTAGAAAGAGATTCTATCTCATACTTTATCTGAAAAGAAGGAAATCCACTTGTGGGGCTAATCCCTGCCCAAATCATTACTTAACTTTGCATGTGAAACACTAAACCACATGCTAAGTATGGATGATAAGGGTGGATTAAAACATCCCTGCCTAATTCAATGTTTCCCTATGTCTGAAAACATATGAAGTAGGTGGATTGTAATAGTTTCCAACTAATTTGTTATGCAGGTCCATTTCTATGCACCACTTGGGTCTGTACCTAGCAAAATAGATGGGTCTCTTACTAGTTCAAAACTTTGAGAAATCTTCTTAAACTGAGGTTGATCAAAACATCTAAATAAGATGTTTCTGACTATTTTCTACTTCTTAACCAACATCTACTGATCCTTTTTCCAAATACAAAACTACCATGTCCTATTGTACTTTAGAGTCAAGGTAGAATGTAGGAAAGAAGTGATTCCATATTTTGGGCATCCAACCTGAAAATGATTTTCCCAAGACTCTTTGAAAAGCCTTGACTTGTTTGGAATTGTTAGAATCTATAAATGATTCCTAAGAGTTTTATTTCAAACTCTTTTAAGAGAACCTTTTAGATTCTTCATCTTAAAACAGTATTAGATCGATGAATGAATTCTCTTAATCTTTAAGCGTCTTTTGAAATTGAACAGGTTCTATACAAAACATCCATCTTTTGATGTTTAATTTGGTTATCCATTCCATCTAGCTAAACTTGATCTTGGGGTGACTTTGAAGATTCCTTCCAAGTCAAATCCAAGGTTTGGAAAAGCGAGAAGGAAGAACCAAAACTTGATGTAACCAGTTCAACTTCTAAAACACTAAAATGATTTGGGGCTCAAAACTTAAAGGACTTAATGGTTTGAAGCATTGTTTCTATCTTTATGAGATTGATTCTAAATTCTCAAGAAGATCCATTGGGTAAATTTTAAACCATCTTCCATCTATCGATGTCTCAAGCCATCGAGTTTTGATGATGTTCAACTTTACTATGATGCTTCAAATATCTTAATTAACAAGTTAGTCCTTTTCAATCTCTTGAGACTCCTATAGACTGGAATACCTGTGTGAATGATATTTATCTTAAAGTCTAGAAGCTTAATCTAACTATAGAGTACCCTTTACTCAAATTCCTTTAGAAGTTAAGGGATTACCTCTATGTTTCCATCTTGCTTGGGTTTCTAAGATTTTCAACATATGATCATTCTATGATCGTAATTATTCTTAAACTCATATTGGAAACTCTAAACCTTTTGATGAAATAAATATCCATCCTAATGGAATAAACATCTATTCTTTCTTTCTAAGGTTTTGAGTGTAATTCCAAGTGTCTTGAATCATATTCAAGATCTACTTAGTTCTTTCTTAACCAACTTGAAGTGACAAGATATTACTCTTGCTTTTTTAGATTCCTTTGTTTATCGAAAGCTTTTCAAAAAGCTACCCTAGGGTTTTCTAGGAATCTCATTTACTACTTAAGTCGAAGCATTTTCTAATGCTTCCGGATTTTCCTTGAAATCCCTTTAAGAATATGTGAATACAAGTTTCACCTTCTCTAGACTTAAGTATCATTTATCAAAGTTGCATACTATGCACTTTGCATATTCTCTCCTTCGTAATTCCCCTTAGAGAAGTATAAGTTTTGGCATGCTTTATTTGAGCTTGTGGCTCACAACCACCTTTCTTCAAAATCTTTAGTGATATTGTTGGGATCCCAATATTTAGATTTAGCATGCCTTGAAGTTGCTTTCTGAGCAACTCACTGTTTGCCAAACAAGATGTTCTTTTATCTCATCATCTATATTCTAAATTTCTCTTTATGGAATTAATTGTACCAATTCTTTAATAAGTTTTGGTACTTTCTTCCCCCCTTTGAAGAGTTTTCGTCCTCGAAAACTATGAAATCTATGGCTTCATTTACCACTAGAGAGTCAATACTCTGACTCCCAATATCAGACTATTCAACCCATCTAATACTTGATTAGAACCTGAAAGTTTTCTAGAAGAAATACATTTCAGTTTTGGTACCTTTTAGAAAATCTTTTAGAGGTAGCTCAGTGACCACCTATCCTAACTTGCTCATGGAACTTCCTTTTGACTTTATGGGAATGTTCATGAGTTTTCATGTTTTGCAATAATGCAATGCTTATGCATATCTGTGTTAGGAGAGGTGGCTTTGATTTTCAATGCTAAACAAAACATAAGAGGTTTGAAGGTACTATGAAATAAGAAAACTATTTCCATTTCATCTTCGTACCTATAGAACTTTAAGTTTCTTCCATTAAGAACCATTGCATCTGCTAAGTAAAACCTTACTTGACTTTCCTGAAATGCAAATCTATTTAATGAAGTCTTCAATTAAATTGGAAATTTTTCTAAAAGGAGGGAGCTTTCAATGATGCATTGAATACTTTTCGCCATTCATATTGGGAAAAGTAATCTTTGCTCATAATTGGTCTCCATCAATGTCTTTGATGCCATCAATTTAATCGAGCTTTATATCATGAGACTCTTGCAACCATTCTAGAGTGTCATCCTATTTAGAATATTTCATGAAGAACTCTTTTAGAACCTTTTTCTCTAAGTATGTCTTAAACTTAGAGGAGTATTGTAGGTTCTATGTAAGAATATGCCCTATAAAAATTTCCTAGAGATGACATCTATGTCATTAATGACATTTGATGTATTCGGGTGTCAGCTTCTCAAGATATCTCATTAGAATCTTGATTTGGAACCATCTTTAAGTATCTATTATACTTAGAGTTAGCATTGAAAATGCTAGGTTCTCTAACAGTTGTGTGCCTCAAAAACTGTCGAAGTTATCAAAGAGCTTATATGTATACATTGCTTGAGGTTAAAAATTGGTCATAACATTAAATATGTGATACATTTGTATGAACAAAAAACTAGTCCAAGAGAGACCACATTCTAAGTCTAATCAAACCCACAAGGGGTGAGAGATGCATGTATCCACCCAACCAACTCCACCCATATATATACCTCAAGACCAAGGGGGGAAATGTGAGGAGTGAAAACAGAGACATCACGACGATGAAGACTCCACTAGGCCTTATAGCCATAGGGAGTGACAAATTTTGTAGCTCACATGGTGAATGCCATGAATCTCGTCCTATGAGACTTCATATCTTTAGTGATTATTGAAAGAACTTGGAGAAGCTTGTCGAAGGTAGAAAAGTGCATTTCGAAGTGATGAAGTTTGGTCAAGCCAACCGGCACAAGAACAGCCCTTGAGCTTATGGAGACTCAAATAGACCTTATAATCATGCTATAAGTGCAAAGAAACACACTGTTTACTTTGGAGGATCAAGTAGAATGAGTCGATACAAAACAGATAGGTTCGCAGGTTGACTAGCTCAAAAAACTTACTATCTATGGAAGAGACAATGAACTTCAAATGCCCATAGCGACCAGCGTGATTACAAATAGAAAAAATCCTTTCATGGGAGTGATACAAATAGGGTTGAGTGTATGGAATGCACAAAATTATAAGGAATAAGCAAAATATGCTATAGGAATGAATGCGACATTCATCGGTGGTACTTCCTATTTTTCAGGAATATGCAGAGATTGACCCAAGACAGAAAAACTCAAATTTCTCCCAATCTACTGAAGCAAATGTTATGAAAACTTATAGGCATAAACTAGACACTTATACCTTTCTAATGCGTTATCTCGCACTCAATTTGGAGCTCTGGAGAGAGAGAGAGAAGCAGCCTCTGCAAGATTACTGTTGGCGAAGAAGATGATGCAGCAAATTGAAGACAATTATGGTCACAAGTGTATGTATATTGCTTCCATGTCATGTACAAGTGATTTCAAGTCCTTATATAGCCTCTAGGAGTGTTCCACGACTTTTACAAGTTGAATTTGAATTCAAATGAAGGTGGGAATGGTTGTTAGAGTGAATCAATTCACTTTGCTACAATCTAGGAAAAGTGAAGATCTAGTTTGATTTACTTTTAGGTGATTGATTGCTTGATTGAATGCAACTTCAACCACCACAAATTCGTGGGATTTGGGCTCTATCTTTCTACCTTTACATTTGTAAATCTCAAGGCTTTTAACAATGGTAAATGAGCCCTCAAAAATCTCTCAAAAAAAAATAATAAATGAGCATATGAAAAAGAACTCTCCAAGGGATATTCTTTCGATGTGATAGCCTTTGATGTAGATCAAATCAACCTCAAGCATAGTTAAGCTTGATGTTCCAACAGCTCCCCCTCAAGCTAAAGTAGGCTTGAGTCTTCATTCTCTGATAGGTTGAATACCTGCCATAGCTCTGAATCTACAAAGCTTTATTCCATCAAGTGCCTTCGTCATCATATCTGCTACTTGCTTTTCAGTAGGAACAAAAGAAATGTCAATCTCCTTTGCCATGAGCTTCTCCCTGATGAAATGGTAATGGACTTCTATGTGCTTGGTTCTCGAATGGAAAATAGGAATTGCCGCTAGATGCATGGAACTTACATTATCTCCAAATATGTGAGGTTTGGAACTCACAAGTCCCAAATCTGTATACAATGCTTTTAACCATATTGCCTCTTGAGTTGCTATGGTCAAGCCTCTGTACTCTACTTCAGTTGAGGATAAAGCAATTGTTGGTTGCTTCTTGGAACTCCATGACACTAGCTTCGAACCTGCAAATGTTAAGTAGCCAGAAGTACTTTTTCTATCATCCTTAGCTCCTGCCCAATCTGCATCTTAGTAGATTTTGATATCCAAATATGAAGAGTAAGGATAGAATATACCTTCGTTGATTGTACCTTTGAGATACTTAAGTACTCTCTTAGCCGCATCCATGTGTGGTCTTCTCGGTGAGTGCATGAACTAACGAAGCACTCCCACACTATATGAGATGTCTACCCTTGTATGAGTAGCATATATCAAGCTACCTACCAAGCTTTGATACACTTTAATGTCTTCAATTTTCTCACCTTCATAAACACTTAGTTTATGATTCATCTCCAAAGGTGTACCTGCAGGTTTAGTGTTCTCCATTTTGAACTTGAGAAGAAGATCGTGAATGTATCTTCTTTGAGTCAAATACATTCCTTCATCTGTATATATCACTTGCATACCTACGAAATATATGAGCTCACATAGGTCACTGATTTTGAACTCTCTTGCATGTGTGTCTTGATCCTTTGAATGCCATTTAGATCATCACCTGTCACAATAATATCATCTACATATACACATAGATAGATAACCTCATTGTGATCCCTTTTGATGAATAGAGAAGGATCTGAGAGAAGGATCTGAGGTGCTAGCTTTGAACCCTTGATCTTGAAGATATGTAACCAACCTGTAATTCCAAGCTCTAGGAGCTTGTTTCAATCCATACAATGCTTTCTTAAGTCTGCAAACATAAGATGGATGATTAGGGTTTTCAAAACCTAGTGGTTGTGACATGTATACCTCTTGACTTATCCAACCATTTAAGAATGCATTTTTCACATCAAGTTGGAGGAGTCTCCAATTCCTTGCAGCAGCTACACTTATCAATGTCCTGATTGTAGTCATCTTTGCAACTGGTGAGAATGTTTCCTCATAGTCTATACCATGAGTTTGTGAGCATCCTTTGGCAACTAATATTGCCTTGTACCTGCAAAATGATCCATCTGAATTTCTTTTAACTTTATATACCCATCTACAACCAATTACCTTTTGATTCGGCGACATTGAAACTAAATCCCAAGTTTGCATCTCCTTCAATGCATCTATCTCTTCGTTCATGGCCTTTTCCCAATTAGGATTTCCCTTTGCCTCTTCATAGGTTGAGGGTTCCTCTGAAATAGAGTCTTTTGCCAAGTAGATTGAATGCTTTGTAACAAATGTGGAATCATATCCATACCTTTCTGGTTGTTTCTTCTCTCTTGCTGATCTTCTAGGTGCTTGTTTTGAGCATTCTCCAACCTCTTGCATCTTTGTTTTGCCTCTTGACTTCCATAGCTTGTAATCCTTTTCTCTTTCATCTTGGTCATCGTCTGTATCACTTCTTGGATCTTGGACCTGTGTATCATGCTTGCTTCCTAATTGATGAGAGTCAGAATCAAGATCATATGGTAGTGTTACCTTTTGTTTGTCTTCATCATACCAAGACCTGTGTTCTTCAAACACAACATCTCTACTTGTAGTGAATTGCTTGGTTGAAGGATTAAAGAACCTATAACCCATCTGATTTGAATCATATCCAATAAACACTGCCCTTATTGCCCTTTCATCTAGCTTACCTCTTATTTGTGATGGTACATGAACATAAGCTAAACAACCAAAAACCTTGCAATGTCCAAGACTAGGTTTTCTTCCATGCCATGCTTCATAAGGAGTCATACCTTGAAGTGATTTGGATGGTAGTCAATTGACAAGGTACACAACAGTTGAAATAGCTTTTGCCCATAGATAATATGGCAACTTCTTTTCTTCAAGCATTGTTCGGGCTGATCCAACCAATGTCTTGTTTCTCCTCTCTGCAATTCCATTTAGTTGAGGAGAGTACCTAGTAGTCACTTCCCTTTTGATACCTTTTTCCTGCAAGAACTCATCAAAATATTTGGAGAAGTATTGTCCCCCTCCATCAGATCTGAGCTTCTTTAGTGATCTACTTGTATGATTCTCCACATGTGCAAGATGCTTCTTGAAGCAATCAAACACTTCATTCTTACTCTTGATAAAGTATAGAATAGTCCATCTACTATGGTCGTCAATAAATGAGACATAATACCTTGATCCTGCCAATGAAGGTTCTTGACTTGGTCCCCATACATCTGTATGTACTAAGTCCAATAAGTTGTTGTGGATGTAGCCTTTGTGGTTGAATGGTTGTCTTTGTGCCTTCCCAATCTGACATGCATCACAGTGTTGATCATGTGTTGCTTTGATATGTTCGGCAGTCCTAGAACACTTTGATCCCTGCATATATCCTTCAAGGTTCTTTCATTCACATGAGCAAGTCTCTTATGCCACACTTCAAGCTCACTTAGGGTTTGAGACCCAAAGTTGAATAGAGCTATGTTCCTGGTTTCTCCTACTTCAAAAGTAAAGAGCCTACCATGCTTCTCATCTCAGGCTATCTTCTTGAAGCCTTGACATGGATCTTCCACAAAAGCTCCATGTTGGGTGAACCTAACTTGCAAGCCTTTTTCAACTATTTGGCCTACACTTATTAGGTTTTTAGTGATAGTGGGTACATAGAGAACCTTACTCACAATGTTTGTCCTACCATTGGAAGCTTTGACATTACCAATCTTCTCCACATTGTGCTTTGTGTCATCCCGTGTTTGCACTTCATGTCTATGCTTTGGACTTTCCAAGTCAGATAGAAGAGCAATGTTGCCTGCAACATGATTCGAACATCCTGAATCTATGTAGAACAAATGATCATCTTCTTTACCTTCTTTGTGGCTTAGATTCATAAGAAGCAATGAGTCTTCATGTGGTTGATCTTCTAAATAATTGTTGTAGTCTCTTCTATTATAGCTTCTATTGTTATTGTATGTGTCCACCTCTGCCTCTATTGCTGCCATATCCACCTCTTCCACTTCCTTTCTGGGTCTTCCCATTGAACCAGGAATTCTGAGTGGTGTGGTTGGTCTTATCGCATATGGCACAAGGTTGAACATTCTGACCTTTGGATTTGTCTTGCTTTGGTCCTTTCTTCTTCCCTTTCCACTTGCTCTTGCTTGCAAAGTTGGCTTGGGAAGTCTCTTCTTCATCTTCTTCATTCTTCTTGCCTTTCTGCTTCTTATCCTTCTTATCTACATATAGAGCACTACTTGAATTACCTTGATAAGATTTACCTTCCTTTATGCTATTGTTGGCTTCTTGATTGAAGAGTTGTCCAAGAAAGATGTTGAAGTCTGGAGTTTGCACATCCATGATGAGATCATAAGCCGTCGTGAAGGATTGCCATTGCTTATCACTTTGAATGCCGTTGAGAATTTGCCTCATGATGACCTCTTCTTCAATCAGCTCTCCAATGGATGCTAACTGATTTGCAACCTCTTTGACCTTGGTAACAAACTTTGTGATGGCTTGTTTAGGCGTCTTCTTCATTTGGTTGAACTCGTTCCAAAGATGATTCTTTCTTGCTTTGGTACTAGCAGAAAAGAAATTCTCGAGGGCATCCCAATTCTCTTGCGATGTCTTGCATCCTCTAATATGTGGTAATAGAAAGTCAAAGATAGAGTTCAGTATGTACGACATTGCTTGAGCATCCCTTGCGCACCAAAGTGTGAGCTTATCTGTCTCCTCTTTGTAGGTCCTCCTTTGGATCTTGGAATAGGCATAGCTTCATCACCTGCTACAATTCCATAAAGATTTCTACCTTGCAAATAGGCCTCCATTCTGATTTGCCAAGCCGCCTAGTTGTGTCGATCAGGCTTCTCGATCATTAAGGGAAAGCCGTCACCCATCTTGATCTAGCTCTGATACCACTGAAAGAACTTGGAGAAGCTTGTCGAAGGTAGAAAAGTGCGTTTTGAAGTGATGAAGTTTGGTCAAGCCAACCGGCACAAGACCAGCCCTGAGCTTATGGAGACTCAAATAGACCTTATAGGCATGCTATAAGTGCAAAGAAACACACTATGCACTTTGGAGCATCAAGGAGAATGAGTCGATACAAAACAGATAGGTTCGCCGGTCGATTAGCTCAAAAAACTTACTATCTATGGAAGAGACAATGAACTTCAAATGCCCATAGCGACCAGCATGATTACAATTAGAAAAAATCTTTTTATGGAAGTGATACACATAGGCTTCAGTGTATGGAATGCACAAAAGTATAAGGAATAAACAAAATATGCTATAGGAATGAATGCGACATTCACCGGTGGTACTTCCTATTTTTCAGGAATATGCAGAGATTGACCGGAGATAGAAAAACTCAAATTTCTCCCAATCCACTGAACCAAATGCTATGAAACTTTATAGGCATAAGATAGACACTTATACCTTTCTAATGCATTATCTTACACTCAATTTGGAGCTCTGGAGAGAGAGCAACAGCCTCTGCAAGATTACTATTGGTGAAAAAGATGATGCAGAAAATTGAAGGAGCAAGACAATGATAGTCACAAGTGTATGTATATTTCTTCCATGTAATGTACAAGTGATTTCAAGTCCTTATATAGCCTCTAGGAGTGTTCCATGACTTTTACAAGTTGAATTTTGAATTCAAATGAAGGTGGGAATGGTTGTTGGAGGGAATCAATTCACTTTCCTACAATCTAGGAAAAGTGAAGATCTAGTTTGATCTACTTTTAGGTGATTGATTGCTTGATTGAATGCAACTTCAACCACCACAAATTCGTGGGATTTGGGCTCTATCTTTCTACCTTTACATTTTTAAATCTCAAGGCTTTTACAACGGCAAATGAGCCATCAAAAATCTCTCAAAAAAATACAATAAATGAGCATATGAAAAAGAACTCTCCAACGGATATTCTTTCGATGTGATAGCCTTTGATGTAGATCAAATCCACCTCAAGCATATATCAATGATATTCCAATAAAAGGATGTGAGAAAAGAGTGAAAGATGAAAGTCTAGATGCTTATGATTGCAAGACGTTGGTTAGAGACCATATGTCTGACTCTGAGAAAATCTTTGAGAGATTTGAAGAGGTGGGGCTAGTATTTTCTCTAGAGAAATCTGTTTTTGGAGTCGATGAGGCTCTCATTGTAGGACATCTCTGTGGACACTATGACCACAAGCCATACTTGTAGAAAGTTGAGGCCATTATCAAGATTTTTGATTTGTGTCATAATGCGAGTGAGGTGAGGAGGTTCTTGGGAGCCTCTATCTTCTATTTGATATGGATTCCTCACTTTGCTCATGTTACCCTTAATATGATCTATTGAGAAAGAGAAAGAAGGTTTTTTGGATAGAAAAAAAGTTGAGAACGCTAAACTAAAGCAAATGCTAATTGAAGCTCAATTCTAAAGTTTGTTGATTATTTAGATCAGAAACCTATCATTTTGACTATTGATACTAGTCCTATTGTTATAGGTTGGGCCATAGGATAAGATGATGAAGAGGGGTAGAGATATGCAGTTCACGTTGGTGTGAAGATTTTGCATGGCACTCAAAGAAAATATCCATAGATAAAGAGAGAGCTATGGGGTTTAGTGACGGCTTTAAAAACTGATAAAGAGTATTTCATTGGAGTCATTATTGTAGTTGAGATAGATTGTCTTCCACTAGTTGGTTTGATAGCAAAGTGTTCTTCTTCGGATATTGCAATGCTTAGGTGGATCTCATATGTAAAGTTTATTAATCCGGCTTTTGTTCACATAGCTCGAAAGTTGAACATAGTGGGTAACATGCTTTCAAGAGCTAAATTTGATGATGATTCTGATGATGATGAGATAGAAAGAGAAACAAACATGATGAGATATGATCCACTAGTTTATGTTTATGAGCGATTCCACAAGAATGAGTATGGTGGTGAGTGGAAAGACATAGGGAATTATATGAGTACATTGAAACCTTCCTTAGGCTAGTCCACAAATAAGTATAGATCCATCAAGAATAAGACTTAAACTTTTTCTTGAAGGATGGAATTATTTGGCGACATGCTAAAGGCAAGGTGAAGAGTCCACAAAGGGTACTCAGTACTAGGAGTCTTGAGAGCAAGGAGATGAGAGAGATGCATGAGACCTTATGGGTAGGTTATAAAGGATTTTATGTGTGTACTTACTTGTTGGTCACGACTCCTTGAGTTCCCAAGACTGGTATTGGCAAGACTGAGAATGAAGGTGGTCAATCCCTCCTTTTATAGGTGTTCAAAGGCGGTTCTATATGGCGGTTACGACTTGATGATGTCATCAACTTGTAACATGACCTCCCGATGTCAGAATTCAGCAAATAGACAATCAATCTTGGGGTTTTGGCACGTTTTGGATGCAATGGAAGCATTAGTTTCTCCAAAATCTGAGCCAATAATGAGATATGGAAAGTAACATAGAATCTTAGATTTTAGATGGTTTCCTTTGTGTCCATGACATCACCTCCCCCTCAAGCGACGAGTTCCATGAGGAGTGGCCATGTTCTCTAACTTGGGTTTCATTGGATTCTTCTTATGGAATTCACGAACTTTGACTTTTGCTCTTTGAAGATTTTTTGTAAGTTCACATGTATGATCACTGATTTCATATGCTTTCCAATGAATAAGGCATTCCAATCTTCCTCGAGAGATCCTTGAATCTAATCCATGCACAACCTCAAATTCTTCATGATCCTCAATCTTGATTGGTGGTGAAGGACTGGGTCTCTCTTGAGCTTCCTTGGGTTCTTCATGCAATAGATTCTTTGAGCTTCTAGTGGTAGGTTGTGGTGTCTCCAAGATATTTGATGGAGAACCTTGAGTAAGCACACCTGTTTGATTGAACACGAACTCTTTGTTGTCCTTTACCTTCTTGTTATCTTCATAATATATAAAATCCATATCATTTGTAATGACTTTTGGGGCTTCAAAGATTCTTGATTCAGGTTCTTGAGGAACATTGTCTTGATTATTCAACTCTTCCAACTCTTCGGCTTGGCTTTCTTTGAACAAATGATTCTCACATTGAACTGCCTGATTGATAGCATCCTCCAAGGTACTTTCTTGAGGCATGGATAGCGAGAGATATTGGATTTCAGGATTAAGGCCACTTCGAAACTAATTAACCATGTAGTCTTCTTGATATGTAGTTCCACGAAACAACATCTTGATATTCAAGGCATAGCTTGAAACTGATCGATCATCTTGTCATAGCAATCTTTTCATCTCTTGGAGATGTTGGATCAAGTCCTTTATGGTAGATTGAATCTCCTTTCATAGGGAATCCATGGTGCCTGGTCTTGATGAAGACGGTGTTGCCAAAATGTCAGGGGAGCACTAGATTGTCCTCTCTGACTACACAAGACAAGATTTCGGAAACGCAGTTCTGATTACAAGAACACCCATGAAGGGAAAATGATACAAGAATATATGATCAATACAAAACGTCCCACAACCCGGGACCTATAGGTATGGAAAATTCAACTAGAGATGATACAGGAGATCCCACAACCCGGGATTGTAGGTAGGAAACAAGATATCTCAATTACAATAAACCCCTTCAGGGATATGAACTAGATAGAAGAAATAAGTAGAAAGGATCTCATACTACGAGATTACAACAAGACAAGGAAGGATGTCCAAGATACAAGACTAGACAAGACTAGAGCAAGAGACAAGACTAGAACTTGAACTGGAACTTGAAAGTACTTACTTGGTGGTCACGACTCTTTGAGCTCCCAAGACTGGTATTGGCAAGACTGAGAATGAATGTGGTCAACCCCTCCTTTTATAGGTGTAAAAAGCCGGTTCTATATGGCGGTTACGACTTGATGATGTCATCATGATGTCACCGACTTGTAACACGACCTCCCGATGTCAAAATTCAGCAAATAGATAGTCGATCTTGGGGTTTTGGCACGTTTCAGATGCAATGGAAGCATTAGTTTCTCCAAAATCTGAGCCATTAATGAGATATGGAAAGTAACATGGAATCTAAGGTTTTAGATGGTTTCCTTTATATCCATGACAACATAAAGCAATGGCCTAGATTTCTTCCATTTGCATTATGGGTAGATAGGACGACGTATACTCAGTCCACATGTTTTAGGCCTGTTGAGCTAATGGACTATCAAAAGCCAGTTTTTCCCATCCAGACTCAGATATTGACTTGGATGAAACTCTCATGGAATGATGGAATGACAAGAGAAGAGATTGTATCACTAAGAATTAAAGAATTAGCGCAAGGAAATGACAAATTAAAAGAAACATCTGAAAAGATAAAGGAGTCAAGGTTGAAAAATAAGATTTATTTGGACAACACTCATTGACTTAGACCACGTAAGATCGAGATAGATGATAGGGTATTGGTGTATGACAATACATTTGATACTCAGTATGATGCTAAGAAGAAACTGATTAAACGATGGTTTGGGTTGTATGTAGTGATGTCTGTGTTTGAAAATGGAATGTATGTGCTTCGCGAGTTTGATGATACTCCTTTGAAATCCTTGATTGCAAGAAAGAGAATAAATTCTGATCTGTCCATTTTTAGTTCTTTTTCTGTATATATTTGATTTTCATGCATATCATATCTGCATTTCATGATGTCCTAACTAAATAGAAGAAGATTTTAAATTGTGATAAGAAGTGATTAGAGATGCTACTAGGAATGTATGCACTTGAAAGAGTAGGATCAGATACCCTATAGCCATTATGAGGACTTAAATAGGATACTCTGACTTAAAGCTCTTAATAGTTGAAAGATGGACTTATATATGAGTAGGCTATGTGAAGTTCTTAAAACACCTAGGAAGTGAAATCCTGACTCCTACTAATGCAAGTCTCTAGATCCATAGCTTTGATTAGGGGTTAGCCCTTTCCATTTCAACAAAAAAGTTGTGAAGAAAAAGAAATAAATGAAAAAGCAGTACATTAATGGTTGTTGTAGAAAAAGAAAAATAACAATAAAACCAAAAGACAAAAACAATTTTCATGACTTAGAAGTGGTCTCGAAACCGGGCTATACGAGCCAAAGCTATGTAATAGTGGAGCTTGTTGTATTTCTTGATAGGTGTCTAGGAACCAACCATGAGAACATTTATATAAAATAATGATTGACATCGAAAGGAGTTGATAGGAAAGATTGTTACTAGAAAGTCTAAGTAATTTATGTAAGTGTAGTTTCACTTGTTTTCAAAGGTAGTATGCTAACCAAAGAGGCTTTTGGATCATGACTTATGCAATTTAAAATCATCTTTATTTTACTTGGGACCTACATATGCATAAAAAGATTACATTCCAATATTTGAAAAGAAAAACATAATATCCAAAAAGAGCTTCAAAAGAATCTTGATACGCTTCTATTGGATTTTGTAGGTTGGCCCATCAGGACAATGTGCAGGTTTAGTGGGGGGGATGTCGGGATGAAATCCCTCAAGGATTATGTGTCAAGAAGTTCTTTCAAAAATTGTTTCTTTACGTTTCTAATAGAGATTTGATGTCTTGACTACAAGAAAATGGATTGAGTTGAAAACTAGTTCAAGTATTTGTCGGATTTGATTGACTGTGTGACGAAAGGCTTGCCTTTGTACTTTTATGTGTGTTTTGACCTATCATGACCCTTTAAAACTTGTATAATTCCTTGTAAAAAGTCTATTAAACCTTAAACCATTGTTGTATTTTGACTTAAGCCCATTTAATCTGCCATGTGCATACTTAGATGAAGTCCACAAACCAATCTAATTATATAACCCTTGCAAATTTGTGTTAATTTCACACATAGAAACCCTAAGACCCTAGCTCTAACCCTTAAAAACTAAACTGTGAACCCTTGGAAACCCTGCCATTTTAGCCATAAATGTATTTAAACCCATTGATTTGTTATAGATAACTCTTACTTAATAAACCCTAATTTTTCCCAAATAGAAACCCTAGTTGGAAACTCTAGATCCCAATTTTTTTCTAACTCTAAACCCTTAGTTAATTAATTATTTTGTTATATGTGTGAAACCAAAATAAAAACCTTAATCAAAAGAAAAAGGAATGAAAACTAAAAATAAAAGAATAAAATTTGAAAAATAAAAAGAGAAATAAAAATAAAAAAAACCAAAATAGAAAAGAAAGATTTGATTTTCCAAATTGAAGAAAAGAACAAAAAGAACATTTTTTTGAAATTAAATAGAATAAAAAGAAGATTTCCCTAGAATAGAAAGCAGAAGAGTAGAAGATTCTAAAGTTCTAGAGAGAGAACCTAGGCAAAAGCTTTAAATTCATGCTAAAAGCTCATTTGATTTTTCCCATGATCTTTTTGAGGTACTTTCCCTCTTCTTGCTTTTCCTTGTTCATTTTTTACGAATGATTGCTTCTCTCTCTAGGACCTAAGTCTCAAGCTCTCCATCTCTGGCTAGCATGCCAATAGAGAGAGAGAGAGAGAGAGAGAGAGAGAGAGAGAGAGAGAGAGAATTCTATTAATCTTTTATTTCTTTGTAGCACTCCCATCATCTCAGTCTATGAGGATACACTGATCCATTTATCAATAGGCTCATAGTCCGTGGATGTTTACATGCTTTTAAAACTGTTCAATTTTTTAAGCGATAGTTAATGCTGAGAGAGATGGCGAATAAGGGATGTTATAGGGCTGCACACGCAAAAGGAAGGAAAAATGATACAAACAGAGATATGAGATGTGCAACTCTTCCTCCTTATTCATTGGCTCCTTCTGTTTCTATATCTTTCATAGGCGTTCTTTTATGTTTTGGTATTGAAGTTGCAAACCTTTGATATTGAGTTTGTATATAGTGTGGGGAGTAAGAGGATATCAGTTTTTCTTGAAATCGAGTAGCCAATTTCCTAAAATAGTGATTCGAGTTTGTGCAATGGAAAGAAAGCTCTGCTGTCCACCAATGAATCAAATCCTGGATAGATTATGTGCTTTCGATGAAATCACAATTTCATTTTTGGGGATGAAATTATTCTTGAGGAGCTAGTAGAGAGATGGCCTACATGTGATTGTATAATTGCTTTTTATTCAAATGAATTTCCCATGGAGAAGACAGATGCATATGCAGAACTGAGAAAGGCTTACCTTGTGAATGACCTCAAATGCTGGAAAGCCTATGCTCATCTGGAGAAGCATGGATTTCCAATTTGCGATTGTGGTCTTATGAATAGAGAAACTCCTTATGGAAATCTGGATTACTTTGAACCATTTGTTGAGAAACTTGTTGATGGTGAGAATCACAAAAAACATCAAAATTTATTATCCTAGTGCAGCAGGTGGTGGAATGAACGAACTGCTCCGAAAAGTGGAATAGATGTTCAGGTTTACACAGTCGGGCAAGAGGCTGAGGCTCGCAAATCTCGTGGTGTTGATGGTGTTGTGATGAGAAGTACTGATGGAAAAGAGGTGCGAGATCCTATGCTTCTTACACCTACAAAAAAGAAAAATGGCGAGGGAGGTATGCCTGGCTTTTGGTCAGGGGGTTTGCAGCTTTCATCTATTGCGATCACAAAAACGTTCATATGCTTGTAAATGGATGGAGCTTTGAGAAGAACTCATACAAATATTATGATGATACGGCTTGCGTGCTTAGAAAATTGCTGCTTGAAGCAAAGGCCCCACATCTTTCCTCAACTTTACCACCTTGTCTTCCTTGGAAATGCATAGAACTAGTCAATGCTGAAATCAGAAGACAAGGAGGCTCAGTAACATCTAGTGCCTTTGGTCAATCAGAGGAACTCAGATGTGTCACTGCTGTGCTCAGATTCTTTGAACACAACTCAAAGGAGGGCAAAAATCAGTCACACAGAGGCAAAAGGGAGTGTAAGTTAGAGCGCACAGAGAGAGAGAGAGAGAGAGAGAGAGAGAGAGAGAGAGAGAGAGAGAGAGATGCACTCATTCTAGACCTATTGGGTCACAAAGCCCTCTCGATTCCCAATTTATTTTGATCCAATGTTTAAGAACATCAAGCGGGGGCCTAGGGCCGTGGCATAGTGCAATGACCACCCTCTCAGCCAAGTGCTTTTGCCATTTCGAGTATGCAAATTTGCCAATGATGAGCATGGAACCCTCATGAACAGATGAGTTTAGTGTCATTTTTTTACAATAGAAATCAGGTTTTCTGACCAATGGAGCTTTTCCTTTGTCCATGGTGTTTAGCAGACCAAACGTAACATTCTTTGATAAAAGACCTAGAACATTACTTACTAAGTCCGCAAAGGTTTTAGGTTGTGGGGCTACCATTTCACAGTCTCTCTGAAGTAGCAATAGGAGAGACACTTACTTGCTTGTGAGCGAACGGAAAAGTCAAGCCCGGCATAGATACATGGAAAAAACCCAACCCGTCATTACCAAAGGAGATTGGGGTAGGGGCTTCATCTTTCTGCAAAAGAAGGTGAGTGTCTGGAACTTGCGACATATTCGAGTCCTTGATAAGCACTTAATGCATTCCCTCTTCGGAAAACATTGACATCTTCCCTCCCCTTTCAGGGGGAGAGCACGAATCTCTCTCATGAACACTAGCAGAGAATGAGGGGAATACAGGACGACCAATCAATTAACAAAGGACAGCTTCATTCCACGCATGGGGCATATCATAATGGCGGGGCACAAAAACCCTAGCCGCTCTCCACAACTCTCTCTAGTTCGAGCTACATGTTCGAACTCCCTTTATAGCATTGTTGCATTTAGAAATTGGACAGAAGATTTTTAGGAGCGAAGAGCTTGGGAGAATTGGGCATTCAATGGACTTGATTGCAAGCCATCATTTCGATGCACATGCTTGTGCACTAGGGACTTGGAGTTTGTTCAAGGATTGGTGTGATTCTCATGATTTTTTGAACCATACTAGTTCCAGATATTTATGCACAATTCATGAAATAATATATGAGAACTATTCAAATTAATGCATTACGTTTGTTTAAACTCCTCATGGTGGAGCTAATAATCAAGGAATTGCATTCTAGTATCATTATATTTGAGTCCGCAAAGATTACTTTAGGAGTGGAGCTCATTCGCTAATATTGGGTCGATGGTTTTTTTATTATTATTTATTTGATTTCAAAGAGAAAGTGCAAATCACGAAAAATGTAGAGAGAGAGAGAGAGAGAGTTTCGGTGACTTCCAACTCAGCTATGATACACAACAACGTTCCTTAAAGTTCACATGCATTTTTTAAGCTCAAGTCATATTCTTGGAAATGTTCACCTGGTTAATAAGCATATTAACCTGGTCCATGCAAAGATTCGGAATTTCTATTGTGTGAAATGCATGATTTTAGTCATTTATCTAAAAGATACTTAGCGTCAAGTTGTTTTGAATTTAATGGAGCCTCATGTATAATTGAAAATCAAAAACAATTTTTAGAATAGAGGCATTAATTTTGAGTGTCTTATTATTTTTGAAATGTACTAAAGATGTTTTTATCATGATCTTTTTTAGAAGATAGCTGAAGTGAAGAGAAGTTTTGAAGTAAAGAGAAAAAGTGAAGGGGTGGCGTTTTCTGCACTGTGGCCGAGAAGATTGCTCCAACTTTTTGTTCGCCTGATCCACACTGTAGTAGAGCATTTGATTGTCATCGTTGTATCATCTGTTTACACTTGTTGATATATACTTTATTTCTTAGATTTTCCTGATCGATCTTATCACAATCAAATTTGATGTATTAGTTGATTAGAAGAAAAACCACATTGATTATAATCATTGGATCTAGTATTGATGAGCATGGTGTTTGAATTTGAGTTACTCTAATTTCATTCAATGTTCACGTGCTTCTCCCACAATGAATCACATTTCCTACTCCATGTCCTATGGCCGTGAAATGGTTTTTTTTTTACTTTCTCTCTTCTGACCTAGGATGAGCGCCCCGTCTCACCCTTCTCTAGGAAGAGGAACCCAGAGCATGAAACTCGCTTGTCAAATAGGAGCTTCGTGATGTGCACACACACCTTTGGGCTTGATCCAGCTCGAGCCACTCTTTTCTCTCTGACAATGTAAAAGTGAATTCTCTACAAAATATGCAGAGAATAGGTCATAGGGGGTGTGTTTAAGCTAGGGGTAGCTTAGGCACATATTTCCACAACACTAAGTCACATTACAACTCATTAGAAGTTTTAAAGATCACATACTAATGTCTTTAACCAATAAAAAGCATACACATGTCAAAAAGTGAGGTCCAATCACATGACGAGGTGACCTATTTCTTCTCTAATCAAAATCTTTCCATTATTGACACGATTCAATGCCTCCAACTCATGGAAATCATCCTCTTTTGATTATGGATGATGTGCAAGGTAAAGCTTCGAGCATGCTCCCATACTCTTGAGCTTGAAATGCAACTTAACTTCCAACATCAAACATGCCAACCATCAGATTGCTTATGAGTGTTGCAACTTCAAAAAATTGGAGGATTTACCAAATGGATGTAAAAATGCCTTTGTAAATGGATGGATATATGAGGAGGTATAGATTGCTCAACCTCCTAGTTTTGATGATTCATCATGTCCTCAATATGTATGCAGGTTAAAAGAAACTTTGTATGGATTGAAGCAAGCCCCTAGGGCTTGGAATCATAGGCTTGTCACCTATTTGCAAGATAGGGGATTCAATGCGAGCAAAGCAAATCCTTCCCTCTTCATCAAGAGGAACCAATATGAAGTCATATACCTATGTGTATTTGTAGATGGCATCATAATTATAGGTAATGATGTTGAAGGTATAAGGAATATTAAGATTTAGATGAAAGAGTAATTTAAAATCAGTGATTTAGGCCTACTCACATACTTCCTAGGATTGAAAGTGGTATACATAAAAAAGGGTAGGATTGAAAGTGGTATACATAAAAAAGGGTATGTATCTCACTCACAAAAAGTATATGAAAGACATGCTTGTCAAATTCAAAAGTTGTAGGTAATCCTATGGAGATGAACTTGAAGTTAAGTTCTCATGAAGGTGAGGAAATTGAAGATTTAACTAGATGTCAGAGTTTAGTTGGTAGTTTGAATTATGCCACACTAACTAGTGGATATTTACTATGAAGTTAATGTCTTAAGCTAGTTCATGCATAATCCAAGGAAACCTCACATGGAAGTAGCTAAAAGAATCCTAAAATATCTAAAGGGAACCATCAATGAAAGTATTCATTACCCTTATACCTGTTATATAGATATCAATCTATTTCTGTATGTAGATTTGGAAGGCTCTAAAGATGATAAGAGATTCACATCTCGATACCTCACCTTTGCACATATAGAGTTGATTTCATGGTCCTAAAAAAAGCAACCTACAATTGCAGTCTCATCAACAGAGGCTAAATATAGAGGACTTGCAAATGCAAATTAGGAAGAAATGTGGATTAAGATTTTGTACTCTGATTTAGGTCTTAATTCATCTATTCCTCATATCTTTGGGGATAATTTTAGTTCATTACATCTTGATGCTAACCCAATCCATCATGTCGAGACTAAACACATAGAAGTGCATTATCATTATGTTAGGGAAAAGATTACAAGAAAGGGAGATTCAACTATCATATGTGTCAACTCATGACAAATGTGCAAATATGATGAAAAAGGAATTGGATGGAATCAAACTAAATAGGGTCAAATGAATCATTGGATTGTAAGAGATTTTGAAGGATTGAAGACTCAAGCTTCTTAGGCTTGAGGGGGAGCTATTGGTCCAAGAAGAAAGCCTAAGAGATTTGCTTTAGCTCATGGAATACCCTTATATGTGATTCTCACATGGATGTGGTCTTGTGAACACATGTTTGCAAAACCTCAAAAAGTAAAACCTATGTACTTGCCTTGGTTATTTGTAAAAGCTAAAAGAGGAAGGAATTTTGTGAAATGAGGGAGCCTAAGTCCATGACTTTTCAATTGGAATCCAATTCAAATTAGTGCTCCACTTTTAGGTGCATGAGTCATCAAGATTGAAATTCAAAATGATGTATAAATGGACCTCTTCTTAGTTAAGGGATACAAAGCCTATATTGAGAAATTGAGCTGAATCCTTGAGCATACATTGTGCTCGCTTCAAGTAGGACTATTCCTCCATAGTTAACTTCTATCATATGTGCAATAGCATTGCACATTATGATTCAAGTATCTTGATGAGTAATTCTCTGTGTGTTGCTATAGTACCTCGAGGTACAGAGTCAGCTTGCATGATTCATTTCTATGTGTGTGAGTGTCCATTTTCAAAAATTACACTTGGACCAATTAGATAGAAGTGTCGTGCATCTAATACAAAGTTTCATTAGCTCTCTTTGAGTAGAACGCAAGCTAGGATGTATTGAAGGTGATTGTGTCTACACTTCATCTTGTTCCTGAAAAGTTAGGGTGCCCCCTAGACTTGCTAAACTTATTCTCAGTGTATATTCCAAATAATTTCATCACATATCTTAAATCAAATTAGATAGACACTTAAATTAGATGTGTGCAAAAGCTTTCTAGTCAATTCATACCATGTTGTGTGCTTTGAGCATATTTCTATGACCTTTACATCCCAAAATAGAAAGTTTCTTCAAGACATGAAGTGCAAGTTATCTATTTTCATGCAATCATTTGAGAATGATGTCCCAAAGAACTTAGTGGTTCTTTATGCATAATTTGAAAGCTAAGGAAGTACATTAGGCATCTCAGAAGCTCCATTGGATGGTCTAGAGCATGTTTTTGCAAATATCCACTCATCATCATCCATTTCCATCACCTCTTCACATTCAATACCCTACACAATATTCTAGAACCCTTTTTCTACCAATATTTGATGCATCATATATGCCCATCATGGGTAATTAGTGTCATCCAACTTGTCCTCAACAACCAACATATGGAATACATCATTGCTTTCAACCATGGCCATTGACTAAATACCCTAATGCAGAAAAATGACTCTATATCGAAAAGTTGAACATAAGTATCTTGTCAAGCTCTATTAAACCTATAAAAGACTTCAAGGCGCTTGTATATGACCAAAACCTATATATATGTTTGGCACAAAAGCAAGAAATAGCTTGCACAAGCACTCTGACAGTGCATTTGAAGGTCAAAATGAGCTTAGATCAAAATGTCAACACTACAAAATGAAGCTATTTGGAATTCTTAATCACCCTCAATATGCTCACTAATTTTTGTGCAATTTTGAGACTGTGACCAGAGGGGTGTTGATGAAACTCTAGATGAAGCAACCACCTCATCTAGTACCAATTGTTGGAGTTTGAGATCTATGGAAGCATAGGAATAGGACAAGGAAGAAGAAGAAGCTTGGAGCACAACACAACACTAAATGAATTACCAAGTGAATGTACAAAAATAAGTAACCTATTAGGATTATAAGTGCATATATGAGTCGGGGAAAAAAAACCTCTTAAAGAGGGAAAAACGTGCCCCAATAGTCCTAAGTGTTCACACACATCAGTACCAAAATATATCAACATAAAAACCATATATTTTTTTCACTTAAATTTGTCTATTTGCAAGCTATTGTATGGTTCATGTTATGCTTATGGTTATATCCATATTTTTATAGGTTTTGGTTATGGTTACGGTTATGATTTTGCTTATATGTCTTTAACTTATGTCTATTCTCTTATATGTGACCATTGTAGTATCGGCTATCATTATTGTTAGAATCTTGAAAGTAAGGTTTTCAAATCATGGATATGATGTTATAAGTTATGAAAGTAATGTTTCAAGTCATGGCTATGATGTTATAAGTTATGGTTATGGTTTTCATTATGTTATAAGGTCATGTGTTATGTGAGATATGAGGTGGGGACCCCCTCATATCTTAACAAAGGCTCTATGGACACTTGGCACATATGCAATAAGGAATTGAATGTAAAATGGAGAGAAAGTTGAGTAGATATATTACGTGATTGGGAGGAGAATCGGATCTTTCATGCAAGTTGTTTTCGGGAGTCTTGAATAACAAAAAGGTAAGGAACCATTTAAAGAGTTTTTTTTACTACATTGGTATTGGAGGAGCACGTGAATCCATATGCACTGAGAGCTAGGCATAGAAGACACGTGCGCGCATAGCGAAGGAGATCAAGATGAGGCACAAGGATGTGGATGAGCCTGAAGGCACCTCCACCTCTTCCATTCCTTCCCTCCCTCCTCCTTGGATGGTGAAAAGAGCTCTTTCTCCTTATGAAGGCGCCTTGCATCTCTTTGCATGCATATGTGAGATGAAACCACTAATGTGCATACAAGTAGCTTGGAATGAAAGGTGCAAAAGAACTCCAAAAAATTTAGTTGAAGGAAGTACAAAAAGATAATTTTCTTCAATTTCATATTGGTTATTTTGAAGATTGTTTTCAATGTAGAGCTAAGGAAACTATGTATGCATGTAAGTTGGTGTATGAAATTTGAGGATTCATCATTAAAAGAATATTTTGGCATCAATATATCACTTTTTTAAAGCTCCAAAGTGGCACCCTTGGCAAGATTGGATTTTCTATCTTCTACTTCAGCTTACACCAACACCCTCAGCATCAATGAGGTGTTACTCCCTACTCAAAGATAGGATTTCCACAATTCTTCTTGGAGCTTAAAGCTTCTCTTAGAAGCTTTCTGAGGACACCAAGAATATTATATTTGGACACATTTCTGTAGGTCAAGAAGTTTCTCCAAATTCTTTGCAGATTCTAGGAACACCTTTCAAGGCCTCATTTTTGAACTCAAAAAGTCCAAATCTACTTTTTTCACTTGGATATGCATTTTTAAGTTCAAGATCTAGGTGTTGAACATATTTGATTCATTGTTGAGGACTAATGAGGAACCAAAGTTGGACTTTTTGGTGCTTTTCATGCCTCTCAAAGCTCCTTCTAGTCAAATGAACATTTCAAATTCATTTTTGGGACTAGCAAGGATCAAGACTAGTGCCTAAAATCTTGGATGATCGTTTCAAATTTTTTCGCAATGCTTTGGAAAACATTAGCAAAGTGTATTTGAGTTATTTCTTTTCCTTTGAGTACTTGATTTGCTTCTTTCGGTTTTATTTTCAATTAGTATTGTTCAAGTATGGAAATTTTGATAGAAGAAAACTCAAAACCCAACTCTAGATAACTCCTCACGATATTCAAAGAAAAAAAAGAAAAAAAATGAAAAAACATGGAAAAACACAAGAATTAGAGATAGAAGATCTTGAAGAAGAGGTTGATTTGTATGATGATTTATGAATCATTCTCAATATCATGCTTCAGTTGATAGAACAAACAACTTAAAATTTATTTTATTAAGCATGAAATCTACTTTTGAACAACGAAAAATCCAATCCATCACTTTAGAGACTACTATTGCTTCTTTATTTACCAAACAAGAGCTTGAACGTGAAGTTTTTCATGAAACTTCTCTCACGATTAGAAGAGAACCAACACCCACTATGCCTCTTACCACTTTAAAGGATAAGCATCCTAGGAATACACCTTTGCTTAATGACTTGAATCCACCTATATTTATGGGGGATGATAGAGACATGAATAAAGATGCAGTGTACACTTTTTCTACAAAAGTGGACTGACTTGCATTAGTCAAAAGGAACCCCACATGAGTATCGAGTGCGCAAAGAAAGCCTTTTGCTTGGACCACATGCAAAGGGTGGATACGTTTTAAAGAAGCCAAAGCTGTTCTGATAGATTGAACTCAGTCTGGACTCTTGTTTTGAAAGAGTTTTTACTTGAGAACGAGGAAGAGCATAGTTGCGATGAGTGGGATAGAGTGATGCAAAGAGGTAGATCTTTATCTATTTATCTTTGATAGTAACGAGAGTTTTTTCTTAAATTAAAATCTCTATATGATTTCTAGAAAACAAGAGAGTTTGTGAGAGGGATTGACAAAGCCATTAAGAGTGCGGTTTGATGGAATGCTCCCAAAACATTAGAAGAGGCTATCAAGTATGCTCAATTGTATGAAGAACATAGCAATAGAACAATGGATATAGATCAAATTCTTAGACCCACACAAGTGACTAAATTCAAGAGAAGGTAATTCTAGGTAAAAACAAATAACCACTCCCAATGGAATTGCCTAGTATGTAAGAGGGAAGATAAAAATCGAGGACTAGGGAACACTATGGTCTAAGCCAAAGGCAAGAAGGTTGTCCACCTTGTGGAAAAACTTCCAATTTATGGTAGCTCTAGCTGCAGGGAAGTAGAAGTGATGCATAAGGGTATAGAAGATACTTGTTGTTTAACTCAGTTGTTGTGGTCACAACAGTTTGGACCACATGCTTTAGTTAAGCTTTATAGTCATGTGTGCGGGACTATTGTAAGAGTTATGATTGATGATTCTACTACTTATAATTTTATTAATTATGCTCCCATCACGAAGTTTAAAATTCCCCAATAGCTCGCTGCACATAAATATGTAGTATCTATGATGCAAGGGGAAGATAAGGGAATATGGGATAATTTGGTATCCAATTTGGAAATTAAAATATGAGGATTTACAAATCCTTTAGATTTACAAATCATGAATATGAAAAGAGTAGATTTATTGTTGGCTAGAATATGGCATTGGGGATAGATGCTCATCAAATTTTCATGATGATGACATTTCAAATGTATCTATCTTTTATCATAATGCAAGTAATGACATAACTTTCTATATTTGTTTTTGCAAGGAAGTGTGGTTAAAGTTTTAAATAGTTAATGCTTGAATATAAAGATGTTTTTCTACTTGATTGGCGAAAAGGATTACTACCTTCTAGAGGAGACATTGACCATGCCATTGACTTAGTTTCCAATACTAAATCTATTTGTAAACCTTCTTATAGACTTAGTTTAGCACAACATTAGGAAGCAGAAAACCAAATCCAATACTATTTAGCTAAAGGGTTCATGAACTAGTAATTCTCCATGGGCATCACCAATGCTCCTAGTTAATAAAAAATATGGCTCTATGAGGCTTCGTATAGATTAAAGAGCATTCAATAAGGTAACTATTAAGAATATTTTTCCAATGCCGAGATTGAATTATTTATTTGAATAGTTGTATCAAGCTTAACATTTTACTAAGCTCTATTGAAGATCAGGGTATCATGAGATTAGAATAAAAGTAGAGGATGCA
This sequence comes from Ceratopteris richardii, assembly GCA_020310875.1. Lineage (NCBI taxonomy): Eukaryota > Viridiplantae > Streptophyta > Polypodiopsida > Polypodiales > Pteridaceae > Ceratopteris > Ceratopteris richardii. The sequence goes on from CM035411.1 coordinate 89,401,185, forward strand.
CCCAAGACTGCTTTTAGGACTAGGTATGTACATTATGAGTTCTTAGTGTTGCCCTTTTTGATCAAGAAAACATAAAGTGGCTCTCTAATCAGATAGAACTTAAAGATCGTAAGGCCCGATGGATGGAAACCCTTCAAAAATTTTTACTATGAGCTTATGTATAGGAAGGGAAAGTTTAATATGGTGGCGAATGCACTTAGCCACATGCCTATGCTCAAATGACTAAGTTTTACTCAAATCATTAGTGATTTACTTAAATCCATTCAAGGGAAACGTAGGAATGACCTTGCATATGCAAAGGTTTGGGAAATTATTGAAGTATTGATGATTACTCAAGAAGGATTTAAGTGGAAGAATTATAGTATCCATGATGGATATCAATTGTATAAAGGTAAGTATGTGTCCCTAAAGAGATTGAGATGAAACGACACATATTGTATAAATTTCATGACACACCAAATGTGGGACACCCAAGAATGAACAAGACTTATGATGTTGTTAAGAGGAAGTTTTAATAGCCTGGACTTCATAAGGATGCCCTACAATATGTGCTTAAATGGACTAAATGCTATCCTTATGTAGTTGGTTTGAAGCATGAGAAAGTCCAAGCTACAAAAGAAGGGATGAATGATATTCCTAGGCTTGCTAAGGATAGCATTAGGAAAACTCAAGATAGAGCTTGAGCCTATGGTAACCCTCAAGGAGAAAAATCACCTTTCAGTAGGACAAGTCTATCTTAGAGCTCCCTCTAGGTCTGAGACCATGAAGATGGGACCTTGTCCAAAGTTATCTCCTAGGTATTGTGGACCATTCCCAATACTTAAGAGAGTAGGCTAGATGGCTTATGAGTTCCAACTTCTAGAAAGCATTCAGATCCATCCAATGTTTCATGTTAGTAGGTTAAAGAACATGATCTTCATGCGGGTTGTTTTTAGGAGTCTTGAATAGCAAAAAGCTAAGGAATCATCAAGAGATTGTTTCTATTACTACATTTTGGCTATGATGTTATAAGTTATGGTGATGGTTATAGTTATTACTATGCTTTACTAGTTTGTGGTAATGGTTATGGTCATTTTTATTAAGTTCATGGTTATGGTTATGCCTTTGTAAGTGATGATTATGATTATGATTTTATTTTTGTGGGTTATGTCTTTGGTTGTGATTGTGTTTTCTTTGATTATATTGATGATGAGGATCTTAAAATTGATGTTTATGGATTTGGTAATGATGTATTAGTCTATAAGTATCATTTTATATGGTTTGATAGAACATAGTGTATGTATTCATATATAGCTTCCATTAGTATAAAATAGATTTTTATAAGAAAAGTAGGAAAACACTTTTTATAAGAAAATTAGAAGATCACTTTTTACAAGAAAAGTAGAAGATCACTTTCTACAAAAGATACAAATTATATACAAACTTGAGTGAATATACAATGTCCACACCTTCGTGATTTTGTACTTTCTAATCAAAGCATAAAACACATTAAATTTCTCCATGCCACAAGAATAATGCAACTATCATCAAATGTTTAAATCAGTAACAAGTCATTTATGTACAACAAATGAAATAAATAAAATACAATAGCTCTATAAATGATAGCATACCCTATATAGTTGAGAATAAAGTTTCCTCACTTGAGAATAAATTGACATCGAGTATGGATCTCATGTCAAATCATTAAGAAATTGTTACACTTATGTGTCTCTCGAGCAGCTTTGATGTGAATTGTTTCTCTATACATGGATACCTTTTACTCAAAGCTGGCTTGAGGTTTTCCCCTTATGTAAACACATATACACAATATAATCATATGTGGTAGTGTATATTACTTAGGAGCTCACTTATAGGCCTTAGTTCATCCATTCTCAGACTACTGATCCTTGTTGATCATCTATCATCTCTTTAAGCCATTGCATTTCTTTCTACATCGATATCCTTCTTTGCTCTTATGGTTACTTACTTTTGTGCTTCCCCACTCTCTTGCACACCCAAAAATGGTATCAACGTGAATTCAAATCCGACTCAAAGTGCATTCTCACATTTGCATATGCATGAACTTCTAACAATGGAAATCAATTTTGGAGCATAGAAGCACAAGATTCAACACTCAAAGAATGTTTTCACCAGGCATGTTGGGCTTTTATGCATCTTTCTAGGAAATGTATGAAGTCATAATTCACAATGAAGTTATAGATTAAGAGTTGCATTCAAAATTTTGTTTTGAAGCTCATAGTGGTGCTTTATTAGTATCACTTCATGCATTTTTTTTGTTTATTTGAAAGATGCATCCAAGGGAGAAAATATTGTATGTGCAAATAATAATTTTTTAATCATATTATTGGAGTTAGAGAAAATCAGATTATGGATGTCGGTATTTCTACTCTTAAGAATGCATTTTATGTACTCGATATCAAGAAAAACTCAATTTTGGCTCCTATATTTCAAGTCTGGGACTTCATGTATATTTTTTTGATAAGGAATATATGGTTCATGAGTTTTGCCAGTATGCACATCGACTAGCTCAAAAAAACTTACTATCTTTGGATGAGACAATGAACGTCAAATGCTCATAGCAACTAGTGTGATTACAATTAGAAACAATCATTTTATGGGAGTGATACACATACGGTTGTGTGTGTAGAATGCATAAGAGTAAAAGGAATAAGAAAAATATGCTTTTGGAATGAATCAGGTACTCAAGAGTGGTACCTCCTATTTTTCAAGAATATGCAAAGATTGATCCCGAGACAGAAAAACTGAGATTTCTCCCAATCTACTAAACTACATGCTATGACAATGACACATAAAATAGACACTAATAACTTTCCAATGAGCCATCTCACATCCAATTTGGAGCTCTCTAGAGAGAGCAATAGCCTCTGCAAGCTTACTGTTGGTGAAGAAGATGATACAGAAAAATGAAGGAGCAAAACAATGATGGTCACAAGTTTATGTATATTGCTTCCATGTATTGTACAAGTGTTTTGAAGTCTTTATATAGACTTTTCAAGTGGTCCAAGACTTCTACAAGTGGGTTTTCAATTCAAATGAAGGTGGTAAGAGTTGTTGGAGCAAATCCATTCACTTTCCTACCATCTAGGAAAAGTGAAGATCTAGTTTTCTCTACTTTTAAGTGATTGATTGCTTGATTGATTGCAACTCAACTAGCAAAAATTCATGGAATTTAGGCTATCTCTTTCTACTTTTACATGTTGAAAGCTAAAGGCTTTTAGAATGGTAAAAGATCCATGAAAAATCTTCTTAAAAAATACAATAAATGAGCATAAGTAAAATAACTCTCCAATGAATATTCCTTCGACATAATCCAAGCCATAGTTTTTGATGTAGATCCAATCCACCTTAGGCATAGTGTAAGTCTGATGTTCCAACAACAGGGGAGAGGGCATGGAAAAAAGAGACAAAAGACCACAAGTTGGAAAAACAAGAAGTCTTTTTTATTCAAATTTTGAAGGGTTTTATTCTTTCAAAGTTTTTGTTGTTTCGCTTTGAACTTCCTTGTCTTACAATAAAGGAAGTTTACCCAAAGGCCTAATCTCTTTGGATTAGCTTGAATCAATTGAAAGTACAAGAGAAAATTGGCATAGTAGCCATGGGACTCCTATATCCCACAAAGCAGAGGTTAAAGTGAATTGCCTGAACCAAAGGCAATACAAGTTTTCAAATTTCTTAAAGGTGATACATGAACAAATTTTAGTCGGCCTATGACCAATCAAATATCTTACTATTGGGAGGTGTTGAACCCTGTTTGCTCATCTTGGCCATTCTAGGTAAAGATATGATGCCCAAAGTAAATGTGATCCACAATTGGACATCATTGATGCAAGGGCTTACAATGACATTGATGACCTCTGGATCACGTAGACGCATGTATGTAGAGGATAGTACAAAAACAAAATCTCACAAAAGCACTCAGAGAATAGAAAGAGAGAAGATAATTGACACCAGATTGGGTACAAAACTGTAATTTAATGTGATTGTGAATGATAAGTAGAAATCAAATGCTCATAATGTGGAGTTTGTGATGTCTTATGAATCCATTGAGATTCTTCAAGTGAGTGATTTTTATATTTAACCAAATATCTATGATATTGATTACCTATGCATGTAGTAGTAGCATCATAATCAATTATTCTTTTTGGAATTAAAATTTCAGCATCCTCTTGAAGTAAAGGAGGATCATCTAAAATATGAGTCAGTGGTAATGTTCCTTTAAATTTTTTAGTAAACTGATATGAAAAGAATTATGTATATTCCAATGAGAAGGTATATCTAATCTAAAAGCATCCTCATTAATTTTTTGAATAATACAAAAAGTGCAAGATTATGACCACCACATGCTAGAGAGATGACTCTCCTCCCAACCAAATGCCTCTATATATAGCTGTCTCCAAGCGACTTCCTTCTTGGGCAGGTGGATACTAATCATCCATGTGTCGGCCATGTAACTGCATGTGTGCCAAGTCTCCTAGTTAACTCGAGTTAACTCAAGTGGATGCTTCTAGAAATCTCTAGATCTCTTTGGGAAAAATGCTCCCTGTTCACAAGAGCACATGACCTCCTAGTAAGTCTAGACTCGAGGTCTTTGTTCATACACACAAGTGACCAAACGGTGTCTGATTTCAGATCTGTTTGAACCGACCGGACCCTTGGATCATAGAATTAATTTATTACATTCTTACCCCCTTGGAAAAATATTCTCATCCTTGAAAATAGAGCTATATACATATTGTAGGCAACCCCCGAGCCTCATGTTCTAAAACTGGAAAACCATGGTCATGTTCTAGAAATGGAAGAACATGTCTCATCTCGATGGTGTCATCCCTACCCAAATGATTCAAAACATTGTCTTGCTTTGCACTTTGATAAACTGGTCAAACTACAAAGTAGTGAATGAATAATAAGGTGCATCAAAAAACATCCCTGGCCAATTCATAGTTTTTTTTACTAGGTGTGATCTGGGCACAAACATGTGAATTGGATGGATTCAAATTACCAGTCCATTTCTAGGTATGACTAGTGCATGGACTTAATTATTAAGGCGGGATTCTTATCCCTCGCAAGATTTTGAGAAATCTTGATTCACTTGAATTTGATTGGAGAACTTGAAGTTTGGTTGTTCCAAACATCAATCTTGGATGTTTGTACTATGGTTTACTTTCAACCCATGATTTTTTCACCTGATTAGCGAACTACTTGATCCAAATGGGTTTAAAAAATCCAATGTATATTGGAGGAGAAAGTTTACCATTGCCAGGTGGAGTCAAATGGTAGACCTAACCATTTCATCTAACTCATCCCAATCATGTTCATCCATGTCAACAGGCTTCTTTGAGATTCCATTTACTGGCTTCCATTGCCTCCTTTGAATCAACATATCTTTAATCTGATTCTTCCATACAGCAAAGTTTGTGCCATCAAATTCTCGGATCTCAAAATGGTCTTTGCCTTGCAAGTTATAGCTCCTCCAAACACTGGCACTAGACCTTGATCCACCAAACATGCCTGAGACTTGTGATGCCATGATGATAGAGAACTAAATAGAATGATAATGGAGCTAGAAGACTCCAAACACCACTAAGGCTCAAAGAAGGATGACCAAGTGTTAGATTCTAGAAGAGAACTTAGTAGTCTTCCCAAAAAAATGACTTTATGAACAGTAATGACCAACCAAACGGATATTCCAATAAGTGCATCAAGGAGTAAATCGATCACTTATAGTTGAGAAAAACAAAAATATGGAAACATTTTGTCAAAGTATCCTCTACAAAATGAGCATATGACTAGTGTCAAAATCTCATAAAAGTGCAAGTATTGACATGTTCACTTGCATAGTGAATCACTGACTCCACTGCATATAATCCGTTACTCAAAAGAAGCCAACTAGGCTTATTGAGCACTTATGTACCACTATCATACATCTCCTATGGCGAGGCTAGGTAGGTCTTCCACCTACATCACCAAAGAGACCCCGACATCTGGGCATCTCGTAGTTAAGAAAACCTCACCATGATCTTCTTTATCATACGTAAAAGGCTTTATGCAAAAACATAACTGCTATATCAATGACCACATGGACGTACATAAGCAGTATCCAAAAAAATGTACATAGTGTCTATATGCTCAATATATGCAATAAAATGGCACTAAAAGGTGGAATTTACTACTAAAACATTGGCCAACAACACCTGCAAGTGTTTGTCAACTCTATTCTTTAGGCTTAAAAAACTTGCATAGACTTGTGGTGGCTGCTCCCACCACAACTAAAACCTTTTGAAAAGCCTGTAGATTAACTAGTGCGGCTGAAAACATAGCCCCAAAAGATGAACATTCATTGTCAAAGAAGTACAAAGAATACTCTTCTTGATGTTCTTGGACCTCTATGAAGAGAACTATGCACGAAAGTACTCCAAAATGGCTCCCAACATCACCCCAGAAATGCTTCAAAAATAGGCTTTGAAAGCGAAGAATGAAGCTTTGAGGGACCAAAATGTGTCGAAGATAATGTGAACCTTAGGCTTTCCCTTCTTCAAGTACCACAAGAGTGTAGCTTAGTGGCAAGAGATTGCCACGGCTAAGTGAGCTACGAGGGGGATAGTACTTGGATGGGTGACCTCCTGAGAAGTACCAGGAACCTCTGTCTTCCTTGATCATTGAGCTCCTCCCTTGTGCTTAGCCAATGGTTCCAATGGTGACTTTTATGACTCAAATGACAAGGTCTATGTCTTGGTCACCACCTCAGTTGTATTCTTGGTTGCTTTAGCTTGAATTTGACATCCCTCTCCCTCTGTTTTGGGAGCTTTGTCCACCTCTTTTTGCTCTACCTCTACCTACATAGAAAACTTGGGCTTGGTTGCTCTTTGATTGTTAACCTCCTTGCTTCATCTCCTCAATCACCATCAATGCGACTATTTGATTGAAATTTGGTAGGGAAACCCTCACATACAATGATGTGGTGAATGCTTTCCACCTTTCATCCTCTCTCAATCCATTGAGAGTGTGCGCCACAAGACCTTCATATATGATCGTGCTCCCAATTCAATCTCGGGCATTTGCAAGCTCCTTAACCTTGAAAATGTACTCATTTATGTTAGTGCTCAGTGCTTTCCTTAGATTATTTTTCTCATTCTTAAGATGAATCTTCCTTGTCTTGGTTGATGAAGAGTACAATCTCTTGAAGGTCTCCCAAACCTTCTTGGATGTGTCAAAGTCTTGTATATGTGCTATCATGATATTTCTTATGTGTTGGAATACAATGAATATGACTCTCCTATCCATTTATATCTATTGATTAAGTGCCTTGACTTGCCCTTGAACTGGTGGATCATCTATGTGAGGTGTTGGCTTTGTGCCACTCACTAATCCCCACAATCCTCTACCCATAAGGTAGTTGCTTACATTTCCATTGTTGATAATTACCTTTCTCTAAGTTCTCTATTGTGCACTATAATAAGTAAACTAAGCTCTAAGATGCTCATCTAGCTTCTCCTCAAGATTTTATATGCTTTCAAAGGTGTGGATGTTAGCTTTTGATAGTTTCTCCCTTTCTAACCTTTGACTAGTTGAACTCTTGTATGATGTAGCCCCCTTTTGATTTCTTCTTGGCTTGATAAGTCCTCCTTGTGCTTCCATGAGTTGCTTGATCCCTCAAAGTCTTGAATATGTCTCCAAGTCTCCAAAATGCTATCATACCACAAATGGGGGATGATTCTAAGACCCCAATGCAATGATGGAAGATGGATGCCCTCTAGTGGGCCCACAAGCAGTGATATATGTTTATTGCTCTAGACATTTCTCTAAATGTGCAAAGGGCCTTAATATGAAAATTTTTAGATGATGTAGACTCACAAAAAAGCTTTAAAGCATGAAAAATGGATATTCCAACTGTGAGAACCATCCACTCCAATATAGGCTATGTATTTGCAACACTCTCTGCCTATGTGCAAAGATATAACATCACAAACTTGGTGAGAAATCTTACTCAATCAAAGAACTTGAAACTTTGGTAGACTTTGGGGAACTAAATGAGAGACCAAAGGAATCTTGAAATCAATGGAAATGAGTACAATGAGAGAGCAAAAAATGCTATGAAATTTGGTACAATCAAATTTTTGAAAACCTTACTACACCTGTAGATAGAGAGCAACAAAATAATGAGAAAATGAGATAATCAAGCAAGGGGGCTGCATGCTAGAGATTACGACTTCACTAAAATAAGTGGGAAACTTGTGGACTACATACAACTCAAGAAACAAATGTGGGATGGTGCTTATATAGAGCTTTTACATTTCTTACAATCTAGTTACCCACCCACCAATCAGTGTAGCTGCACTTTTTGGTCGGTGATTGATGCGATTTGAATTTGATTGGGTTTGGTGATAACTTGATTTCAGGACTTTGGATCCTTATTTTTTATTGGTCCACTCGAAAAATTATGGATGATTGCATTTTCATGCTTGAGACTTTATTTTCAACACCTTTTACCTAGTTACATATGTACATTCATAGGTTCATACAATGAGACAACATACACTAAATATTATGTCCCGCCTTGTTAAAGTTGCATGTATAAGAGAACCAACCAAAGAACTATAAATAAGTGGATCTTCTAAAGGTTCACCAACCCCAACATTGTACTTCACAATGGGTTCCATCGGATTATTGATACTCTTGCAATGCTTCATGCCATATTTCTTCAACAAATCTGAAATATACTTCCTTCCTTACAACAACACTTATTAATGTCTTTATTTTTGATATCTTGGAAACAAGAAAAAATGTCTTCTCATAATCGATGCCATCACTTTTTTGCATAACCTTTACAAAAAAGCCTTGCTTTATATCTACCTATTGAACCATCACTATTTGTTTTGATCCTATACAACCATTTTTTTACTGATTACCTTCATGTTAGGTTGCCTTGGAACTAAATTCCATGTATTGTTCACATAAAAAGCTTCTATTTATTCATCAATTTCATTAATCCATTTCTTTAACTTTGATGCTTCTTTATAAGTTGTTGCCTCTTTCTCTTCATGAAGATTTTTCATACAAGCTTCATGAGAAAATGTTTGTGGTTGCCTTCTTTCTCTTACTGGATACCTTGATTGACTTCTATCCTACCATGCTTTTCTCCCATTCGAGATAGGGTTCTTTTTTACGTAGAAACTTCACTTTCTTCTTATTAAGACTCAATTTCCTTTGAAAGTAGATCTGGAATTTTCTTCAACTTTTGATAAGGGGGAGTTACCTCCATCTCTAATTTGACTTTTTGGTGAGCTTGGAGAACTTGGATCTTCTTCATGACTTTTTGTATTTTCTTCTTCATGTCCCTTCAATTCATGCTTATACCAAGATTTATCTTCACAAAAACAACATCTCCTAAAACAATTACCTCTCCAAGTTCTAGGTTGACACATCTTGTAAGGAATTGAACTCACAACCTCTTGGTTAGGAATGTGATGGGCTAACCACTTGCCCCAAAAGCCATGGTTGAGGATTACTTCCTAATCCTCTCTCTTAGGGTGTGGTTCAACCATCTCCTACCAGGATTATGTTACATTCTTCCCCCCTTGAACTCCCTCGGGAATGTACCCTGACCAGGTATGGGACTGGTAGGATGTACCCTGGATGTACCCTGGTAGGATGTACCCTGACCAGCTATGGGACTGGCAGGATGTACTCAATCAAGTTCCATCCAAGGATTCCCAAGGAATTCACACATTGCAAGCTAGCTCATTGGAAAGTTCGTTCCGAGAGCTTTCCAACGGTATATTACACGCCTCAATCCGACCTACGGATTGGGAGATACACCCCAATCATTGTAAGGTCCATCATTGAAATCGACGCGCGCCTTCCACAATTCCTACCCTTTCACATGGAGGATGCCCAAGCGCCTTTTTTAGAGGCCATTGGATCATTCCACTTTGCCCAAGCCTACTTCCTAGGCTCTGATACCAATGTAAGGAATTGAACTCACAACCTCTTGGTTAGGAATGTGATGGGCTAACCACTTGCCCCAAAAGCCATGGTTGAGGATTACTTCCTAATCCTCTCTCTTAGGGTGTGGTTCAACCATCTCCTACCAGGATTATGTTACACATCTATATGTTGGTTTTTCTTCTGCCATACTGATGAAAATGTGAGCCGTCGGAATGTAATTTTGAAAAGTCACACGCATACCGAAAGGGCATAGCACAACAGTTGTAACTTTTTTATTAATAAAAGAAGCGTGCGTAAGACAGAGGGTAGGTCGCCGGACTGTGGTTTGGGCAAATGCCTGAAGTGGAGCGCAGCGCACATTGCGGATATCCTATGTACTCTGAGTGTTTCTGTCTCTCTGTAATTAAGTTCAGTAATATATTAAGTTTGATGAAGTATTAAGTTAAGAGACATTTCGATAAAGTGATTAAGTGCGCATTAGGCGTTTTGCGGTGAAGAACATTGTAATGTGCAAAACAGATACGCCTTGAAGGTAGTTAATTCGAAGCATTAAGTCGGTACAGTAGCACATAACTGAATCTGTAGAATCGGGGAAATACAAAACATGGCCTCTGTTTACAAACCCCTAACCATCCCAAGAACCCAGATTTGATAAACAGATTAAACAATAGTTTAACACTGGCGCCGTCTGTGGGAAATGGAGTAGCTAGTTGAAGAAAAGGTTAAAGATCGACGAAGAATTCTTTGATATATGCCGGTAACATGCTCCGACGAATTGTATCCTAAATATCGAAGTGATCCACATCCTTGGGCAGTTCTGAATCTGTTAGGAACACCCTCTAGTGTAGAAGCAAAGGACAATCAAGTTCAGTTGCAAAAGGTTTAGTCCAGCAAGCTAGTGACAATTTGGGTGGCAGTTCGGTGCAGTGTAGAAGCAGTTCGATACAGTACGGCGATAATCCGATGCATTCTGGTGATAGTCTGGTACAATCTGAAGACAGTACATTAGTTTCTGGTTATATTTCGGCGTTGACCGATGACAATTTAGCGTTACCCGGTGACAATTCGGTGATCTTCAGTGATAGTTCGGTATTGTTCGGTGACATTTCGGTGATCTCCGGTGACAATTCGATGCTCTCCGGTGACAATTCGATGCTCTCTAGTGACAATTCGGTGATCTTCGGTGATAGTGCGCTATTGTTCGGCAAAAATTTACTGCATTCACCATTGTTAGGTGCAAGTTTAGCCAATTTCAACACTAAGGTTGAGAAAGGGCTGTTAGATTTTGAGCTAAGTAATTGGCTCAGAGACATTTTTGGACCGAAAACTTGGCAAAGTAACCATACGGTCCAAGAACATCAAGAAATCGTCCCCAAAGTTCAGGCAACATGAGTAGTTCACATCAACAACAACAACAACAACAACAACAACAACAAATTATTCCACCGTGTCCTGTGCCAGCCGGAGTCACGTACACAAAATTTGGAGGTTTTCCAAGAGATGATCCCGACATGCATGTGCGGACATTTGAAATTAATTATGCAGTTTTGAATTACCCAACAGACCCTGTTTATAAAGCCATTGTGTTCCAGTCAACCTTGGTTAATGAAGCTGCTCGCTGATTAACCGAATATGACTTGAATCATTTCCGACAGTATGATGATGTGAAGGATGCATTCCTGCAACGATTCCGATTAAAGAAAAACCCAGCAAAAATTTTTGAATCCCTACAGAATAATAGGCAGAAGCCACACCAAAATGCACAAGACTATGCCACTCTATTTCAGATGCATTTACGACAATTACCACAAGCGCATGCCAATTTACGAGATGACATCATTACTCAGTGGTTCATAAATGGATTAAACCCCCAATTGAAACAGATCATGATCATATGATGTGTGGGAGGAATGACCTTGGATGCGGTAATCGCTATGGCTTTATAGTTAGAAAATAAAGTGGGTGGATTTACTGAAGATCTAGAGTGGTTGAAGGCGTCCAAGCATTAAAACCAAGATCCTCTGGAACAAATTTTCTATACTAAATGTAAAAACACAGGACACAACAGCTTAGCATGGGCTCTAAATCAGATGTACTACGCTATTTGCCATACAGCGGACCACACTACAGAGACTTGTCCTTATAATGCAAAGGTACAGAGCAGAGCGGCTGTCAATGCTATCATTCAGGAACAAGGGCAACCAACCAGTCATTACGTACCGCCACAAATGAGGAATACTCCTTACCAAGGATACAAGAATTATCGAGGAGTACGATCAACAAACTTTGGTCAAACATGGTGGAATGCAGGTCCATCAGGTGAAGGTGCATCTCCTCCACCACATAAATGTCAATTTTTGTGAAATAGGGCATATCCATGGGTACTGCAAAGATGCGGTTGAGTACGATAAAAAGGAAAAGGAACGATAACACCCGATGGCGAACATGGTGTACATTTCAGCAGTCGACACTCAAACAGTAGTAGTGCAAACACACTCGAGAAAGTAATTATAGCTAGCGGTGGAGATTTTTGAACCTGGAATTCATGAACATCAGAGGGTGTTTACTAAAGCAAGCAAGTGGGCAACCTAGGAACAAACTATTTTTACTGACCTAGTTCCAGTGATGCAGCAAAGTATACCGCAGGCAGTATCGGAAGGAAGAAATCGGACCCATACAATACCGGAGTCCCCACCGGACACCGTACCGGCGTCCATTACACTACCATTGGGACAATTATTGGCTTTGGTTCTTGGCGTGCGCCAATAGTTCTAGTAGCAGGTCAATCTAGGACCTTCATGTGCCCCTTCGACAGGAACGATCAAGCCCAAACTTGATCAAATTGTGGATCATACGATGCCCTTGATTACGATCTGGTATAAGAATCATAAAATCACTCAAGTATTAATTGATGGTGGTTCTGGTGTAAACATTGCAACAGCAGCACTTTGTGCATGCTCTAAAACCACGTCTTCTATTTGGGTTGGAGAAGCTATCACTAGCATAATGACCAACTTTACCACAATCACTACAAGTAAAGCTATGTTACTAATTTAGTTGATTTGTTGACCTTGTTGTATTGTACTTCCTCCTCTAGTAGCATTAAAGCTTCCTCTTCCTCTTGCATTTTTGTTTAATCTTCCTCTAGCTCTCCAAATTTTTCTACCTCTTGCTCTATTTGATGAAGTACAAAGAGCTTTTCCTTAACTGCTTCTTTGAAAATGATAAGAATTTCCTCTGTTATGTTGATTTCTTCAGTCATCATGAATGTTTGTAAATCTTCAAAGGATGGTAGATTATCTTGATTCATGATAGACTTAATAAAACAATTCCATCCTTCATCTTCTCTCAAGCCATCTAACATGCATCAATAGAGGCTAATGCTTTAATAAGAGATTTTACCTCAAGAACATAATCATTAATAGATTGTCGTGGCTTCTTTCTGACTCTTGTCAGGTCACCAATAAGTTGTGTTTTCCTTGCTCTCTTGGTAGTTGCAAATAATCTTTCTAGAGACTCCCAAGCTTCTCTACCATATTCAAACCTCTTATATGTCCAAGCACAATATTCATAACGATTTGTAATATAAAAAAAAAAAGTCTTATCTCATTTGATCCATTCTTGCTCTCTTCTTTTATCTGCTTGTGTAGGAACTTCTAGTAGTACTACCTTCACTTCTATAGCCATTGTTAATCACCAAAGAACTTTAGAAATGAGATACGACTCCATACAAGATTGCCACATGGGATAATTTATCCCATCTAATAACTTTTTAATATATGCACTAAAATCTTCCATGATGAGATGTTGTAAACAAAGAAGATAGTCCAATAAGCTTTGTGAATGATTTGATAGAAAATTACTCTGATACCACGATGTTACATTTACAAACTTGTAAATTCCAAAGTGAACAACTAGAAGTGATGAGACCTCCCAAGAGCTTTAAACGATCAGACATATATTGCCAAGCATCAAAGATCAAACTTGCCTACATACTATCAAGAAAACAAAGATTGTTGACGATAGAAAAATAATAACTAGTAATTCTTTGAGTACACTTGGTTAAAGACAATTATATAATATGAAAATAGACTAGCATACTATAGAAACACAAAATTAAAAAAAGTTGGAGTATAGCTCACAAATTAGTAGTTTGAAATCAAGGTATCAAAACCTTGTCAAGACTTGCTACAACAACATATGCATAACTATGTGACTTGAATATTGAAGTTCAATAGATGAGGAAATCCAAAAGTAATGAGAAATTCTGATAATCAGAGATGTACTAATTTCACAAAAGGTTGCTAGCTTCCTAATCAATTTTGTGGTTATTGATCTCAGTAGGGTTGAATCTATTTATTACTTGCTGATTGGTTGGCCTAGGTTAAATCAAACAAAAGCAATGTGGGATTGTTCAACCAATTTGCATTTCTTTCAACCAAGGCCATAATCTATATGTGGTCCATTTTGATGAAATGAGTAAAAGACCACAATTTTGCACCATATGACTTGTAGAACCAACACATATGATGAACAGACCAACATTGGATGAAGAATAGTCATTCTTGAAAGAGAATCAAGAATTTTTATAAAATAATAGTCATATATGTATATCTCATTAACAAACACTACCTACGACCCATGCTGATGGTATCTTTCGTGATAGATGTTTCAAGTGATGAAGACCTATTATTGGTAGAATATTTAATAGAGGAATAATTTTTGAAGGTGACAAAAGTGGAAGATAAGATGGAAACATGCAATCACGGAATCCTTGAGATCTGCAAGTTACTAAGATCTATGCAAATTTAGTAAAACCTTTTCAAACTTATCAAGTGCATTTATCGAGAGAATTCAAAGATAGCCTTAATCATTTAGGGGATACTAGGGCATTTAACACTACAAAATAATGTGGTTGAAACTTCATAATGCAATGAACACATTGAAGTGGTAAATGTAGGATTTTCTCTCTACTTATCTCATTGATTCTTTGTGAATATTTCTGATTCAGTTTTTAGTCTTAAGATTTACCATTGATCATTTAGGTTATTTGAAACTCAATGTCAAGTGTCAAAAAGATCTTATATTATGCTTGAATTCAACCAAGTTAGTGCTTTTTGTACACTATGCCAAGTTGCTAGGGCATATAATCTCAAAGCAAGGCATAGCTAAGAACCTTAAGAAAGTCAACGTGGTCTTTGAAACTCTAGCACCTCAATTATAGAAGTTTTCTACGAGGGTTCTAGGACAAATAGGGTGGCATGATAGACATCTAATATTTTTAGTTCATATTTCTATATCATTGAATCATTCAACACATATCACCTCAATGGTTGGATTGAAATTATGAATGTGAAGAGATGTTTCAATTGTTAAAGGTTCGTCTTTCAAATTCACTAGTATTGCATGCAAAAAATTGGGGAGAACAGCTCCATGTGTTTTTATATGCATCAAATCTAGCTATTGGGAGTGTACTTATGCAAGAAATGCGGAGTATGCATCAGAAGACAAGGAGTGAAAGAAGTGGCTTCAGACATCATTGACTAGATCAACAAACACTAAGGTAGTGAAGGAGATTATATATTCATGGTAGCATCTCATCAACAACTTACCATCTTAGGATTGAGCATAAGAGCACTAGAGCATCCAAGTCTCATAGTTGAGCATCCTAGTTTGTTTGTTTCTTGGTGATTTATCATTGTATCACTATGTTGGATCTTTTATGGTTGACCATTATATCATTGTTCACTCAACTATCTATTCTAGATCCTTTTGTTATAGTGCACCTTCCCTCTCATATTCTCTTCTCTGTGATCTCTAGTTTCTTGTTCTATTCTTTTGGGTGTTCTCCTTATCTCTTTTTTTGTATAAATGTAGCAAGAAATTTCCTTAAAAGGTTGTCTTGTAAGTGGGATATTGGGATTTTAATTGATTCTTTGACTTTATTGTCATCTATGTATCTCTTGCATCCGTGAGATTTTAAGTATGTTGAGAGGTACATTTGATTGAGTCTAAGATAGCCAAGAGGTCCATCGTTATTGAATCCTAAAATTAAAAATGAATCCCCTAAGGGCCTTTTGTGATTTTATGTCCTCCTAGCTTACATCCCCAACATTTTGCATGCTCACTGGGAACCAAAGTGGTAGAAGGGCCTGAAGCAGTGGAAGGACCTAGAGAAGCATGCTTACTTGCTACACGTGGGTAAGAAGATTACAAAATGGAGTTCTAGAGGATCACATTATTAGGAGTTCCTCATATCAAAAGCATTGAAAATCTTCATTGCACCAAAGAAATACAAGCATTTTGTATGAAGAAGAAGAACCATGGAGGACTTGAATTGTCTCTTATCTAGGGTGATCATTGACGTTCCCATCTATAGTGGATTAGGAAACCAAGATCCCAATAACCATGTGAAGTATTTTTTAGCCTTTTGTAAGAGTAGGGGACTATAGGATAGAGAGGATGCATTTTTGGCTTTGTTCTCGACCACTCTAAATGGGTTGGTGTAAAAATGGTATTCTCAATTTGATGAGGTAAGTTTCCTCAAATATAATGGCTTAAAGAGGACCTTCATAGAAGCATTCATGCCAAGAAATGTGGTACAAAAGGCGTGGGACCAACTAGAGACCTATGGGCATTGATGGGTGATTCTCATAGTTATTTTCACAGCTACTCACATGGCTGGGTGCATTGATGACAAAGCTACTAGAAGCTCCCATGGACTTCATGGTTCATAAACGGATTGAAAAAGGACTTCCACCAAGCATGCACATTTTCCATGTCCACACTAAATAAATTCATTTTGAAGCACTAACTCAAATTAAGGAGGCAATAACACAATTCAACAAGGGAGACTACAAATTTGATCCCATGGCTCAACTCAAGGAATTACAGATGCTCAAAGTGTAGAATGCCATCAAGTTAGAGAAGGTGGCTATGGATCACTCATTATGTCAAATGCATAGAGAGTTTGGGGAGCTCAAAGTATAGAATCAGGTAAAAATGTCCATATGGTCCATTATTTGTAATAATAAAGTTCATAATGCTTGCGAATGTGTTAAGTGTATAGTCTATCAATTTTGTAGTAAAGTTAGAGGAGTACCCCAATCCTCTCTTGTTGGACAACCTAGGGCTCCCACACATATATTTTACATAGATGCATCACAAAGTAATGGAACTTCTAGCTCGAATTCCACACAAACTAGGGCATCCAATAGATAATCTATTATTGATGTGAGGAGTGCAAACACAAACACAAAATGTTGGAAGTGGAGTGAGCCTTAATAACAACAATAATCATAGGTTTACAAGATCTTCCAATACATGAACCTTAGCATACACACCTTAATAATAAAAAAGAGATGAGTGAGAGATAGAGAGAGAATATACAAATTGTCAAAGTGTACAGTAAGCTAGGATGCTCACCTACACTATCTTATATTCCAATGTCAAATCACAATGTGTGAATATGATACGAACTAACAATATCTAAATCTAAGCAGAAATAGGAGACTAGATACAAGAAATTGTGTGTAAAGTAGCTAAGAGGTATGAAGAGTGTGTGTGTGAGTGTGTGAATATGGAGAATATGAGTAGTTTAGAATTTTTTTACAACAATACCTCATTTTGAATGTAGGTTTTAGAAACCCTAATGAGAAACTAGTGAATGAACAAGTGAGGATAGATGTAGACTTGTTACTCATAGTATATCAGCAATTGATGCTGATGATTGGATGAAACAAACTCCTCCAAGTAACCATTGATGTAGAGCATACCTCCTCCAAGTGTGTAAGAACACTTCCTCCAAGTGTGTGAGAACACTTCCTCCAAGTAGAGGGCCTCGTCCTTGATCACCTTCAAGAGTGTATAGCTTGAATTGATGCTTGAAAATGAGCCGAGGCCTCTTCTTATATATCTTTGAAGCCATCACACCATTTCTCCATGAAAAGCATGTGATAGATTTTTCATAGATAAACTTGTGCTAATTGAAAAAAGACAAATCTAAAAAGCATTCACTAGATTTTGCAAAAGTTCCTAAAAATAGTGAAGGTATTTTTCTATCACCATAATTTACTTTTCAAAAAGAAAAAATCACAAGATGGTTGTGTTGCCATCGTTCTACGAAAGGATTCGAACCTGGATGGCTTGTTTCAAAAGCATTCA
This sequence comes from Ceratopteris richardii, assembly GCA_020310875.1. Classification (NCBI taxonomy): domain Eukaryota; kingdom Viridiplantae; phylum Streptophyta; class Polypodiopsida; order Polypodiales; family Pteridaceae; genus Ceratopteris; species Ceratopteris richardii. Next base: position 89,419,314 of record CM035411.1, read on the forward strand.
TCTTAGAGCAGTTAACCCACATCATGTCATTGTAGAGGCTTCTAAAAAATACACATAATATTGTTGCAGGTTGAAGGTTTGTGGACTATTTTGACATTGTTTCCAAAAATTCCCCCTTCAATGTCATAATGGTACAAGGTTTAATAACCTGTGAAAATTCCACTAACTTTCTCTAGACAATGCTTTGATAAAAATATCTACAACATTTTCACTTTTATGTATCTAGACTAGCTCAGTGTGCTTCTTAGATATCTGTTCCCATATATAGCAGTAATGAACCTCTATCTGCTTTGTCCTAGCATGATGAAAATAATTCTTTGCAATAGCAATAGCACTCTAACTTGGCAATTGTAGGTTGTTTCTTGCATAACCAAGAGATAAGAAGATCTCCTAGAAAGAAACAATAGCCACTTGTGCTTCTTCTTGAGTCTTTATCACCTACCTAATAAGAATATGAACAACCTTTAAGTAAGAAATGTGAAGACTATAGAATTACCATAGCATAATTGGAAGTTCCCTTTAGATATATGAAACTTCACTTAAGTTATTTCCAATGAATCTTAAGCCAACTATGCAGGAACTTGGATACCTGCAAAATTGAAACTTGAACATCCAAAGGTGTATTAGATAGATATATCAAGCAAGCAAATGCTTGACTACAATGTAGCATCAAATGGTTTTGAATCTACTTTCGATTGTAATGACACATTGACATCTATAGGTATCTGCATAAGCTTGGACTCTATCATCTCAAACCTTTCGAATAAATTTCTCATTGTGTTTTTGTTGTGTCATGTAGATATACTCATCTCTGTATATGAATTCAATCCCAAGTTAATAATGCAAAATACATAAGTCATTTACATCAAATCTATGCTTAAGTTGTGATTTAAATCCCTCAAGGTCTAAATCCTTAGGACTTTTCATGATCATATCATCAACATATATGATAATAATAATCAACACATCTTTCTCAACCTTAACATAAAGAATGGGAGCTGCATGTGAGTTTTAAAAACCAATAGATAAGAGATAGATATGTATCTTTTCATACCAAGCTTTTGGTGCCTCATTTAGTCCTTACAAAGCTTTAATAATCTTGCACACTAAATGCTCTTTAGCTATATCTCCAAAACCTTTGGCTTGTGGAACATAAATATCTTCATGAAGATCAATATTAAGAAATGTAGTTTAGATATCTAGGTTGTATACCTTCCAACCACAGAATGTAGCTAAAGAAAGTACTCTCCTGACAACTGTCATTCTAGATGTAGGAGAAAAAATCTCAACATAGGCAATACCTTTATTTTGTGCATAACCTTTGAAAACTAATCTTGCTTTATACCTGTCTATGGTACCATCTGCTTTTCTTTTGATTTCAAATATCCACTTAACACCAATAGTTTTCTTACCTTTTGGTAACTCATAAAGCTTCCATATTTGATTCTTATGAATAGAATAAATTTATTCTTGCATAGCTTTCTTCCATACATGAATATGTAGTGGATTTTGAACACTATCTAGTTCATTCTCAACTGAAGTAAAAGCTAAAATATTATGAATCTCAAAATGTTCTACATAATTTCTGTGGTCTACTTGTTGTCTCCTTGTTTGACTTTTGGTTCTTCCAATGTATTCCTTTATACCACTCTCCCTCTAGGTTTGATATAATCACTTTGGAGTATTCTTAAAATGTGGTGGAATACTTCTTGGCTCTCAACATCTCTTTCTTCTGGAACTCTAAAACCTTCTCCAACTTCTGGAGTTGGAACTTCAAGAGGTATTGATGATGGACTAGGTACTGATGTAGGTAATGAAACTCTCTATTCACCTTTATTAAGTGCATCTCTTAGGGTTTGAGACAGTTCATCACTCCCCTTGTATGGTTCAATGTAAGAATCCAGATTCCTTCTAAAAATGCATAGCTATATGCTTTTATGAAATCTGGAATCTCTTTCTTCTTATCATAAATTTGGCTTTTTGCAATATATGTATTTTGAGAGTAGGATATCACCTCTATTTGGGACATAGAATCTATATCCTTTGCTTTCAATTGCATGCCCAATAAAGACATCTTTAATGGCTTTTACATCAACGTACCACAATCCTAGTTCTCAATGTGCACATAAGCTAGGGAACTAAATACTTTGAAATAACTCACATTCACTTTCTTCCCATAATAAGTTTCATACACTACAAGAAATAGGGGGCGTAGCGACGCCCCCGAATTGAAAAAAAAACAGGCATCGTCGCTTATGCGACGCTATCGTCACATAAGCGACGGTACATTTTTTCGATTTTTTTTTCTTCGACACCCATCGCATAAGCGATGCTACCATCGCATAAGCGACGCTAAATTAACAGCATCGCAAATATCATCGCTGACTAGCGACGTGATTAGTGACATTGGCAAACTGAAGAGCATCGCATATGCGACGGTTTGGAATGTAAAAAAAAAAATCATACACATAAACACATACACACTCATAGACACACACACATACACATAGACACACACACACACATATACACACACACATACAGACATAGACACATACACACATACACATGCATACATACATGCATACACATACACACATAGATACATACACACACATAGATACATACATACACATAAACACATACACACTCATAGACACATACACATAGACACATACACATACACACACATATACACACACACAAACATACACACATAGATACATACACACATAATGATACATACATACACATAAACACATACACACTCATAGACACACACACATACACATAGACACACACACACACATATACACACACACAAACACACATAGTCACATACACACATAAGAATGCATACACACACATACACATGCATACACACATACAAACACATATACATACACATACACACATACACACATATATGCATACATACACACATATATGCATACACAACATAGAGAGACATGCTCACACATACACATGCATGCATATATATACATACATAATGCATATGCATATGCATACATACATACATGCATACATACACACACACATATACACACACATACACACACACATATACACACACATACACACATAGACACATACACACATAATGATGCATACACACACATACACATGCCTACACACATACACACACACATACACACACGTACATACACACACACATGCATACATACACATACTTAATGCATACACACTTACATATGTACACGTATATATATTGATTTCTAACAATTTTGTTTTATATGTTAGGTATTATGGATCCCAGTAAAGAGAGAAAGGCGAAACTCACTCTCATAAAAAGTCTTATGAGAGCAAGAGTTCCGTCTGATACTCTAGGGGCCATAATGCGTGATTACTCAGAGATGTCTGAGGAGGAGCTAGATTATACGATCCAGATGCTTACCCAGCGATCAAACGAGGGCTCTTCTGTGGCTCCACATGCAAGAAGAGAGCTATCTGCTCATAGGTATGTTTTTTGTTCATAAACTTTTTTAATGATATTACAACACATATTTTTATTTATTTTTATCTATCTATTTTCAGGACACTTATACCACCTCCAAATTGTGATAGCAGAGCAGAGTTGCCTATGAGGACATGCATAGGCACCTTAGGAGTAGGGTGCGACATAGAGCTAGAGGGGAACATTGTGTACATAGGGAATGGATTGGAGTTCAAGAGAAGAATTCGGGCACTATGCGACTATTACCTGCGCTTTATCCACTTACCGTGGAAGTAAGTAAAAATTTTACATATAAATTGAAATAAATATCTTATGTTTTATTTACATTATGTTTTTTATTTTTGTAGTAAGCATGATGAGAGGGATAAAAAATATGTACTTCGTTCACTTGAGACAGAGTTTGGAACAGGATGGTCACTTAAGTGGTGTCTAAAAGAGATGCATACACTTATGGATCATCGTCGCGATAATGCACGGTATGCACTACTTTTATGTATATATATATGTGGATATGAGTATGTGTGTTTATGCATGTATGTATGTATATGAGAGAGAGAGAGAGAGAAAAGAGTGAGACTAGAGGTATAAATACACGCATACACACACATATACATCATACATACACATTTACACACATATACATATACATGCACATTTACACATACACACACATACACGCACATTTTTACACACATACACATGCATGCAGTTACACACATATAATGAATACACATAGACACATACACATACTCACATACACGTACACATACTCACATACACATACACATGCATAATCATATGTACACACACATAGACTCATATAATCATATTTACATGCATATATACATATACACATGCATATATACACACACAACACATGCATATGCACATATAGATACACATACATACACAACACATGCATACGCATAAATAAATAAATAAATCCTATTTCAAAAATCCTAAATTGAAAACACTAATTTTGATATTAGGGTTTTAAAACCCCTAATTTAAAAACTCTAATTCAATCTTTTAGCCATATGTTTGAAGTATATGTACACCTCCGATGTCCTACTAGAGAGATGTCTCTCCTTCCAACCTTATGCCTCTATATATAGCTACTCGAATCAACGAGGATCATAATATATATACATATATATATACACATCATGTAGATAGGATACATAAATATAAAATGGAGTAGATATATTATGCATCACACATACATGCCTAAATGCACACATAAATATATATGTACATACTAACATATTTACATGTACACATTTACACATAGAAATATATACATATATACATGTACACATCACATATACATGCCTACATGCACACATAAACATATATATACATGCATACATATTTACACATAGACACATATACATATATACATGTACACAATTATAACACTTGCATATATTACATGAATACATGAATATTTTACATAAATGCATATGCATATATACACATATATGCATATTTAACACATGTATACATATATCACACACATGCAAACACATACATATACATGAAATACATATATATGCATACTAACATATTTATACATATAATACACATGAATACACACACATATGCATACATACATGATAAAAATTTGCTCCTCGAAGATAAAACTATATATAAAATATTTAGGCATACCCCCGAGCTTCATGTTCTAACTTAGAAGAACATGATTTCATCTCTCTAGTAGGATTCATCGTTATTCAAGTTAATAAAAAAATCTATTATCTCATATCCATTCAGAAGCTTCAAGTTATTGATCTATAACTAGAGTAGAATTTACTATCTAATCTGCTCATATGTTTTCATTATTGCCATCATTTTGGTAAGACATCAATATAGTCTCATCTTCATTATCCTTATTGATTTCATTTATTTCTTCTATTGTTAAATCTATGTTCGTATGAATCACATCATCTATTGATGGATTAATATCTATTTCTGGTAATTCCTCTTCCTCATTAGTAGAATAAGCATGTAGAGAATTATCCTCTTCATAAAAAAGATTAGTATCATTATCACGTATAATGATTGTAATTTCTATTTCAGATGTTGATGTATCAGTATCTGATGTTGAATCATCAAGAGGAGTTTCTTCCATCTCTCTAACAATAAACTGTTCAAATAATGACCTACCTCTAGGTTGCACATGAATGACTTGCCACCAAGGATGAGCATCTGGGTTTTTATAAAAAAAAGCTTGTTCAATATGCCTAGGAAGAATATATGGTTCTTTAGTAGATCGCATTACCTTGGAAGAATCAATTGCCCAAAACCCAGATAATTCCTTTCTTAATGTGGAATAACTACCTTTATACTCCACTCGAAACCAGTCAACCTTCAAAAAGACCTATCAAAATGTATAACAACAAAAACCCATTATTAGGTGCTTAAAAAAATAACTAACTCTAAAAAAAATATATAAACTTTTTTCTACCTGTTTGAATGTACGAAATGAAATTTCATAGATACCAATTACAATAGTTCCTACGTAACCAAGTTCGCTATCTATAAGGTTCATGTCTTTTGAGCTAGCACGTGATAGTTGCTTGAAAGAAGCAACAATACTAGAATCCTCTGTTTTATGTAAAGAATCAATGGCTTTGATTCTAATATGCTATCCAAAAGCCCACATATTAGTGAACATTCGAGCATGCAAAATAAATTCAATTAGTAAATAGAAGTTCCAACATATATACATATATGAAAAAATAAAATATTATTTTAATAAAATTACCTTTCGTTCACAACCTATCATTAACTCTCTTTGCTCATCTGAGATTTCTTCATTATTTGCGTTGGCACATTGCAAAAGACTATATAGCCGATCCGTGAAAGAAGGTATATCTGTAATCTCATTATTATCGAGATTACGTCTAGATCTTTTGTTTTTTTGCCTTTTACTTCGGAGATTTTGAAGTTCCTCGTACTCGCTAAGGAATGCTTGCATGCATTTGCTATTATATGCTACAAAAGTAGAAACATCATTTTTTTCTTGAAATGTAAATAAGAATGGAACCCCCTTACCTGATAATACCTCATCTGTTATTTTTGAAGAAGACTCGTTGGTCCATGCACGTGGAGCTTCTTCATAAACTCTTTCAAGGTACTCATTAACGTAATACATGCACTCTTCAAGCATCCAACCATGGATCCTTCTGGTTTTGCTCTTTGTGGAACATAACCTTTTAGTATTCCCATAAATCGCTCGACCCAAAACATCCATCGAGTGTTGAGAACACCTGCAATCTCTATCTCATCTACAAGATCGACTAATAAATGAACCTGAATATCAAAAAATGAAGTAGGAAGTTCTTTCTCCATCAAACATAGTAGCTCTTTGCATTCACATTTTTTTTGTGGGATCGAGTTTTTGTCGATCTCTTTGGATGTAATCCACCTATACATATCATAAAAACAATTATAAAGAAGTTAATTAACAAATAAAAGATATCCAATATTCATACATATTAAATATAAAAGTATTCCATAAGTACTCATGCTTTGAACATAATGTGAAAGTCGATGCCAATCTCCCCATCCATATATAGGACCACAAAATGACATAAGAGTGACTTCAGAGTTTGGAGGCACATACAAATCCTCTACAATAAAGAGACCACAACTAGCATTACTAATAGTGGATGGCGCAATCATATAGCGATTACCCCAAAAGTTGAAAACCTCTCCATCTAAAGGAAGTGGTCCTCTTTTCCATCCTCCATATCTTCTTCTATCATATGTTTGTACTAAAGAACGATCACGGGCTGGCAATGGATAATCTCCAGCCGTTTCATTCTCTAAACCAGGAGGTAGAGGATTTCTAGAAACCTCTGCTTGTAATTGATGAACAGCAAGTCCATGACGTGTACGAGGTATATTAACATTATGAGAAAAATCATCATCATCATCATCATCGAGCAAGTATTCCTGTATATCAACAATAATTTGATTTTATATATGGTTTTTAAATAAAAATAATGACATTAATATATATAGAAAATACATACCCAAGCATTATCACGTTGACTAGGTGATGGTGCACGCTCAAAAGTACCATACTCTGCCTCATGTTCAATACATTCCAATCGTGGTCTTCGATACATGCCATAACAAGAGTTACACCAACATATAATATGCTCTTCATAGTAAAATTCATCATAATTCCTATCGGAGGACACATGTGAAGTTGTTGCATGGGTAGGAGGTGGTGGAGTACCCTCTGATTGATCAGAATGTGCACATAATAAGAAACAAAAACAAAAAGTTATGTATCCATCAAATATATTTAAAATTAAATATTTGATATACTTACAGTATAAAGTCGTTGCACGATGAGGAGACGGTGGTGGAGTTCCATCTGATTGATCATAATCTACAAATAATGGTATTTGATATTAATAATCTGATTATCTACATACGCAAAAAATTCACATATACATATTTACACACACATATTCACATATACACATTTACACATACACACATATTCACATATGCACAACTACACATTATTGTGGGATAAATGCATGTATTTTGTATGAATGAGTGTATATGCATGCATGTGTGTGTACATATATATGTGGATATGTATATGTGTGTTTATGTTATATGTATGTATATGTGTACATGTATACATATATGTATGCGTATATGTTTGCATGTATATGTGTATGTGTGTGTATATATGTGTATGTATTCTGATTTTTTTTTCTATTTGAGATTAAATTAGCAGGAGATATTGTATGGTCGAAAAAAATAAGAGGCGAGCTAACATACCGCCTGAGTCGTGGCAGATTTTTCGTAGACAGCTACGTCTTCAGGAGTCATCTCCTCAATAGAAGGTACACAAATTAATAGTTTATATTTATAATTTTTATATATTTTAGTAATCTTTTACATTTAATTTATGTATTTTTTTTCTTGAATAAATAGGCTGCTGCAAAGAAGAGAGTGGAGTCGGGCCACACATCGCACCTAGGCCAAATGGGCCATAATGGTTTTGTAGCTACGTTTGTAAGTATATGTGTTATTGTGAGTATATTTTTTATTTTAGTTAAAATGCAAGCAACTAATGTTTTTTATTTGTTTCATTGCAGTGGAAGGATTATGGCCGATATCCTACGAAACATGAGATTGAGTATGCTACACATTTTGGATATCGGCGTTTGGGCGAGTATATGCAAGATCATCCTGATGCCTTTGTGAGTATTTTTAAATTTTATATAATTATTTTGTTTTTATGAATGGTTTAATTATTTTATTTATTTATGTTTGTTATATGTAATACAGGAGTATTATGGAGAGACAAATATGGATGAGGTGAAGAGACAGACACAGGAGGGACGATCTCGATCGTCACAAGGTGATCATGACGATGAGGATGAGGAAGATCAGGATGATCATGATATTGCTGATGATGATGATGATTAGGATTTTAGTTGATTATGACATTGGATTATATGTATTTACATTGATATATATATATATATATATATATATATATATATATATATATATATATATATATATATATATATATATATATATATATATATATTATCTATATATTTTTCATTTTAGTTATGTTTTGAATTGTGTGTCTGGTATTAAGTAATGAAGAGTTTTGTTCTATTGATTGTTATTATTCTTTATATTAAGCATGTGTTTTAATACTTTAATTACATAATTCATTCATATTTGTGTATCTAAGTGTATATGTATGTATGTGCATGTGTATGTGTGTGTATATGTATGTATGTGCATGTGCATGTGTAAGTGTATATGTGTGTATGAGTATGTGCATGAGTATGTGTATATGTAGGTATGTGCATGTATGTGTGCATGTGTATATGTGTTTTAATACTTTAATTATATAATTCATTCATATATGTGTACCTAAGTGTATATGTATGTGTGTGTATATGTATGTATGTGCATGTGTATGTGTGTATATGTACGTATGTGCATGTGCATGTATAAGTGTATATGTGTGTATGAGTATGTGCATATGCATGTGTATGTATGTGTATATGTATATGCATGTATATGTATAACTCTATGTGTATATGTGTGTATGTGCATGTCTATGTGTATATGTAGGTATGTGCATGTGTGTGCATGTGTATATGTGTTTTAATACTTTAATTATATAATTCATTCATATGTGTGTACTTAAGTGTATATGTATGTGTGTGTATATGTATATATGTGCATGTGTATGTATGTATGCGCATGTGCATGTATAAGTGTATATGTGTGTATAAGTATGTGCATGTGCATGTGTATGTGTGTGTATATGTATATGCATGTATATGTATAACTCTATGTGTATATGTGTGTATATGTGTATATGTAGGTATATGCATGTGTGTGTGCATGTATATGTGTATATGTAAGTATGTGCATGTGTGTGTGCATGTGTATATGTGTTTTAATACTTTAATTATATAATTCATTCATATGTGTGTACCTAAGTGTATATGTATGTGTGTGTATATGTATGTATGTGCATGTGCATGTGTGTGTATATGTATGTATGTGCATGTGCATGTATAAGTGTATATGTGTGTATGAGTATGTGCATGTTCTTGTGTATGTGTTTGTATATGTATATGCATGTATATGTATATGTGTGTATATGTATATGTATATGTATATGTATATGTATATGTATATGTATATGTATATGCATGTGTATGTATATGCATGTATATATGTATGAAACATGCATGTGTATGTGGATGCATTTCCATTTGCATCCATGTGCATGCATGTGAATGTGCATGCATGTGGATGTGCATATACATGTATTTGCATATATGTTAATGTGTGTATGTATATATATATATATATATATGTGTGTGTGTGTGTATATGCAATAATGCATGCATGTAAGTCTTTTTATGTGGTTTTAGGAATGTTTGTGCATATGCATGTGTATATGTGTGTATGTCTAAGTGTATGTGCACATGTATCTGTGTGTATATATGTGTGTGTATGTGCATGTGTACATGTGTATATGTGTGAAAGTGCATCTTCATCATGTATAAGTGTATAAGTGCATATCAATAAGTGTGACTATGCTATGTAATGAAAATGTCACAATTCAAATGATATACAAAGAATAGAAATTGTACTTACAATTGTTAGCCATACTTTTTGCTTGGTTAGCTTCTTGAATAACCTGCAATAAAGAGAGAGAGAGAGAGAGAGAGAGAGAGAGAATTCAAAGAGAGAAAGATGTAGAAAGAGAGAAACAGAGACAGAGGGAGACAGTAAGAGAGAGCTTAGGCAAAACAACAATTTTGCATATACTTGCTTCAACTCGTAAGCACAGCGCAATTGCAAACGTTGGAGAGCTCTTCGATCGGATGCGTGAAAATGCCGATCGAAGAGCCTCCAACGTTTTAATTTTTGTCCGTCAACAGATCGTCGTGTAAGCGATGCTGGTCGTTGTTGCATATGCGACAGCTTTTTAGCATCGCTTATGCGACGGTAATGATCGTCGCCTATGCGACGTAGAAGAGCGTCGCTTATGCGACGCTGTTAAATAGCATCATGTTAACGACGCTGTATGGGAGCATCGCAGTCCTGTCGCGCCACAAGTCACAAAAACCGTCATTTTTTTCGTCGTTTAATCGACGGTCCGCGCGTGACGCTAATTAGGATGCATGTTGCAATTTTATAGCAACGAAATTCTGTCGCCTTAACCGTCGCTCTACGCCCGTATTCCTTGTAGTGATAAGGTGTGATAACCTTTAAAGCTTTTGTGGAAGAACTATTCATAATGTGATTAGGTGTATGTATTGCATCATACGAAAACTTGGGAGAAAGCTTTTTGGATGACATCATACTACACATCATTTCAACAAGTATCCTATTCTTTCTCTCGGCAACACCATTCTATTATGGCATGGATGAGAGATACCTTTGTCTCCAAGAAAAGACTTAAAGTCTTTAGACATGTACTCTGCTCCTCCATCACTTCTCGAAATCTGGATCTTTGACTGATTTTCATTTTCAAACATAATTAAGTATTTCTTTTCTAAAAGTAGGAAAAACCTCTAACTTCACTTTAAGATCGTAAATCCATGGATATCTTGAGAAATTATCAATGAAAGTAACAAAGTACCTCAAACCTTGAATAGAATCTATTCACATTAGACCATTCACATCTAAATGTATGATCTACAACTTCCTTGTGGCTAAGATGTATCCATGCTTTTTGAAAGGTAGTTTGTGAACCTTTCCTTCAAGAAATTCTTCACATGACTCTACATCATCTAGTAAAGCAAAAACAGGAAAACTCTCCACCATACCTTGATCTTTGGTATGCTTGAGAGCTCTGTAATTGATATGAAAAAATCTAGCATGCCATAACTTCATGTTCTCCTTAGGTGTTTTAGACCTAGCAACATTTGCATGCCTTATTCTAGACAATGCAAACATGCAACTTTTGTTTTCACCTTGAAGTAGACAATGCTCTTCATTAGGTGAGAGGGTATGACATGAATTTTTCTTAAAAACAAGTTTATAACGATTTGACAAGAATGTAGAGATGGAGAGCAAATTCTTCTTCATCTTTGGAACATAAAGAACATTGGAATTTTGAAATTTCCACTTGCTCTTGACTTTAGGTTTAGTTCTCCAACACCTACAACATCCAAATCATGACCATCTACAATGGTCACTCTTCCTCATGAAGATTTAAAAAGGCAAGAAAATACCTTTCTACAACCTCTCATATGCTAAATAGCTCTATAATAAAATAATCCAAGGATTATCTATGATTGCATTTAATGCTACATGATCAAAAGCTACCTCGTCAATAGTAACACAGGCATAAGATTCTTCCTTCGAAGATTTAGATTTTGGATCATCTTTAACAATATTACCTTATGCTTTCTTCTTCTTTCCCTTTGATGATGATAACATGGCTTCACCATTCTCTTCCATAACTTTTTGTTAATCTTCATCTTGAAGTAATAGGAACTGCAACTCTTCAAATGAAAGTTCTCTATCTCTTATAGAAAGAGATAAAGTAGTAATAAAGGAACAATATGTAGATGGAAGTGAGTTTAGAAGTGTGTTTACCATCTACTCAACTGAAATATTTACTCCAACATTGAGTAATTGATCTCGTAAATCTTTGACATTCAAAATGTGTCACTGAACTAATTCACCAACTTTCATCCTTGTGTTCGCTAGCTGTCTCCTAAGATGAGCTTTCCTAGCAAGATTTCCTGCCCTCATAGAGATTCCCTAACTCCAACCAAGCCTGTCCACAGGTTTTGCATGACCTGATTTGAGGTATAATATGCCTCTTGACTCCCATAGCAATACATGAAAGTGCTTGCGCATCCACTGAATCCCATCTAGATTGCTCTTTTGTGGGAAATAATATGGTAGTGGTATGGACTCCTAAGGATGAAGTAGCTCCTTCTTCTTCTTCACTAACCTCCTATTGAGCAAAAATAAGAACAACAAGTCTTTTCGAAGATGAAGTAGCTTCTTCTCCCACATAAGTCCTTTGATACTAATAGATTCATCATCATACAACTCCACATTGGATAATTAGACATTCATTCAAGCTTGTTTTTCATTCTCAAGTCTATAATCACTCATCTTGTTAAGGGTGTTTGTCAACTATGCTTTGATACCAAATGTTGGAAGTGGAGTGGGCCTTAATAACAATAATAATCACACGTTATAGGATCTTCCAACACATGAACCTTAGCATACACACCTTAATACTAAAAAAGAGAATGAGTGAGAGATAGGGAGAGAATAGACAAATTTTCAAAGTGTACAGTAAGCTAGGATGCTCACCTACACTATCTTATATTCCAATGTCAAATTACAATGTGTGAATATTATACAAACTGACAATATCTAAATCTAGGCAGAAATAGGGAACTAGATACAAGAAATTATGTGTATAGTACCAAAGAGGTTTGAAAAGTGTGTGTGTGTGTGAATATGGAGAATATGAATAGTTTATAAATATTTTAAAACAAACCCGAATTCTGAATCTAGGTTTTAGAAACCCTAATAAAAACTAGTGAATGAACAAGTGAGAATAGATGTTGACTTGTTACTCACAATATATCAGCAAGTGATGCTCATGGTTGGCTGAAACTAACTACTTCAAGTAACCACCAAATGTGGAGCACAACTCGTCCAAGTGTGTAAGAACACTCCGTCGAAGTAGATGACCTCCTCCTTGAACATCTTCAATAGTGTGTAGCTTGAATTGATGCTTGACAATAAGCCTAGGCGTCTTCTTATATAGCTTTGAAGCCCTCATATGATTTGTCAATGAAAAGCATGCGATAACTTTTGCATAAATCAATGTGCTAGTTGAAAAAATACGAACCTTAAAAGCATTCACTAGATTTAGAAAAATTTCCTAAAAATAGCGAAGGTAATTTTCTATCTCCATAATTTTCTTTATAAAAAAATCACAAGACCGTTGTGCTGCCTCCATTCCATGATGGGATTCAAACCCGGATGGCTTGTTTCAGAAATGTTTGTCTTGGAATACTTAACCCATGTTGTCGCGTTGTCGAGGCTTCTAAACAATACACATAGTATTGCTATAGGTTGAAGGTTTGTGGAATATTGTGAGATTGTTTCCAACACATGCACACATGCATGCACACATGCATGCACACATACACACACACACACACACACACACACACACATATATATATATATATATATATATATATATATATATATATATATATATATATATATATGTGTGTGTGTGTGTGTGTGTGTGTGTGTGTGTGTGTGTGTTTGTGTGTTAAAAAGCAGGGGGTTAGATGGCCAACATGGCAGGGATTGTAGAGCCCAAAGGACCACTACGGAACAACTTGGGAAGGAATGGCCCTAACAGTAGACAAGGAAACCAATTTTTGTGTCTAGAGACCCAAATTCCACCAAGAACGCCCAAAGGCCAGGATCAATGAGTCATTAAAGATCACAAGCATCACTTCATGACTTAAATCAACTATCCTTTAAAAAAGGCTATCTGCCATAGATCATTTCATGCTCCAAGGGGATGAGCACATTTTGATGGGGTCGATTGCTCAGCCCCCATCTTCGAGGGGAGCATACACACTCCTCTGCCTGTGCGCACTAGAGAAGATCCAATAAATTTCTATGAATTTGTTACATGATTCAAGAGTATGCTAACATAATCAAAGATGTTATACACCAGAAAATGAATTCTATTCGTTTACATATTCAAGTCTTGGTGGATCCGAAATAAAGAGGACTGCTACATTTTTAATCCCATACAATGCACATACACATTGTTTTTCTTAGCTTCATATAATATTGTTATATTTATGCATGTTTGGGCAACAATTTGGATTCAGAATTCCATCTGATCCCTATTCAGACTTTCTGAACAAATCCATGAGTTGCTTGAACTTCACTACTCACGAAATATACATAACATTGTTAAAGTCTCTCAGTTATTGAGTGTTTAGAATGAAACGTTCTTAAAAGGAACATTTGTTTGTTTTATCAGTAAATATTGTTTGTAACGTTTTGTATGCATTGTATAACTATAAATATATATAAATAAATAAATATATATATGTGTGTGTGTATGTATGTATGTATATATACGCGGGAGTAATGAGCAATACCTGGGAATTGTTGAGTAGAATATAATTTCTTTAGTCTCACCACGGAGAAATCTTATGCTAGCTAACCATGATGCAAGACCGTAAATCCCCTTGATTTTCGGATGTTGGCGACAATATTAAGCAAACTAAAGGATTGAGACTTCTTTTATTAAAATGTATCTGTTTGGACGAATTGTTTGATGAAATAGCATTGCATATTTGTAAGATTATCAGTATAAGGACTGAAGATTTTTGGTGAAGTATCTCTGTATCTTTGAAGATTTAGCGTGCTTTTCAATCATTAAGTTCAAAATATGAGGTTTTTTTTTTTTTTTCTTTTTTTCCTTTGCGCTCAAGCCTGACATGTTCTTCATTACTGGACGAATATATTTGGTGGAAAGCTATCCTTAGATGTTTGCCTTACAATATTTGGATCTGGTTTTATTGTTAACTATATATATATGGATATAAATATACATATATTTAAACGTATATAATTACGCTGATATACTTTTGGATAACATTATAGGTATATAAATTTTGAATGTTTATGGATATAAGATTTTAGTAATAAATACATTAATCTGAATGTAAGTGAACGATAGCATGATTCTTTTGGTTTGAAAATCATTAAATCCTTGTGTTGTTGACATTAGGTCCTTTTGATTTTAACAATTAGTAGAAATATGTACAGAGTGTGAAGCATATTTTCAAAGTGCAAAGAAAATCTTAAAAGTGTGATGTATCTTTCTCAGGAGTTTAAATATTAACTAGACATTGTTTTTCATCTGATTTTCCCTCCTTCAAAACAGTTTAAAATTTCTAAACTCCAAAATGCATTTTTTTGCATCGACCTTTCCCATAGTTTAGAGGAAGTACATAGTAAGAAGCTTGAATAGAACTAAAAAATAATCAAACCCAAGCTATCTTACACACTAGTGGCCATCCATTTAAAGGATAATAAAGTATCAATGCCAATATACCTTTCATCTCGATCAACCACTCTTTTGGAGGGTGTCCAAAGTTCATGGCACACCGCTCCCTATTCCTCCTCAGCAAAAGAATGTCCAATCATAAGAGGTATCCATCCTTTAGGCATCACAAAGTGTTCGCATCGAGAACAACAAGCTCAAATCCAAGTGGGTTCCACATGAGGGGGAGGATTGTTTACCTCCTTTTTAACATGCTATAGGCCAGCAAGTTCCGCCCCTGCTTTGTGGGATGGGGGGGATCCCAAGGGCACTAGTCCCATTCATTTGTAACTTCTTTTTTTAATTAAAGTCTAGGAGAGTAGGCCATGGCCGAACTTCCTTATATATATATATATATATATATATATATATATATATATATATATATATATATATATATATATATATATATATATATATATATATATATATATATATATATATATATATATACATATACATATACATATACATACATACATACATACGTACATACGTACACACACACACACACACACACACACACACACACACACACACATATATATATATATATATATATATATATATATATATATATATATATATATATATATATATATATATATATATATATATATATATATATATATATATACCTTTCATCTAAAGATTTGTACATATCATTTAGTCATTTTATAGATACATATATATATATATTTAGGATATATGATCGATGGATATATTTTTTCCTTTTTTTGAGCATATGGGCTTGCTAAGGTGTTCTAGATATATTTTTCTAGTGATGTGTATGAACACACTTAGTATCAATAGGACACTTTTTTTCCTCTTTAGGAGATTTGCTTCCCCGAGCTTGTATATATGCTTATAACCTTAATGGGTCACTTATCTTTGTACATTGAGTTGGTAATACCACCTATATTGTGTTGTGCTCCAATATTCTTCCTATTCCTTGTGTTTTTTATGTTCTTTCGTAGACCTTAAACTCCAACAATTGGTATTAGAGCAGGTCCCACTTCATCAAGGGTGTAGTGGACACCCCTCTTGTCATAGTGTGAGAATCACACAAACATTTTTGAGCATACTCGGGGCAATTAGGAGTTTAAAACAACTTTGTTTTGTTGCTTTGAGATTTTCATCTAAGCTTGTTTTGAGCTCCAAATGCACTATCATAGTGATTGTGCAAACAATTCTATCTTTTTGTATATAAAGGTTTGGATTTCCCAATACAAGAACCTTGAAGTTTGTTATAGGCTTAATAGAGCTTGAAAGAGTGTTTCTATTCTATGTTTTGAGATACAATCAATTTTCTACATCATGGTATTTAATGGCTAACCATGGTTGAAAGCGGTGATGTATTTTGTGTGTTGGTTGTATGGTAATAATTACCCATTGTGGGCATATATAATACATCATAAATTGGTAGCAAAAGGGCTATGGAATTTTGTGTATAATGTTCAAAACTTTCCTACTACACCTCCAAATACAATTACTCAAGGTGATGCAGATGGCATTGAAGATTATGATGTTCAAATTCTTGTTCATCTTGTCTTTATTTCTATAACTACTATAGAGAAACTTGGATGGGATCGCTTAGATGCTAAGGAACATGCACTAACAACTTTTTCTATCAAAGGTGCCATTATCCCTCACATTCGCTCTTGCAAGACAACAAAGGATGCTTGGGATACACCTACAACTTTATACCAATAAAAGAAATGAGGCTTGTTTTTCTTACATCCAAAAATACTTGGAGACAAAGCATATTAATGAAGGCTGTCCTATGGATATTTTTTTGACAAAGATCAAAGATTTGAAGAAACAATTGATTTTTTTAATGATTTTTTACTAGATATTTCACTTGTGCAAATTGTTCTTAATGGTCTTCCATATTTGTATTATAGTTTTGCTTCTACTCTTTGATTATGATGAAAGGCAATCCAAATGCCTTAACATTTGAAGAGTTAATCTACGTTTTGCTGTATGAAGATCAGTTCAAGTAGAATAGGTCAATTTTACATTTTGTAGATCAAGCTTTCCTAGCTAGTTAGAAGGGCAAAGGTAAATGGATCTCATCTACTAGTAAGGAAAAATCTCCTAATGCTACATAGTCAAAGAAGGAAGGAAAACATGAGAAGAAAATAGAGAAAACAGAAAGAGTTTTGCAAATTCTATAAGGGAAGTAATCATTTCATAAAGACTTGTCCAAAATCGGCTGCAAAAGAAGCAAAGAAGAAAGAGGTTGGAATGGTTGTTGTAGGGGCATCTACACATAAAACAGAGTTTGCTAATCTTGTGCAGAATGAAGAATGGGTGTTTACTATTGTTTGAAGCTATGAACCATCTTCACATGAGTAGTGTATATCTTCAATAGGCTCAGATGTTTGGTACTTCGATAGTGGGGAAACTAAACATGTTACCTTAGAGTGCAATTTCTTTAGTTCACTTGAGCATACCCCTAAAAAGTTTGACCTGGTCAAACCTACAAAATTCACATCGAGGTAGACATTGTTTTTTTTTATATTTTTCCTCTGGTTGATTTTTTAAATAGCTTAAGAGCACTTAGACATGTTTAAAACATGCTAAAATGGACAGAAAATTGAGACAAAAACAAGAAAACATAGACCAAGAAAGATGGTTTCTCATTAACTATAATGATATTACATAGAAAAGGGCCTATTTTGAGTTAAAAATCTCTTAAATGCATGACCATTTCTTATTCTAAGTTCTAGAAACAACCTTTGATTGTGGGGTTTCTCTTTTCGCATGTATATGAAAAAGCATGTTATAAAAAAAGTAAATATATCCTCCAACGCATCTTCCAATGCAAGGAGGGCACTCCTATAACTATTTTCACTATTTAAGAACAAACAACTTTGACAATGATTAGATTTTTGTTCTTTTGATATTTTCATATCTTTCTTAACACCATAGTCCCTGATGTGTACTTGTATTTTCTTGTGTTTGAAGGATGTGGTGGTGGCCATGGCACACATATCCAAGGTGCACAATCAGCTTTGATTTTCTTCGTTCTCTTTATTTATCCAATTGCTCTATGGTTGTAAAGCTTCCTTATGTTAATTTCTTTGTTGTTGCTCTTGTGGTTGTATCCCTTGCCTTTGTTCTTGTTGATTCTCATGCAAATGAATGATATCTTGTAATGTGAGGATCCACATCACCTATACTACTTGATTTTCCCACTCTTTTCTTTTAGGTGAATCTCACATATAAAAACAAACAAGGTACACAATTTGAAGATATTTAGAAGAATATTTAGAAGATAGTATTCTAGCTTCTTTTTTGTAAAAATAATAGATTGCTTTAGAAAGCGTCATTCAAGAGAATGAACACTAGATTGGGTACAATCTCCCCTACATACTCTAATGGACGAGTCTATGAGAGCATGTATATTTATAGGTATTTTTCATTACATCCTGAACAGAAGATACATGAGGGTGGTGCTTCATCACTCACTTGAATCTCAATGGATTCATCAGACATCACTAACTCCACATTATGATCATTTGATTTTTGCATATCATTTACAATCACATTAAGTTATAGTTCTCCAATTCCATGCATGTGTTTTTACATGGAACGTGCTTATGATTGTTTAGTGATGGGACATGTGACATGCCCTCCATGTCTATTTTATTCTTATCAATGATCAACTGGGTGGAATAATGGAATATTAAATGGATTTTAATGCCTTGAGGTATTTAATGTGATTTGTGTTTGATTTAGTAGGTGAAGACTCATGAGGGTGTGAATGCATGCGGACTTATTCAGATATTTTTGAAGATATTTAGAAGATAGTATTTTAGTTATCTTTTGTAAAAATAATGGATTGCTTTAGAAAGTGACATTTAAAAAAAAAATAGTAGATTGCTTTGAAAGCGACGATTTTGTAAATAAAGCAAATTTTCACAAATGCATGGACACAGAGGATAGTAGAGAAAAAAAATCTCACAAAAGCATAAATAGAATGGAAAGAAACAAAAGACTCAACACTAGATTGGGTACAATCTCCCCCTACATACTTGATGGATGAGTCTATCAGAGCATGTGTATTTATAGGTATTTTCATTACATCCTGAATAGAAGATACATGAGCATGGCACTTCATCACTCACTTAAAAAATCTCAATGGACTCATCAGACATCACTAACTCCACATTATGATCATTTGATTTTCCCATATCCTTCAAAGTCACATTAAATTCTAGTCCTCCAACTCCATACATGTGTTTTTGCTTGGGACATGCTTATGATTGTTTTGTGATGGGACATGTGACATGCCATCCATGTCTATTTATTCTTATCAGGTGAGGTCAATCACTCATCATCTGGGAGGCATGTTATACTTTATGGAATAATGGAATATTAAATGGATTTTAATGTTTGGAGGCTTTTAATGTTATTTGTGTTTTGATTTAGCACGTGAAGACTCATGAGGGTGTGAATGCATGTGGAATTATTCACATATTTTGTAAGATATTTAGAAGATATTATTTTAGTTATTTTTTGTAAAAAATAATAGATCACTTTAGAAAGCGATGTTTTTTGTAAAAATAGTAGATCACTTATAAAGTAATGATTTTGTAAATAAAGTAGATTTTTGTACACCCATGTATGGATAGGATAGTAGAGAAATAAAATCTCACAAAAGGATAAATAGAATAGAAAGAGACAAGAGACGAAACACTAGATTGGGTACAATCTCCCCCTACATACTCTGATGGATGTGTCTATTAGAGCATGTGTATTTATAGGTATTTTTCATTACATCCTAAATGGAAGATACATGAGGGTCATAGTTGATCAATCACTTGAAGAGTCTCAATGGATTCATCAGACATCACTAACTCCATATTATGATCATTTGGTTTCTGCATATCCTTCACAATCACATTAAATTCTAGTTCTCCGATTCCCTGCATGTGTTTTTACATGGAACATGATTATGATTTTTCAGTGATGGGACGTGTGACATGCCATCCATGCCTATTTTATTCTCATCAACGAAGGTTAGTTTCTCACCAACTTGAAGGCATGTTATACTTTATGGAATATTGGAATGTTAAATGGATTTTAATGTCTTGAGGCTCTTAATGTGATTTGTGCTTTGATTTAATAGGTGAAGACTCATGAGGGTGTGAATGCATATGGACTTATTTGGATATTTTTGATGATATTTAGAGGAATATTTAGAAGATAGTATTTTAGTCATTTTTTGTAAAAATAATAGATCGCTTTAGAAAGTTGTAAAAATAGCAGATTGCTTAGAAAGCGATGATCTTGTAAATAAAGAAAATTTAGTAAATGCACATTTTTTGAAGCACCATCCTCATGTATGTTCTACTCAAGACGTAATGAAAAATACCTATAAATACACATGCTCTAATAGACTCATCCATTAGAGTATGTGGGGAGAGATTGTACCCAATCTGGTGTTCGATCTTTTGTCTCTTTCTATTTTGTTTATGCTTTTACGAGATTCTGTTTCTATATTATCCTCTGTGTATGTGGATTTGCGAGATCGGATGAACACACATTAGCATCTTGATGAAATTTCTATGTTTAATAAATATCTTAGCAACAGGTAGAAATGCAAGATAATTTGAAGGGCTCTTATAATAAATATCTTAGCAACAGGGTGAAATTTAAGATCATTTTGAAGGCTTGTTGTCCCCTCTTGTTGGGAGCTCTTTCTCTTTTGACAAAACAATCACCTTCTAAATAAAGCTACATAGAGTAAGAAAAAACATCTACAATATGGTTTCAAGAAATACTAAGGGTATAGAATAAACACTTACTTGCTTATTGACCTTTGGCCTTCCAAAAATGGGCACAATTTGAGGGCCTTTGTTGTCAGTCTTTCTTCATGGCATTTGAAAGTTTCGCCAAAGATCTCCTTGAATTTGTCATCCATTCTATACATCAACATGCATTTCGCCAAACCCTTGGCTTTCCATTGACCTTCATTGTGCCCTTTTGCACTCTCCTCTCATAATCATGATAGATATCTTGACTCATATGCATTTGATCTTTTCATATTTTATCTAAATTTAATTTTGGATTAAACATTTTGTAATAGATATGGAAGTATTTTGCGGATCCAAGACTAATGAGGTAGTTCAAAAGATTCACGTTCATATCCTCATCCATCACTATTGCTAAAATATTCTGACATCAACATTAGGAACTTTTACTTCATGTTTGGGAAACACTATTCTTTGTTGCAACACGAGATTCTCTCGAGAATACCTCAGTGTGATCCATGAATACTCTTTATAGGACTTGAGAGGCTGAAACACAAAGGGATAAAAGTGTGCAATGCGTTTTAAAGAACATGGTAACGTCCTCCAAGACCTCGGATGTAGTTCTCTCTCTCTCTCTCTCTCTCTCGCTCACTCTCTCTATTTTGTGTGTTTTTTTTGGCACCTCTTGTCATGATTTACATAAATCTTATGTAGTCAAGACCTTGAAATTTGCATGCATGATGCATAACGTACACGATCTATGTGCATAGCTTGAAGCTAGAGAAGATGGGAG
The DNA here is from genome assembly GCA_020310875.1 of Ceratopteris richardii. Lineage (NCBI taxonomy): Eukaryota > Viridiplantae > Streptophyta > Polypodiopsida > Polypodiales > Pteridaceae > Ceratopteris > Ceratopteris richardii. Next base: position 89,442,011 of record CM035411.1, read on the forward strand.
AGGAGAAGGTACCTTGTGCATCATGATGAATTGTGATTATTCTCTTGTGTGCAAAGAAAAGCGATGGCCTTGAGACTTGTGCCTTTCATAAAGGTCGTGCCCCATCAAATTCATGCACCAAATTACAATGAAATGATATCCAATCATACATCACCATGTGGCATGGTCAACAACCATTGAAAATCATGAGAACCACTCGTATATAACCAAATAGTGTTGGGAGACCTTGTCGTTATTGTGTGCGGTTACCTCTTACAACTCCTTTCACCAGGCATCATTGAAGTGCACATGCCCATGCCCATGTTTGAAGAGCCATGGACTAACGATACCTCAATTGCTCAATGCTAGAAGAATTCACAGTCTCTCTTAGGTGAGCAAGCGTGCTTTGTTAAGTAATTGTGAATATGGTTAACTCTTCTGACTATTCAAGACAGTGGCTTTTGGTTGTCACCTTTCAAGACATTGGCATTTACAATATAGTCCACTATAAACCATTACTCCTACCTCAATACAATTTTAGGGGATCTCTTGTACATACTTTGTAACCATCTTATTTTCCTAAAGCTTACTATGCTTATAAGAGAATGAGAATACAAATTTATGGGAGCAAGTCATCTTCTTGATTGCATATTGTGTAGCATCTCATTGATAACATTCTCAAATGAAACACTATTCCACCCACTATAAAGAAATCCTACAAGATCTCCTTGGCCATTGTTTGTGCATAGATAATCTTCTAAATAAGGGTGCGTCTTTCACACCTAGTACTGCTTTGGTAACTACCTCTACTATGCTAACTTGCGTGATTTTGGCTACATTGGAATGGGTTTTTGGGAAATCTCTATTCAAATGGTATTTTCCACAATCAAGATAAGGTATCTGAGAAGTTCCCTAGGGTAGTGGATGAAGGCATCATTAGTAAAGTGATCACCTTGAAAATGAAAACAAAGGCTTCTAGTGTCTTGTGCTCTAACATAACAATCTATGGGTTTGGGATTTGTATTGGCATACGTCATGTTGGTATATCCATGTTCCGAGATGCCTTATGATGGAAGATCCTCATCTTGATAAGCCTCTCGATGTCTACGGGACCAATGTAGTAGGATGGTCTATTCTTACCATGTGTAGAATAAAAACTATTTGCATTATGGTCATTTTTTGTGGTCAAAGAGGACATTAGAACTAATGCTCCATCTAGGTTATCCTCTAAACTAGCACATGTAATGAGACTATGTTAGCGGGGGAGGCGAATTTTTTCATAGTACAAGTTATAGTGGCCTAATATGGAGTCTCAAACCTAGGATATGGTTCAATTTGGTATGATTGTTAATAGATTTATTTTCATCGATAAGCATGTTGCTATTGATAAGCATTGGGGTACTAGTTATGACACCTATAGGTTTGATTTTATCTCCATCACACAATTTTCCTATTATAGAGGTAGTAAGGTGTTGTACATGGATGTATTTCCTCTCTAAGGTGCAACATAGAGATCCGTGTTTGGAAAATTTTTGTGCTTGCATGGGGAAAGAATTGGCCATATGATTAGCTCCACACATGTAGCAATGCTATTAGGTGGAAATTCTGTTTGTAGGTTGCCTCCTCACTTCTAAGCTACTAACTTAACTAACTTATCCAGTGATGAAGAAGAATTTGTAATAATGGATGCCATATAGTTTGTGCCCTTCTTGAGCTTGGAAAGTTCTAGTTCATTTCCCAAGATGTCTTCTATGTCTACACACATTCTCACAAACTATTCTAAAGTTGTGGGCTCTTTCAAGTAGAAATATGACCTAAGTTTCCCGCTAAGGAGTCCATCTAGGAAAAGATATACCTCATTAGGAAAGCTCTTGGATCTCTAAGAGCCACTTTATTTGCCACGGTGTGAAAAATGGCTAAATTTTATGAAAAATGGCTAAATTTTAATCATGCCTTGACATTGGCTTAACTGATTGGGGTGAAACAATAATATGCCAATGTTAGATATGAAAAGAGAATAAGTATCATTCTCTGTCGTTTCAATTTTTTATAACATAAACAGTGATTTAAGCTCAAATTTTAACATTCTATGGAGAATTTGGTCAGAGAATGTCTATTCTCTCTCCAAAATGGGTTGTAATTCTTTTTTAACTCATTAAATGCTAGAAGCTTCTAAATATCCCTTTTTTCTTAAAATTTGTGAAACATTCCTATAAAATCTCAAATGTGGATACTAAGATGTTCTATCATACCTACTTTTTGGCCTCTCTCTTTTTCACAAGATTTATCCTCTCAACCCTACTGATTATCTTTATTATTTCTTTTCAATCCATGAAATTCAGCTTACTCTCTTGGTTTTCTCATGTGACCATCATCTTCAAGATTCTATTCTTATGATAATTTTATTCACATGAAGAAATGACTTATAATAATAGGTCCAATCTATCTCTTGATCCAGCGAAAGAATATGCATACCTACAAAGCCAAGACATCAAAATGAATGAAGCTAAGTTGACCCAACTACGACTGCAAGGATGCAAGGAATTAAAGTTATGGAGCATTGAGACATTATATCCTCTCAACCCTCATGCAATTTGTTCACCATTATTTCAAAATGTTACATCATTCTTACAATATGTTCATGACATATTCAACAGTATGATTGGATAATGCATGTGGTTACACATTCTCATATGGAAGCATGGAGGAAGAGCTATGAACTTGAAGTTTTGTTGCAATTATCAGAAAAGAGATGACCCTTCTACAATGAAGGGTTGGAAATCGGACAGAGGAGAACAAAAACCTTAATCTTGAGTTAAACAATGATAAGAGGAACTATGGAGAGCATGATTCAAAGATACATGATTTTTTTTTCCCATTTAAGGACCATGGCGCAATATGTGTGTTCTTAACCATGTTGATATGCACATCCATAAATTAAAGAAAGGAATTTCCAATTTTCCGTGGATATGTGCATCGACACATGCATAAATATGTGCATCAAAAAATAAATAGGCCAAATAAAATAATTTATACTAAAAGAAAGCTAAAAAATCATCAACAAGAACAAGTAAAAAAGAATAAAAACGCCATGTACTCAATGCCTACGTCAATGGATATATCGATAAAAATATGTATGGTTCGGGCACATGAGCGTGTGGCATCCATTATTTTTTTTCGATGGATATAGTAATGCGAATCATTTTTAATTCAATTTACAAGCATAAAAAATCCGTCTTTTCCTTGTAGTGTTGATTTTACCCCGAGGAAAGAAAACATCAACACATAGATTTCTTCCCAAAACTATAGGATCCATGAAACCAGGGCCTAAATTTCACGGCCAAGATAAAATGTCATATGACAGGCAAAATTTTTCTTCTACCTTTCATAAGAGAAATTTTTACATATTTATATAAGGCATATACAAATAATATATATACAAATCTATGAAAAATGACAGACAAATTACCAATCAAAGCTTGTCATTTGACAGAGAGTTTCAAAAAACACCTATTTTGATAGGCAAAATGGCCAATGACAGGCAAAATGCCTGTCAATTTTAGGCCCTGCATGAAACATAGATTATGAAAAGTAAGGTAAATATTTTCTTTATGTTTTATTACATTTAAAAAAAACACTAGGGTAATACTCACAAGAGGTATTCGGGTTTGAATAGGGATACATGGTTCTATGGAGAGAAGAAGAGCTCAAATCGTCAAGTACAATTTCAAGCCTCACTCCATTTTGTAGATGTTTGACAATCCATCAAGCAATCATCTTCAAGAGGTAATTAAGCATAAAGTTTACAATGTTATTTGTGGGCTTGATAACACCACAATAGATATTGGACATTTTTGATGCAAGGTCAATAAGTCAAAGGGTGTATCAAGCAATTTTGATATTGATACCATTGCACAAATATCAAAGTGATCCACGTTTCCCCTACTTCCAATGTCATTCAATGTGCATATGGCTTTGAAGGAGTCCAATTCTGGTGTTGCAAGCTCTTAACACTCAAGGTCAAGTTCAAAGCATAGGAATGCGCCAAAGCAATGGACACACAAGAAGACGGAGCATGTAGGGAGCTCCAAGAAGTATATGTCAAATTTTCAAAGGAACAATGATTTTTATCACCAAAAACCATTGTAAATATCATTTTCCATTTTTGCAACTCCATTTTATTCAAATCGAGGAGTCCTCGAGCTTGAGGAGTATTAGAAGTATCTACATACCAGTTTTCATATTTCTTAGACTCCATTTGAGCCTTCAAATAAGCCTTGGAATCTAATTTTTAACTTGGCTAGACACTAGGTCTAGAGAGGGCCAAAACTAGTCGAAAAACAATAAAAAGAGCTAGAGAGCTCATTTTTGGGGGTACCTTGTTAGAGAGTTAGCTTGTTGGAGATTTGAGCTTTTGTAAGAGATTTCTTTTGTAATAGAAATCTTTCCATTGTTCCTCTCTTTGTTCTTGCCTTTTGTGCATGTGTGTGTGTATGTTTGTGGATGCTTGTGTGCTTCTCACTCACGCACTTGTGCCTTCACATGCTCATGGTCTTCATACAAGTCCTCATGTCTCCATGGATAGAGATTTATGAGGTGGGTCTCCTCACATTGGTACTCATCATTGTGTTAGAGTGACAGAAGATTTCACATTGTTGCCAGGGAGAGAGCTTTGAGGATGAACGTGTGACAGTAAGACATAGATTTGTGATGTTGGAAGGTAAAAAATAGTCATTTTTCGTTCAGTTTCTGATTTTTACTCCACCTCCATCATCATCATCTTCATCTTCTCCCATCTTCATCTTCTCATATTTTTTCATTTTTTGATTGTCCATTCACTATTTCACCTCACTTTTTCATTCTTGGCTATGCGAGGAGCCTTAAGAGAGTTGCAAACTGAAATATGGAGGAAATACTGAGCTCTACACTCTCAATATACCCAAAATCTAAGTGAATTATCATGCGACATGAAATGACTTGCAACAAGTGTCAGGAGTGCAATATCATGTGTTAGGATTTTGCATCTACAGACACATATGGGTGAGAATGAAGGCACAAGGTACACATATTCACAAACAATTTTGAATTTTGACTTCAAAAAGTCCAAGTATCACGATCGGTTGAGTACAGGTATCATGATACTAGAATTCTCGTGTGTCCTCATACTTGGCAAGTATCGTGTATCATCGATACCTCATACTCCCTGTGTATCGTGATACTTCACAAGTATCGTGTATGATTGGGTTGAGTATCATGACCATCGTGTATCGTCGGACTCAGTATCGCCAAGTTGCGTATCACAATACTTCCTGAGTGTCGTGTATCGTGCTCAAGCCAGGTATCATATCGTATATCCTATGTATCATGTATTGTCACTTCACTAAGTATCACGTATCATGGATAGCCATATTCTGTATCATCAATACTTCATAAGTATCATGTTTTGTGGTAGCATCAAGCATTGTATCGTGAAGTTCCAAGTTTCACCAACCTCAAATACCGTATCGTGAGACCAAATATCATGTGTCGTCTAGGCTGAGGTATCTTGTATCGTATAGCTCAAGTTTCATTGATACTTCACAAGTATCATGTATCGTAACATGAACATTTTGTGTATCGTTGCTTTTGCAAGTATCATGTATCATTTACTCCCAAGTATGAGTGATACTTGCTAAGTATCGTGTATCATGAGATCGTGTTTTCTTGTTTTGACCCGCATGAGCCTGATTCTTTTTTGTAAAAATAACGCATTGATTTTTAGATAGACTAATTTGAAGTTGACCTTCAGGTAGGATTAGGAAGCCAAGGGAGCTCCAAAGGATTTTAAGCAATACAAAGGGGAAAATTGGGACTAATAGAAAAATCTTATGAAACTTAAATCAAGTAGATACTTAGGCAAGGATAAACAAAGCATGACATCCTTTGAAGCTAGTTTCAACCATACAGCTAGGTTATGGGAACAACAACTCAGTGGTTATCCCTACATGCTAAGTTCGAAAACAAGTGATTCAAAAATGTCTTTTGGCATGGGGAGACCTCCACATAGCTTAGGAAATACCTATATACAGATACCAAAAGTGAAGGGGGAAGTATCTCAACCCCTAAGCAACGACGAAGCGCGAATGACCTCCACAGGTATCCTTCTTTGACCTCTGCACACCAAAAATAATCTTACTCAGAGCTTATGTAAACAACTCTAGTGAGCTTTTGTAAACCTGTAGTAGACACCAGGGGCTTTCCAACAAATCAAAGTTTACTTCAAATGGATGCTTACACAAAGAGAAACAATGTCTACAACATGAGCTAGTTGAATGCTCACAACTGCTAGTCAAGCAGAGACCTCACTTCACTCCAACAAACGTTTCTCAGAGATTATGCAGAGAATGAATCTCAAACTTAGGTCAGCTTTAGAGCACTCTAACACCTACCCAATGACACAAAAATCATAGCAAATGGATAAATACAGAAGGAGAACCAGCCCTTACAACAGAGAGCAAAATATTTCCAATAGAGCCTACACATAGAGAGAGATATCAATCACACAACTTCACTAAAATGAATGTTGCTCCCAGAATACTCAGAGAATGCTCCAGAGAATTAATGAGCATAAGATAGACTCTAATAGCTATCCAATGAGACAAGAATTACATAAAAAAGATACAATATAAGGGAGAACCAATGCTAACAAATCAGGGGTAGAGAGTTGCAACACTGCCTGCGCACACACATAGATATGCCTACTAAAAGAAAACAAACAAGCAAGCAAGGGGCTAGCTTAAGCAAGGGGCTTGCTTATCACAACTCCAGCACTTAGTGCTCACTTTACATGAGCTAAAACTCCAAGAATATGGCCCAAAAGAAGTCCGGATACATGCTCCTTTTATAGTGAGAAGTGTGCCCCTAAAATCTAGGAACTACCTTTCCAAATCAGCCTCCTAACTTGGAGGACTTAGTTGAGATGACTTGGGGAGTGGTTGAGTGACTTTTCTTGATGGAATCTCGTGGCTTTTGGCTTTCTTTGATTGCTCCACATGTCCATAAAAGATTCCCCACGAATTTGTAGCTTGAAACTTGACTTTTAACACTCCCCCTCAAGCTTCAATTCTTCGTCCTCATCCAAGCTCCTTCATGTTGATGTATTGCTTGAATTTTGAAATCTTCATCCCATCCAAAGCCTTTGTAAACATGTCCAAAACTTGGTCCTTGGTACCAATATGATGTATTGAAACTTCCTTGGATATCACCTTTTCCCTTATGAAGTGATAGTGTACTTCAATATGCTTGGTTCTAGCATGATAGACAGGATTTGATGCTAGATGAATGCTACTCATGTTGTCACAAAAAATTGGATATGTGTCAACCTGCAAATTAAGCTCCATAAATAACTTCTTAATCCACATTAGCTCACATGTGACTTGAGCCAAAGCTCTATACTCAGCCTCGGTGGAAGATAATGCCACCATGGGTTGCTTCTTTGAAATCCATGAGATGATCTTGCTACCTAGCATGACTAGGTAACCACTTGTACTTCTTCTATCCTCTTTCGAACTGGCCCAATCCGCATCAGAATAAGCTTTGACCTGCATATCATCATCAAATGAATAGAACAATCCTTCATTTATAGTGGCCTTGAGATATCGTAACATTCTTCTTGCAGCTTGCAAGTGTGTAGTCCTTGGACTATGCATAAATTGTGATAACACTCCAACTCCATATGCTATGTCAGGCCTAGTTATTGTGGCATAATTGAAAGAGCCTACAATAGATCGATACAAAGTTACATACTCTAATGGCTCTCCATCAATGGAGCTTAGCTTTACATTAACTTCCATGGGATTTGAAATAGGCTTGCAATGTAGCATCCCGAACCTCTCAAGTAGGTCTAGAATATAATTCCTTTGTATGAGCATAATACCTTCTTCTTTGTATACAACTTCAATGCCAAGGAAATACCTAAGATCTCCAAGATTAGATATCCTAAACTCCTTTCCAAGCTTTGCCTTTATCTCCTCAATGCCCTTTGTATCATTACTTGTAATGATAAGATCATCTACATACACACACATGTAGACTACAAGTTCTCCTCTTTGTTTGATGAAGAGAGATGGATCCTCCTTGCATTGATTGTAACCACATTTGATCAAATAGTCCACCAATCTTTGGTTCCAAGCCCTTGGAGCTTGCTTTAGGCCATAAAGTGCCTTCTTCAACCTACAAACATGATGTGGAAACTCTTTATGAACAAAACCTAGTGGTTGCTCCATGTATACCTCTTCTTCCAAGTCTCCATTGAGAAAGGCATTCTTGATATCCAATTGGAAAAGCTTCCATCCTTTGCTAGCAACCATTGCAATGAGTGTCCTAATGGTGCTCATCTTTGCCACGGGGCTGAATGTCTCTTCAAAGTCCACTCCATAGGTTTGTGCAAAACCCTTGGCCACCAATCTTGCTTTGAACCTAGAAATAGATCCATCTGAATTCCTCTTTACTTTATACACCCACTTATTACCTATTACCTTCATGTTCTCCTTCTTGGGCACTAGAGTCCATGTTTGATTTTCCTCAAGTGCGTCGATCTCTTCTTGCATTGCCTCTTTCCATTCGGTGTACCTGCTTGCATCTTCATAGCAATCCGGCTCATGATCTTCTACTACTTTGTTCATATATGCATAATGCATTGCCATGTATGAATCATAAGTAAACCTTTGAGTTGGATACTTAACTCTAGAAGACTTCCTTTCTTCACCTGTTGGAGGAATAAACCTTCTTTGCCTTGGGAACTTGATCTCTTTCTTTGACCTGGCTTCTTTTTCCATCATGTGTCCTTCATCATCTTCAACGTCATTACCTTCTTCATCCAACTCCACCAATGTTGCTTTGCCTTTGTTGATTGATTGTGCTTCATAGCTTGATGAAAATCTCCCCCTCCATGGTGAGTTCATGCTTGAACTATCTTCATTGATGGAACACCTTGGGCCGCTTAGCTCTAGGTCAATTTGTTCTTCATCATGTCCATGCTTTTCTTCTTCATAGTCCTGCATACAATCATACTTCTTATACCAAGGGAGTAGCTCATCAAATGCTACATCCCTTGATATACTCAAGTACTTTGTGTTTGGGTTGAAGCACCTGTAACCTTTATGATCATTTGAATATCCTAGAAACACACACTTTTCTGCCTTTGGTTGTAGCTTGTGCCTCAATTCACTTGGCACATGTACATAATAAGTACATCCAAATATCTTCAAGTGAGAAAGATCAGGTTTCTTACCATATTAGGCTTGATATGGTGTCAAGCCATGGATCCCTGAGGTAGGAGCCCTATTCATTAGATACACGACGGTATTTGCTGCATCACTCCAAAACATGTTAGGGACATTGATCTCATTAATCATTGCTCTAGCGATCTCGGCAATGTATCTATTCTTTCTCTCTGCTACTCCATTTTTTTGGGGTGTGTACCTGCATGTTACTTGCCTCTTGATGCCTTGATCCATTAAAAAATCAGAAAACTCATTGGAGAAATATTCTCCCCCTCCATCGGACCTTAGCTTCTTGATATATGTACCTGTTTCCTTCTCTACCATTGCCTTGAATGCTTTGAAACATGTAAAAACATCTCATTTGTTTTTGATGAAATAAACCCAAACCATCCTTGTGCAATCATCTATAAAAGTGACAAAGTACTTGTTACCTCCAATGGATTGCTCTTTGGTTGGCCCCCACACATCTGTATGTATCAACTCCAATGGATGTTGGCTTATGTAGCCACTCTTCTTGAATGGAAGTCTCGCTTGCTTCCCTAGTTGACAAGATTCACATAAATGCTTCATACCTTGTCCTTGGAAGTTGGGAAGACCTTCAACCAGCCTCTTGAATTGCATTTCCTTCATTCTTTGTATGTTGATGTGACCTATCCTCTTGTGCCACAAGTCCAACTCCGAAATCCTCTTGTTTCCATATGTGAAGCAGACATGTTGAGTGGAATGAGAATTTACCTCCAAAGTGAAGAGTCTCCCTTGCTTCTTTCCTCTTGCTATGACCTTGTAACCTTGCTTAGGGTTCTCCACAAAGCATCCACCTTTGTTGAACCTTACTTGATATCCTGTTTCAACCATTTGCCCAACGGACACCAAGTTCTTTGTGATAGTAGGTACATGCAAGACATCCTTGATACATCTTCCTTCCTCCTTGTCATCCAAAGCTACATCTCCAACATGGGAGATCTCATGGGCTGTATCATCACCTGTTTCTACATGTCCTTTACCTTTGGGAGCATGTAGATTAGTAAACCAAGAAGCATTGCAACTCATATGGTTGCTAGATCCACTATCAATATACCAAGTGTTATCTACTTGAATTCCCATTCATGTGCATCATCAAGAGATTGTCATTTTCTGAACTTGTAGAAGCATAATTACCTTGGCCTTTGTATGAAGAACCTTGATTATAGCTCCTTTGGTTTCCTCCTTGGTAGCAATCTCTAGCATAGTGGCCAAACTTGCCACATATATAACATCCTTCGCCATCTTGATTCCTGTTTTGTTGATGTCGTCCTCCTCTTCCTATTGTTCTTCCTCTCCCTCTTTGTGATGAGGTGCCTTGGTCATGTCCTTGATTGCTTGAGTGGCCTTGCCTTCCTCCAAACCTTCCTTTGCCCCTTCCTTGTCCTCGTCTTCCTTTGCCCCTTTGATTACCTGCATAGAAAACTTGTGCATCTTTGCTTTTAGTTGAACTTCCACCTATGTTCATTTCTTCGGTGACCATGAGAGCAACCAATTGCTCAAAATCGGGAAGATTATCCCTTACATAAACTGAAGTGGTAAAGCGTTTCCACTTCTCATCATCTCTCAAACCATTGAGAGTATAAGCCACAAGATCGTCATCGTCTACGTGGCTTCCAATGGATCCCAATGCATCTGATAACTCCTTGACCTTAAGTATGTAGTCATTTATGCTACTCCCTGAGCTCTTCCTAAGGTTGTTGAGCTCATTCTTGAGTTGGATATTCCTTGCTTTGGTGCTTGTTGAATAAAGCCTTTCAAGTGTCTCCCATACCTTTGTTGATATATTTAGGTAGTGATGTGTGTGAACACACTAGGACCGCCGGGGCACTTTTTTCCTTCTTTAGGAGGTTTTTTTCCCTCGATTAGTATATACGCCTATTGCCATAATGGGCTACTTATCTTTTGTACATTCCCTAGTAATACATTCAGTATTGTGTGGTGTGCTCCAAGCTTCTTCTTCTTCCTTGTGTTGTTCGCGTGCTTCCGCAAAATTCTAACTCCAACAATTGGTATCAGAGCAGGTCGTCGCTTCATCTAGGGCGCCGTTGACACTCCTCTGTTTGCAGTCTCAGAATCGTACGAATTTTGGTGAGCATACTCAAGGTGTTTTCGAGATCAAAACAGCTTTGTTGTGTGGTGTCGAAATCGCGATCTGAGCTCGTTTCGGCCTCCGAACGCACTATCACAGTGCTTGTGCAGGCTATTCTGTCTTTTTGTGCCAAAGGTATATACCAGTTTTTGTTCGCCAGTTTAAGCGTCTTGAAGTCTGCTACAGGTCTAGCAGAACTCGTTTGGGCAGTTCTGTTCAACTTTTTGAGATACAGTCAATTTTCTGCATCAAGGTATTTTAGTCACTGGCCATGGCTGAAAGTAGTGATGTATTTCGTATGTTGGCTGTTGAGGATAAGTTGGATGGTACCAACTACCCATTATGGGCTTATATGATGCGACATGTATTGGTTGCAAAAGGATTGTGGAACATTATGCAGGGTGTTGAAAGACGTCCTGTTACACCTGTAACGACAGGTACTTCAAATACAGGTGCTGGAGCTAATGAAGATGGTGCCGAAGATGATATTCCACAGATTCCTGTTCGTGCTGCTGTTTCTGCTGCACCTACTACAGAGCACATTCGATGGGATGGCAGAGATGCCCAGGCACATGCATTGATAGCTTTGTCTGTCAAACATGCCATTATTCCTCACATTCGCTCTTGTAGAATAGCTAAGGATGCTTGGGATACACTTACCACATTGTACCAAGCTAGGAATGAGGCTTGTGTTGCTTACCTCCAAAAACAGTTGGAGAGTGAGCACATGAATGAAGGTGATTCTATGGACAGTTTCCTAACGAAGATCAAAGATTTGAAGGAATAGTTGATTTCTGCTGATGAGGTTATACCAGATAGCTCACTTGTGCAGACCGTTCTGAATGGTCTTCCTGATGCATATCAGAGTTTTGCTTCTACTCTTCGGTTGATGATGAAAGGCAATCCAAATGCCTTATCATTTGAGGAGTTAGTTTCTGTTCTGTTGCAGGAAGATCAGTCCAAACAGAACAGGTCCATTATGCGTGTTGCAGATCAAGCTTTCATGGCTAGTCAGAAGGGCAAAGGAAAATGGAGCTCTTCTACTAGTAAGCAAAAATCTGCAAATGCTGCACATTCGAAGAACCAGGATAAAGATGAGAAGAAATCAGAAAAGGAGAAATTGTTTTGCAAGTACTGTAAAGGGAATAATCATATCATAAAAAATTGTCCAAAACTGGCTGCAAAAGAGGCAAAGAAAAAGGAGGCTGGAATGGTTGCTACAGAATCCTCTACACCAAAAATAGAGTCTGCTAATCTTGTGCAGGAAGAAGAATGGGCGTTTACTAGTGTTTGTAGTTTTGACCCATCTTCTCATGAGCAGTGCATGTCTGCAGTGGACTCAGATGTTTGGTACTTTGACAATGGGGCAACCAAACATATTACCTCGCAGCACAGTTTCTTCTCTTCACTCGAGCCTGCCCCTACAGGGAATACTGTCACATGTGCCAACAACTCCTCTTATCCTGTTATGGGAGTTGGTAAGATCATTCTGACTACTGCTGATGGTAGTTCTTTCATCTTGTCAGATGCTTTATTTGTGCTAGGGATCAAGAAGAATCTGTTATCATTTTCTGCATTAGCCAAGATTGGCTTGGTTGTAAAATTTGTTGATGACAGATGTACAATTCATGATCTGTCAAATGGCGATGTTATTATTGCTTCTGGCATTTTATGTCGTGGGTTGTATAAGCTCATAGACTATGAAAGATCTGTGAATGATTCGGCATGTGCAGTTCATGATTCTCAGGCTATGTCAGATGCAAAGCTTTGGCATGCACACTTTGGTCATCTGAATTTTGCTAGTTTGCTACGCCTGCAAAAATATGATATGGTGTCTTCTTTGCCCAAGCTTGAGGCACCTGGAAAACATGTATGTGAAGGCTGTATTTTGGGCAAAATGCAGCGTTCCTCCTTTCCAAAAGATGGTTCAATTCGGGCTACGCAGAAATTGCAGCTTGTACATAGTGATGTATGTGGTCCTATGCAGACACCTTCTTTTGGAAACTATCTTTACTTCGTTACTTTTATTGATGATTTTTCCAGGCATGCATGGGTATATCCATTGAAGGCAAAGTCCGAAGTGTTTTTGTGCTTCAAACAGTTTTTGGTTTTGGCTGAAAATCTGTCAGCATGTAAAATGGGCACCCTCCATTCTGATCGAGGGGGGGAATATATGTCTTTTGATTTTAATGCATTTCTGGCTGAACATGGGATAAAACACTAGTGTATAGTGCCGTATACACCTCAACAGAATGGAGTTGCTGAACAGAAGAACAGGTCACTCATGGAGATGGCGAGGTGTATGGTCAAGAGTCAAGCTTTACCACATAGTTTTTGGCTTGAGGTTGTCATGTGTGCAGCATATGTACTTAAAAGGTGTCCCACTAAAGCGCTGCAGTCTATCACTCCATATGAGGCTTGGCATGACCGCAAGCCATCTGTTGCTCATCTGCGTGTTTTTGGTTGTTTGGCATATGCATTAGTGCCTGAACAACATCGTAGAAAATTGGATGATAAGGTAGTAAAATGTATTTTTGTTGGGTATAGTTCTGAAAGTAAAGGCTATCGTCTGTATCATCCACAGACTAAACGCATTCTGGTTAGCCGTGATGTTGTCTTTGTGGAAGATGCTATTTAGCCATTGCTTTCATGTACTAAGGAGACATCTGTTAGCTCCAAAGACATGTATGATACTTTGATGCCTCTTTTTACAGGTGGACAGTCTAGTGGTGGTCCTAATGAGGCAACTTCTCAGCCTTTGCAGGTTTCATATGATGATGCAGATCATTCCATTTCTGATGCAGATTTACATAATGCACTTGTTAATGAGAGAGCTGATATTGAGCAGGCAAAAACTATGCCAAAATGGTTGGTGCAAACTTTGCGTGACAGCAAATTAGATGCACCTTTGTCATATCGTACTCGTTCAGGCTCTCATAGTGCCTCCTTTGCATCAGATTGCTATGCTATGGCTGCGTCTAGTCTCTGTGATGAGAATGAGCCTGTTTCTTTTGATGAAGCACATAATTCAAAGAATTGGATGGCTGCTATACAATCTGAATATGATGCTATAATGAAGAATGGTACATGGTCTTTATGTGACTTGCCTCTTGGCAAGAAGGCTGTTGGCACTAAGTGGGTATACAAGCTGAAGCGTAAACCTGATGGTATAGTTGATAGGTATAAGGCTAGGCTTGTTGCAAAGGGTTATGCGCAGGAAAGAGGCATTGATTTTGATGAGACCTTTGCACCTACATGTCGTATGACTATTGTTCGGAGCATTTGTGCACTTGCAACCCATCATGGTTGGAATGTACATCAGTTGGACATTAAAATAGCATTTCTGAATGGTGACTTGCATGAAGAAGTGTATGTTTTTCAGCCCCGTGGCTTTGTGCAGAATGGGCATGAAAACCAGGTGTGCAGGTTAAAGAAGGCATTATATGGTTTAAAGCAAGCACCACGTGCTTGGTATGAGAAGATACATGCCTATCTAGTTGCACATGGTTTTGAGAACAGTCCAACTCAAAGCACCTTATATGGTAAGCATGCTAATGATGTGCTTCTGATCATTGTTGTCTATGTTGATGACATGCTGCTCACTAGTCCTATTGAGAAGCATATTGATAATTTCAAGGCTGATTTGCATGCCTCATTTGAGATGTCTGATTTGGGGCATTTGCATCACTATTTGGGCATTCAGTTTATGCAAGTTGATGGTGGAATGGCTTTGTGTCAAATGAAATATATTGACACATTATTGCAGCGTTTTGGCCTTGAAGGCTGTAAGCCTATTGCCACTCCTATGGAGACAGGTTTACGATTGAGTCTTCATGATGCTGGAGATGCATTTGATGTTGTTCTCTATCAGCAGGCTGTTGGATGCTTGATTTACTTATGCATTACTCGGTCAGATATTCAGTTTGTTGTCTCATAGATGAGCAGGTTTATGCATTGCCCAGGAGTCATGCATTGGAAGGTGGTTAAGCGCATCTTTCGCTACTTGAGTGGTACTCGGCTACTTGGGTTGTTTTATCCCAAGGGGGGATCACTACCGCCAGATTTGCATGCTTTTTCTGACTCAGATTGGGTTGGTTGCTATGACACTCGTGTGTCCACCAGTGGTTTTTGCTTCATGCTTGGTAGCTCATGTATATCTTGGTTGAGCAAGAAGTAGCCTACTGTGGCCACTTCCTGTTGTGAGGCTAAGTATAGGGCAACTTTCACAGCGACTGTTGAGTGTGTGTGGCTCAGATGCCTTATGGCTGATTTGGGTGTTGGCCAGTCTTCTGCCACCACCATCTTCACTGACAGTCAGAGGGCATTGGCAGTTGCGAGGAACCCTGTGTTCCATGCTCGCACTAAGCACATTGAGGTGCATTATCACTATGTCAGGGAGAGGTTCTCTGCTGGGGAGATCAGCTTGGCATATGTGCCCACACAGGAGAACATAGCAGACCTTTTCACGAAGGCTCTGGCTAGGGAGAAGTTTGAAGCTTTCCGCAAAGCTTTGGGCTTACTTCCTTTTGTGGAGTGATTTCCATATAGCTTGGCACTTCCTTATACATGAGTGCCAGCTCCTTGTTCACCGCATCACTCCCAGGGGGGATTTGTTGATATATTTAGGTAGTGATGTGTGTGAACACACTAGGACCGTCGGGGCACTTTTTTCCCTCTTTAGGAGGTTTTTTTCCCTCGGCTTGTATATATGCCTGTTGCCCTAATGGGCTACTTATAATTTGTACATTCCGTAGTAATACATTGAGTATTGTGTGTTGTGCTCCAAGCTTCTTCTTCTTCCTTGTGATGTTTGCGTGCTTCCGCAGAAGTCTAACTCCAACAATCTTCATGCTTGAATCCAAGTCTTGGATATGGCCGATCATGGTATTGCTAATGTGTTGGGAAACAATAAAGATAACCCTCTTGTCTCTTTCATTCCATTCCCTAAAGGCCCTTCTCTGGTCATTGGTTGGATTCTCATCCAACCTAGGTCTTGGTTCACTTCCACTAATCAACCCCCAAAGGCCCTTGCTTAGGGGTCAACGACGAAGCGCGAATGACCTCCACAGGTATCCTTCTTTGACCTCTACACACCAAAAATGCTCTTACTCAGAGCTTATGCAGACAACTTTAGTGAGCTTTTGTAGACCTGTAGTAGACACCAAGGGCTTTCCAAAAAATCAAATTTTACTTCAAATGGATGCTTACACAAAGAGAAACAATGTCTACAAGATGAGCTAGTTGAATGCTCACAACTGCTAGTCAAGTAGAGACCTCACCACTCCAGCAAGCTTTTCTCACAAATGTACACAGAATGAATCTCAAACTTAAGTCAACTTTAGAGAACTCTAACAGCTACCCAATGACACCAAAATCATAGCAAATGGATAAATAGAGAAGGAGAACCAGCCCTTACAACAGAGAGCAAAATATTTCCAACAGAGCCTACACACAGAGAGAGATATCAATCACACAACTTCACTAAAATGAATGTTCCTCCCAGAATACTCAGAGAATGCTCCACAAAATTGATGAGCATAAGATAGACTCTAATAGCTATCCAATGAGACAAGAATTACATCAAATAGATACAATATGAGTGAGAATCAGTGCTAACAAATCAGGGGTAGAGAGTTGCAACACTGCCTGCGCGCACACATAGATATGCCTACTAAAAGAAAACAAACAAGCAAGCAAGGGGCTAGCTTAAGCAAGGGGCTTGCTTATCACAACTCCAGCACTTAGTGCTCACTTTACATGAGCTAAAACTCCAAGAAGATGGCCCAAAAGAAGTCGGGATACATGCTCCTTTTATAGTGAGAGGTGTGCCCCTAAAATCTAGGAACTACCTTTCCAAATCAGCCTCCTAACTTGGAGGACTTAGTTGAGATGACTTGGGGAGTGGTTGAGTGACTTTTCTTGATGGAATCTCGTGGCTTTTGGCTTCCTTTGATTGCTCCACATGTCCATAAAAGATTCCCCACGAATTTGTAGCTTGAAACTTGACTTTTAACAAAAAGGTCCCTATAAAACACAATTGGAGTATATTAGGACCAATCGATTAGGTGCACAAATCTATGAGGATGGTCTGAGGTGATCAATTGTTCAAATCAAAAATCCAAATCAACCCTTCAAACTTGAACACCCAGTAGTCAAGTTCAAAGAGGGTTCATATATTGATAAGCAATGAACCATGTATGTGGTTACAAGATTCTCAGATAGGATAGATGTGTTTGGAAATGTCATTCTCGAGAACGAGATAGGAGACCTAGAGCAAGAAGACCTAGGATAAGAACCCAAGATTCCTTGAGGCAAATCTATCTTGACCAAGGTAATTATTCAAGACAAAAAAGCATAGAACTATTCTTGAATAGAGAAACAAAGGAAGATTTTTGGAGATTCAAACCAGATCACCTTAGCAAAATAGGTGGAGTCACCATCTATGAGTTCGAAGATCCTGAGATACCAGGAAAAGTTTTCTATCTAGATAATAGATTGGAGAGAATGTTCATGGTATCAAAGCATGAGAGGCATGCCTGCACTTGGCAGGGCGAACTAATTTGTCCTCGAACATGATATAATTTCTCTCATGGCCTCCAAGGAGCAAGATCATCCCAAGCTCAGGAAACCTGGTTTAGATAGTACTTAGAAAGATGTTGTGTCCCAGAGTTACCCACACCAGCCAAACAAGTAGCCTTGTTTTTATATGGCTTACTAAGCACTAAGTTAAGATCATATGTGTACTTGAAAGAGCCTAGATCCATAGAAGAGTGTGTGCAGATATGCATAGATATAGAAGACAATTTAGGTGAGGAGTTAGAATTATTCAAACTCTATAAGGATTCATACAGTTCTATTAGTCATACTTCCAGACCCTCCATTGAGATAGATGAAATAGCTAAGCAGGTTGTAAGGAAGCTAGGATTTCAAAATAGACAAACAACAAGGGTCACTTCATTGAAGTGATGTTACACTTGCGGAGGCGACCACATGGCTAGCGTATGCCGATTGCAAAACTGGAACATGAGAGATATCAATGCTCCATATTGCACTATTGATAGAAAATCACACAAACCATATAGCTCAAGATTGTCTCTACAATAGGCAAGCTGTTAGACAAACTTATGAGCAATCTTACCAAGAGGGTAGGTATCAGAAACAATACTAACAGTTGTGTTATAGGCCAGAACAACAATACCAACACCAATATCAGGCACAATATAGGCCACAACTAGTCCTTGGAAACCAACCACCACCTCTTGCCAATGTGATTCTAGTTAAGTATCTAGTGGTAGAGGAGAACCCTAATAGAGCATTGGTGTCGATGACCCCTTTGGTCTTAGAAAATGACTCTCATGCTTATAGTTCTAACATAACCATGAAGATAGTCCACAAGCTTATTACATAGAGTCACCCGAGCAAAGTGAGACTTAACCATATCAATATGAAGCACTACATATGGAAGGAAATTGGGAGCCAGAATACTCCAATGTCATGTATGAAAATCCTAAACCTAAGCCCCAAGTGAGACAAATGAGAACACAAGCCCCTAGAAGACCATCTTTTAGATGTCAGGGGGACCATTTCATTCATGAATGTCCCCACCTAGCGACTCCAAGACATAGATAGAACATCAAAATACAAGGCTTCTGTCCTAAGTGTGGCAAACAACATCTCTCGAGAGATTGTCCAAGGAACCCCTCTAGTGCACCCTAGGTTACACCCACTAATGTGGCAAGCTTAATGGTGGATTCAAATTCAAGTAGCATTAATGTGGCCCCTATACAGGAAGTCACTAGAGCACAAGCCTTAAAATAGGCTAAACAAGCTGAGCAATCAGAATCAAGTGAATCAAGAGATCCTAGTAAGAGGAAAACAAGAACATGGAAGGATAGTGCAGATAAGGACAATTGTAAGTAGGCTAAAAAGCTATCTGAACTAGAAGAAAGCCTGAGATATGCAAAAACAAGAATAGTGGACATTGCATCTCAAAACCCCTCGCATGCCGAAACTCTAGAAACTCCACTTCATCCCACCCCAGCACTCATTGTCAATAGACCACAACTAGGGTCTGTTCTCATAGATCAAACCCCAGAAGGCTTGGACGTGATGTTCAAGGCCTACCAGGCTCGACTTGAAGAATGGCCAACAATTGCACACCTAAACAAAAGTTACCCTAGAGTAGATCTAGAGATTGAACGGATAAAAATGTGCATGAAAATGGTAGAACTAGCTTAAGCTATCCTCAAGACCAATCTATTGTTCAATTAGACGAACTGTGTCAAACCGGGTTTGCATTTCCAAGGCTTATTAGAAAGATTAAAGTAGTTTGCAAACAAGCCGCACGTTTCTTTACCTCCACATGCTCAAGCAATTGTTGAAAGAGAAATCTCACCACCAATGAAAGCATTGTTTCTAAGAATGGAATATCAACAAATGAGGACAAAGTAAGAGCCATAGCGGAGTTGCAAAGGCCAAGGAATGTTAAAGAGGTACAAGCCTTTATGCGCCATTGTGGATATTATCGCAAGTTTATCCACATGTATGTGATTATAAATAAACTTCTTTATGCTCTGTTGACAAATTTTGATTGGAACGAGGAATGCGAAAATTCCTTCATTGATGATCTAAAGAGGCATCTATGCACAACAACAATATTGACCACTCTAGATTGGAATAAACCATTCCATGTCCATGTAGATGCATCCCATTATGCAATAGGATGTGTGTAGCACAACCCACAAGTGAAGGAAATCTAGATTTTCCTATAGCATATGTGAGCAGACAATTAAACACAGCTGAACAAAACTATAGAACAACCGAAAGAGAAGGCTTAGGCATGCTATATGCCATGAAGAAGTTTATACACTATCTACTAGCCAACAAGTTCAAGTTTTTCACTGATCATCAAGCTTTATTATACTTGGTCAATAAACCTTGCAATACATGACAGTTAGTAAGATGATTCCTTTTACTAATGGAATACGACTTTGAAGCGGTTGTTAAGAAAGGTAGAGCCCACTTAAGGGCAGATCATCTTTCTTGCATCACTTCAGGAGAGTCACCACAAGGAGTTTCTGATGAACTACCCAATGCTTATCTATTCAATTTAGAAGTTCTTCCTAAATGGGAAAATAAGTTGGTACCTATCCTAACCTTCGGACTTGCAAATAAGAATGTGAAAACAAACAAAGATGAAATTGTAAAATCAAAAAAATATGAAATATTGGCAGGAAGTATGTACAAAGGAGATATAGAGGGTGTATTAGCTTGTTGTGTCAAGGAGAATGAACATTGTAGTTGGTTGCAACAAGCCCATGAAGGATTACTAGGAAATCAATATTCTAAACAACGAAAATTGTAGAATCTGAAACATTTAGGAGTGTATTGGCCTAGCATGGATAGAGAAATACATCAGTGGATTAAGAATTGTCCAATGTGCTAGGAGAGACCCCTAGTGGAGTATGCTACCCTTTATCACTTGTCTCTAATTCTAGAACGGAGTGCTCCAATGGTAGAATTTATGAGGTCGGGAACACTACCCAATGAGGCTACTCTAGCAAGAAAACAAAGCATGGAGCAAGAGGCTTAGGACTACGCCTTACTAGGAGAAAACCTATATCGAAGAGGCAAAGATGGTTGCTTTAGATTGTGCATTGATGAATCACATTATTTGAAAATCTTAGAAACTGCACATAGTTGTGTTGCAGGTGGACACTTTGGGGTTGACAAAGCACTTAAGACCATTCTATTCTCAGGACTTTGGTGGCCAACTCTTCATATGGATGCACATACCTATGTGAAGAAATGTGATACATGCCAAAATGCATGATATCTGATAAGAAAAGATGCGATGCCTTTGAGGCCAATGATAGGATGATGTGCATTCTCAAAGTGGGGTATAGACTTTGTAGGTCCTATGAACCCCCCAGCTAGAAACTCCCATGCATAATACATTATTGTAGCCACAGATTACCTTAAAAAGTGGCTAGAAGTAAAAGCCACGACAAAGAATGATGCTCAAACAATGGCTAAGTTTTTATTTGAGAACGTGTTCACGAGATATGGGTCACCAATAGAGTTAATAAGTGATAGAGGTACTTGCTTCTTGAACAAAGTTATTGGAAACCTTCTCCAAGAATTCTTGGTAATACATAGGAAGTCTCCTATCATCCACAAGCTAACCGACAAGCTGGGAGCACAAATAAGATCCTATGTAATGTATTCACAAAATTGGTAAATAACAAATGCTTTGATTGCCATAAAAAACTTCATCATGTTGTTTGGGCTTACCATGTTTCCTACAAAATGGTACTCAACACCACCCATTTCAGATGGTCTTTGGAAAGAATGTTGTGTTACCATTAGACTTGCTGATGCCTACTTTAAGAAAAGCACAAGAGCATGAATGGAATGGACATGAGTTGTCCTCCTGGATATTTGATCTAGAATGCTTAGGTGAGACCAGACTATGATTGACGGCAAGCATCTATGCTGCAAAGAAGAGGTAGAAGGCATACTTTGATGCACAAATCAAGGATAAAGGATTGAAAGAGGGATACCTAGTGTTGGTTTATACACTAAAGCAGCATGCTTATAAATTGGAAAAATGACGATATGGACACATGATCATTAATAGAATTTCCACTAGCAGTGCAGTTCAATTGGCTACTCTAAAAGGTGACATTTTGCCAAACTATATAATTGGATTTTGTGTCAAGCTATATCAAGAACCTCTTATAGAGGATATGCTAATGAGACTCAACACTACTAAGAAACAAAAAGAAGAAGAGTTAAGGGTTAGAGAAGAAGCATAGCTAGAGGCTAGAGAGTACATTAGGTGAAATAAGTTAAGGCGACAAGGCCTAGATGTCAATCCCCATGCTCCAAGATATCCCATGGCAATATGCCAATCATCGGGTGTACTTTTTCCTCAAATAAGGACCAACATCCCTTTGTGACCATAGAGGTAGTACCAAGGAAAGAGTGTAAGGACTCCGAGAGCCTTGATTGGCTGAGGTGCAGCAACTAGTATAGTTAGATCCTCATACTACCAAGATCTACAATTGGACGTCAATTCCATGGGTGCCTATCTTATAGGATTTGGAGGTGTGGAAACCCCTTGTTTGGGCAAGGTGGAGCTTCCCATGTACCTTCAAGATGTCCCAATGATAGCCAAAATGCTAGTGTGTCAAGATGAGGATCTTATGGAACCACTTGTTTTGGGTGAAGATTGGATCTATGACCATGCAGTCAACTTAAACCTAAGAAGTTAACTTCTTCAGGTTTGGGTACATGAACAATGCATTACATTGGAATTAGAGAATTTCATGATAAAAAATCTAGGCATCACACATTCTCTTAGTTCTTTGAAGACTAATCTTCAAGTAGAAGATGTTATGTGTGTCAACAACTCTATGATGCAAAATGCCTCAGTCACGGAAGAACATGCTCAAAGGTGAGTAGTCCTCTCTTCAATTCAAACAGACTAATTCAACCACAAAGGCAAGAAAAGTAGTACAAGGCAATTGTTGTATCAAGTAGACAGATAGAACTCAAGAAGAAAGTAGTTTCAAGCATGAAGTAGATCTAGGTACGAAAGGGGGAGCAGTCAATCACACCATTCCACACAAACTTATTACCACAGAAGCAACGGAGAAACCCAATGCAACAAGTAGCAGAACAACAAAGATCTCTAGCTCCAAGAGTACTCCAAATTTGGGTATCGAAATTGTTGATGAAGGCTGACCACAATAACAAACAAATTTGGGTGCCTAAGAAAATAGTTGTAGGTCAACAAGGGTGATTGCACATGTGGGTGCCCAAGAAACTCACCCTAGGCTCTCAGTCATGAGAAAAGTCTCAACAAAAAAGCCAAGGAGAAGCAAGTGTTAGAACCAAGCACAAAGATCAAAAGAAGATCAACTCACCTCTTCGGAACTAGTAAGAAGACAATCAATAATGGTATGGGTTCGAAAGCCAACAACACTAGTAGCCCACATAGGACCAAAGAGCCAACCACAAGGGATAAAAAATTTAAGAAACCATCCAAAGAAAAAAAGGCTAAAAGTGACATGTACGCACCCAAACACTATTCTAAAATGGATCCCTATAAGAAGGAATGATCATTTGTCATTGAACCATTGATGGATTGCACCAATTTGAGATCCAATGGATACCTCCAAACAAAGATTGCATCAACATCTTCAAGTAACATCAGAAGCCTCGACATGCAAAAACCATGTGTCTTTGGCATAATCCTGTCTTTTGCACCATTCAGCTCATGCAATTCCACAATATGCATTAACATTGGTCCACACTGCAAGACCATGCATAGACACAGTTGAGAATCCTAGGCACATGAGACACATCTAACATATGTAGACTATTTTATTGATACTAACTTCTTTCTTCTTGTTTTGTGACATTGTTCCTCAAAAAAGAAGAGTGAGAGAAAAAAAAAGGGGGAAGAAGAAGACAAATTAGAGAAGGGACAAGACCATGCACTCAAAGAATATCATCAGTAAACCATCAAAAAGGAAATCCATCAACATCAAAAGACAAGCCAATGGTCAATCTCAGTGATGCGAATACAACATGAACAGATGAATATCGACTGACCTTTCACCATGGTAAGAATCCCCTATTTTGTCAACACTACAACAATGATGGATTAGGAAACCTCTTTGTCGGCATACCCTTGAGCACTTCCCTCAAGGCAAAATTTTTTACACCATACTTCTTATAATGCATTCCCGAAGTATGCATACATAGGGCCACATTACAAGGCCATGCACAAGGCACATGTCTTCTTCAACCCATGCACTAACACACTTACCCATCATTCATTATGGGTTATGAGTACTTGGCATGATAACTATGTATGCCATGTTTCAAAGATCTAGACGACATCAAGGTTACCACATCAGTACCTCTGAAGCAATTGACAATTGACAGCTGCTCAAAATCAACATTAACAACCTCTTTTGAGCAACTAGCAATTCTTGAAAGCACATAAATACAAGATGATGCTGGACTCCAAGGAAGAAGTACATACAAAGGGGCTAAAACTTGCAAAGGTTAGCAATGCAACACGAAGAACTAGACAACCGACCTTGGTACATTTGGAAGATAGACCACTCTTGTTGATACATGATGGACACTACCTCTCAAAGTACTACATGGAATACCCACTCCAACACGGGTTTGTCAAGGATGATAGACTCAAGAGGAGGGGAGTGTTGACACTCAAGGTCAAGTTCAAAGCATAGGAATAGACCAAACAAGTGGACTCAAAAGAAGATGGAGCATGTAGGGAGCTCCAAGAAGTATATGTCAAATTTCAAAAGAAATCCCTATAAAAACAATGATTTTTATCACTAAAAAGCATTGTAAATATCATTTTCCATTTTTGAAACTCCATTTTGTTCAAACAAAGGTGTCCTCAAGCTTGAAGATATTAGAAGTATCTACATAAAAATTTTCATATTTTGTAGACTCTGTTTGAGCCCTCAAATAAGCCCTGGAACCTAGTTTTTAACTAGGTCGGACACTAGGTTTGGGCAGGGCCAAAACTAGTCAAAAAACTATAAAAAGATCTAGAGAGATTATTTTTGGGGGTAGCTTGTTAGAGAGTTAGCTTGTTGGAGATTTGAGCTTTTGTAAGAGAGTTCCTTTGTAATAGAAAGCTTTCCATTGTCCTCTCTTTTTTCTTGCCTTATGTGCATGTGTGTGTGTATGTATGTGCATGCTTGTGTGCTTCTTACTCACACATGTGCCTTCACCTACTCAGAGTCTTCATACCAGTCCTCACATCTTTGCGGATTGACATTTATGAGGTGGATCCCCTCATGTTGGTACTCACCATTGTTCTAGAGTGATACAAGCTTGCTTGGTGGATTTAGATATGTTCATAGCTCATTATAGTTGCTTGATTCAAATGCATTTCACTATGATGAAGAACAAACTTTTTACCTTGATGTTGAAAGAGTACAAAAAACAGTGCTCAATACTATGGAGTTACAAAATAGGAGTGCAATCGAAGATAGTATATATTTTGAAGTCCGATGAATGCCAAGTTGTGAAGGGACAATGGTTTGAAAGGATTAGACTAAGGAAAATGAAGAGCGACTTGAAGGGTGTGCAATTGGAAGAGGACAATGTAAACCATAAATCACTCACAACAACTATTTTGGAATACATTTGGAAATGCGCATGTCGTGAATTTCTTGCTTTATATCATATCACATGTGCTTTACTTGAATTTGAGGAGGTGGAAAGTTTGAAGTGGAATGGCATATGATCATAGATCTAAAAACACTTAACTACATGTTTGGTTGCAAGCTATGTGCAAATATGGGTTTTACTTTCTGGATAACTATGGGTCATTCGAATTAAGGAGTACAGAGGGGATAAAGAGGCCTCTATATCAAGAAAAATTAGTATATTCTATGAATAGAATACATGGAAGAAGAAGTTATCCGATCAATACTCTTCATGACATGGTTAATTGGCTCCACATGACTGAAGAGACAAACAGATGCAAATGCTATAAGATTGGAAGTTCAAGAACAAACACACGTTATCTTTGATGGTCTTGACACCATCAATGCTCCAACAATACATTGTACACCATTTCCAACATCAGGTGCATTAAATTGAATGATGGCCATTGTTTGTGAAATAGCATCAGAATATGGGTACAAGCAAAGATAGAAATGCAAACACAACAAACATCACTAGCTGCAAAAACTTTGAAGGGATTGAGGTTCAAGGTCACGTTTCAAAGGCCAACACTGGAAGTAAGTCTAGATGGGACAAAAATTGTAGACCCCGAAGAGATTCATGGTCAACCAACTCTTGTACTCCTTGTTTCCTATTTCAATAAACTTAGACGAGTATATAAAGTTTTTAACATTGCTATTTTGGAATAAAAATTAAAAAATCTTTATATACATATATACAAGTGCATTTTTGCTCTCTTCAAAACATACGCATGATGTACAAGATCTAGATATGCACATGGAGACGATAATCCAAAAATTAATTCCTTTAGCTATTGTGCATGCTCTCTACTAGCGAGTGGCTTTTTTTTTATTACTGAGAGGTGAAGGAGGGACTATAGGATTTAGAAGATGAATGGAACATCTCTTCTTTACGCACATACTATGCATTATGTTCTTCTCATGGTGTGTTTTGGCTTTCTTACGAACCCTCTTGTGAATGATTCTAGCCTTTTGTTGTTGTGGTTGATTTTTTTGTGATCTATGATCCCTCTTTCATCTTTGTGACCCCAAATTTTCGGCCTTCCTTTGGGATCACTCTAGATTGAGCCATAAGGATAGACTTTGGAACCCATACTTGATTTGATGAATGTTGATTGGTTCGAATGGTCTTGGGATTGTGTTGTTCACGTGGTTCTACAGACCTCAAACTACAATAATTAGTATTAGAGCAAGTCACCACTTCATCTAGGGTATCGTTGACACCTCTTCTATCATAGTTTTAGAATCACACAAAACTTGGTGAGCATTCTTACGGCCATTAGGAGTTCAAAACAGCTTCATTGTGTGGTGTCAAAATTGCAATCTAAGCTTGTTTCAGCCTCCGAATGCACTATCACAACACCTATGTATGCAATTTCGTTTTTTTGTGCCAAATATGTATATAGGTTTCAATTCGCGAGTATAAGCATCTCAAAGTATGCTATAGGTTTAGTAGAACTTGACAAGGTGGTTCTATTAAAATTTTTGAGATACAATCATTTTTCTACATCAGGGTATTTTAATCAGTGGCTATGGTTGAGAGGAGTGATGTATTCCATATGTTGGCGGTTGAGGATAAGCTGGATGGTGCCAATTACCCATTATGGGCTTATATGATGCATCATGTATTGCTTGCAAAAGGACTATGGAATATTGTGCAAGGTGTTGAAAAATGTCCCATTACACCTACAAACATAGTTGCTGAAGGTGATTCAAACGGCATCCAGGATGGTGATATTCTTCAGGTTCGTATTTGTGTTGCATTTCCTACTACACCTACTGTAGAGCAACTTTGTTGGGATGGCAAAGATGCTCAGACACATGCATTGATAGCCTTGACTATCAAACGTGCCATTATTCCTCACATTTGCTCTTGTAGAACAACAAAGGATGCTTGGGATACACTTACCACTTTATATCAGGCAAGGAATGAGGCTCATGCTACTTACCTTCGAAAAATGTTGGAGAGTGAGCACATGAATGAAGGATTTGGCTGAAAATCTATCAAGATGTAAAATGGGCACCCTCCGTTCTCATCGAGGGGGGGAATATATTTCTTTGAACTTTAATGCATTTCTGGTTGAACATGGTATAAAACATGAGTGTACAGTGTTGTATACACCTCAATAGAATGGAGTTTCTGAATGAAAGAACATGTCACTCATGGAGATGGCGAGGTGTATGGTCAAGAGTCAGGCTTTACCACATAGTTTCTGGCTTGAGGCTATTACTTATGCAGCATATGTATTGAACATATGTTCCATTAAAGCGCTACAATCTATCACTCCATATGAGGCTTCACATGGTTTCAATCCATCTATTGCTCATCTGCCTGTTTTTGGTTGTGTGGCATATGCATTCGTGCCTGAAGAACATCAAAAAACTTGGAAGATAAAGTAGTAAAATGTATTTTTGTTGGGTACAACTCAGAAAGTAAAGGCTATTGTCTGTATCATCCATAGACTAAATGCATTCTGGTTAGCCCTGATGTTGTTTTTGTGGAAGATGCTATTCAGCCATTGTTTTCATGTACTAAGGAGACATCTTTTAGCTCCAAAGACATGTATGATACTTTACTGCCTCTTTTTACAGGTGGACAATCTAGTGCTGGTCCTAATGAGGCAACTTCTCCGCCTTTGCAGGTTTCATGTGATGATGCAAATCATTCCATTTCTCATGCAGATTTACGTGATGCACTTGTTGATGAGAGAGCCGATATTGAGCAGGCAAAAATAATGCCAAAATGGGTGGTGCGGACCTTGCAAGATAGCAAATTAGATGCACCTCTTTCATATCGTACTTGATCAGCCCTCATAGTGCCTCTTTTGCATCAAATTGCTATGCTATGGGTGCCTCTAGTCTCTATGATGAGAGTGAACCTATTTCGTTTGATGAAGCACAAAATTCTGAACATTGGATGGCTGCAATGCAATCTGAATATGATGCTATCATGAAAAATGGTACGTGGTCTTTATGTGACTTGTCTCCTGGCAAGAAGGCCATTGGAACTAAGTGGGTATACAAGCTTAAGTGTAAACCCGATAGAATAGTTGACAGGTATAAAGCTAGGCTTGTTGCAAAGGGTTATGCATAGGAAAGAGGCATTGATTTTGATGAAACCTTTGCTCCTACTTGCCGAATGACTATTGTTCGTAACATTTGTGCACTTGCAGCTCATCATGGTTGGAATGTACATCAATTGGACATCAAAATAGCATTTTTGAATGGTGACTTGCATGAAGAAGTGTATGTTTCACTTAACCCCTGCTTTGTGAGATATAGCGGTCCCATGGGTGTCATGAGGAAGTAGATAAGGAAGAGAGCTCACACACACTCTCACAATCAAAGAGGAGCATACACACAGATTGAGGCAAGGAAGAATGATCTTCTTCTTCTTCTTGTATTACATGAAAGGAATGTACAAGAATGACCTAAAAACAACAATACAACAAGTGCAATAGAGAAAGAATAGTACATCATGAAAATCCTAATGTCCAAAAATGAGTGAGTTGGCAAGAAGCAAATGTGCCATCATTCCCTGACATACATCGGCATGCTTTGTATGCTGCTAAGATTATCACAATAGATGTTGATAGGCTTCTGCACTTCCACACCTAAATCTACAAATAACATCTCTAGCCATGATACCTCACATGCTGGCATTCTAGCACCTCTATACTCAACCTCAATACTCCACAAAGCAACAATGGGTTTATTCTTATCACTCCATGTAATAGCTACACTCCCAGGTGAGAAAAGAAAGTCACTATTAAATCTTCTATTTGGAATGCCACTAGCCCAATCTACATTGGTGTATCACTGAATTTGCAAATCTATACCAACTTCATAAAACAATGCATAATTCAAAGTAGCACTCATATAGCGTAGAGTGCACCTCAGAGCCTCTAAATATGGCTTCTTGGGAACCTACATAAATTGACTTTCAAGTCCAACAGTGTAGCATAGATTAGGTCTTGTAATTGTGAGATATCAAACTTTCCACAATTTTCTTGTACATAGTAGCATTTTCCAATGCTTCACCTGATGTAGTATCCAACTTAAAATTTTGATTTAATGGCATAGAAATTGTCTTACAATCAAGCATACCATACTTTTGTAGTATATTCAAGGCATATTGCCTTCGCGACATCCATATACCTGCTTTTGTATGTATAAACTTAATGCTCAAGAAATAGCACAACACACTAAGATCTTTCATGTCAAATTCTTACATAAGGAGTTGATTTACCTCTTTCATGTTTACTTCATTGTCACCTCCTACAATCAAGCCATCAACATAAATAGCCACAATTGAGATGCCATCATCATCCTTCCTTGCATGTAATGAATGATCTGCATCACACATAGAAAATCCAATGGTGTCAAATAATCAGCAATCCTTGCATGCCAAGCACGAAGGGCTTGTTTAAGTCCATACAAAACCTTTTGCAACTTGCAAACATATTCTAGGTGCTTTGAATCTTCATATCCTTATGGCTGGTCCATATATAAATCTTCTTGTAGGTCACCATGTAGGAAAGCATTCTTCACATCCATCAGATGCAAAGTCCATCCTTTTGTTGTAGCTAATGCAACAAGGGTTCTAATAGAAGACATTTTAGCTATAGGGATGAATGTTTTGTTCATAATCAATGCCATATGTGTGTGCATATCCTTTTGCTACCAATTGTGCTTTGTACCTGCTTATGGTACCATCAACATTGTGCTTTACCTTGCAAACCCACTTGCAACCTATGGGTTTCTTTCCTTGTGGCGATGCAACAAGTTTCCATGTATCATTTCCATAAAGTGCAGCCATCTCCTCATCCATAGCTTTTTTTCCAATCTACATTTCCAATTGCATCTTCAAAACTAGAAGTTTTAGCATATTTGTATTACCTTGGTCATGTAGGCACAATGACAAACCATGTAACTATCATACATCAATCATTGCACTGAATTCTATATCCTCCCAAATCTTCTTGGTCGTGGATCACTTCTCCTTGTATCATCTACATTGCCTTTTTTACTCTTCGAGTCTTCACATAGGGTAATCCAAGTTCCTCATCAAGGCTCTAATCTGAACCGCTTGAATCTCCATCAATGTCTTCAAAACTTGTAGATATTTTACTACTAGCAGATCACTTTTCTTTACCTTTCTTGGATGTATTTGATGAATTTAATGGACTGAAATTTCCACAAAATATTCCTCTCCATGGATTTGAGTTGGAACTATTGCTTGGTGATGCATTCAGTCCACTCAAAGCTTGAGAATCTACACTTGATTTTTTAGCATTTTCTTTGTCATTTGGTTCAAGATTCAATCCTTCTTCGGCATCTGCATAGAAGCTTGGCATTTTATCAAATACCACATATGTGCTTACCTTCACCTATCGTGTGAGTGGGTTATAACATTTATATCCCTTTTGCTCAAGGGAGTACCCAATGAAGATACATTTTTCTCCTTTTGGATCAGGCCTCATCCTCAACTCATTTGGAATATGTACATATGCATACAACCAAAAACTTGATGTACAGCAGTAGTCAGAGTTCTGTTCATGATGTATATAGCAGTGTGCACAACTTCTGCCCAATAACAATCAGGCACATTCTTCTCAGCCATCAATGCTCTTGCTATTTCTACAACATGTCTATTTTTGTGTTCAGCAGCGCCATTCTGTTGTCATGTGTGCTTGCATGAAAACTGATGTTGAATTCCATGACTTTAAAGAAAGTTGTTGAATTCATTTGATATGTATTCACCTCCTTCATCACACCTTAATGCCGGAATATGCTTTCTTGTCTCCTTTTCCACCATAGCCTTAAAATTTTGGAAGTGAGTGAACACCTCACTAATCTCTTTCATGAAATATAACCATACTTTCCTTGTATGACTTCAATTAAAGTAACACAAAACTTGCAACCACCCATAGATGTGGTCTTTGCAAGACCCCAAACATCTATATGTACTATTTCTAGCACATTCTCACTATCATGCTTATCATGCAGAAATGATGCTCTTGATGGTTTACCAAATGACATACTGCACATACCTTTTGCATTTATAAACTTTGAAATTTGGTAGTCCATTGACAATCTCCTTGGATTGCATCAATTTCAGCCTCTGCAAGTGTGCATGACCAATTTTTTAATGCCAGATCTCTATATGAGCAATAAGTCCTACCACCATTTGCAATTTTCACGAATTTGCACATTTAAGCTGAACATCCTACCCACATTGTTTTCTTTGGCAATCGATTGTCCACCCTGTTTGTACTCTTCTACACATGGCCCATCAGTGTTGAACCTAGCTTGTAATACTTGGTCAACCATTTGTCCAACAGAACCCAAATCCTTTGTTATATTTGGAACATGCAACACATCAGCAAGATGTTTTACCTTACCATCCTCCATAGATAGTGCTATGTTTCCTATATGCTCGATAGGGTGTGATGTGTCATCACCTGTTTCAACATATCTAGGAATTGACAATTTCTACAAACTATTAAACCATTCCGCATGACTAGTCATGTGATTTGAAGCACCTGAATCAACATACCAGACATTTCCATTAGATTTCAAAACATCAAGAGACATTGCATTCATCATTTGATGTTGATTCATGAACAACGTCTTAGAATCATCTCCACTTGTGGATGCATAGTTGTTTTTGCTACCTTTTGTTATTTTGATTCTTCAACATGCAATCATGCTCAAAGTGTCTAGGTTTACCACAATTCTAGCATCCTTTACTATCATTACCTGAATCATTTCTTTGAAAATTTCTATGGTCTCTTTGGCTCCCCTTGCCTCAAAACTTTCCTCTACCTCCTGCATGATTCTGATGTTGACCTTAGTCTTGATTACTATTTCCTCTTCTAGTTTTGAAGCCTCGACCTCTACCTCTTCCTTTGCTAGAGTAGAATACTTGCTTAGAACTAGGTTTTCTTGGGGAGTTCGAGTCCTCACCAAGATTCTTTTCTTCAATAATCAACATGGACACCAATTTAGTAAAATTCAAAATATTTTCCTTGGTCTAAATAGACGTTCTGACTGCTTATATGCAGCTCCTAAACCGAGAAAGCACACTTCCACTTTATCATCATCATCTACATTCATGCCAAAAGATGCAAGTGACTGACATATGCTTTTGCTTTCTAGGGTGTGATCACTTACAAACATGCCCTTTTTCTCCATTGTATGTAGCTCGTTCTTGAGTTGTGATTTCTGTGCCTTTGTATTTTATCATACAATGTGGTCAAGCTATTCCAAGCCTTGCATATGGTATGTGCCCAATCATGCTATCCTATATGCTTATAGATATTCAATACATTACCTTCCGTGCTCCTTGATTCCATTCCTCATATGCTCTTAACTAGTCTGCAGTCTGATTCCTCTTTCGTAAGTGCATAGCATTTTCTTTCTCTCTTTTGATGTACTTCCAATAGATGTTTTCCATCATAAAATTCGTCATTCTAAATCTCCAAGCATGGAAGTTATTCTTGTCTAGCTTATCACCCATAAGTTGACTCATTCCATCCATGTTTGCCATTTTGAAGCAACAGCACTACAAAAACACTACAAGTAGTACTTCTGCTTGAACACTATCACACTATGAAGTGATAGTTCAATCTCAGAAAAACACAATTTTCGTGTATCAATAGTACACGGATCGATTGAACTTCAGGATCTAGAATATATGAGTGTTGTGGATCATGTTCGTAACCTATAATCCATCATGAGCTTCCAGCATGGAGATGAACACCAACTTCAAAGATTTCTAGAAAGAACGTTGAAACTTGTTCATGTGTCACCTTCGAGAAAGTTGGAACCTTGTATTGCCTTTGGTTAAGACGATTCTTCAAGAGAAAGTTGAAAACTTGTATTGCCTTTTGTTCAAACGATTCTTCGAGAAAGTTGAAAACTTGTATTGACTTTGGTTCAAGCGATTCAACTAACCTTATTTTGTGGGATATAGGGGTCCCATGGGTACTATGCCAACTTTCACTAGTACTTCCATTTCATTCAAGCTAGTCAAGAGATATTGGGCCTCTGCTTAAAACTTCCATTATTGAAAAAAAGGAAGTTTAAAGAGAAACGACAAAAATTATGAAAAAATAAAACCTTAAAATTTTTAGAAAAAGTTATTGCCTTTTCAATTTTTCTTTTTCAAGATGTGTTCTTTTGTCTCTTCTTTGCCTACTCTCTCTCCCCTCTCTTTCTCTCTCTCTCTCTCTCTCTCTCTCTCTCTCTCTCTCTTTCGCTCACACTCTGTTTCTCCCTCTCTCTTTCTTCATCTCTCTCTCTCTCTCTCTCTCTCTCTCTCTCTCTCTCTCTCTCCCTCTCTATGTCTTTATGTCTCTCTCTCTCTGTCTCTCTCTGTATATCTCTATCTCTCTCCCTCTCTCCCTCCCTCACTCCCTCCCTCCCTCCCTCTCTCTCTCTCTCTCCTCTCTCTCTCTCTCTCGCACTCCCCTGTCCTTCTCTCCCTTTCTCCTCTCTCTCTCTCTCTCTCTCTCTCTCTCTCTCTCTTTCTCTTTGTGCAAGTGTGTCTCTTTCCTGCTCTCCTCTCTCATTCAAAAATTTTTACAAGGGTTTTGAAGGGCTTGTTTGAAGACATCTTCAAGTTAGGTATGGTGGTACCCTTCGTTGTGGTCAACTATTGGTCTCCACCCTGCGCGATTCGAAAATGGTAATTCTCTCGCGTTTTGGGGTTAAAACTCCAACCATTTATCTACCAGAGGTGGATCCTTTTTAGAAGCAAGAAGAACTTAAAAAGACTTTTCTCATTGGTTGGTTTTTCGTTTTCTCTGTCTAGATCAATGTTTTTTCATATATCTCTTGCATCGACTGATTTAGCTCGTGCAGAAGCAAACACGTGTTAGTAGAGACTTGTGACCTTCATCAGAATTCTCTTCTATTGAAGAGGTAGATGCACAATGTCCAATATTCTCACTTGAGTTTTCACATCGTTGTGGTAATTTGTTTTATAAAAGAATTTATAAAATCACAAAATATATCGTGCATTGGCTATTTGTTTGGGCTCTTTGAATATTGAAGTAGAGGGTGCGGGTCCATAGGTAGAGGTTAGGGGTCCATGAAACCCGTTCATGGATCGCCTACATGCAAGTTAAAAACTAGTATCACTTTTGAGCTAGTTCATGGATCCCATGGGTAGTATGCCCACTTTCCCTTTTACTTTCAATCCATTCATGCTAAGATGTGGATATTTGGCTTTTGGCAAGACTTCCTTTATATAAAAAAAGAAGTCAAAAGTGAAGCGAAAAAAAAAATTGAAAAAAGAGAAACCCTTGAAAAAGTTATTAAGAAGTGTTCTTGTTTTTACAAGTTTTCTTTTTTCACATTCTCGTATTTTGAATTTCTTCCTGTCATTTTTGTTTGAGCAGCACTAATTAATTGATCATTACAATGAAGATTCATGAGTGAAGATGAAGAAAAGAGCAAAGAATGGAGCATGAAGGAAAGAGGAAAATCAGAGAATAGTGATTTGTATACACATGTACATTAAGCATGTAATTAGTTCACCTATGCCTTTGTAATGCTGAGGGGTTTGTACTTATATGTCTATATATATATTAGTATAGTGTCAGCACACATGAGAGAGGAGATATAGAACAAAGATAGATGAGTAGAAGAAGATATAGTGTGATGAATGTATGAGATTCATCGATCAGATGTTTCCATGTGAATAGAAGAAAACTTCTGAAATCTGTGTCGTTATCTTTTATCTATCTCTCCTTGTGCGTTCGATCATTTTCGAAATCCTTTGTTAGATGTCTAAGTCCATAGTTAGTGTATCTATGGTCAAGATTTGAGAGTCTAATTGTAATCCGGCTTAGGGAATTGTAAGTAGGAACATTTGTATGTGAAGAAGTGATAAGTGTCTTCTGAAACAGGCGCAATCTCCATGATCAAAGAGCTGAACAGATCTGTTGGAGATAGATGTCTGCGGAAGCACGCGAACAGCACAAGGAAGAAGAAGAAGCTTGGAGCACAAACACACAATAGTGAGTGTATTACTAGAGAATGTACAAAGATAAGTAGCCCATTAGGGCAATAGGCGTATATACAAGCCGGGGGAAAAAAACCTCCTAAAGAGGGAAAAAGGTGCCCGGGCGGTCCTAGTGTGTTCACACACATCACTACCTAAATATATCAACAAATCCCCCCTGGGAGTGATGCAGTGAACAAGGAGCTGGCACTCATGTATAAAGAAGTGCCAAGCTATGTGGAAATCACTCCACAAAAGGAAGTAAGCCCAAAGCTTTGCGGAAAGCTTCAAACTTCTCCCTAGGCAGAGCCTTCGTGAAAAGGTCTGCAATGTTCTCCTACGTGGGCACATATGCCAAGCTGATCTCCCCAGCAGAGAACCTCTCCCTGACATAGTGATAATGCACCTCAATGTGCTTAGTGCGAGCATAGAACACAGGGTTCCTCGCAACTGCCAATGCGCTCTGACTGTTAGTGAAGATGGTGGTGGCAGAAGACTGGCCAACACCCAAATCAGCCATAAGGCGTCTGAGCCACACACACTCAACATTCGCTGTGAAAGCTTCCCTATACTCAGCCTCACAACTGGAAGTGGCCACAGTAGGCTGCTTCTTGCTCAACCAAGATATACATGAGCTACCAAGCATGAAGCAAAAACCACTGGTGGACACACGAGTGTCATGACAACCAGCCCAATCTGAGTCAGAAAAAGCATGCAAATCTGGCGGTAGTGATCCCCCCTTGGGATAAAACAACCCAAGTAGCCGAGTACCACTTAAGTAGCGAAAGATGCGCTTAACCGCCTTCCAATGCGTGACTCCTGGGCAATGCATAAACCTGCTCATCTGTGAGACAGCAAACTGAATATCTGGCCGAGTAATGCATAAGTCAAGCACCCAACAGCCTGCTGATAGAGAACATAATCAAATGCATCTCCAGCATCATGAAGACTCAATCGTAAACCTGTCTCCATAGGAGTGGAAATAGGCTTACAGTCTTCAAGGCCAAAACACTGCAATAATGTGTCAATATATTTCATTTGACACAAAGCCATTCCACCATCAACGTGCATAAATTGAATGCCCAAATAGTGATGCAAATGCCCCAAATCAGACATCTCAAATGAGGCATGCAAATCAGCCTTAAAATCAGCAATATGTGTCTCAATAGGGCCAGTGAGCAACATGTCATCAACATAGAAAACAATGATCAGAAGCACATCATTAGCACACTTAACATATAAGGTGCTTTCAGTTGGACTATTCTCAAAACCATGTGCAATTAGATAGGCATGTATCTTCTCATACCAAGCACGTGGTGATTGCTTTATACCATATAATGCCTTCTTTAACTTGCAAACCTGGTTTTCATGCCCTTTCTGCACAAAGCCACGGGGCTGAAAAACATACACTTCTTCATGCAAATCACCATTCAGAAATGCAGTTTTAATGTCCAACTAATGTATATTCCAACCATGATGGGCTGCAAGTGCACAGATGCTCCGAACAGTAGTCATACGACATGTGGGTGCAAAGGTCTCATCAAAATCAATGCCTCTTTCCTATGTATAACCCTTTGCAACAAGCCTAGACTTATACCTG
The DNA here is from genome assembly GCA_020310875.1 of Ceratopteris richardii. Classification (NCBI taxonomy): domain Eukaryota; kingdom Viridiplantae; phylum Streptophyta; class Polypodiopsida; order Polypodiales; family Pteridaceae; genus Ceratopteris; species Ceratopteris richardii. The sequence goes on from CM035411.1 coordinate 89,479,242, forward strand.
TCAACTGTACCATCCGGTTTACGCTTCAGCTTGTATACCCACTTAGTGCCAATGGCCTTCTTGCCAGGAGGCAAGTCACATAAAGACCAAGTACCATTCTTCATTATAGCATCATATTCAGATTGCATAGCAGCCATCCAATTTTCTGAATTCTATGCTTCATCAAAAGAAATAGGCTCATTCTCATCCCAGAGACTAGACGCAGCCATAGCATAGCAATCTGATGCAAAGGAGGCACTATGACAGCCTGAACGAGTACGATATGACAAAGGTGCATCTAATTTGCTGTCACGCAAAGTCTGCACCAGCCATTTTGGCATAGTTTTTGCCTGATCAATATCAACTCTCTCATCAAGTGCATCATGTAAATCTGCATCAGAAATGGAATGATCTGCATCATCTAATGAAGCCTGCAAAGGCTGAGAAGTTGCCTCATTAGGACCAGCACTAGACTGTCCACCTGTAAAAAGAGGCATCAAAGTATCATACATGTCTTTAGAGCTAACAGATGTCTCCTTAGTACATGAAAGCAATGGCTGAATAGCATCTTCCACAAAGACAACATCACGGCTAACCAGAATGGGTTTAGTTTGTGGATGATACAGATGATAGCCTTTACTTTCAGAACTGTACCCAACAAAAGTACATTTTACTGCCTTATCATCTAATTTTCTGCGATGTTGTTCAGGCACTAGTGCATATGCCAAACAACCAAAAACCCGCAGATGAGCAACAGATGGCTTGCGATCATGCCAAGCCTCATATGGAGTGATAGACTGTAGTGCTTTAGTGGGACACCTGTTAAGTACATATGCTGCACACATGACAGCCTCAAGCCACAAACTATGTGGTAAAGCCTGACTCTTGACCATACACCTCACCATCTCCATGAGTGACCTGTTCTTTTGTTTAGCAACTCCATTCTGTTGAGGTGTATACGACACTATACACTGGTGTTTTATCCCACGTTTAACCAGAAATGCATTAAAATCAAAAGACATATATTCCCCCCCTCGATCAGAACGGAGGGTGCCCATTTTACATGCTGACAGATTTTCAGCCAAAACCAAAAATTGTTTGAAGCACATGAACACTTCAGACTTTGCCTTCAATGGATATACCCATGCATGCCTCGAAAAATCCTCAATAAAAGTCACGAAGTAAAGGTAATTTCCAAAAGAGGGTGTCTGCATAGGACCACAGACATCACTATGTACAAGCTACAATTTCTGCGTAGCCCGTAGTGACCCATCTTTTGGAAAGGAGGAACGCTGCATTTTGCCCAAAATACAGCCTTCACATACATGTTTTCCAGGTGCCTCATGCTTGGGCAAAAAAGACACCATATCAGATTTCTGCAGGCGTAGCAAACTAGCAAAATTCAGATGACCAAAGCATGCATGCCAAAGCTTTGCATCTGTGATACCCTGAGAATCAAGAACTACGCATGCTGAATCATTAATAGACCGCTCATAGTCTATGAGCTTATACAGCCCGCGACATAAAATGCCAGAAGCAATAATCACATCGCCATTTGACAAATCATGAACTGTACACCTGTCATCAACAAATTTCACAACCAAGCCAATCTTGGCTAATGCAAAAACTGATAACAGGTTCTTCTTGATCCCTGGCACAAATAAAGCATCTGACAAAGTGAAAGAACTACAATCAGCAGTAGTCAAAATGATCTTACCAACTCCCATAACAGGATAAGAGGAGTTGTTGGCGCATGTAACAGTATTCCCTATAGGAGCAGACTCGAGTGAAGAGAAGAAACTGCGCTGCGAGGTAATATGTTTGGTCGCACCACTCTCAAAGTACCAAACATCTGAGTCTATTGAAGACATGCACTACTCATGAGAAGATTGGTCAAAACTGTAGACAGTAGTAAACGCCCATTCTTCTTCCTGCACAAGATTTGCAGACTCTGTTTTTGGTGTAGAGGCTTCTGCAACAACCATTCCAGCCTCCTTTTTCTTTGCCTCTTTTGCAGCCAGTTTTGGACAGTTCTTTATGATATGATCATTTCCTTTACAGTACTTACAGAACAATTTCTGCTTTTCTGATTTTTTCTCATCTTTATCCTGGTTCTTCAAATGTGCAGCATTTGCAGACTTCTGCTTACTAGTAGAAGAGCTCCATTTTCCTTTGCCCTTTTGACTAGCCAGGAAGGCTTGATCTGCAACATGCATAATGGACCTGTTCTGCCTAGACTGATCTTCCTGCAATAGAACAGAGACTAACTCCTCAAATGACAAGGCATTTGGATTGCCTTTCATCATTAACCGAAGAGTAGAAGCAAAACTTTGATATGAATCAGGAAGACCATTGAGAACGGTCTGGACAAGTGAGCTATCTAGTCAGCAGAAATCAACTCTTCCTTCAAGTCTTTGATCTTTGTTAGGAAACTGTCCATGGAATCACCTTCATTCATGTGCTCACTCTCCAACTATTTTCGGAGATAAGCAACACGAGCCTCATTCCTAGCTTGGTACAATGTGGTAAGTGTATCCCAAGCATCCCTAGTTGTTCTGCAAGAGCGTATGTGAGGAATAATGGCACGTTTGACAGACAAAGTTATCAATGCATGTGCCTGGGTATCTCTGCCATCCCAACGAATTTGCTCTACAGTAGGTGCAACAGAAACAACAACACGAATAGGAATCTGCGGAATATCATCTTCGACACCATGTTCATCAGCTCCAACACCTGTATTTTCAGTCCCTGTAGTTGTAGGTGTAACAGGACATCTTTCAACACCCTACGCAATGTTCCATAGTCCTTTTGCAACCAATACATGCGGCATCATATAAGCCCATAATGGGTAGTTTGTACCATCCAACTTATCCTCAACAGCCAACATACGGAATACATCACTACTTTCAGCCATGGCCGGTGACCAAAATACCTTGATGTAGAAAATTGACTGTATCTCAAAAAGTTGAACAGAATTGCCCAGACGAGTTCTGCTAGACCTGTAGCAGACTTCGAGACGCTTAAACTGGCGAACAAAAACTGGTATATACCTTTGGCACAAAAGGACAAAATAGCCTGCACAAGCCCGCTCACCAAATTTCGAATCTGAGACTACAAATGGAGGAGTGTCGATGGCACCCTAGAAGAAGCGACAACCTGCTCTGATACCAATTGTTGGAGATAGATGTCTGCGGAAGCACGCGAACAGCACAAGGAAGAAGAAGAAGCTTGGAGCACAAACACACAATAGTGAGTGTATTACTAGAGAATTTACAAAGATAAGTAGCCCATTAGGGCAATAGGCGTATATACAAGCCGGGGGAAAAAAACCTCCTAAAGAGGGAAAAAAGTACCCCGGTGGTCCTAGTGTGTTCACACACATCACTACCTAAATATATCAACAAGATCTGAGTGCATAGTGTAAAGTTTTACACAAATGAGGAGTCAAAATTTAAGTTAGAAGGTAAACCATCTATGTCTAAAAGAATTTCATTAAATGGTTTAAATTTTGTGAGAACCAACTGTTTAAAGTTGCATATGTAAAAGTCACGTGTAGAAAGTGCTTGTTTCACACACAAGTTTACTTATTGATGTAAATCTAAAGTTTTGTAAGTTCTTTTGGAGAACTTTAAATTGGAATAGTTGCGTAAACACTAGAAGAGTGCTCTACCAAATTTTCATAGAAAACTTTAATCATTTCATCAGTCTATGAGTGAATTTTGTGAGGTAGACTTTTCTGAGTGAACCTAGTTTTCATAGAGAAGCTGAGTGTTCATATTTTGGTAGAATATCTTAGAATTGGTGAAAATTTTGAGCTATACTTGACATATAGGTGTTCTAAACTCAAGTGTAGCTTCTCTTTTGGAGATTAATCATCTTTGGTATTAGTGCAGATTTGATCAAAGTTGAAGAAAAGGAAGAGCCTGACTACTGCAGACATACAAAATTCAACATTTGAAGATTCATAAGGAAAAAGCGTGAAGGAAAAGCTAAAGGGAGACAAACGAGAACAATCAAAAGGATCATAAGGAGTAAATTTTGAATTTAAGGTACATTCATTACTCATAAGGTTGAAGATTTGATAGTACATGTGAAGAAAGGATGGGAGATAGTCTCCAAATTGAGAAGGGATAGAGAGAACTATCGAGCTTGGTCTATGAGGACTAGAAGCTCATGTTATGAGCAAAGATCTGATAGGATATATTATAGGAGAAGAAGAAAAGCCAAAATTTAAAGATCCTAGTGTTCCTACTAGGGAGGAGCTTGCAGACTTAAAGGTTTGGATGAAGAAGGATGCCCCAACAAGGAGCATAATCTATATGGCAGTAAGTGATTATTTTGTTCCTCACATTAGAGGACTTGAAAGTGCAAGTGATATATGGAATTCTTTGGAGGAGCATTTTCATAATACAACAAAGTCAAGAGAAGCGTCAGTATGGGCAGATTTTACCACATTCAAGAAGAAGGCCTCACAATCGATATTTGATTATGTGACAAAGATGAAAGACATTGCTGATTCTTTAGGTGTAGTTGATGAAGACATTGAAGAAGATACATTGATAAGAAAAATTTTCATAGGTCGAAGAGGAGATGAGAAGTGGAAGCCTTTGATCTTGTTAACCAAACTCTCATTAGATCATTTCACTCCTGATTTGAATCAATTGTTAGGATATATGCTAACTTTTGAGAATGATATCAAAGGGGATATTGATAAGAGTGCACGTCATGCAATCTATTCTAAAGATAAGATGAACGCTATCAAAGGAAAGCAACAATTTGTTGAAGATGAAGGTACTCCAAGCCAAGCAAACTTCTTATGACAAAGAGCAAGTGGCAGAAGTAGAGGAAGAGGTAGAAACAACAAGGATAATTTCAAAGTTTGTTGGATATGTGGTAAGACTAATCATCTAGCTCACGAATGTTGGCATAACAATCAAAGTGTTAGTAACTTTAATCAGAGTTATAATAAAAGAGGCAGAGGTGGTAGAAATCAGAGAGGAAGTTTCAAAGGTAGAGGTAGTAGAGGCTTATTTGGAAGGAATGGTGGAAGAAACTTTCAAAGTTAGTCCTACAACAATAACTACTACAATTATGCATCAATTGAGAAGGAGGATTTAACTCTTATCATGAATGCAACATGTGAAGTTTCAAGTGAAGATCAAAGAGTGTTTTACATTGACTCAGGATGCAGCAATCATTTGAGTGGTAACATTTCTTTAATGACTAATTTTGAGAATAATGTGATTAATCATACAATTCAAACAGGTGATAATACAAAGCACAAGGTGAAGTCTATTGGATCAGTTAAAGCCAAAGATGGAATTCATCTCTCGATTAAGGTTTTGTATGTTCCTAGAATTTTGAAGAATTTGATTAGTGTAGGACAAATTGTGGAAAAAAGATATGAGGTGAGTTTCATTAATGATGGAGTTTATGTTGAAGACCCTAGCCAAGGGTATAAACAAATTGTTATAGGAAAGAAAGAAGGGAGGCTCTTCACATTGAGGGTACAAGGTAATGCTCGACATGCCTTGTTCACATATGGAGAGCAAAAGATATCTGAGTTGGATCTTTGGTACAAAAGGCTTGGACACTTCAATGAAAGAGGTATCAAAGAGATGATTAATAATGGTTCAGTACTTGGATTACCTAATGTTGCAGGTCAACACATGACATACAGATGTGAAGCTTGTCAATTAGGTAAGGCTCATAATCAATCATATAATAAGCATGGTTTCATGTATTCAGAAAAACTTGAATATGCACTTACAAATGTGTGGGGTCCTTCAAAGGACTTTAGCATAAATGGTTCAAGATATTATGTCATATATGTTGATGTTGCTACCAAGTGGATCACTATTTATGTGATCAAATTAGATAAGTCAAAAGTTTTTAGTACATTTAAGCACTATCATGTATATGCAGAAAGATAAGTTGAAGAGATTGAGGTCAGATGGAGGGGGAGAGTATTTTTCAAATGAATTTAGTGATTATTTGTGGAATGCAGGTATAAAGAGAGAAGTTACTTGTAGGTACTCTCCTCAACAAAATGGTGTAGCAAAAAGGACAAATAGAACTCTTGTTGCATTTGCAAGATCAATGATGAAAGAAAAGAATTGCCCTAATTATTTGTGGGATGAGGCTGTAAATACAGCCACATACTTGGTTAATAGGCTACCATGTAAAGCTTTGTAGGGTATGACACCATATGAAGCTTTGTGGGCTAAGAGACCTACATTAGATCATTGAAAAGTATTTGGTTGCTTAGCCTATGCTTATGTTCCTTCTCAATTAAGGCATAAATTGGAACCAAAGGCTCAAAAATATATGTTTGTTGGTTATGATGATAAGCAAATGGGATACATGTTGTGGAGTCCATCTACAAAGAAATTTCTTGTATCAAAGGATGTCACATTTGATGAGCAAAGTACTTGGCATTCAGGTACAAATAATGCTTATGCAGGTCTTGAAAAAACATTGAATCAGAAGAAAGGTAAATCAAAGGTTCAAATATTGGAAGAAGAAGAGAACAATGAAGCACTAGTTGAAGTTGAAGAAATGCCAAGGTTTGATCCAGAATGTGATGAACCAGAAACTTCAAGAAGTGGAGAACTCAGAAGATCATCAAGACACAAATGGCAACCCACAAGGTATAGCTATGAAACTTCATTCTTGACTACTAAAGATTAGGCTTACATGATAAAAGAAGATGAAGACCCATCCACATATGATGAAGCCAAAGGAAACAAGAATTGGGAAAAAAGCTATGAAGGAAGAGTATGATGCACTCATTGAGAATGAGTCTTGGGAATTGGTACATAAACCAATTAATCAGAAGGTAATTGGATGTAAGTGGGTTTACAAAAACAAAAAGATTTGCAGATGGAAGTGTGTCTAGGTACAAATCCGAACTTGTTGTAAAAGAATATGCACAAACATATGGTGTGGACAATGTTTAAGTTGAATGTTAAAGTGGGAAAAATTAAATAAAGGGCCTCTGCACTATTGGAAATTATCTCAATTCGATGTGAAGAATGCATTTTTGAATGGTTACATTTCAGATGAAGTTTACATGGAACAACCAAATGGTTTTAAAGATCAGTTTTATCCAGATCATGTGTGTAAGCTCAAGAGAGCTTTGTATGGCTTCAAGTAGGCTCCAAGGGCATGGAATTAAAGGCTTGTAAAGTTCTTGAAGGAACTTGGTTTTCAAACATCAAAGGCAGATAGTAGCTTGCTAGTCAAAGCAAGTGAAGACGGATTTATATATGTTTGTATTTATGTTGATGACATAATACTTACAAGTACAGATGGAAAAGGCATTCGGATGCTTAAAAGGCAAATGGAGAAAGAATTCAAGATCACTGACTTGGGAAATTTGTCATATTTCCTAGGAATGGAGATTTTATATACTCAACATGGAATATATGTAACTCAAGAAAGGCATTTGAAGAATTTTCTAATCAAATTTAAAATGGAAGATTGCAGGAAAGCACCAACAAGAATGGAGATGAATCACAAATTGAGTAGATATGAAGGAGAAGAATTCAAAGACATGAAGCTTTATCAGAGTTTGGTGGGTAGCTTGATCTATGCTACATTAAGAAGGCCTGACCTATCATAAGGAGTTCGAGTTCTATCTCAGTTCATGCATTGCCCAATGTTAGGCTGCCGGATTGGAATAATATAATTTTATTTTTCAAAGTCGCATGCACCAAAAAGATGTAGCGAACAGATGTACCTTTTTATTCATTAATGTAAAGGCAATCACGGTGTTCGACAGAGAGAGACGGGACTCGCCAGACTCTCTATCTGGGCAACCGTGCTAGATGCTGTGGTATTGCAGATTCGTCCAAATCCTGAGTACTGTGTCTTATTCTTAAAGTTCCAGTGGTTGATTATTAACTGTGAAGAGATGGATAAGTATGTGTTTGAAGATGAAGAGGTGTTGCAAAATCCTTGATCTACACCAGCCAAATGAACTCCAGGAGTAGATGGTGGGCCCTTTTAGCTTGCCAATGGATGTATTAGACACCCTATGTACCTTGGAAGATCACTCTCAAAAAGATAGATCAAAACAGATAAGTTGGAGTTAGCTCAGAGGTGAAAACTTGCTATTCTTGGTTCATACACCTGTCCAGTGTTTTACATAATTCTCTGAGCACAGCAGCAATTAGCTTAATTCCTCTTGGGGAAGTCTAGGTAGCTTAACGAGCTAACTTTCAAGAGTAATCTCATCAAAAATAACAAAGCACACACTGAGAATGAGTTTTAACAAGTGATGACATCATCCCGATTTTCACGGGCTGCTACAGAAATAGACCAATGAGCAGAAAAATCACCATACCTCAAAATGTAGAAATCCAATGATTATGAAAATTTGTATGGTTCTACTAGACAGTAAGCTGAATCCAACAAGCTTTAAATCACTGAATTTGGATAAGTAACCACTGAGAAACACCTCTGACAAGATGAGTGAAAAAGTCGGGTACCTGACAGAGAGGTGAAGATGAACAGACCCTGTTGACTTCAAATGAACATAACTGAAGATTGCAACATCCAAATGACATGAAAATTTATGAGCATATATTAGACTTATAGAGCTAACTTTACCAAGCTAAATCACTGAAAATGATGCACCAAGCTCAGAGAAAACATCTCTGCAAGCTGACTGAGAAAACTGAGAGTAATGGTAGTGAGTAGTACACTTCACAAGAACATGGAAAGATGAAACCAAATAATCATGAAAATGAAAGTATATTTCTTGTACAATACAATGACTTACTGATACATATGTGTGCCCTGTAATCACACCTTGATATGGCATAAAGCTCAGCTCTTGGAGGTCTTCACATAGGTCTCTCTAACCATGACTAAAACTGCCATCTATTTATAGTTGAGTTTGGGAGGCTAACTTCCCTCAATCACTCTCCAATCAATCAATGATTGATTTGATTCTCTACCTACCACAAATCAGGAATTCGTGGCTCCTCTTTCCATTCTTGATCAAGTGGACTCAACCACTTAAGATTCTCTTACTTTTACATTAAGTAAACTCTTCAAAAGTTACAAGAGGTAGTTCACAAGTGAACTTTACATAGTCTTCTTTTTAAAGCTTCTTCTAAGACTTTGTGAGACTCAAGCCAATACTTAGGCTTGTCATAGACTTGCTCCAACAGCTCCCCCTCAAGCCAAGTATGCTTGAGGTCTTCAATCTTCCAAGATTACCTGCAAACCAATCATAGCCTTGAATTTGCAAAGCTTTGTACCATCCAATGCTTTGGTTAGAATATCTGCACATTGTTGATGAGTGGACACATATGATATTTGAATCTCTTTGCTTAGAACCTTTTCTCGTACATAGTGATAATGAACTTCAATATGTTTAGTCCTTGCATGAAAAATAGGATTAGCAGCCAAATGAATAGAACTCATATTGTCACCAAAAATAGTTGGAGTTCCAAACTCCAATCCAAGATCTTTGAATAATGTCTTCATCCACATAGCTTCTTGTGTAGCTATGGCAAGACCTCTATATTCAGCTTCAGTAGAAGAGAGAGCAACTGTGGGTTGCTTTTTGGATGACCATGAAATAAGTTTTGAACCTGCAAAGGTAAGATAACCTGAAGTGCTCCTTCTATCTTCCTTGGAGCCAGCCCAATCTGCATCAGAAAATAGCCTTAAACCTAAATCAGATACATAAGGATAATAAAGTCCTTCATTTATGGTTCCTTTGAGATACTTGAGAATCCTTTTGGCAGCATCCATATGTGGTTTCCTTGGTGTGTGCATAAATTGGCTTAGCACACTCACACTGTAACATATATCTACTCTTGTCAATGTGGCATAGTTGAGACTACCCACTAGACTTTGATATGATGTGATGTCCTCTATGAGTTCACCTTCATGTGAGCTCAATTTGTGATTGACCTCCATTGGAGTACCTGCAATCTTACAATCTTGCATCTTTGAATTTTGCCAACATGTCCTTAATGTACTTTCTTTGAGTGAGAAACAAACCATGATCTTTGTAGACAACTTCCAAACCTAGGAAGTAGGTAAGTGAACCCAAATCACTTATCTTGAACTCTTCTCTCATCTGATCTTTGATCTTCTTCATACCATCTGCATCATTTCCTGTCAATATAATATCATCAACATATACACATAGGTAGATGACCTCAGAATTACTCTTTTTAATAAAGAGTGAAGGATCTGCCTTGCTTGGTTGAAAGCCTTTGTCCTGCAAGAATGAAACAAGCCTGAAATTCCAAGCTCTTGGAGCTTGCTTGAGACCATACAATGCTTTGTTAAGTTTACACACATAATCAGGATAAACTTGATTCTCAAAACCAGGTGGTTGTGCCATATATACCTCTTCTGTTATCCAACCATTCAAAAATGCATTCTTTACATCTAGTTGAAGTATCTTCCAATTCTTGGAAGAGGCAATACTAAGCAAAACCCTAATAGTAGGCATCTTTGCCACAGGAGAGAAGGTCTCCTCATAATCAATTCCCTGAGTTTGTGCAAAGCCTTTTGCTACAAGCCTTGCCTTATACCTGTTAATGGAACCATCAGAATTCTTCTTGAGTTTATAGACCCATCTTGAGCCTATTACCTTCATGGATGAAGTCTTGGGCACCAAATCCCAAGTGTTGTTTTCCTCAAGTGCTTCAATCTTCCTTCATTGCATGTTTCCATTCTGTTTTTGCTTTGGCCTCTTCAAATGATGATGGCTCCTCTTGGTTTATGTCCTGTGCTATGTAGATAGAATGTTTAGTTACTAATGAGGTGTCAAACCCATACCTTTTTGGTTTTTTCTTTTCCCTCATAGATCTTCTTAGGCCATGATGTGATGATTCTGCCTCATGTCCAAGTTCCTGCAATTTTGCTTTACCTTTAGACTTCCATGCTTTGATCTTTTCCATGTGAGATTCTTCATCATCCTCTGAGGTGTCTTGTTCTTCAATCTTTGATTGTTCTCTACCAAGCTTTGGAAAATCTTCTTCAAGATCATATGGTAAATTGATCTTCCTGCATGAGTCTTCATACCATGAATTGTTCTCATCAAAAACTACATCTCTACTTACCAAGAATCCTTTGTTGGTAGGGTTGTATAACCTGTAGCCCTTTTGATTGTTGTCATATCCAATAAATACACACCTTTCTGCCTTTGGATCCATCTTGCCTCTAACCTGTGAAGGAACATGAGCAAAAGCAATACATCCAAAAATTTTACAATGATCTAAGCTTGGTCTTCTTCTATTCCAAGCCTCATATGGAGTCATCCCATCAAGGGATTTTGAAGGCAACCTGTTAATCAAGTAAGTGGCTGTAGATACAGCCTCAGCCCATAAGTAATTAGGTAAATGCTTTTCATTTAACATAGACCTTGTTGCTTCAACAATTGTTCTATTCCTCCTTTCTGCCACTCCATTTTGCTCAGGAGTGTACCTTGTAGTTACCTCTCTTTTGATTCCTCTTTCTTGAAGAAAAGAATCAAACTCATGGGAGAAATATTCTCCCCCTCCATCTGACCTTAGCCTTTTTAGTGATTTACCTGTTTGATTCTCCAAAAGAGCCAAATATCTTTTGAAACATGAAAAAACTTCATCTTTGTGTTTCATAAAGAATAGGATAGTCCATCTGCTGCAATCATCAATAAAGGAAACATAATACCTTGATCCAGATATTGAAGCTTCCTTGCTAGGTCCCCATACATCTGTATGAACCAACTCCAAGAGATCTCCATGCATATAACCTTTCTTCATGAATGGTAACCTGTGAGACTTTCCAAATTGACATGCACTGCACTTATAAATCATATGTTGTTTTGACAAATTAGGAAGTCCAAGTACACTTTGGTCCCTGCAGATTTGCTTTAATGACCTTTCACCAATATGTGCTAACCTTTTGTGCCATACTTCCAATTCTGTGAGTGTCTGACTACCATAATTAAAGAGAGCAATGTTTCTAGTGTCCTGTAATTCAAATGTGAACAATCTACCTGTCTTTTCACCTTTTGCAATTCTTCTGAATCCTTGACTTGGATCTTCAACAAATGCTCCTGCTTTTGTGAACCTGACTTGCAACCCCTTTCTCTACTATCTGCCCAACACTTATCAAATTCTTTGTAATGGTAGGGACATAGAGTACCTTACTGAGTAGGTTGATGTTTCCATCAGGTGCTTTGACATTGCCTATTTTCTCCACAGGATGTTTTGTATCATCTCCTGTTTGTACCTCATGCTTATTCCTTGGATCTTCTAAATCTGATAGGAGTGCCACATTTCCTGCCACATGATTTGAACAACCTGAATCTATGTAGAAAATATGCTCATCAGATTTACCTTGTGGCATAGACATGTTCATGATTAATAATGAATCCTCTTTGTTTGAGTCTTCTGTGTAGTTATTGTAGTCTCTCCTTCCTTTGTAGCCTCCTTGATAGTTTGAATGATTGTAGTTGTTGTAGTTGCCATGGTAGTTGTTGAACCTTCCTCTTGAGTAGCCATAACTTCCTCTATTGTATCCTCTGCCTCTTTGATTCCTGGAATTCCTAAAGCAATTTTTAGTTGTATGATTAGTTAATCCACAAATAGAACATGAGTTGGAGTCTTGGGATCTCCCCCTGCCTTGTCTACCTCCTCTTCCTCTACCTCTGCCATGTCTTCCTCTACCTGCATAGTTAGCTTGATATGTACCTGCTTCATCATCCACTTTCTTTGCCTTTCCTTTGTTATCTTTAGACTTGCTTTTATCCGTGTATAAAGCTGAAGATTGATTACCTTTAGAGCTTTCTCCATTTTTGATAAGCTTTGCCTCTTGAGTAAGTAGTTGTCCAATGAGTGTGTTGAAATCAGGTACATGCATGTCCATGTACAAATCCATAGCTGTGGTGAATGCTTCCCACTTATCAGCTGCCTTCAAGCCATTGATGACCTGCCTTACAATTTCATCTATCACCTCTCTAATGCTTCCCAACTGATCCGCTATGTCCTTGAGCTTTGTGACAAAATCAGTCACATTTTGTTTGGGAGCCTTCTTGAGAGTTGTGAAATCCAGCCATAGTTGATGCTTCCTAGCTTTGGTACTTGAAGAAAAGAAAGCTTCAAGTGCATCCCACACTTCCTGAGATGTCTTACAACTTCTAATGTGAGGCAACAAAAAATCTGAGATAGAGTTGAGGAGATAAGACCTTGCAAGTGCATCCTTGGAGCACCATGTGCTCAATCTTTCTTGCTCTTCTTGTGTTGGTTGACTTTTGTTCCTGAAACTTGGCATAACTTCATCTCTAGCCACATAACCATATAAACTTCTACCTTGGAGATAAGCTTCCATCCTTAATGACCAAGCTGAGTAGTTACCTCTGTCCAATTTGTCAATTGATGAAGGAAATCCATCTGCCATGTTGTCCAACCTTGCTCTGATACCACTGTGAAGAGATGGATAAGTATGTGTTTGAAGATGAAGAGGTGTTGCAAAATCCTTGATCTACACCAGCCAAACGAACTCCAGGAGTAGATGGTGGGTCCTTTTAGCTTGCCAATGGATGTATTAGACACCCTATGTACCTTGGAAGATCACTCTCAAAAAGATAGATCAAAACAGATAAGTTGGAGTTAGCTCAGAGGTGAAAACTTGCTATTCTTGGTTCATACACCTGTCTAGTGTTTTACATAATTCTCTGAGCACAACAGCAATTAGCTTAATTCCTCTTGGGGAAGTCTAGGTAGCTTAAGGAGCTAACTTTCAAGAGTAATCTCATCAAAAATAACAAAGCACACACTGAGAATGAGTTTTAACAAGTGATGACATCATCCCGATTTTCACTGGCTGCTATAGAAATAGACCAGTGAGCAGAAAAATCACCATAACTCAAAATGTAGAAATCCAATGATTATGAAAATTTGTATGGTTCTACTAGACAGTAAGCTGAATCTAACAAGCTTTAAATCACTGAATTTGGATAAGTAACCACTGAGGAACACCTCTGACAAGATGAGTGAAAAAGTCGGGTACCTGAGAGAGAGGTGAAGATGAACAGACCCTGTTGACTTCAAATGAACATAACTGAAGATTGAAACATCCAAATGACATGAAAATTTATGAGCATATAGTAGATCTATAGATCTATCTTTACCAAGTTAAATCACTGAAAATGATGCACCAAGCTCAGAGAAAACATCTCTGCAAGCTGACTGAGAAAATTGAGAGTAATGGTAGTGAGTAGTACACTTCACAAGAACATGGAAAGATGAAACCAAATAATCATGAAAATGAAAGTATATTTCTTGTACAATACAATGACTTACTGCTACATATGTGTGCCTTGTAATCACACCTTGATATGGCATAAAGCTCAGCTCTTGGAGGTCTTCACATAGGTCTCTCTAACCACGACTAAAACTCCCATCTATTTATAGTTGAGTTTGGGAGGCTAACTTCCCTCAATCACTCTCCAATCAATCAATGATTGATTTGATTCTCTACCTACCACAAATCATGAAATCGTGGCTCCTCTTTCCATTCTTGATCAAGTGGACTCAACCACTTAAGGTTCTCTTACTTTTACATTAAGTAAACTCTTCAAAAGTTACAAGAGGTAGTTCACAAGTGAACTTTACATAGTCTTCTTTTTAAAGCTTCTTCTAAGACTTTGTGAGACTCAAGCCAATACTTAGGCTTGTCATAGACTTGCTCCAACATTAACATAGTAATGTTACGATAACATTAATAGGTCTGTGCAAAGTCGTGGTTGTTAATTCATGTGATAAACGTATTGCGTCGTGATAATCTTGAGTTGGAAGACAATTAACTGTTTAAGTTGAATGTTAAACTGGGAAAAATTAAATAAAGGGCCTCTGCACTGTCAGACCCCTATCCATTCCTGTTGACAGCATACGGGAAGAAGCAAGTACGAACACACATGCAGATCTAGCACTAAGGCAACCCTTCATTTTTTTCAAACCCTTACATCATTTTCAAGTGATTCTCATCACTAAGAAACCTTGTAAATATCATTTCACCTTTTTGTAGCTCCATTTTGTACAAGCCGAGGAGTCCTCGAGCTTGGGGAGCCTTAGAAGTAGTTGCCTGCCAATTTTCATAATTTTTAGATCTCGTTTGAGCCCTCAAATAAGCCCTGGAACCTAATTTTTAACTACGCCGGACACTAGGTCTGGACAGGGCCAAAGCTAGTCAAAAACTATAAATAGAGCTAGAGAGCTCATTTTTGGGGGAGCTTCTTGTAGTTTGAGCTTGTATGAGAACTTTCTTGCAATAGAAGTGATTCCATTGTCTTACTCTCTTTGTTCTTGCCGTGTGTGCGCGTGTGTGTGTATGTGTGTGCATGCTTGTGTGCTTCTCACTCACGCACTTGTGCTTCCACTTGCTCGTGGTCTTCATACCATCCTCACGTCTTCCCGGATTGACATTAAAGGAGGTGCTACTCATCACTGAGCTACACCAAATTTTGGCGCCGTTGCCGGGGATTGAGCTTTGAGGACGAGCGTGTGATGGTAAGACGTAGAGAGGATGCGTTGAAATGGTAAGTAGTAGGTAAATTTCTGATTTTTTTTCCATCTCCATCTTCATCTTCACCTCATTCTCCATTTCCACCTCCACCTCCTTCTCCACTACATATTCCCTCTTCCCTATCATTCCCTCATTTGTTGTGTGCGAGTTTGAGAGAGAGCGATTGTGCGTGCTTGTCTTTGTGTGTTTTTTGCATGTTTCTTGCAGGTGGCAGCTCCATCATCATCTCCAGCAAGCTCAGCAGGTACAGAAATTGTCTGCACAGTCCCCGAGGCATTGAGCTCGAGCTATCGCGACACTCCGAAAATTTCACCCAATCACGATTCTGAGTGCACCACGACACTGCGCAGGCCTAGAGCTCCCAGGAACACTAGATAGAACAGAAAAATTCACCATATCCCGAGCTATCGCGACACCTCACGAGCTATTGCGACACCTCCCACCTATCGCGACACTTCGACCCGACCTATCGCGACACTTCGACTCGACCTATCGCGACACTTCGACCTATCGTGACACCTCCCACCTATCTCGACACTTCGACCCGAGCTATCGCAACACCTCGAGGTATCGTGACACCTCACGAGCTATCGCGACACCTCACGAGCTATCGTGACACTTCGACCTATCGCGACACCTCCCACCTATCGCGACACTTCGACCCGACCTATCGCGACACTTCCCACCTATCGCGACACTTCGACCCGACCTATCACGACACTTCGACCTATCGCGACACCTCACGAGCTATCGCGACACTTCGACCCGACCTATCGCGACACTTTCGACCTATCGCGACACCTCACGAGCTATCGCGACACTTCACGAGCTATCGCGACACTTCGACCTATCGCGACACTTCACGAGCTATCGTGACACTTCGACCTATCGCGACACCTCGACCCGACCTATCGCGATACACGGCCTTTAACGCATGAAAATTTAGGGTTAATTTTTTGAGTGATTGGAAGGGTAGTTGAGCTTAATTTTAGGCACCTTGGTATAACTTTAGAACCTTGGAAGTGGGCAAAAGGCCTAGAAACCAGAGAGGGATCTCCTGAACCCGGAGTGCCTGTTTTGACCCTTTAGTGCCTGAATGGTCATAACTTGACCATACGAACTCCGATTGATGAGATTTTGGTCTCGTTGGAAAGCTTGTTGAGAATCCTACGTGGACCTCGACTGGTTTTTGTAAGAATCATACGCGGAGTTTTAGAACATGCATTTTTAAGTTGACCTTTAGGTGGAACTAAGTGGTTCTCAGATTCAGGGGGTACAGTGAGTTACTCCAGGGGGACTGAAAATATTGATGTGTGTCTTTCAGTTACTTGTGGTAATAGAGCTATACTAACTGGTGAGCTTTTGCAGGAACTTTGTGTGCGCTCAAGGCAATCCAAAGCAAGCTAGCAAGGGTGAGTACCAAGCTTGGGAGAAGGCTTCCTGGGCTTGTGTAGCAGTCTGGTCAACCAGCTAATTGAGGTTGGAAGATCTCTCAACCCTCCTTTGTCAATTCCTAGCCTAGGCTAAGTACGACTTAGGTGTGGTAATTAATTAGGGCACGTCAGGCACGAATCAAGTCCAAGAGTATTAATCAACCAAGAGCAAGAAGTAAATAGGTCTTAAGTGCGAAAACCCTAAGGGACAAAAGGTAAACGGAAATCGATCACTTATCAAGTGCGGTAATTCACTTAAGTACTCCTGACGACGCAATTTCAGACAAGACCATAAACATAATATTCAATTGAAAAAGAACAAAGTTATTGGTGCAAAATCAACCTGCAACGAGAGTGTGCTTGGGTTCCAGGGGGTAAATAAATCAGGCATATGAACCTTAGATCAGGCAGACACTTAGGCCGAGACAGACAAAGCCTCAGATCTTCTGAAGCTAGTGTCAATCACACTGCCAAGTCTTGGGCCCAGCAGTTGAGTGATTACCCATACACTCCCAGATCAGAAACAAGTGATTCTGAGTTGTCCTATCACATGGAGAGACCAGTAGGTAGTTCAGGGTTGGCTTATCTAGAAAAGCCAGAGGGACCTTACAAGACTCAATTGGAATACATCAGGACTAATCGTCTAGGTGCTCGCATCTACGAAGACGGACTGAGAAGATCGGTGGTCCAGATTAAGAACCCCGATCAACCCCATGGATTAGACCACCCGGTAGTCAAGTTTGAGAATGGAGCATACCTATATAAAGAGGGAACTATATATGTAGTCACCACTCTTCCTGATAGAACTGATGAGTTTGGAAATGTGATTGCGGAGACCGACATGGGTGATATAGAGCAAGGGAACTTAGAGAGAGAGCCAAGAACTCCTCGTGGTAAATCTGTCTTGACTAGAATCATGACTCCAGAGTGGGTTCCACAGGACAATAAAAGCATAGATCTGCTTTTAAACCGAGAAACCGATGAGGCTTTTTGGAGATACAAATTTGCTCAACCCCAGGAAGTGAGTGCCCTCACAATCTATGAGTTTAAAGACCCTGATAGCCCAGGCCAAGTAACCTACCTAGACAATGCATCAGAGAGAATCTTCGTGGTCACTGAGCATGGCAGGCATGCTTACACATGGAAGGGTGAATTTGTTTTTCCCCAACCAAGGTCTAATGTGTCCTTTGGTCACCAAGGAGCTGGGACCTCCCAAGCTCATGGAGCCCAAAGAGATAGAAGTAGAGACAAGCCTGAGGTAAGTTTTGCCAACTCCCTGGGAAGAGAAAGGACGGGAACAGAAAGGAATAGAGTGGAACCTGAGAGACATAGAACCCCTTGGAATCAAAGGGATATTGATGATTTTCCTTTGCCAAGGCCGAGAGAACACACTAGGACCCTGCGACCAACTCAACTGGTGAAGTCCATGAAGAATTATTTCGATGGCACGGGAGACCCTTATGACCATGTGGCAAAATTTCGACAAGTATTGAAAGCTGAACAGGTAGAGGACCTATTCACACAATATAATGCTTTCGGTCTAACTCTTAGGAACACTGCCCTTACGTGGTTTCAACCACTAAATGAGAGGCATTTCAGAAACATAGACCAGCTCTTAGAGGCATTTATTGTTGAGTTTTCTAAGAGTGGAATCAGGCATAACACCTCCTCACTAATTCATAGCTTCAAACAAACACCTCAAGAGACGGTCAGACTAGCTGGAAGAAGATTTAGACAATACCTGGAGAGATGCCCGATGCCGGAGTTACCCACACCAGCCAAACAAGTGGCCTTGTTCTTAGATGGATTGTTGAGCACTAAGCTCAGGTCATATGTGTACCTGAAGGATCCCAGAACGATAGAAGAGTGTGTGCGTATGTGCATAGACATTGAGGACAATCTAGGTGAGGAATTAGAACTATCAAAAATCTATAAGGATTCTGATAGCTCTAGTAAACAGACATCTGGTCAATCCACATCCATCGAGGAACTTGCAGAAAAGGTAGCCCAAAAACTGGGTGTCTCTAGCAAACAAATTCTGAGATTTGCCCCAGTTAAGCGGTGTTACAATTGTGGCGGTGAACACATGGCAAGTGTATGTCCCATTATGACCCAACCCCAGGCGAATCCTAGTAGCCAGTACTGCTCCATAGAGCGCAGGTACACCAACCACACTGCACAAGACTACCCATATAACAAACAAACTAGTAGGCAAAATTATCCTCAGCCATATCCACAACATGGTAGATACCAGAATCAGTACCCATCACCACAATACAACAGACCACAGCAAATTTATCAACCACCTTATCAAGGGCAGCAGAGACCTCAACCAGTCCTAGTGCAGCAACCCCCTGCTCCAACCAATGTGATCCCAGTGAAATATGCATCTACTGAAGAAAATCCGAACAGAGCCATAGTCCCAGTCACCCCATTGCTATCAGACAGTGATCCAAGTGACCACAGTTTTGACTCCACACATATTGATAGCCCACAGGCTTACTACATGCAGTCACCCGAGCATAACGAGTCATACTATTATGAGGACCCAAGTGAAAATAGTTGGGAACCTGAGTATTCTAATGTCATGTACACAAACCCCAACTCTAGACCTCAACCTAGGCAGGTACGACCCCCAATTCCTAGAGGACCATGCTTCAGATGTCAGGGAGATCACCTTATACGTGATTGTCCACTACCTGCCCCGACACAACCTCAACCAGTAACCATTCAGGGCCTCTGTCAAGACTGCGGGAAAGAGCATCTCCTACGAGATTGCCCAAAGAACCCTAATAACATGCCTAAAATCACTCCTATCAATGTCGTTGGGTTAGTTGTAGACTCCACAGGGAGTGTGACTTCCACTGCACCTGTGCAGGTGATCACAAGAGCCCAGGCACTTCAACAACACCAAGGTGTTGTTCAGGAAAAGAGCCCCGAGGTGAGTGAAACAGAGAGCATAACCAAAAAGAGGACTAGAGCCTGGAAGGATAGTCGTGAAAGAATGAAGAGGCAATGGGCAAAAAAGATAAACGAACTTGAAGAAAGCCTGAGAGAAACCAAGGCAAAAATCACAGAGATCACAGAGTCTCAACCGCACTCACACACACTTCCACCTCTACCATCCCCATCACCCTCCATTTCTCCACCCTCTAATACACCCCACGTAACCCACCCACCACCCCGAGTAGGATCAGTATTAGCTGACCCCACTCCTGAAGGCTTGGACATGATGTTCAAGGCCTACCAGGCTCGACTTCAAGAAGGGCCAACAACTGCAAACCTAGACAAGAGTTACCCTAGAGCAGATTTAGAGATTGAACGGATGAAAATGTGCGTGAAAATGGTAGAACAAGCTCAAGCTATACTTGAGACTAGTCAAAAGTTCAATCAGACAAACTCTGTCAAGCCGGATTTGCATTTCCAAGGCTTACTAGAAAGATTAGAGCAGTTGGTAAACAAACCACAAGTTTCTTTACCTCCACAGGCTCAACCAGTTGTTGAAAGAGGAAGCTCGCCACCAAAGGGAGCTTATGTTCCTAATTCCACGGATGCTGGAATACCTCCTTCAATACAACAGTACTCTCAAGAGTTCTTGCGGGAAATACAAGAAGAGAAATGGGCCAAGGAGAAGGGTGATTCCCCTCCTATTCCTGAGATTGATGATCTTCGTGATCAATTTCCCCAAGACATTCCGTCTATCTATGGAGATCAAACAGAGCAACAAGAGGATGAGAGATTAGATTTTGAATCTAATTCTTTACAAGAGTTGCCTCATTTCACAGGCCCATGGGAATCTGAATCTCTCCAGATCAGAGCCCCCACAATATTGGTAAGAAATGAAGACTCAGTGATTCCAAGAAACACTGATGTTGTGAAGAACACTAAGGTTCAATGTCATCTCATTGTAGAGGAGCTCCTCAAGGCAAAACCGGAGCTCTGGAATCATGTGAAGGATCAGGTTCCAGAACTTGAATCCAATATACCAAAAGTAGGCTCTACGCAGAAAGTTCCTGAGATACCTCTCGACAAGATAGGAGACATGAGCAAAGGTGAAGAAGGTAACACTTATCTTCCGATCACCTATCAAGGTTACACAACCAAAGCAATTGTGGATTCGGGTGCTGGTGTTGCTATTGCGACCACCTCCTTGTGGAAGCGATGGGGCAAACCCACCTTAAGACCAACGAGAATGAAACTTCAGATGGCAGATGGTCATTTTGAAAGACCTCTCGGATTGCTTGAAGGGATAACTCTAACCACTTGTGGTGTAGAGTTTGAACATACATTTGCTATACGTGACTTTGAGAAGAATAATGTTTACGAGATGATCCTAGGAAGACCTTTCCTACGACAATTGCAAATAGTACAGGATTGGGGAACCAACTCCTTGTACTTACAGCACTTAGGGGTCACCACCAAGGTCAATCTGAAGGATTACACCTTCAGAGATGTACCACCCCTACACTGGAATCCTATCCACAAAGCGAAAGAAGATTCTATCTCCGTGCATTCAGGAAGTTCACTTGAACCATCCTGGCTGCACGAAGATACTCACTTGTGGATGTGCAAGGTCGCGGAGGAAGAGGAAAAGCGCCTAAAAGCGAGAGAAGAAGGAACTCCCCCCGGAGATAGACCAATAAAAGACCCAGCCTATACACCAATGATATTTCCAGATGAGGAATTTGAGCCTCATGGTTGGGCAGAAATCTTAGCTACCATGGACATTGCAGTCAATGAGGAACAATGGACACCCCATTGTGATGAGGAGGGTTATGATATTTCAGTGTTCATGTGTCAGCCCTTGTTGGAAGAGTGTGATCCTAGTGAGTTCATAGAAGAAGAAGAGAATGACGATGACCTAGAATCCATTGTGATGGATACATACTTCGACTCAGAGGAACACTACTTAGAAGACCTAGGAGTGTTAACCCAAAAAGAAGAAGAACCCCTTGTGAGTATAAAAACGATAAATTCAAAGAAAGGAAGTGAAGGAGGTCAAAAGAAAAAGAAAAGGAAAGCAGTGAAACAAGAAGAGGAAGAATCATTGTTCGAAGTACCAGAAAATTTCAAGAAATATGAAGTGGAAGACCGAAAAATTTTGGTGTGAATGCCTAAGAGAGAGGCCATTATAGGAGAAGCATATGACAATAAAGAAAAGACCAAAAAAATTGTAGTGACCATTGAAGGGAACGAAGAGCGATGTACGTACATAGGAGACGACCTAAGTGCAGAAGAAGAAGCAGAGCTTGTAGCTCTATTAAGGGAATATAGGGATGTGTTCGCATGGCACTATAGAGACTTGAAAGGAGTAGATCCAGAGATTTGCTCTCATACGATTCCGATGACCGCTGATGCCAAGCCCACCAAACAAAAGCCCTACACATATAATGACAATTATGCAGCCAAAATAAAAGAGGAAATTGACAGGCTGATTGAAGCCGGATTCATCTATGAGATTGAGCACACTGAATGGGTGTCCCCCATTGTAGTGGTGCCCAAGAAGAATGGGAAATTGCGAGTGTGCATTAACCTTAAAAAAGTTAATGCCGCTACGATCCGAGATAGTTATCCACTTCCAATCACCGAACATCTATTGGAGCGTGTTGCAGGCAAGGAAGTTTACAGCTTCCTTGATGGATTTTCAGGTTACAACCAAGTAGCCATTGCCCCCGAAGATCAACACAAAACGGCCTTTGCCACAGAATGGGGAATCTTTGCATTTCGTGTGATGCCATTTGGGCTCACCAATGCACCGGCAACATTCCAAAGACTCATGTGTCATGTCTTCAAAGAGTTCTTGCGAAAGAGCTTAGAAGTATATGTGGATGATTTATGCGCTCATTCCCAGGAAAGAAGTTACCACATCCCTAAGCTCAGGAAAATCTTCAACAAGTGTAGAGATTATCGAGTGTGTCTGAATCCAAAGAAGTGTGTGTTTATGGTACGACAAGGTAAGATCTTAGGTCACATTGTTTCTAAGAATGGAATTTCAACAGATGAAGACAAAGTAAGAGCAATAGCAGAGTTGCCCAGACCAAGGAATGTTAAAGAGGTACAAGCCTTTATGGGCCATTGTGGATATTACCGTAGGTTTATCCACATGTATGCCATCATAGCTAAACCTCTTTATGGGTTGTTAACAAATTTTGAATGGAGCGAGGAATGCGAGACTTCCTTCAACGAGCTGAAGAGACGTTTGTGCACAGCACCAATATTGACTACTCTGGATTGGAGCAAACCCTTTCATGTCCATGTAGATGCCTCCAATCATGCAATAGGATGTGTGCTAGCACAACCCACAGGTGAAGGAAACCTAGATTTGCCGATAGCATATGCTAGTAGGCAATTAAATGCAGCTGAACAAAATTACACCACAACGGAGAGAGAAGGCTTAGGCATGATATATGCTGTGAAGAAGTTTAGACACTATCTATTAGCCAATAAGTTCAAGTTTTTCACTGATCATCTAGCTCTACTATATTTGGTCAATAAACCTTGCAATACAAGCCGCTTAGTAAGATGGTTCCTCTTACTAATGGAATACGACTTTGAAGTTGTTGTCAGGAAAGGTAGGACCCATCTTAGGGCAGACCATCTTTCTCGCATCACTTCAGGAGAGCCACCGCAAGGAGTGTCTGATGAATTGCCCGATGCTTATCTGTTCAATTTAGAAGTTGTTCCTAAATGGGCAAGTAAGTTGGTACCAGTCCTAACCTTCGGGCCTGCAAATAAGAATGTGAAAACAAGCAAAGAGGAAATTGTAAAATCACTAAAGTATCAAATATTGGCCGGATGTATGTACAAGCAAGATACTGAGGGCGTATTAGCTTGTTGTGTCGAGGACGATGAACATACTAGTTGGTTGCAACAAGCCCATGAGGGATTGCTAGGGAATCACTACTCTAAACAACGAACATTGCAGAATCTAAAACGTTTAGGAGTGTATTGGCCTAGCATGGACAAAGAAATACAAGATTGGATTCACAATTGTTCAGTGTGCCAGAAGAGAACCCCAGTGGAACATGCCACTCTTTATCACGTGTCATTAATCCCAGATTGGAGTGCTCCATTGGTCGAGTTCATGAGATCGGGAACATTACCCAATCAGGCTAGTCTTGCAAGAAAACGGAGCATGGAGCAAGAGGCTCGAGACTATGCCTTAGTAGGAGACAACCTATATCGAAGAGGCAAGGATGGTTACCTAAGACTGTGCCTTCATGAATCAGACTATTTGAAAGTCTTAGAAGCGGCACACAGCGGTACTGCAGGTGGACACTTTGGGCCTGACAGGGTAATTAAGACCATTCTATTTTCAGGACTTTGGTGGCCCACTCTTCATATGGATGCACATACTTATGTGAAGAGTTGTGATACATGCCAACGTGCCCAATATCCGATAAGAAAAGATGAAATGCCTTTAAGGCCAATGATGGGAGGACGTGCATTTTCCAAGTGGGGTATAGACTTTGTAGGTCCCATCAACCCCCCAGCTAGAAACTCCCATGCAGAATACATTATTGTAGCCACAGATTACCTTACAAAGTGGGTGGAAGTAAAAGCCACGACGAAGAATGATGCTCAAACGACGGCTAAATTCTTATTCGAAAATGTGTTCACTAGATATGGGTTACCAATAGAGTTGGTTAGTGATAGAGGTACGCACTTCTTGAATGAGGTCATTGAAAATCTCCTTCAAGAATTCATGGTGATACATAAGAAGTCTGCACCCTATCACCCACAAGCTAACGGACAAGCCGAGAGCACGAATAAGATCCTATGTAACGTATTGACGAAACTTGTAAATAATAAACGCTCGGATTGGGACAAACAACTTCATCATGCTGTTTGGGCATACCGAGTTGCTTACAAAACGGTACTCAATGCTACCCCATTTCAGATGGTCTTCGGACAGAATGCGGTGCTACCATTAGATTTCCTAATCCCAGCTTTAAGAGTAGCACAAGAGCATGAGTGGAATGGACATGAGTTGTCCTCTAGGATCTTTGATCTAGAGCGTTTAGGTGAGACGAGGCTACGAGCAGCAGCAGGCATCTATGCTGCAAAAAAACGACAAAAGGCATACTTTGATGCCCATGTGAAGGATAAGGGCTTGAAAGCAGGAGATCTAGTTTTAGTCTACACATTGAAACAACACGCAAGAAAGCTAGAAAAGAGGGGCTACGGACCTATGATCATTAATAGGATCTCCACGAGTGGAGCAGTACAACTAGCCACTTTAGAGGGGGATGTCCTCCCAAACTATATTAGCGGATGCAGAGTCAAGCTGTATCAGGAACCCCTCACGGAGGAAATGCTAAGCCGACTCAATACTGCTAAGCAACGTAAAGAGGAGGAAAAACGAATTCGCGAAGAAGCGCAGGCAGAGGCCTTAGAGCGTATCAGACGAATGAAGCTGAGGAGACAAGGGAGGGATCAGCCTGTGACTGACACTCAAGAGACTCCAGGCTATCACATGGCCATGTGTGAGACGGCAGGTGAACGTACCCATAAGATAGTGGACCGACGACCTTTTATGACCCTAGAACTAGGACAAAGAGACCGCAGCACAAGCGTGAGAGCATTAATTGATTCAGGATCAGCCACAAGTGCAGTTCGGCTTTCTTATTGCCAGCAGCGGCAATTGGAGGTAAAACCCCTAGAAGCATATCTGATAGGATTAGGAGGTGTTGAAACCCCTTGTATGGGAGAGGTGGATCTTCCCCTCTACATACAAGAGGTCCTCATGCCAGCAAAAGTGCTAGTGTGTGAAGACGAGGATCTGACCGAACCTCTTGTCTTAGGCCAAGACTGGATCTATGATCACGCAGTCAACCTCAACCTAAGAAGTGGACTTCTTCAGGCTTGGGTAGGCCAAAGCCGTCTCACGATTGAATTAGAAAATCAAGCACTCAAACCAATAGAACAGGCACCAACTCCTGGTCCCTCCAGGAATCCACATGAAGATAACATTGTTGTGCTTGTCCAAACTTCTATGGTGCAGAGGAATATCAATCTTACCAAAGGTTCAGGAGCCAAGAAGGAGTTCCTAACTGATATAAAGAAGATTCTAAACGAGCAGACCGAACATCACTCTACACGAAGGAGGCCGCTGATCAAGAGGCAGGAGCGCCAACCCGTGCAACATAGAGCACCTCGGGGCGCGAAGCAGATCTGGATACGCAAGGATGGGAAACCCACAACTCTAATAGCAGAATCTCAAGAAGACAAGAAACGAGCCTCACCGTCAAGGAACGAAGTTAAGAAGCCCCCAAGGATAACCCCTAGGCATACCATCTCTATTTGGGTCCCTAAGCGGTCAATGAAGGCTACCCCTAATGCTAGACAGATATGGGTGCCCAAGGCCTGCTTACAAGCCCAAATTACTTCACCTTCTGGCACTAGGATGAAGCAACTTTCACGAGCACTCTTGGCCAACAACTCAGAAAATGACAAGATATCTACACCTCTCACTGTTCCCACTCCCATCAACCCTAAAAATGTCTGGAAATGGGTACCCAGAAGGTCCCAAATACATCGCACTCTCATACAGAAATCTTCACCTGTCCTTAGCTCTAAGAGCTACGACTCCTCTATCAAAGTGTGGAGAATTAAACTGTGTACTAAACCCCCTGACCCTATTCTGTAAATCAGTCCACACTAACACAGGAGCATTCCGAGCCCATTGCATAACCAAAGTATGCATCTAGGATGACACTGATCTTTAATCACCACTCACACCTATCATAAACACTTCACCACTAACCAATGACCTCCGGAATTGTCATGTTAGTATTGTGAAGGGAACACCATTACGTCTTGTTTCCTATGCAACACTAATGTGCCTTTCTTCTTCCAGCAGATAAGCATCCTACTCTCATGGCAACAGCGGCAGGCACAAGCTCTCAGGCAGGTGCCCATGCTCCAATCAATTGGGATGCCATGCCAGTGGAAGCTCCACCAACAGCTCGGCCGAAAGAATTCTTGAATGTGTGAAGGATTCCTATTCCAGATCCACCCAGTGGACTAACCGAAAGAGTAAAAGGGCACTCCCATTGGTTTAATGAAATGCCAGGAGATTTGGGAGACGCAGATCACATCTGGGAGTCCAAGATGGAGTGTGGAGGGGTTTGGTGGACCTTCCAATTCTTTTCAAGAGAATTTGAGACCTTACAGAATGCAGCTCCACTTCAGGATATCTGGCAAAAGGCAGGACTACAAGCTTACTTCAGTGCAGCTCTACCTAAACCCGACTTCCTCAGGTGCTACTACTTGATTGCTACGCTGAAACCTACCGAGGATAAAGATCATTCAGGCATATTCTGGGTGCCCTCCTTATCCAATCTGGAGGAGATGAGGAAGTTTGAATTAAATGTAACGTTAATCAGGGAAGCCCTTCAAATGTATGGCACTCATGTGCCTTCAGATCGCGACCCCTTGATACCAGAATCAATGAAAAGCAATAGAGTCAAGAAGCTCAAAGAAATGTGCGCCCTCACCCCCAACATGGCCATACCTCTGCGGATGTGCCTCCAGCACTTCGCATTTCCCGCTCAGGACCGTTTCACTCAGCCTCACAAGAAGATATGGTACGGGTTGTATTTAGCAGAGACCGGAAGCTTGCCCATTAAGATGCCGGTATGGATCTTAGATCAAGTATATGAGGCTGGCAAGCGGGGGGCGAGGAAGCCCACTTTACATGGTTGTTGTGCACTGACAAGAATCATCTACAGATGTCTTGCATATGATGTGCCAGTTGCTCGAGCCCTAAAGTATGCACACCTGGAGCTGTTCAAAGGGCGAAAGTCAGGGAATCAACCGGCAAAAAGAATGCATGGATCCCTTTCACAGGTCCTGATCCCTCCAGAAGCCACCGCCGAAGTCTCCACTAGAGAAGAAACCCAAGTGGCATCTTTCACGATCCATCTCCAAGAGTCTCAACCAAGAGAGGTGGTACAACCCGTTCCATCCGCCCCTCCACTACCTACCGATGCAGAGTTTGCATCTATGGCCACCTTCACAGAAGATCCAAATTTCGATTTTGAAAGATTCCTGCAGACGGTCCCCCTATCCGACAGTGAAGATTCCCTTGACAATGTGGGTCCGGGTGCATAAGCCCAAAGAGAACAGCCACGGGGCGAGACGAGCAGAGTACATGGGGAAGAAGTGGCACAACATCCTCATGACCAAAACACACAAGTGCAGGAAGGCGCACACAGAAATGACCCGGAAGACAGTGAAGAGGAGGCCCCTGCCTACACAGCACAACTCAGACGGCTGTACAAGACAATCAAGCAGGTACAGAGAAGACATAAGATGACAGAAGCGGCGAATAGAGCTCTAGTGAACCAGATGCTTCAAGCCGAGAATGTTGACTCCAACTTTGTGGAATCATTGAATTTATTGGCAGAGACATGTGGGATCGGGGAGGCATTGAGGACAATGGTATATCAGGAAAACCCTGTCTACAATCAACGAAGGATTGATACACGACCACGACGCGGGAAAATGATTCAAATGGAAACCTCTACCGCCTTGCCTACTATAATTTCAGAAGATGTTCACATGACGAGCCCGAGTCCCACCGACGAACATGAGGTAATTACACACGTACCATCTCCACAGCCACCTTCCCTCCACCTTTCAGAACCCCTCTCCACTATTCCTCCTGAACAACCGACATCCACCCATCACGAAACCATTGTACACACCTCCGTTTTTACATCCTTCCCTTTACCCACGTCCCACACTTCCACCCAAATTTTGGAACCTCACACCGGTCATCCGGCCACCGATCAAACCATAATAGGTCACCCTTCCTATCTCCCCGCCCTTGGACAACCACTTGCCAATAGCCAGACCTCATCCCATCCTTTTCCATTCACTCACACCCAAACCCTATCCACCACTCCCCTAGCAACTGACTCACACTCAACCCAAGTCACACAACCCTCATTCTGGACAAACCTTGTAAATATACTCCAACAGGTGGATACTTATAATAAAAAGTCCCTTTCCCAAACCCACTCCCCCACATTCACTGCCACCACTATCACACCACCCACCATTCCTGTATTCACAGTGCACGAATCACACACTCTTACGTCCAATCCCATGGACATCTCACCATCCACAGGATCACCCACCACCACTGTTATCCCAACATTACCACATATCATTTCACTCACGTCGCCATTTCCAAGCACTGTAGGCACAACATCCACTTTTCCCATTCCCACTTCCCAACCCCCTGCATCTTCCATCCTTACCCCTACATCCACCTCATTTAGTCTTGCACTCGACACCATGCTCGAAGCTGCCACTCAGCTTAAGCAGGAATATAAATTATTGGAAGAAAATAACAAAGAGCTTTGCACCCTCTCGGCAACACTCCAAGAGCGTGTCAATGCTTTGGAGTCCAGTCATACGGAGTCACAAAGCGAAATATCCGCCCTCGAACATGCAAATGTGCAACTGGAAGCGAGGCATATGGAAGCGAGCAAAGCCATGGAGGAATAGCTGCGAGATCAAATGGGCCGCAATGCAAGGCTTCAACGAAACATGGCCTTGCTACGACGACATCTTGCAGCAGCTCAAGAAGAGAACAGAAGGCTTCAACAACAAAACCAAGAGAACCTCGAGGCTGCCATGGAGAACACCCCGGGAGCACCCATAGACCCGGCTAAATTTCAAGCTATTCCCTCGGAGAATATACAACAAATATTAGAAACCTATGCCACTCTCCTGGAGGCTCATGATCAGCTTGCTGACCAAGTCAAAGACCTACAGAAAGCCCAAGTGCCTGCACCACACCAACAAGAACACAAGGAGATGGCCAACGCTGCAACCTCACCAGAGCCGGAATTATCAGTAGCCAGTGAAGTACTAGAGCTACGTCAGCAGGTGGCCGATTTAAAAATCAAGTTGTTACAATATGAACGACCTCCTTCCCCACCTGAGCAACCCATGGAAGAAGAGGAAGTTATTATTCCAGTGGAGGAAGCATATGACGAGAACTATGAGCCTCAACCTTTTCCAGGAGGCACAATCACTGAGGAGGGACAGGACACTTATGAGGAACCCCCATCGGCATGGATGAAAGAGGTAGAAGAAATGGGGCAGACTCATGAAGAACGTATCTCCTACCAGATGTTGGCCATGAAGACCATTGAAGAAACCATACTTCAATCAGAATACTTCAGACAACTGGCCCCTAGAAGACTAATCACCAGCTCAGAATTACAATATAAGCCATACTTTGTACTGTTGGCAGACTACAACGCCGAGATCAAACGTAAGACCAACAAGTACCCAACTTTCGCAACGCAATTTGAACCTGAGGACATTCCAGAGGAGGCGCGCAAAGGGAGAATACATCAACCCATCTGGAGGCAAAAGCTATTGGAGACCTATCCCGAGATGCTACGAACATGGGACCACGCACCCATGCATTTAAAGTATAACAATTGCTATGGACCAGTACAACGGAGAAGGACATGGAAGTCATTTGCAATCAAAGTCAAGAACAATGCCAATTGCAAAGAATGGCTCAATTACCCTGCCATTGCACCCCCCAACGGCACGCCTACGGTAGCCTACATGATGGCTACCATCAGACATTGGCTTCCCCGCCTCCACCCTATGCCAGATGTGGCTGCCCAGATGATGCTCAAGATCTTCGATATGATGCAGGTCGTACTCAAAACTTTTCGCAATGTATGCCGTATTCAACCTCCTATTCCCGGGTTTATTAATGGTAACTACGACCTGCTATATGATATGAGCACAACCCCGAGCATACGAGTGGCTTACGCATGGCATGCACGCATACGATATCTCCCTGCCTGCTACAAGCAAACATTCGACGATATGTTCACCACGGGGTTTTGGGAAGCACATTCAGAGGTATTCGCGCCACGGCCTACGCATTTACTCCATCTCTTTGCATGCGAGCAAACAATGCATTCCGAGCTTTACACGATGCCACAACCTGACCTGCCTGGTACAGTTGATTGGGAGGCTTTGCAACGAGACCTGATCCGAGGGCTGCGAATCAAAGAACATGAGGTGGGAGCTGACATTCTCCAGAACTATATTGATCAACCCGCAGAGCAAAGGTCTGTCAGAGGCGACAGACGCTAAGGGGGGGAGAGAGTGTTGACAGCATACGGGAAGAAGCAAGTACGAACACACATGCAGATCTAGCACTAAGGCAACCCTTCAATTTTTTCAAACCCTTACATCATTTTCAAGTGATTCTCATCACTAAAAAACCTTGTAAATATCATTTCACCTTTTTGTAGCTCCATTTTGTACAAGCCGAGGAGTCCTCGAGCTTGGGGAGCCTTAGAAGTAGTTGCCTACCAATTTTCATAATTTTTAGATCTTGTTTGAGCCCTCAAATAAGCCCTGGAACCTAATTTTTAACTAGGCCGGACACTAGGTCTGGACAGGGCCAAAGCTAGTCAAAAACTATAAATAGAGCTAGAGAGCTCATTTTTGGGGGAGCTTCTTGTAGTTTGAGCTTGTATGAGAACTTTCTTGCAATAGAAGTGATTCCATTGTCTTACTCTCTTTGTTCTTGTCGTGTGTGCGCATGTGTGTGTATGTGTGTGCATGCTTGTGTGCTTCTCACTCACGCACTTGTGCTTCCACTTGCTCGTGGTCTTCATACCATCCTCACGTCTTCCCGGATTGACATTAAAGGAGGTGCTACTCATCACTGAGCTACAATTCCCAAGAACCCAAAAAGAGATTAAAAGTGGCTTAACGGGAAGCGCTTTTAACACTGGCCTTGTCTATGGGAAGATGGAAACAGATTTGTAATAATTAGTAAGGGAAGAGCAGTACTCAAGGCAAGCAATGGAGAATAGTAACCGTTAGGTGAAGCAGTGATATATGCCAGTTACTCGTTCTGTTGAGTCCTACCCAAAGTATAGGTGAGATCAACATCCGCGGGCCTTTCCAAACCTATTAGGAACACCCCCGGGTGGTAGAAGTACAGGCTAGTTAAGTCCAGTTGCAAAAGAAACAGAATCAGTCAGTAGTGATTCCGGTGCTAGTTCGGTAACACATGACCAGATTTTGATGAATTCGGGTGTGAGTCTGGTACTTTTTGGAGAAGGTACAGTGACTTCTGGGTGAACAGAGACGTAGTGCAGAGTTAGTTCGGCACTATCTGGTCAGAATTCGGCCAATTTTGGTGACAGGTTCACAGTACTGGGTGAGAACGTGTCCGGTGATAGGGTAACTTGGTTTGGTGAGACTTCGGTGAGTTCCGGTGGAAGTTCGACATCACTCGATGGCAATTTGAAGTTTTTCGGTGACAGTGCGGTCTTGCCTGGGGACACCTACTACGTTCACATTTTTTGGTGCAAGTTTACCTGATTTCGACACCAAAGTTGAGGAAAGGCTACTAGACTTGGAATTCAGGAGTCAGTTTGACGGCATTTTTGGACCGGAAGGTGGGCAGGTTGACCCTCCAGTCTGGGAAGCTCACGAGAACACTCCCCGAAATTCAGGGAATAACAAGGCAAGCAACAATAGCATCATGAGTGGATCACAGCAATAGCAACAAACACCACCACAGTCGCAACCACAATTTCAGCAGCAACAACAACAACAACAGCCACAACCAATCGTCCCACCTCGACCGATCCCAACGGGAGTGACCTATACGAAATTCGGTGGATTTTCGAGGGATGATCCCGACGCACATGTTCGTACATTCAAGATCAGTTATGCAGTGTTGAACCACCCACTAGATCCGGTGTATAAGGCCATCGTGTTTCAGGCCACACTGGTTAATGAAGCAGCAAGGTGGCTGACAGAATATGATATTAATCATTTCGGTAACAATGATGATGTGAGGGACGCGTTCCTGCAGAGGTTTTGTTTGAAGAAGAACCCTACAGAAATTTTTGACTATTTGCAGAACAATCAACAGAAACCACACCAGAGTGTCCAGGAATATGCAACACTGTTCAGAACTCGCTTGCGGCAGCTACCTCCGGTGCATGCCAACCTCCGAGACGACGTCATAACACAATGGTTCATTAACGGATTGAATCCACATTTAAAACAGATCATGATCATTCGTTGTGTGGGCGGAATAACATTGGACGCTGTCATTGCAATGGCCTTACAGTTGGAGCACAAGGTTGGAGGTTTTACAGAAGATCTGGAATGGTTGAAAGCAAGTAAGAACGGGGCTGATGATCCGTCCAAACAAGTGTATTGTACTAAGTGTAAGAATCTCGATCACACTAGTATGACATGTGCGCTCAACAAATGTATTGTGCCATTTGTAATACGACGGGTCACTCAACAGAAACTTGTGCATATAATGCAAAGGTGTAGGGCAAAACAGCAGTAAACGTCATAATACAGAAGCCGAATCAGCCAGCAACCCATTATGTGCCGCCATAGTTGCAAACCAACCAGCAGCAAGGATATAAGAACTACCGGGGTCAGCGTAACAACAATTTCAATCCAAATCGATGGCAGGCAGGTACATCGACGGAAGGTACTTCTCTCCCACCCCCTCGATGTCATTTTTGCGATGAGGTTGGTCATATTCGTAGATTTTGTAAAGAAGCTGCAAAATACGACAAAAGAAAGAAGGAAAGACAGAATCCGATGACCAATATGGTTTATATTTCCCCAGTCAAGTCACAAGTAGCCGTAGTACAAATAAGATCAGGAAAACAGTTACAACCAGCAGCTGAGGTTTTCGAGCCCATAATTCGTGAGCAGCAGCGGATGTTTGCAAAGGCTAGTCAATGGAGAACTAAGGAGCCGACTGTGTTCCCTGACCCAGCTCCGATAACTCAACCTTCTCTGCCAAATGCAAGAGTGAATACACAGAATTCTGCTCTGGCAACAGGTTCATAAAAAATCCGATATCTTGGACACATTATATTTGCTAAAGGGATTCAAGTAGATCCTGATAAGGTCCAAGTTATTCTTAACTGGCCTCACCCTAAAACTATTAAAGAACTTCAAAGTTTTTTAGGGCTATCAAGATACTATAGAAAATTTGTACCCAACTTTGCAAAAATCTCGACTCCTTTATTTGAGAAATTAAAGGGTAAACCCAAAAGTCTTACTTGGGAGAAGGAACATGCTGAAAGTATGGAAATACTTAAAAGAGCCTTAGCTTTGGCCCCGGTTCTACAGATAGTAGATCCAAATGAACCTTTTGTAGTTGAAACAGATGCTAGTGATCTTGCAATAGGAGCTGTGTTGATTTAAAATGGTTGACCAATTGCTTTTGAAAGCCAAAAGCTAAATTCGGCTCAAAGAAATTATTCTACCTATGAAAAAGAGCTTTATGCAATTGTGCATGCTCTGAAAAAATGGAGACATTACTTGTTTGGTGCCAAGGTTACTATAGTTTTTGATCAAGCAAGTATTAAATGGTTTGCAAACCAATTTGAACTATCAGGTAGAAGAGCTAGATGGGCCGAATTACTTCAAGAATTTGATTATGAACTCAGATATAGAAAGGGAAATTTAATATTGTGGCTGTTAAGCAGGATGCCCATGTTAAATTCTTTGAGTTTCATACAAATTTCTAATGAGTTAGTAACACTCATGAAGGGCAAGTATCAAGAAGATACTAGTTTTAGCGAAGCCTGGAAGAAGATTTCTACTCCAAGTACAAACTTATCAAACGAAGATAAGTTTAAACATTACAGTATTCAAGATGAATATCTGTTGTACAAAGGAAAGATCTGTGTTCCTTGTAATTCTGAACTTAGAAAAAAAGCTTTGTTTGAATGTCATGATGCCCCAAGTGCAGGACATCCAACAAAACTTATGAATTAGTAAAAAGGTAGTTTTACTGGCCTAGTATACATAAGGATGTAAATTATTATGCACTTAGATGCACTAAGTGCCAAGTTAACAAAGCTGAAAAGTTTAAGATAGGGGGTTTGTTGCATCCCTTAGAAATTCCAAATGGAAAATGGGAAAGTATTTCCATGGATTTCATTATAGGCTTTCCATGTACCCCTAAAGGTCATGATGTTGTTTGGGTCATAGTTGACCGATTGACCAAAATGGCTCGCTTCTTACCTACTCGAACTACAGTAAAATCTCCAGAATTGGCTAAATTATTCATAGAGCAACTGTATAGACTCTATGGATAACCTCAAGACATAGTGTTTGATAGAGATAGAAAATTCACTAGTCATTTCTGGAGAGCTCTATTCAGTCGGTTAGAAACTAAGCTTAATTTGAGTACTGCTGAACATCCTCAAACGGATGATCAAACTGAAAGAGTCAATCGAATACTTGAAGATATGTTATGAGCATACGTATCTTCTACCCAAACTAACTGGGAAGACTATTTACCGATAGTAGAATTTGCTTACAATAGTGCAAAGCATTCTGCAATGGAATATAGTCCTTTCATGCTAATGTATGGGTTTCAACATAGAGCACCTTATGCCGTTGGACTTCAAAACAAAAAAGTCCAAGCAGCAAAAGATTTCTTAGAAGATATGAACTTTAAGCTAAAACTAGCCAAGGAAAACCTGAGGAAAGCCCAGGATAGAGCTAAATCTTTTAGCGACTCTAAAAGGCGAGATATTTCCTTTCAGGTTGGTGAATTAGTATATCTTAAAGTTCCTGAGAAATCTGAAACATTAAAAATAGGACCTTCTCCTAAACTCTCTCTAAGTATGGATTACCTCTGGAAATAGTGACGGACCAAGGTACACATTTTGCAAACACCTTAATGCATGTATTGACTGATCAGACTTTCCAGATCCTACATAAGTTTAGCTCACCTTACTATCCTCGAGGGAATGGTTTGGCTGAGAGTACCAATAAGACCCTGTTGAATATTCTTCAAAAACTGATCTTGGAGTGTCCGGAACGCTGGGACCAGCTGTTACCTGCAGTTTTGTGGGCCTACCAGACCACGTACAAAGTGGCAACTGGAATGACTCCGTTTAAACTTGCTCATGGCCTAGAAGCTATTGCTCCAATGGAAGTAGTGGTGCCGAGCCTACGGGTAGCCTTATCTCAGAAATTGCTTCCAGAAGAATGTTTCCCATTTTGGTTGGATGTGCTCCGGTCATTGGATGAACAACGTTGGGAAAGCTTCATGACTCTCGAAGAAGTTCAGCTTCATCAAGCCCATACTCATGATCGCTTCCTCAAAACCCCTGTCTTTACGGTCAACCAACTTGTTTTATTTTATAATGCTAAAGCTAATAGATCTGCTGGAAAATTTAAGTTACGGTGGTTCGGTCCATACCGGATTGCTGAGCAAGTGGGACCCTCCACTTTTCGGTTGGCGACCTTAACAGGTGATTTCCTTCCAAAAGTAATTAATGGTTCTAAGCTCCGCCATATCACCAGTGGTCTGATAACTCCTGAGGTGTACTTAGTCTTTTTCCTCTTTTTTGAGTATCACCTAATTTTCTTTTCTACCCCTTCGTATTTCGGTTGACCATCTGATTGTAATCCTTCCGTTTTGCTGAATTAATCATGATTAATAGCTGTCGCTGTGTCATTGCTTCTATTCATGCATGCATGCCGCACTTATGAGGGATATCTCTCCAACACTGCGTTATGATTCGGGTTTTGCCGCCTGATTTTTTTTCCGTATTCCTACTTAATCTTGTTCTTTCCACTGATAATCACTATTGTGTTTGTGTGTTTGCGAGCTTTGTGAACTCTGTGTTTTTGTGTCTACTTGTGCGCGCCATGGAAGCTTTGGCTAATATCGCAACTTTCCGTGCAGGACTCACTCCAGATGTGAGTGAGTACTTGCGCACTTGGGGATTGTTGACCTTCGCTGAATTGCCTTGGCATTTAGTGGAGTGTCACCCCTTTCATGCGCAGATTATTTCTGCCATCAACGCCACACCTAGTACAGAGCGGTGTTGGCCGGTTACATGTTTAAACCCCCGTACTATAGTTACGCTCAATACGTGTGCTGAGGGATTCCGCCTCCCTCAAGAAGGATTGGAGCATGGACCGCTCCTTCCTCTTGCCACCATGAAGGAACTATTCCCCCAGCACTCATCTAATGAGTTTGCTATCCTTTGTCGCCCCGAACCAGTGCGCTCTGCTCTACAATTCCTTGTCACCACGCTGAATTTGCAAAAACATACCTATGGTATATCTCGACCATTTTATTCCATGATAGATATGGCTTTCTATGAACCTATAAATTTCGCAGCCTTTTTCTTTCGACGTATTCACCGTGAATGCGTGACGGTTATAAAGAAAATTGCAAAGCACAACATCCCTCGTACCCGCTTCCCCATATTCTAACTTTCCTCTTTCTGGTGATCCAAGCCGCATAACCACCTCTACCTACCATGTTGCGATATGAAGAAGCCTCCTAGATGATTGAAGATGATGACGATAAAGATTTGCTTCAACTGTTTCGCCACAAACGCAGATGCTTTAGCCCCTCCGAAAGCCAGGTGCAGGGCTCCACTACAGGACATGAAGCTGACGTCTTCCACGACACCGCCACCTCTCTCCAGGTCGAATCCTCCGTCCCATCTTCTCCTATCAAGCAGCTGGAACAAGATGCACGTATGCAGGATGTCGAGGAAGTCTCTTCAAGGGAAGAATCTCATCAGCAGGATGAGGACGCTGTGAAGGAGATCACAGACGATATCATCAAGGAAGTCATTGCCACTGCTGAGGCCGTGATCGAAGTTGCTGAGGAGAACAATCAGAATGAGACCGGAATCGTGTTGGTGCCGAACGCTCTTCTCCCTTATCCCCCTATCATGCCTGATGCTGGTGGAATTCTTTCCGGTGGCCCTTCAACTGTGGTTTGCGAGGCATCCACCCATCAGCTCTCTTCTCCAGATTACTCGCCACCATCCTCCCCTCATTTGCTGACGGCCTCGTCATCACAATTTCCCCCTTCCCTTCCTCCTTTGATAGTAATGTTCACCGAATTGGAATCTATGGGTCGCCTCCTTATATAGTTTTCCCAGCAATTACCCCTCCAGATGAAGCTAGCAACTGAGATTATTTGGCAAGAATTGCAAGGCAAAGTGGATTTGCTCGAAGTGGATATAGCCCCACTCCAGGAAGAAACTATTGCGGTCAAAGTGGAGAATCACACACTCCAGCTGCAAATCCAGCAACTTCAAGTACAATTAGCAGAAAGGGATACCATGATTGCTCAACGGGATAGCGAGCTTGCAGACTTACAAGAAAAGTCTGTACTTCTTGCTAATCGGGAGGAAGAAATTTATCAATTGAAGTAGTTGGTACAAGATAAAGAAGATGCTCGCATGGCACTGGGGAATTTGCTGGAAGAAACTCGTGCGGACCTTGAGCTGGTGACACAAAAAGGACAAGAAATGGCCGACTTGGCTATGCAAACCACTAAAGAACTAAAGTCAGTATCTGCTGACCTTTTCGAGAAGAATCGTGACTTGGAAGCACAGACGGGCCTGACGATTCAGCTCAAGAAAGAGTTCGCAGGTATTATGAAGGACCGGGATGCCTATTATAAAACTATCTAGTATCAAGCTTAGGAACTAGAATGAAGAGAAAAACAGTTGGGATTTCAAGCCGAGAGATTGTCCAAAATTGATGCAGAAATCGTCGAAATAAAGCTGAGGAGAGATGCGGCCATAGCCAACGATTTTTATCTACAGGAATCATTTTTGCAAACGCAGGCTGAAGTATTGATGAGTCAAGTAATTGCTACTAGTTCGGTTAGAACAGATGTGCAACTGGTAGAGCTAGATACTTTGAAGACTATGCTGGATTCCTTAAAGCAAAAGATCACAAGAACTTTTAAATTAGCCCGCTCTTTGTATATACAAGGAATTATTGATGAGCCTTAATTGTATTCTTCCTTTTTGGGTTCGAGTCCATCGTGCGTGCCACTGTTAGGCCACCGGATTGGAATAATGTAATTTTATTTTTCAAAGTCGCACGCACCGAAAAGGTGTAGCGAACAGATGTACCTTTTTATTCATTAATGTAAAGGCAATCACGGTGTTCGATAGAGAGAGACGGGACTCACCAAACTGTCTGTCTGGGCGACCGCACCAGATGCTATGGTATTGTAGATTTGTCCAAATCTTGAGTATTGTGTCTTATTCTTAAAGTTCCATTGGTTGATTATTAACACAATAATGTTACGATAACATTAACAAGTCTGTGCGAAGTCGTGGTTGTTGATTCGTGTGATAAACATATTGCATTGTGATAATCTTGAGTTGGAAGACAATTAACTATTTAAGTTGAATTTTAAACTGGGAAAAATTAAATAAAGGGCCTCTACACTGTCAGACCCCTATCCATTCTCAAGAACCCGAAAAGAGATTAAAAGTGGCTTAACGGGAAGCGGAGGAGTTGTACCAAATCATCTTGGAATTTGTCTGCTAATCCTGCCTTAATTTTAACTGGTTTCGGGTTATCTAATGATATGTTACCAACTGATCCTCCGGTACATAAAACTGCCGAGGTTTTTCCAAATCATCAGCTGGCTGCAAGAGTTGTTGTAAGGTCGATTCATCCATAGTTATGTCATCCTCTGCTGCTGCTTCTCCGGTCATTAATATGACCATACAAGCTGCCAGACTCCAGGTATCTGCTACCGACTCTAAGTCTACAGTACCTAATGGGATAAGGTCCTTATTGGTCTTAAAGAAAGCCTCCTCCTCATCATTAGATAGCCCATCCAACATATGGACTGGCTCCACTACATATGGTCGTGCATGAAGATCACAAGGTTGCATAGCATCCAATGTAACTACATATTTTTGGTGATTGTCTTTAAAAATTAACTCTTGAGCTGACCAATCCTGTATGACTTTGGCTTGCTTTAGCCATGGTCGACTGGATTGGAATAATGTAATTTTATTTTTCAAAGTCGCACGCACCAAAAAGGCGTAGTAAATAGATGTACCTTTTTATTGATTAATGTAAAGGAAATTACGGTGTTCGGCAGAGAGAGATGGGACTCACCAGACTGTCTGTCTGGGCGACCGCCCCGGATGCTGTGGTATTGCATATTCGTCCAAATCCTGAGTGCTGTGTCTTATTCTTAAAGTTCCCGTGGTTGATTATTAACACAGTAATGTTACGATAACATTAATAAGTCTGTGCGAAGTTGTGGTTGTTAATTCGTGTGATAAACATATTGCATCGTGATAATCTTGAGTTGGAAGACAATTATATGTTTAATTTGAATGTTAAACTGGGAAAAATAAAATAAAGGGCCTCTACACTGTCAGATCCCTATCCATTACCAAGAACCCGAAAAGAGATTAAAAGTGGCTTAACAGGAAGCGCTTTTAACACCCAAGAAAGGTACATTGGATTCTAGAACAAAGGGTACTAAGATATATCAAGGGTACACTTGAAGAAGTTTTGTATTATGGGTTCACATCAGATACAAGGATCAAGATTTATAGTGATGCAGATTGGGCAGGTAACTCTGATGATAGAAAATCAACGCATGGGTATTTGTGTTATGTGGGAGATAAATTGATTTCTTAGTGTTGTAAGAAGCAACACACAATTGCTTTATCATCCACAAAAGCAGAGTATAAAGGCATGGTTGAAGCTGCAAAGGAAGTGATATGTTTGAAAACTCTCATGAAGAGTTATGACATCAATCAGAGTATTCCAATTATTTGTGGAGATAATATGAGTTCTTTATATTTGGTAGCTAATCGTGTGTTTCATGCCAGGACTAAACATATTGAGATCCAATATCATTTTTTGAGAGAAAAGATAATTTACAAAAGGATAGAGATCATGTACACTCCTACAAAAGATCAAGTTGCAAATATGTTGATAAAGAGTTCAGATGGACCTAAGTTGCAGAGGTTCAAAGAAATGGCAAGTATAAAGAAAAGGTAGGTATAAAGAAAAGGTAGGTAATCACAATTAAAGATTGAGGGTGAGTTGTTGGAGCAGGACAACCATTAATTGATGATTAGAATGAAGATTGAAGAGTGAAGATGAAGAAAAGAACAAAGAATGGAGCATGAAGGAAAGAGGAAAATTAGAGAATAGTGATTTGTATATACATGTACATTAAGCATGTAATTAGTTCACCTATGCCTTTGTAATGGTGATGCATTTGTACATATATGTCTATATATACTAGTATAGTGTTGGGACACATATGAAAGAAGAGATATAGAAAATTTCTAGATGAGTAAAAGAAGATATAGTGTGATGAATGTATGAGATTCATCAATCAGATGTTTCCATGTGAATAAAAGAAAACTTTTGAAATCTGTGTCGCGATCTTTTCTCCATCTCTCCTTTTGTGTTTGACCATTTCCAAAATCCTTTGGTAGATGTCTAAGTCCATAGTTAATGCATCTTTGGTCAAGATTTGAGGTCTAATCGTAATCAAGCTAAGAGAATTGTAAGTAGGAACATTGTATGTGAAGAAGTGATAACTGTCTTTTGAAATAGGCACAATCTTGATGATCAAAGAATTGATCATATCTCAGTGCATTAAAAAAATCTAAGTTGGAAGGTGAGCTAAAAAAGCTGCATATATTTGCAGCAGTTGCTCCCACCAAAACTAAAAACCTTTCCAGAAACCTATAGTTTTGCGAGTGTGCTTGAAAAACACAGCACCAAAGGTTGATATTTATTGTCAGAGAATTACAAAGAACACTCTTCTTGATGTTCACGAACTATGTGAAGAGAACTATGTGCAAAAGTACTCCAAAATGGCTCCAAAAGACACCCAAAAATGCTTCAAAAAGAGGCTTTGAAAGCAAAGAATGAAGATTTGAGGGACCAAAACATGTTCAAGGTAATGTCAACCTTAGTCTTTCCCCTTCTTCAGACACCACAAGAGTGTAACTTAGTGGCAAGAGATTGCTACGATTAAGCTAGCTCTAGGGGGAACAGTACTGGGATGGGTGACCTCCCGGGAAGTACGGGGAACTTCTATCTTCCTTGATCGTTGAGGTCCTCCCTCGCACGCAGCCAACGGTGCCAATGGTGATTTTGGTGACTCGGATGACAAGGTATGCCAAGGTCTATGCCTTGGTCACTGCCTTAGTCGTAGCTTTGCTCGCACAAAAGGAACAAAGCTTTTTTTTTCCCATCCAACTGCTCTGATACCAGTGATGTATTTTGATGATGATGCACCACAATGCGCTCTCCTTCTTGAGAGCTCCACAATGATATGCTCGGAGTAGAAAACCGAGCTCTTAGGGCCGCACACAGTACTTTGCACAGATGTTGCAGAATGCACAGAAAACACAGTACAACGAAGAGAGACTTCTTAGGTCTCACAAATGCGGTCAAACATACAGTCTGTGACTGACAAGCCACTATATGTTTTATTAAAGAACATATACAAAGAAGTGTCCAGTGGCCATTTCGCCTTTCACATGGACACTAATGGTAACATGCATGTCACTTTCAAAGGTGAGCCCAACAAATATTTGAGTGTATCTCACAATTTGTAGGTCTCATTTAGATTTATAAGGTACCATTGAAAAGCTCTTGGAATGAACTTTCCAATGAAACCACTAGATTGAGGATCTGAGATACTAGAATAGGTGAGAACAAGGTTCAAGCTACAGAGGTTGACAACAAGGGGCTAAAGAGTCCAAGGTTGCGAACAAGGCAAGTCCATAGGCAAGTGGGCAAGAAGTGGAAAGGAAAGGTTCAAGAGACCAAGGTTGAGAGCAAGGGTTCAAGAGGCCAAGGCTGAGAACACGAAGGTTCAAGAGACCATGCAAGGGTGAGGACATCAATTCAAGGTGAGATCAAGGATTGATGATGGAGGACAATGATCTCTAGAAGGGGAAGACAGTGTTAGACGCAAGAAATGATAGGTAGAAGATGGTTGAACCACACCCCAAGAGGGACGATTAGGAGGCAATCCTCAACCATGGCTTTTAGGGCAAGTGGTTAGCCCATAATACTTCTAGAATAGGTCATGAGTTCAAATACCACATCAGGTACATAAAATGCATTTGAAAAAGTAGAAATACCTACATTTGCATCATAATTGGATGTTCCCTAACTCCAATAATAAGATAAAAAGCATTGTTTTCACATACAATATTTCCTCACTTAAATGCATCTTTCAAAGATACAAAAATCTTTTGCATGAAGTGACACAAATTGAAACAATAGTATCAAAAGAGAAATTTGAACTAGTCTCATTCACGATCATACATGGAGAATGTGATGATGATTCATCATGACATGTAAAAAGACATTCCAAAAAATCTTGAGGAACGTTACCTTCATCATTAGTTGGATTGGATATATTACCAACAATATCCATGAAAGATTATTTTTTGTTTTCATTAGATGGTAAGCCTTTTACATTCATCAATGGTATGTCCAAGATTTCTTGTTGGAGGTTGAGGTCCGTAGAAGTAAGCCAAGAGCACAAGGATGAAGAAGAAGAAGCTTGGAGCATAAAACAAAATACTGAATGTATGACCAAGCAAATGTACAAAGATAAATATCCCATTAGGGTTATAGGCATATATAGAATTTGGGGGGAAAAACCTTTTAAAGAGGGAAAAAAGTGCCCTGCTAGTCCTAGTGTGTTCACACACATCACTACCAAAATATATCAACAAGTCCCTCCTTAGAGTAATGAGGTGAACAAGCAAGTCGCACTCATGTAAAAGTGCCAAGAAATGTGAAATAAATCCAAGAAAGGAAGTAAGACCAAAGCTTTGCGAAAAGCATCAAACTTCTCCCTAGGTAGAGCCTTTGTGAAAAGTTCTGCAATGTTCTCCTCTGTGGGCACATATGCCAAACTGATCTCTCTCGTAGATAACCTCTCCCTGATATAATGATAATGCACCTCAATGTACTTTGTGCAAGCATGGAACACATGGTAACTCACAATTCCCAATGAATTCTCACAGTTAGTAAAGATGGTGGTGACAAAAGACTTACCGACACCCATATCATCCATAAGGTCTTTGAGCCACACACACTAAACACTCGCTCTAAAAGCTACCCTATACTCAGCCTCATCACTAGAAGTGGCCACAATAGGTTGCTTCTTGTTCAACCAAGATATGCATGAGCTACCAAGCATGAAGAGAAACCACTATTGGACACACAAGTGTCATAGCAACCAGCTGAAACAAACTCAGAAAAAGCATGTAAATTGGTGGTAGTGATCCGCCCTTGGGATAAAACAATCCAAGTAATCGAGTAGCACTCA
This sequence comes from Ceratopteris richardii, assembly GCA_020310875.1. Classification (NCBI taxonomy): domain Eukaryota; kingdom Viridiplantae; phylum Streptophyta; class Polypodiopsida; order Polypodiales; family Pteridaceae; genus Ceratopteris; species Ceratopteris richardii. Next base: position 89,523,375 of record CM035411.1, read on the forward strand.
AGAAGCAAAAGATGCACTTAACTACCTCCCAATGCTTGACACTTGGGTAATGTATAAACTTGATCATTTTGTGAACAACAAACTGAATATTTGCTCAATTCATGCATAAGTAAATCAAGCATCTAACAGGTTTTTGATAGAGAACAACATCAAATGTAGCTCCAACATCATGAAGATTCAACCGTAAACGTGATTCCATAGAAGTGACAATAGGTTTATATTCTTTAAGACCAAAATTCTATAATAATATGTCAATAAAGTTTGTTTGACACAAAGCCATTTGGCCATCAGCTTGCATAATCTAAATGCCCAAATAATGATGCAAATGCCCCAAATGTAACATCTCCATTGAGGCATGAAAATCAGCATTAAAATCAGCAATATGCTTCTTATTAGGACTAGTGAGTAGCATCTCATCAACATAGACAACAATGATTAGAAGCACATCATTTGCACACTTAACATATAAGGTTCTCTCAATAGGACTCTTCTCAAAACCATGTGCAACCAAGTAGGCATGTATCTTTTCATGCCAAGCATGTGATGCTTGCTTCAAACCATATAATGCCTTTTTAAACATGGACAGTTTGTTTTCATGATCTTTCTCCTTAAAACCATGAGGCTAAAAAACATACACTTCTTCATGTAAGTCACCATTCAAAAATGGACTTTTAATAAACCTATACGAGACTTTCAGGTGATTATATTAGAAAACCAAAACTAGTATATATGTTTGGCACAAAAAGGTTAAATTGCATGCACAAGCACTATGATACTATATTCAGAGGTTGAAATGAGATCAAATCTCAATTTTGACACCGCATAGAAAAGTTGTTTTGAATTCCTAATTGCCTTAGTATGCTCAATAGTTTTTGTGCCATTATGAGACTATGATTGGAGGGATGTCGATGACGCCCTAGATGAAGTGGCAACTTGCTCTCATACCAAGTTTGAGGCCTACGAAAGCATGCGAACAACATAAGGAAGAAGATGAATCTTGGAGCACAATGCACAATATTGAATGTATTATCAAGAGAATGTACAAAGATAAGTAGCCCATTAGGGTTATAGGACTATACACAAGCTGAGGGGGGGAAACCTCTTAAATAGGAAAAAAGTGCCTCCATGATCTTAATGTGTAGTTCAAGCGTAAGCACCACCTCCTTTACTTGTCAATCCGCGGAGACCTGAGGACCAGTATGAAGACCACGAGCAAGTGAAGGCACAAGTGCGTGAGTGAAAGCACACAATCATGCACACACATACACACACACGCACAAGGTAAGATCAAAGAGAGGAACAATGGAAAGCTTCGATTGCAAAAGAGTTCTCTTACAAAAGCTCTATTCTCTAACAAGCTAACCCCAAAAATGAGCTCTCTAGCTCTTTTTATAGTTTTTTGACTAGTTTTGGCCCTGTCCAGACCTAGTCTCCGGCCTAGTTAAAAATTAGGTTCTAGGGCATATTTGAGGGCTCAAACGAAGTCTAAAAATTATGAAAATTGGTAGGATGATACTTCTAATACTCCTCAAGCTCAAGGACTCCTTGGCTTGAGAAAAATGGAGTTACAAAAATAGAAAATGGTATTTACAATGGTTTTTAGTGATGAAAATCACTATTGTTGTAGGGGATTCTTCTGAAAATTTGACATACACTTCTTGGAGCTCCCTACTTGCTCCTTCTACTTGTGTATCCACCTCTTTGATGTGCTCCTGTGCCTTGTCCTTGACCTTCAGCTTCAACACTCCCCCCCTCTCGAGTCTGTCCTCCCTGATAGACCCTTGTTGTAATGGTTGTTCCAAGTAGTGCTTTGAGAGGTAGTGGTTGTTCAGTAGGAACAAGAGCCGTCTTCCTTCCAAATGTGGCAGGGTTGGTTGTCCGATTCTTCATTTGTCACTAAAAGCCTTTGGAAGTTGTTGTCCCTTGGTATGCGCTCCTTCCTTGGATTCCAGCATGATTGTGTCGTTGTGAGCCGCCATTGATGGCCTCTAGATCTTGTTAAGATGATGTTCATAGTAATCATGCCAAGTACCCATAATGACTGATGGGTAAGTGATTTCGTGCATGGGTTGAGGAAAGTATGTGCCTCGTGCATGGCCTTGTAAGGTAGCCCTATGCATGCTTACTTGGAAAATGCATTGGAAGAAGTATGGTACAAAAATTGGTGTTCTTGAACTAAATGCTCAAGGGTATGCCGACGAAGAGGTCTCCTAAGCTATCATGGTTATGATGTTTCCCAAGTAAGGATACTTACCATGGAGAAGGTCGATCGATGTTCATCTCTTCGTGTTGTACACTTGGCCTTTGGGATGGAACATTGTTGATGAATGTCCGTGTTCATGGTCCACAGATGAGATCTTTTGAATGGCTGATCCTGTCTCCTCTTTTCAAAGCATCGTTTGCCAAATACAGAGAATTGAATTTCTTTATATTCCTTGACAAACAACATTCGATAACTACACCAAGCTTAGTTTCACATATTCTCTTTAGCTCACCATAAGCAGGAGTCTTCTCATCCAGTATACATACAAAGATTTGTAGGTTACCAGAACTACCCCTTGCAGATATCTCCCTGGATGCTCTCATACATGCAGTAGTTAAGCATCACTCAAGTTGCGGACATTCAAGCTCTTTACTCCTACCATAGTAAGAGGAAACCATAGTTGTGGATGCCATGTTTATGCCAAGTTCTTGACATCTACCAGATAAGGCAGCAATTATATCATTTGCTAGCCGAGACACCCTTCTATCCAAACTGATAAATGCCCAGTAATCAACAGTTCCACCTTTAACCAAGCATGACTCATTCATGTTTCATGAGCCAAACCTGGGAACAAGTGCTTCCTTCCCTTTTTTTTTGGTTGGTAACAATGTCACCAAACAAGAAGACAGATGTTAGTATCAGAAAAAATAGTTGACATATGTCAATGTGCTCTTGTGCATGGGAATCTCCAATGTGTCTATGCACGGCCCTGTAATGTGGCCCTATATTAATGCATACTTTGGAAATGCATAACCTGAATGGTGCAAAAGACTGGGTTCTGCAAGGAGCACATGGTTTTCGCTCGTCGAGGCTTTTCGATGTTATTTGCAGATGTTGATGCCATCTATCATGGAGGTATCCATTGGATCTTGAGATGACAACTGATCCTCCCTCCTTATAGGGATCCATTTTAGAACAACATTTGGCACTATAGAGATTACTTCAGGCGTCTTCCTCTTTGGATGCTTTCTGAACTGTGGTATCCAATGTGGTTGGCGCTTTGGTTCGGTGGAGGCTACTTGTACTTCTGGCTTCCAAACCCATAGACTTTTTGCACGTCTTCCTTCTATTGTTGAAGAGCTGATTTGATCTTCTTTCGGTCTCTGTACGTGGTTCTTACCCTTTTCTCTTTTTGGCTTCTTTGTTGAGACCTTTGGCATGTGGGAGAACATAGGTTGTTGTGGAAGTAAGAGCTTCTTAGGTACCCACATCTGTAATCGCCCTTGTTGAGCTGCAGCTAATTTTTTAGGCACCCAAACTTATTGGATACCTTGTGATTGAGCTTGTCTGAGCTGCTTCCTTCATCTTCTGGCCTGGTTGGCTTGCCTGGATGGGATTTGTGGGGGCCAGGCTGGTGGTTGCTCTCCTTTGCATACCCAGATCTGCTTCATGATCGGAACTGCTTTCTTGTCGACTGGTGTCTTTCTATTTGATGTAGCCGTTGTCGTGAACAATTGTGTTTGCCTGTGTGGTGGACTCACTACTGTGGCTACTTGATTCTTTGGAGAAGAAGAAAGATCCACCCACCGTCGAACCTGTTCTTCAGTGATTGACTCCTTCTGCATCATAGAGCTTTTGACACATACAACATCTTCTTCCATATGATTAGTCTTAGAAGAACGAAGAGAGTGTGTGGTGCCATGATCTGGGAGCATGTAGTTCTCTAATTCTAATGTAATGCATTGTTCATGTACCCAAACTTGAAGAATTTGACTTCTTAGGTTTAGGTTGACTGCATTGTCATAAATACAATCTTGTCCTAAGACAAGTGGTTCTGTAAGGTTCTCATCCTGACACAATAGCACTTTGAATTTCATTGGAACATCTTGAAGGTGGATGGGAAGTTCCACCTCGCCCAAACAAGGGGTTTCCACACCTCCCAATCCTATGAGATAAGCTTCTATGGGATTGATGTTCAACTGCAAGTCTTGGCAGTAGGATAGTCTAACTGCACTACTTGTTGCACCTGAATCAATCAATGCTTTCACAGCCCTTGCACCCTTCCCTTGTACTATCTCTATGGTCACAAAGGGACGTCGGTCAATGACTTGAGAAGTAGTTATGCCCGATTTTTGGCACATATCCATGTGATATTTTGGGGCTTTTGAGTTGACATCTAGGCCTAGTCGCCTTAACTTATTTCGCCTAATACGCTCTTTGGCCTCTGCCTGTGCTTCTTCTCTAACCCTTAACTCCTCTTCTTTTCACTTCTTAGCCGTGTTGAGTCTCATAAGCATATCCTCTGTAAGAGGTTCTTGGTATAACTTGACTCTACATCCACTAATATAGTTTGGCAAGATATCTCCTTCTAGAGTGGCCAACTGAACTGCACCGCTAGTGGAAATTCTATTAATGATCATGGGTCCATATCCTCTTTTTTCCAAATTACGGGCATGTTGCTTTAGTGTGTAAACCAACACTAGATCGCCCTATTTCAGTCCCTTATCCTTGATGTGTGCATCAAAGTATGCCTTTTGTCTTTTCTTTGCAGCATAGATGCCTGTCGCCACGCGTAGCCTTGTCTCACCTAAGCATTCTAGATCAAAGATCCTAGAGGACAATTCATGTCCATTCCACTCATGCTCTCGTGCTACTTTTAATGCTGGGATTAGGAAATCTAATGGTAGCACAGCATTCTGTCCAAAGACCATCTAAAATGGGGTGGCATTTAGTACTATTTTACAGGCAACTCGATAAGCCCAAACAGCATGATGAAGCTGTTTATCCCAATCAGAGTGTTTGTTGTTTACAAGCTTGGTCAAGACATTACATAGGATCTTGTTTGTGCTCTCAGCTTGTCCGTTAGCTTGTGGATGATAGGGGGCAGACTTCTTATGTATCACCAAGAATTCTTGGAGAAGATTTTCAATGACTCCATTTAAAAAGTGTGTGCCTCTATCGCTCACTAAGTCTATTGGTAGTCCATATCTCGTGAACACATTCTCGAATAAGAACTTAGCCGTAGTCTGAGCATCACTCTTTGTTGTGGCTTTCACTTCTACCCACTTGGTAAGGTAATCTGTGGCTACAATAATATACTCTGCATGGGAGTTTCTAGTTGGGGGGTTAATAGGACCTACAAAGTCTATACCCCATTTCGAGAATGCACGTCCTCCCATCATTGGCCTCAAAGGCATCTCATCTTTACTAACTGGATATTGTGCACGTTGGCATGTGTCACATTTCTTCACATAGGTATGTGCATCCATATGGAGAGTGGGCCACCAAAGACCTGAGAATAGAATGGTCTTGATCACTCGATCAGGACCAAAATGTCCCCCCTGCAACACCACTGTGTGCAGTTTCTAAGACTTTTAAATAGTCTGATTCATGAACGCACAATCTTAAGTAACCATCTTTGCCTCTTTGGTATAGGTTGTCTCCTACTAAGGCATAGCCTTGAGCCTCTTGCTCCATGCTTCGTCTTCTTGCTAGGCTAGCCTCTTTGGGTAATGTTCTTGATCGCATAAATTCCACCAATGGAGCACTCCACTCCGGAATTAATGACACTTGATAAAGGGTTGCATACTCCACTAGAGCTTTTTCCTGGCACACTGGACAATTCTTAATCCACTCATGAATTTCTTTGTCCATGCTAGGCCAATACACTCCTAAACGTTTTAGATTCTGCAATGTTCGTTGTTTAGAATAATGATTTCCTAGCAGTCCTTCATGAGCTTGTTGCAACCAACTACTATGTTCATTGTCCTCAACACAACAAGCTAATACACCCTCAGTATCTTGTTTGTACATGCTTGCTACCAATATGTGATATTTTTGTGATTTTACACTTTCTTCTTGCGATGTTTTCACATTCTTATTTGTAGGGCTGAAGGTTAGGACTGGTACCAACTTATTTGCCCATTTAGGAACAACTTCTAAATTGAACAGATAAGCATTGGCTAATTCATCAGACACTCCTTGTGGTGACTCTCCTGAAGTGATGCAAGAAAGGTGGTCTGCCCGAAGGTGGGTTTTACCTTTCCTGACAACAACTTCAAAGTCATACTCCATTAGTAAGAGGAACCGTCTTACTAAGCATCTAGTATTGCAAGGTTTATTGACCAAATATAACAAAGCTTGATGATTAGTGAAAAACTTGAACTTGTTGGACAATAAATAGTGTCTAAACTTCTTCACAGCATATACCATGCCTAAGCCCTCTCGCTCAGTTGTGGTATAGATTCGTTCAGCTACGGTGAGGTGTCTACTAGCATATGCTATGGGCAAATCTAATTTTCCTTCACCTATGGGTTGTGCTAGCACACATCCTATGGCGTGATTGGATGCATCCACATGGACATGGAATGGTTTATTCCAATCAAGAGTGGTCAGTATTGGTGTTGTGCAAAAACATTTCTTCAGTTCATTGAAAGAATTCTCGCATTCGTCGTTCCACTCAAAATTAGACAACATGGCTTAAAGGGGTCTAGCTATGATCGCATACATGTGAATAAACCTACGGTAATATCCACAATGGCCCATAAAGGCTTGTACCTCTTTAACATTCCTTGGCCTTTGCAGCTTCGCTATGGCTCATACCTTATCTTCATCTATTGAGATTCCATTCTTAGAAACAATATGACCTAAGATTTTACCTTGACGCACCATGAACACACACTTTTCTTGGTTCAGACACACTCGATATTCTCTAAACTTGTTGAAGATCTGTCTAAGCTCAGGGATGTGGTATCTTCTTTCTTGGGAATGAGCACATGAATCGTCCACATATACTTCTAAGCTCTTCCGCAAGAACTCTTTGAAGACATGACACATGAGCCTTTGGAATGTTGCAGGTGCATTGGTGAGCCCAAATGGCATCACACGAAATGCAAAGATTCCCCACTCTGTGGCAAAAGCTGTTTTGTGTTGAACTTCTAGGGCAATGGCTACTTGATTGTAACCTGAAAATCCATCAAGGAAGCTATAAACTTCCTTGCCTGCAACACGCTCCAATAGGTGTTCCGTGATTGGAAGTGGATAACTATCTCTGATCGTAGCGGCATTAACTTTTTTAAGGTTAATACACACTCGCAACTTCCCATTCTTCTTGGGCACCACTACAATGGGGGACACCCATTCAGTATGCTCAATCTCATAGATGAATCCAGCTTCAATCAGCCTATCAATTTCTTCTTTTATTTTGGTTGCATAAGTGTCATTATATGTGTAGGGCTTCTGTTTGGTGGGCCTGGCATCAGCAATCATGGGGATAGTATGAGAGCAAATTCTTGGATCTACCCCTTTCAAGTCTCTATAGTGCCATGCAAACACATCCCTATATTCCCTTAATAGAGCTACAAGCTCCATTTCTTCTCTTGCACTTAGGTCATCTCCTATATATGTGCATTTCTCTTCATTCTCTTCAATGGTCACTACAATTTTCTTGGTCTTTTCTTTATTATCATATGATTCTCCTATGATGGCCTCTCTCTTAGGCATGCGTACCAAAATTTTACGGTCGTCAACTTCATATTTCTTGAAGTTTTCTGGTACTTCAAACAATGATTCCTCTTCTTCTGGTTTCACTGCTTTTCTTTTCTTTCTCTTTTGACTGCTCTCACTTCCATCCTTTGAATTTACCGTTTTAATACTTGTGAGAGGTTCTTCTTCTTTCTGGGTGAACACTCTTATATCTTCTAGATAGTGCTGCTCTGAGTTAAAGCAACTATCCATCACAATGGACTCTATATCATCATCATTCTCTTCTTCTTCTATGACATCACTAGGGTCACATTCTTCTAGCAAGGGCTGACACATGAACACCGAAATATCATAACCCTCCTCATCACAATGAGGTGTCCATTGTTCTTCATTGATAGCAATGTCCATGGTGGCTAAGATTTCTGGCCAGCCATGAGGCTCAAATTCCTCATCTGGAAAGATCATCGGTGTGTAGGCTGGGTCTCTCACTAGTCTATCTCCTAGCGAAGTTCCTTCTTCTCTTGCCTTTAAATGTTTTTCCTCTTCCTCTGCGACCTTGCACATCCACAATTGAGTATCTTCATGCAACCATGATGGATCAGGTGAACTTTCAGAATGCAGAGAGATAGAATCTTCTTTCGCTTTGTGGATAGAATTCCACTGTAGGGGTGGTACATCTCTGAAGGTGTAATCCTTCAAATTGACCTTGGTGGTGACCCCTAAGTGCTATAAGTACAAGGAGTTGGTTCCCCAATCCTGTACTATTTGCAATTGTCGTAGGAAGGGTCTTCCTAGGATCATCTCATAGACATTATTTTTCTCAAAGTCACATATAGCAAATGTGTGCTCAACCTCTACCCCACAAGTGGTTAGAGTTATCCCTTCTAGCAATCCTAGAGGTCTTTCAAAATGACCGTCAGCCATTTGAAGCTTCATTCTAGTTGGTCTTAATGTGGCTTGTCCCCATTGCTTCCACAAGGAGGTGGTTGCAATAGCAACACCAGCACCTGAATCTATGATTGCTTTGGTTGTGTAACCTTGGTAGGTGATTGGAAGATAAGTATTACCTTCTTCACCCTCACACATGTCTCCTATTTTATCGAGAGGTATCTCTGGAATTTTTGCTTGGAGCTTGTTTTTGGCATATTGGAGTCAAGTTCTGGGACCTGATCCTTCACATGATTCCATAGCTCAGGTTTTGCTTTGAGCAGCTCCTCTACAGTGAGATGACACTGAACCTTAGTGTTCTTCACGACATCGGTGTTCCTTGGAACCACTGAGTCTTCATTCCTTACCAATATTGTGGGAGCTTTGATCTGAAGAGACATAGATTCCCATGGGCCTGGAAATTGAGGCAGTTCTTCTAAGGTATTAGATTCAAAATCTAACCTTTCATCTTCTTGTTAATCTGCTTCATCTCCATAAATAGATGGAATGTCTTGGGGAAACTGATCATGAAGGTCATCAATCTCATGAATAGGAGGGAAATTACCCTTCTCCTTGGCCCATTTCTCCTCTTGTATTTCCCGCAAGAACTCTTGAGAGTGCTCCTGAATTGAAGGAGGTATTCTAGCATCCGTGAAATTAGGAACGTACTCCCTTTGGTGGCGAGCTTCTTCTCTCACTAACTGGTTGAGCTTGTGGAGGTAAAGAAACTTGTGGTTTGTTTACCAGCTCCTCTAATCTTTCTAGTAAGCACTGGAAATGCAAATCTAGTTTGACAGAGTTTGTTTGATTGAACTTTTGACTAATCTCGAGTATAGCTTGAACTTGTTCTACCATTTTTATGCACATTTTCATCCGTTCAATCTCTAAATCCGCCCTAGGGTAACTCCTATCTAGGTTTGCAACTGTTGGTCCTTCTTGAAGTCGAGCGTGGTAGGCCTTGAACATCATGTCCAAGCCTTCTAGGGTTGGATCTGCAAGAACCAACCCTGGTTGTGGCCTATTTATAATGGGTGGTGGGGTGGGATGAGGTGGAGTGGATGGAGTCTCGGCATGCGAGGGGTTTTGAGATGCGATGTTTTCTATTTTTGTTTTTGCGTCTTTCAAGCTTTCTTCTAGTTCCGATACCTTTTTATTCCACTTGCGATTAGCCTTATCTCTGGTATCTTTCCATGTTCTTGTTTTCCTCTTACTAGGTTCTCCCGATTCACTCGACTCCGATTGCTCCGCTGCTTTATCCTGTTTTAAGGCTTGTGCTCTAGTGATGGCTTGTATAGGAGCCACATTACTGCAACTTGAACTTGAATCCACCACTAAGCCTACCACATTAATGGGTGTAATCTTGGGTTTACTAGAGGGGTTTCTTGGACAATCTCTAGGGAGATGTTCTTTGCCACAATCAGGACAAAAAGCCTGTATTGTGATAGCCTGTCCTTGACTCGGAGATGGTGGGTGGGGACAATCACGAAGGAAATGGTCGCCCTGACATCTAAAACATGGTCCTCTAGGGGCTTGTGGTCTTGCTTGTCTCAATTGGGGCCTAGGGTTAGCATTTGTGTACATGACATTGGAGTATTCAGGCTCCCAATTTTGTTCCATAGGTTGTGCCTCATATTGATACCGGTAAATCTCACTATGTTCAGGTGACTCTGTGTAATAAGCATGTGGACTACCTTCATGGGAGTAGTCTGAACTATGAGCATGCAAGTCATTCTCTGAGATCAGTGGGGTCACTGGCACCAATGCTCTATTTGGATTTTCCTCTCCCACAGCATAATTGACTGGAATCACGTTGGTAGGAGCTGGTGGTTGGTTTCCCAAGACTGGTTGTGGCCTATATTGTGCCTGATATTGCTATTGTGGTCGATAATATGGCTATTGGTATTGGTTCTGATACCTACCTTGTTGGCAAGGTTGCTGATAAGTTTGTCTAACAGCCTGCCTATTTTAGGGACAATCTTGAGCCGTGTGGTTTGTGTATTTTCTCTCAATAGTGCAATATGGAGCATTCCTTTCTCTAATGTTTTGGTTTTGCATTGGGCATATGTTAGCCATGTGGTCCCCTCCACAGGTATAACATTGGTTCAATGAGGTGACTCTCTGTGTTTGTCTATTTTGGACTCCCAGCTTCTTGGCAACTTGCTCAGCTATCTCATTTATTTCCGTGGAGATTCTCGAAGTATGACTAGTAGAACTATCAGAACCTTGATAGAGTTTGGATAGTCCTAACTCCTCACCCAAGTTGTCTTCTATGTCAATGCATGTCCGCACACACTCTTCTATGGATCTAGGCTCTTTCAAGTACACATATGATCTTAACTTTGTGCTCAGTAAGCCATCTAAGAAAAAAGCCACTTGTTTGGCTGGTGTGGGTAACTCTGGAGCAGGGCATCTTTCTAAGTATTGTCTGAACCTTCTTCCTGCTAGTCGCATTGTTTCTTGGGGTGTCTGCTTGAAACCGTGGATCAAAGATAATGTGTTATGCCTGAAACCAGTCTTGGAAAATTCTACAATGAATTCATCTAGCAGTTGACCTATATTGCGATAGTTTCGACTACTCAGTGGTTAAAACCGAGCCAAGGCAGTGCCCTTAAGAGTCAAACCAAATGCCTCATACTGGGTGAACAAATCCTCAACCTATTCAGCTCTTAACACTTGTTTGAGCTAGGCCACATGATCATAAGGATCTCCTGACCCGTCAAAATAATTCTTCATTGCCTTGATCACTTGAGTGGGTCTAAGGGTTCTTGTGTGCTCTCAGGGTCTAGGCAATGGAAAATCATGTTCATCTCTTTGTTGCCTATGTGCTTGATGTCTCTCTCTTTCAAGTCTTTCATTTTCAAATCCTGCTCTATTTCTGCCCACACGATGTGCAAAACTTACCTCAGGTCGCTCTCTAGTTCTTTCTCTCTGGGCTTCATGAGCTTGAGATGAACCCACTCCTTGGAGGCCATGGGAAACATTGGATCTTGGTGGAGGGAAAATCAATTCACTCTTCCAAGTATATGCATGTCTATCATGTTCTGTTACCAAGAACATATTCTCTGATGTGTTGTTCAGGTAGACAACTTTGCATGGTATCTCTGGATCCTTGAACTCGTAAATGATGACTATGCCCAATTGGCTAGGTTGATCTGGCTTGAATCTCCAAATGGCTTCCTCTGTTTCTCTATTCAAGAATAGTTCTATGCTTTTGTTGTCTTGAGGAATCCAGTCTGGAGTGACCACTCTAGTCAAAACTGACTTACCTCTAGGAGTACAGGGTCCTTGTCCTACATTTCCTTGTTCTAGGTCTCCTATCTAATTCTCAGGAATGACATTCCAAACTCATCAGTCCTATCTGGTAGGTTGGTGACCACATACATGGTTCCTTCCTTATCAATGTATGAACCCTCTTCGAACTTGACCACCGGGTGTTCAAGTCCAAAGGGTTGATCTAGATTTTTGAGTTGGACCACTAATCGCCTCAGGCCATCCTCATAGATGTGAGCACCTAATCGGTTGGTCTGAATATATTCCAATTGTGTCTTATAGGGACCTTCTGGTGTTTGTAGATGGGTAGTTCCTGAGCCACATGCACGTTTCCCCATGCTAAAAGAAATTTCTGAGTCACTTGTGTCAGAGTTTAGTACGTAAGGACAACCACTTAGTTGTTGTGCCCAAGACTTAGCTGTATGGTTGACACTAGCCTCAGAAGATCTAATGCTTTGTCTATCCTTGCCTAGGTGTCTACCAGATCTCAGGTTCATAAGCTTTGTTTAAGAGTCCAAAATTTTCCCTTGGTATGGTTCAAAATCCTTCGGAGTCCCCTTGGTTCCCTAGTCCCGCTTGAGGCTCAACTTCAAATTAGTCTATCTAAAAATCAACGAGCTATAGAGCTCAAAAAATGGACTTTGGATGAAAAAGTTATGTCAAATCAGGCTCTTGGGGGTCAAAACAGGCAAACAGGCACTTATGGAAAAATCACGATTTTGTATGAAATAAGAGAGTTGCGATTTTATGAGCATCAAGAGAATCGCGATTTTATGAATATCAAGAGAATCACGATTTTATGAATATCAAGAGAGTCGCGATGCTATGAACTTCAAGAGAATCGTGATGCTATGAAATCAGAGAATCGCGATTTTGTACCTTGAGAATCGTGTTTTCACAAAATCGTGTTTTTGGCTAAAAACCGTGATTTGTGAGAATCACGATTTTGAGTAGAGAATCGTGTTTTTGAGAATCGCGATTTTGAGCAGAGGATCGTGTTTTTGAAAATCGCGATTGCCAACAGAGAAATGTGTTTTCACAGAATCGTGTAACCACAGAATCGTGTTTTCTTAGAATCGTGTTTTTTGGCTGAAAATTGTGATTTGTGAGAATCACGATTTTGAGCAGAGAATCGTGTCGTTGAGAATTGCGATTTTGTACCTTGGATGAAAATTGTGTTTCTAAAAATCACGATTGCCAATAGAGAATCGTGTTTTTGAAAATCGCAATTTTGTCTCAGAGAATTGTGGTTTTCAAAAATTTAGAGAATCGCGATTTTGAGCACAACCATAGAATCGTGTTTTCTTAGAATCGTGTTTTTTGACTGAAAATCGTGATTTGTGAGAATCGCGATTTACAACCACAGAATCGTGTTTTCTTTCAACAAACTTGTAGGCGGAAATTAGAAAATCGTGATTTTTCAAAAAAATTTGAATTTTCCACAGAATCGCGATTTTCTTCACAGAATCGTGTTTTTTGGTGGGAAATTCAAATTTCTGAGCATCGAGCAATGGCGAGCTCTGTATGTGCAGAAAATCATGAAAAACACAACACTTGCTCTCTCTTGCACTTCCTAGCTCCTCCTCGCACAATAATGCATGAAAGATGGTATGAAAATGGTGAAAATGCACTAAAAAACAAGAAACTTCTATGAAGAAGAAGATGGAAGAAGGTGGAGATGATGATGATGATGAAGATGAAGAAGAAAAATCCAAAAATGAACAAAAATGACAGTTTTTTTACCTTCCAACGTCGCAAATCTACGATCTTACCATCACAACGCTCGTCCTCGAAGCTCTCTCCCCGACAACGGCGCAAAAATTTGGTGTAGCTCAAGCATAAGCACCACCTCCTTTACTTGTCAATCCGCAGAGATGTGAGGACCGGTATGAAGACCACGAGCAAGTGAAGGCACAAGTGCATGAGTGAAAGCACAGAAACATGCACACACATACACACACATGTGCACAAGGTAAGATCAAAGAGAGGAACAATGAAAAGCTTCCATTGCAAAAGAGTTCTCTTACAAAGGCTCTATTCTCTAACAAGCTAACCCCAAAAATGAGCTCTCTAGCTCTTTTTATAGTTTTTTGATTAATTTTGGCCCTGTCCAGACCTAGTGTCCGGCCTAGTTAAAAATTAGGTTCCAGTGCTTATTTGAGGGCTCAAATGAAGTCTAAAAATTATGAAAATTGGTAGGATGATACTTCTAATACTCCTCAAGCTCAAGGAATCCTTGGCTTGAACAAAATGGAGTTAAAAAAATAGAAAATGGTATTTACAATGGTTTTTAGTGATGAAAATCACTATTGTTGTAGGGGATTCTTCTGAAAATTTGACATACACTTCTTGGAGCTCCCTACTTGCTCCTTCTACTTGTGTGTCCACCTCTTTGATGTGCTCCTGTGCTTTGTCCTTGACCTTCAGCTTCAACAGTGTTCAAAAACATCACTATCAAAATATATCAACGTTCCTATAGTACTTGCATCTCTTCTTCTTTTGCATATCACCATCAAGAGAGGAGGAGGTGGAATAGGAAAAGTGAGGCTTTGGTTTTGATGAACCCAAAGTGAACCGCACTTGATTTCACCCTTTTGTGTAATAGCAAGTGCTTGCATTCCCTGAAGCAAATCACTTCTATTCACTATTGATTGATCTTCTTACAAAAGAAGAGAAGAAAACCTCATAAAAAGTATAAATACTTCGATTTCCTTTTGCAACCAAACAAAGTGTAGTAGCAAAGCTTTTAAAAGATTCTAGAAATCCTTTGGGTTATGTGAAAATGAGTGAGTCATCCAGAATGAGTCTATTAATGTTTGCCAATTTCTCTTTGAAATCATTCATGTGTGTAACCTATACATGCATTGAATCATTCTCGGCCATAGATACATCTTGAAGTTTCTTTCTTAAGTAAGTAGCACATGCATGCTTATGCACATCATACAAAGAAGTAAGAGTATCAAGCTTGTCTTGAAGTAGTGCATGATGGGATGTGTGGAAAAACAATATGTCACTTCAGAGAAAGAGAAATCAGTTCATGCACTTTGGCATCATTTCCATCCCATATAAGTCCTTTTTTCATAGGCGGAGAAGGCATAATCATTGTACTTGAGGAGCAATTTGAATCTATGATAGGTTTATTAGAAGAATCATCTATTTTCTTGTCAATGTCTACCACTAGGTTCCATAATTTCTTAGCAAGAAGAACATACTTCATCATGTAAGACAACATTGGATAGTTATTCTCATCACACTTATCCTTAGCTTGAAGCATGCCAAATAAGTCATTATCAACTGCCACTACATCAAAGAACTCAAAAGTAGCAATATATGAACTTTGAAACACAAGTTTGAATGCATCTCATAATGTATAACTCCATTGGGAATTATGAATTCATAAATGGCTTAGAAAGATGTGTAAAAGCCGACACACCTCGTTAAAATGTTCTTTGAGTGTCGAAGCTTGTACTTCTATGCTCCAAAATTGAGTTGGATTGTTAAAAGTTCATGCATATGCAAACATGAGAATGGCACTTTGAGAAGGATTTGTATTCACTTTGATAGCACTAATGGGTGTGTCTCTGTCTGCATAGCCTCTTTGTAGCAAGAAAGCTCACTGTCATCTGTTAGCATAACAAAATCTAAACTTGGAACATATCTATCAAGTGGATGTGAGACACGTGTAGAACATCTCAATGGTTGCTGAACAGGAACGTGTGCAGACTAATCTAAATGGACATTCTCTTGAATATCCCTATGTGCAACATTTTTATGCATCCTAACCGGAGGACTAGTATCCTCAAACAACACTCTTCTCACTTCAACCTCCTTAATGGGCTGTTTATGCATCTTAGAATCACTAAAAATGACATCACTACTTATGATCACTGATCGTGTTTTAGGATCCATAAGCGATATCCAAATTGTCCTTCTCGGCCATATCCAAGAAAAATGCATTTATTTGACTTATGGTCCAACTTTTGTCTACGATTCTTGGGTATATGAACATATGCTTCACACCCAAAATGAACTACAGTCAATACTGCTTCTGCGCAAAAGACTTGTGAGAGGTTTGCATGATGCAACATAAAAATTACTTGATCTTGAATAGTTCTATTCATTCTCTCAGCTACACCATTCTGTACTAGGGTATAAGAAATTGTAAATCTCTACGAATCCCTCTAGACTAAGAGAAAAGGTTGAATTCATGTGAGGTATACTCACCCCCATTATCTGAACATAAAGGCATAAGCTTAGTTCCTTTTTTAGTCTCAACTCAAGCAAGCCATTTTTTGAAAGTAGGGAATACCTCATCCTTCGATTTGATAGGATATACCCAGACTTTTCTAGTTGCATCATCTATGAAAGTGACAAAGTAAAGAGAACCACCTAAGGACCTAGTGGGCATAGGACCACACACATCTATATGAACAAGATCTAAAGGCTGAATTGAAGAGTCGATGTGCATTGTATGCACATTTTTGGTATGTTTTCCATATTGACAATGCTCACAAAATAAAAAATCAGAGTAAGATAACACAGGTAAGTAGCCAGAATGAGAAAGATTTTCCATTCCACTACAAGATATATGGCCCAAACGACCATGCCAAATACAAGCCATAGGCTGTTCAGTAACAACTAACAAGTGTTCATTTTGTGATACAAATAAAGGATAAAGTAAGCCAACTTTGCTTCCTTTTGCAATAACCATATTGCCCTTTGATATGCGAAAGGACTGAGCATAGAAGACCACCTTGTAACCAAGGTCATCAAGTTGATCAGCTAACATCAAACCGCATGACAACTGAGGTACACTGCATACATTATGCATAATAAAATTTGAACCATCAACGAACTTCACAACCACATCTCCAATCCCCACAACCTCACACTAGTAAAATCACCAAGCCTCATGGTACCAAGAGACTTTGTTGCATAATTAGAGAACCATTCTCTATGTGATGTCACATGGAAAGAAGCACCAGAATCTAGCAGCCAAGTGTGGGAAAGAGAATTAACCATAAGAGCCTCATGTGGCACAGTACTATCAAGTGTCAACACATCAGCATCATCAGAAATAGCATTAATTTCTTCAATCTTTAGAGTCGAGGTAGATGGTGCAGGTAACTTTAACTGCCCATCAACATTCTGTCCTTTACCTTTAGCATTCTTTGATGCATAATAGTCTTTCTTCATGTGTCCTTTCTTATGACAATAATGGCATTCGATATCCCGCTTCCTTGATTTACTTCTATTCTTATTCCGTTGACCATTCTTTTCCTTGTTCTTGCTCCTGCCACATTGATGATTCTTTCCTTGGTAAGAATCACGAACATTATATGCATCTCCACTCTGAGTGCCAACCATAGACTTTCTACGAGTCTCCTCACTCAAGAGTGATCCACTTATGTCATCATAGATGAGTTTACCACTAGGTGCACTATTGCTAATAGTTGTGCAAAATGTATCCCATGATGACGACAAGATGCATAAAAGCAATACTGCTTTCATTTCATTATCCATATCAATTTTTTGAGCCTGTATCTCTGAGAATATAGCATCAAACTCATTTAGATAAGCAGCAACACTATCTATGTCCTTCATACGAAGTTCATATAATTTTCTCATCAAATAGACTTTATTTAATGTTGTCTCTTTTTCATATGTATTGCATAACTTCTTCCAAAGCTCCTCTGTGCTTTCACAGTCTAATACTGTAAAGTAAACATTATCTCCTAGGTGCAAGTGAATGGTAGACCTGGCCATTTCATCTAACTCATCCCAATCATCTTCATCCATGTTAGTAGGCTTCTTTGAAATTCCATTTATTGGCTTCCATTGCCTCCTTTGAATCAGCACATCTTGAATCTGATTCTTCCACAGAGCAAAGTTTGTGCCATCAAATTTTCAGGTCTCAAAATGTTCTTTTCCCTACAAGTTATAGCTCCTCCTTGGAACACTAGCACTAGACCTTGATCCACCGGATGTGTCTGAGATCTCTAACACCATGATGGTAGAGAACTAAACGGAATGATAATGGAGCTTGAAGAGTCCAAACACCAACAAATAAGTGTATCAAGGAGTAAATCGACCACTATATACACATGGACATACATAAGTGGTATCCATAGAAGCGTACATGATGTGTATGTGCTCAATATATGCACAAAAATGACACTAAAAGGCTGAATGCACAGCCCAAAAACTAGCCAATAACACCTGCAAGTGTCTATCAACTCTGATGTTTTTGGCTCAAAAAACCTGCATAAATTTGCATTGGCTCCTCCCACCAAAACTGAAGTCTTTCAAGGAACATGTAGTTTTACGAGTGTGGCTGAAAACACAGCCCCAAAGGTTGATATTTATTGTTGGAGAAGTACAAAGAACACTCTTCTTGATGTTCTTGGACCTGTGTGAAGAGAACTATGTGCAGAAGTACTCCAAAATGGCTCCAAAAGACACCCCAAAAATGCTTCAAAAATAGGCTCTGATAGTAAAGGATGAAGCTTTGAGGGACCAAAACATGTTCAAGGTAATGTCAACCTTAGTCTTTCCCCTTCTTTAGACACCACAAGAGTGTAGCTTAGTGGCAAGAGATTGCCACGATTAAGCGAGCTCCAGGGGAACAGTACGAGGATAGGTGACCTCCCGAGAAGAACGGGAAACCTCTACATTCCTTCATCATTGAGGTCCTCCCTTGCGCATAGCCAATGATGCCAACGGTGACTTCGGTGACTTGGATGACAAGGTATGCCAAGGTCTATGCCTTGATCGCCACCTTAGTCATAAGCCTTGGAGAAAGCCAGGGGAACAAAGCTTTTGCTTCAAAATGCTCTGATACCAATGAAGTATTTTGATGGCGATGCACCACATTGCACTATCCTTCTCAATAACTTCACGATGATATCCTCGAGGTATAAAAATGAGCTCCTAAGGCTACACACAGTATTTCGTACAGAAGCTACAGAATATGCAGAAAAACACCGTACACAGGGAGCACAATGACAAACTTCTTAAGTCTTACAAATGCAGTCAAACTTATAGTCTATGACTGACCATACCACTATATGTTCTATTAAAGAACATATACAAAGAAGTGTCAAGTGGCCATTTGGCCTTTCACATGGACACTAACGATAACATGAAGAAAATGAACACATGGAAGAAATGCTCAAGGCATTTCATAAAATGGAAAAAGACCACAATGGTGGAGACAATGTTGTGGGTTCCATAGATATGATATAATTCTATAATAAAAAGCTAACAAAGGATATTAGAACATGCAAAAACTAGCTTGTTTACCACTTTTGAATGTTGTAAATATATCTCTTGTAATTTCATTGCTTATAATGCTCAATCTTCAATCCATCTTTGGATGGTTGGATGGTATTGTCTCTATATTTTTCAAGAGAGTGGAATTGGAAATTTCATTGCTACATCAAAATAGGTTCACTTACTAATATCATTGTAGTTGCTTAGTTGTAGGCCTTTGAAAGATCAATGTTTGCCACATGGTAATGACATTCCTCCAACACGTGGGAGTGCAAAGAAGTTTTGATAGTCTGTGGGTATGGACTACACAAAGATTGATGCCTATAGAAATGGTTGCATTCTTTTTCACAATGAGTACGAGTGCCTCCACATATATCCAAAGTGTGGAGCATAAAGGTTTAGTGAAGACCTTATGGGAAAAACAATCCCCATGAAGGTTCTTCCCCACTTTCCTATCATCCCAAGAATCAAGGGCATGTTTAGATAAAAATCCATAGCCCAATTAATGTCATGGCATGCAAAGGGTAGATCTACAGATGGTGTAATGCAAGTGTCTATTGGTTTTGATGCTTCGAAACATGTAGATAGTAAGCGAACTTTGTTTGTTGGAGAGGCTTGGAATATATGTCTAAGCGTAGCTATGGATGGCATAAATCCATTTTGTTTACATAGATCCTCATGGAGCACATTGCATGTATGTTTGGTCAACATTAACATCACACCATGGCTTGCCACAAAAAGGGATCATTTATTGTTAGCCCTCATTATGCCATGTAAGTAGAAGGTCTAAAATTTGGATGGATACCTTGCACCACTTGTCGAAGAGGTAGGCACTTTATGGGATGGGATTATTGTGCACAATATGTCTCAACCATTAACAAGACAAGACACATAAGTGAGAGGCATACTTATGTCAACAGTGAATATTCAGGTAATATGAGTCAACTCTTCTTCTCAACCTGATTATATTCTTTGACCTAGGGCATCTTAGGATGTTTTTTTTTTCATACAAGTTTAGCGGCTTCAGGTTATAATGCATGTCCCCTAAAAAACCCACAACTTGAACCACACTACTCCAAGGATCTTAAAAAATTGTAGACAAAGGACATCGTAGATATCTTTGTGATGGACATGTCTTACCTAAAGGACTAATTGGCCAACAAGCACAATGAAAAATGAAAATAAGTGATTGGAAGCAGTTGTGGGATGCAAGAACATCACTTACTAGCATGAAGCGATTATCGATCCTTTCACGATCTCCCTTACTATAGTAAGTTATTGATCAATCGCGTGGTGGATCCAATGCATATTTTCAAGGATGTGAGAGAGATGGTTTGGAAGACATTAATCGAAAAGAAGGAAAGCAAAGGGAAAAGGGATGGCTTGGAAGAGCAAGATTCTTATATAGGAATTATAGGAAATTACCCAAACAAACAGAATAGTGCCGCTAACAAGAGCTCCTTTGGTGCTCTACAAGATGGAATAACAATAGTTGAAGAAGGCATTTCAAAGTTTTTGAAACCTACTAGGTGCATGATATGTGTGAAGACTACTTTCACAAGTTTCTGTAGTTTGTGCTTTGTGTAGTTGTGAAAGATTGTCTTTCGGAGGATGTGGGAACAACCATTTACAAAATCAGTTCCTTCATATGATGGATCTCATCTAAAGAGATAAGCAGAGATAACATAGATAGTGCCAAATGCAATGTTGTAGAGGTTGTCTGTATGGTTGAAAAGTACTTTCCCACAAGCAATCTCACAATTAAGCTTCATTTACTGGTTCATGTGCTTTATGAAGTTATAGTTGTTAAGAATATGAGTGAGTCTCCATTTTGTATGTTGGAGTCACTCTATTTCCATTTCATTTCCGTTATATTTCCATTTTATATTATCACCTTTGTATTTGGGTACCTTGCCATTTGCTTCTACCATTGTATGCATTCTCGTTTGAGGGGAATTATCCCACATGAGATGTACTTTGGAGAGCCCCTCCCAAATCCGTATAATTGAGGGCCTCTCCTCTCATTTGTACTTGGTTAGAAGCTTGACAAGCCTACTCCATGCCCTTGGTAAGCTCATTTCTAATCCACATAAGTTTACCCATTTCATGGTCTACTCATTTTGCGTCTCACACACTCTTTCTTATGTGAGTACACTCTTCTTCTCATTTTGCTTCCCTACGTGTACTCTCTACATGGTATCAGAGCGCTAGGTGGAGGTCTTGGTGGTGTGTTTGGTGGTTGTTTGGTGGCGGTGCTAGTAGAGCTTGGTGTTGTGGCTCGTCACTTGTTGGAAGCAGTCTTTTTCCATCACTTTGGGCTCACTTTGGATACTACATTGCCCATTTTGCAGCCTCCCATCCTTCCTTTCATCATTTTGTACCCCTTTTACCCTCTTTTCCCACCCTTCCATCCTCTTTGTGATGAAATTTAGTGGTTCTTTCATGAGAGTAATCATGTTTTTATAGACCCTCTAGCATTCCTTGAAAGTAGCTTTTACCAACTCTGCTCTCTCGTTTAGATATGCTTCTCAGAGGTGTTTTCAACATATTAAGATTCATGCCTCGAACTCGATGTTGGTCGATCATGTTGGACATATGAACTTTGTCATCGACAAATGATTTCTCTCCTATTTTCATGCCATATGTTGTGTGCATGCTCTCCACTTGATTGTAGGGGCACATAGAGTCCCCATCAAGTGCTTTGAGCTCACTAGGAAAAATAAGACAAATTGTAGTCACAATCTCTTGACCTAACACCAAAAGCGGCTACTTGGTCCTTGAGGTCCATTTTTCACAAAGGCTCTATGTAGGGAGAAGTTTGAAGCTTTCCGCAAAGCTTTGGGCTTACTCCCTTTTGTGGATTGATTCCACATAGCTTGATACTTCCTTATACATGAGTTCTATCTCCTTCTTCACCACATCACTCCCAAGGAGGCTTTTTTGATATATTTTTGTATTGACCATCAGAGCACCTTTTTTCCATTTTTAGGAGGTTTTCTTCCCATGGCTTCTATATATGCCTATAAAGCTAACAGGTCACTTATCTTTGTACATATTAGTGGTAATACAAACAGTTAACAAACCACCGAGAGAGTGTGTGTGAGGGAAAGATCGAAAGAGAGAGATAGGGAAAGAAAGGGAGAGAGAGAGAGAGGGGGGGAGAGAGAGAGGGAGAGACAAAGAGAGAGGGGGAAGAAAGGGATATATATATATATATATATATATATATATATATATATATATATATATATATATATATATATATATATATATATATATATTTATATATTTATATATTTATATTTATATATATATATATAGAGAGAGAGAGAGAGGGAGAGAGAGAGAGAGATGGAGACAAAGACAGAGGAGAGAAAGGGAGAGAGATAGAGATAGAGATAGAGATAGAGAGAGATAGAGAGAGAGGGAGAGATAGACAAAGAGAGAGAGAGAAAAACAGGGGAGAGGGGGGAGCGAGAGAGAGCAGGGGAGAAGGAGAAACTAATGGAGATAATTAATCTCCAAAAGACAAGCTACACTTGAGTTTAAAACACCTCTATGTCAAGTATAACTCAAAATGTTCACCAATTTTGAAATCTTTTACCAAAATATGAACACTCATCTTCTCTATGAAAACTAGCTTCACTCATAAAAGTCTACCTCACAAAGATCCCTCATTGACTGGTGAAATGATTAAAGTTTTCTATGAAAATTTGACACAACACTCTTCTAGTGTTTGCGCAACTATTCCAATTTAAAGTTCTCCAAAATAACTTACAAATATTTAGATTTACTTCAATAAGTAAACCTAGGTCTAAAACAAGCATTTTCTACAGGCGACTTTTACATATGCAACTTTAAACAGTTGCTTCTCACAAAATATAACTCGTTTAATGAAATTCTTTTAGACATAGGGCGGTCCACCTAGTGCAGACCCTTCCTATTCATGTCAGCTCTAGCTGCAAGGGAGTGGAGGTGATGCACGAGGATATAGAACACACCTGTTGTTTGACTCAGTCATTGTGGTCACTGCAGTTTGGACCACATGACCTAGTTAAACTGCATGGTAGTGTATACGAGACTAGGGTGCGGCTCATGATAGATGACTCTGCCACTCATAATTTTATAAACTATGCTTTGGTCAAGAAATTAAAGATTCCCCAGTAGCCTAGTGCACATAAATACATTGTATCTATGATGCAAGGGCAAGATAAAAGAATATGGGATACTATGGTATCCAATTTGGAAGTCAAGATACAGGACTATGCCGATTATATGGACTTCCAAATTATGAATATGGAGAGGACGGATCTAGTCTTAGGAAGAGAGTGGCTATGGAGGTTGGGAGACACACTTAAACGCAGCTATCAAAACAATACACTCAAATTTGAAAAGAATGGAAGTAAAGTTTATATTCAGGGAGAGAGAGATGTACCTAGTGCACCTCTCATTTCATCACTAGAGTTGTATAGTCTTTGTTATTCTCAGCATGTACAGGACATCCTTTTATTATATAGTCATGATATGGAGCATTGTACATATAGGTCATCTGATGTATATTTTCATGCTAGGAATGTAAATATGAACATGACTTTCTACTATTATTTTTTGCAAGAGTGTGTGGTTAAAAGTTTTAAGGATCTTATGTTTGAGTATAGAGATGTTTTTCCCACTAACTTACCTAGACGGCTACCACCTGAGAGAGGGGACATTGACCACGCCATAGAGATTGTTACTAACACTAACCCTATTTGCAGACCACCTTATAGGCTTAGTGTTTCTCAACATGAGGAGGTTGAGAAGCAATTGCAGGATTATTTAGATAAGGGCTTCATCAAACCTAGTAACTCACCATGGGCATCGCCAATGCTCCTAGTTAAAAAGAAAGATGGCTCTATGAGACTATGTATAGATTATAGAGCACTTAATAAGGTAACTATCAAAAATAGGTTTCCAATGCCTAGGTTGGAAGATCTATTTGATCAGTTACATCAAGCTAGGTATTTTACCAAGCTTGACCTTAGATCAGGATATCATCAGATCAGGAATAAGGTAGAGGATGTCCCTAAGACTGCATTTAGGACTAGATATGGGCACTATGAGTTTTTGGTGATGCCTTTTGGTCTCACCAATGCTCCTGCCACTTTCATGAAGCTCATGAATAGTGTTTTACGGCCTTATCTAGGACATTTTTTAGTAGACTTTTCGGATGACATTCTGATCTATAGTGCATCAGAAGAGGAGCACTTGGAACGCTTGAGGAAGGTATTTCAAGTGCTAAGGGAAAATTCACTCTTTGCTAAGGAGTCAAAGTGTGAATTTTTTAAGAGAGAGGTTAGATACCTTGGGCATATAGTCTCCCAAGATGGAATCCAGATGGATCCTGAAAACGTAAGGGCTAATATGGAATGGCCACATCCAAGGAACCTGGAAGAGCTGCAAATCTTCCTAGGTTTATCAGGTTTCTATTGAAGATTCATTAAAAACTATGCCAAGATTGCTATTCTGATGACAGAACAACTTAAAGGGAAAGGAAAAGCCATTCATTGGGGAGACGAACAAAAGAAAAGTATGGAAAAGTTGAAAGTAGAAATTGCCACAGCTCCCCTTTTACACATAGCAGATCCCAACAAACCATTTGTGGTTGAGACTGATGCGAGTGACTTTGCTATATGAGCGGTTTTAGTACAGGATGGTCGACCAGTAGCTTTTGAGAGCAAGAAACTAGAACCGGCTCAGAAGAATTACTCCGTCTATGAGAAGGAGTTGTATGCAATTGTCCATGCTTTGAAGAAGTGGCATCATTATTTATATGGTGCCAAAGTCACGATAGTGTTTGATCAAGAGAGCATTAAGTGGCTCTCTAATCAAACAGACCTTAAAGGTCGTAAGGCCCGATGGGCAGAGACCCTTTAAGAGTTTGATTATGAGCTTAGGTATAGGAAGGGAAAGTTTAATGTAGTGGCTGATTCACTTAGCCACATGCCTATGCTCAATGGCCTCAGTTTTACTCCGATCACTAGTGAGCTACTTGAATCCATTAGAGCAAAATGTAGGCTTGATCCTGCATATTCTGAGATTTGGGAAGCCATGGAGAATGGGGATCCTGATATATGTGTTTCCAGTGAGGATGGAGTATTGATGGGTACTCAAGAAGGAGTCAAGTGGAAGAACTACAGTGTCCATGATGGATATCTATTATGCAAAGGTAAGATGTGTGTCCCTAGAGATACTGAGATGAGATGGCATATTTTATATGAGTGTCATGACACACCTAGTGCGGGACACCCAAGAGTTAACAAGACTTATGATCTTGTTAAGAGGTAGTTTTATTGGCCTGGACTTCATAAGGACGTCCTAGAATATGTGCTTAAGTGCAACAAATGCCAGGTCAACAAAGCTGAGAGGTTGAGGATTGGAGGACTACTCCACCCATTGGATATTCCTAATGGGAAGTGGGAGAGTATCTCCATGGACTTTATAGTCGGATTACCTAAGACACAGAGAGGGCACCACTCGGTCTGAGTAATTGTGGATAGGTTAACCAAAATGGCTAGGTTTATTCCAACACGTATTACAGTGAAGACACTAGAGTTGGCTAGACTTTTTGTAGAGAACCTATACCGGTTATATGGTCTTCCTTTAGACATATTTTGCAATCGGGATAGGAATTTTACCAGCCATTTTTGGAGAGCGGTCTTCAAAAGATTGGATATGAAACTTAGCATGAGTACGGCCGAGCATCCACAGTCGGATGGGCAAACAGAGAGGGTTAACCAAATCCTAGAGGATATGCTTCGAGCATATGTAAATGAAAGGCAAACTAATTGGGAAGAGTACTTACCTATAGTAGAGTTTGCATATAATAGTGCCAAGCACTCTTCGACTTGGCATAGTCCATTTATGCTTATGTATGGGTTTCAACCAAGAGCTCCTTATGCAATGGGTTTGCAGAATGAAAAAGTTCAAGTTGCAAAGGACTTCTTGGAAGAGATGAATGATATGCTTAGGCTTGCTAAGGACAGCATTAGGAGAGCTAAGGATAGAGCTAGAGCCTATGCTGACCCTCAAAGGAGAGAGATCAACTTTGAGGTAGGAGAGCAGGTCTATCTTAGAGTTCCATCTAGGTCTGAAACCATGAAGACGGGACCTTGTCCAAAACTATCTCCTAGGTATTGTGGACCTTTCCAAATACTTAAGAGAATAGGAAAGATGGCTTACCAGCTCCAACTTCCAGAGAATAGTCAAATCCATCCAGTTTTTCATGTTAGCCGGCTTAAGAAAAGGCTGGGTGAATCTGACAACCTCATTCCAGATAGTGAGGTAGTAGAACCTATTTTTGTTCAATCTACTCCACATGAGCCTGAGAGCATAGTACGCACTCGAGAGAAATGGACGAGAAGTCACTTGTATAAAGAGTGTCTAGTAAAGTGGAAAGATAGTTCAGAAGATAGTGCCACTTGGGAGCGGGTTAGCACCCTTCAGAGACGATTTCCCAATTTTAGATTACCTTCCCAAGAGTTTTCTTAAGGGAAAGGATATGGGGAAACAACACCGAGACAGGACCATGTATTTCTATACATGGGGATATAGTGGGAGTGGTAGTTCTATTATTGCTCTCTCTCTACTAGACCTTCCAATACCATTTTTGAGGACAAAAGTGGAATTAAGGGGAAGGAAATGTTATATGGATCATATGGAGTATCATTTATGAATAGGGATATGAGGTGAGACCCTCCCCTTATTCATAATGAGTATGATATTCACATGAGTGCCAAGTGGCACTCATGTGAGGAGCCTTGACATTGACCCATATTGGGTATGTATGAGAGAGAGAGTATCTTTTGGAACTGCTATGTGGCTGGGCGAAAATTCAAAAAGAGATCTCTGTGCGTCTGAGTTCTGGATAGTGAGCATCCTCGGGAAACATGGTAGAAGGGGACAAAAATGGAGGCTATCACAGGGAAGCGTTACAACATCTTACCAAGGAAAGAATCAGCAACGTGGCAGGAGCAAGAACAAGGAAAAGAATGCTCAATGAAATAAGAGTAGAAGTAAATCAAGGAAGAGGGATATCAAATGCCATTATTGTCATAAGAAAGGACATATGAAGAAAGATTGTTATGCATTAAAGAATGCTAAAGGTAAAGGACATATTATTGATGGGCATGTTAAACAGTTACCTGCACCATCTACTTCGACTGTGAAGATTGAAGATATTAATGCTATTTTTGATGATGCTGATTCTCTTTCCCACACATGGCTGCTAGATTCTGGTGATTCTTTCCATGTGAAACCACACAAATAATGGTTCTCTAATTATGCAGCAAAGTCTCTTGGTACCGTGAGACTTGGTGACTCTTACCAGTGTGATGTTGTGGGGATTGGAGATGTGGTTGTGCAGTTCATTGATGGTTCAAAATTTAGTACGCATAATGTATGCCATGTACCTCAGTTATCATTGAGTTTGATGTCAGTTGGTCAACTTGATGAGCTTGGTTACAAGGTGGTCTTCTGTGCTCAGTCTTTTCGCATATCAAAGGGCAATATGGTTATTGCAAAAGGAAGAAAAGTTGGCTCATTTTATTCCTTATTTGTATCACAGAAAGAACACTTGTTAGTTGTTATTGAACAGCCTATGGCTTGTATTTGGCATGGTTGTTTGGGCCATATATCTTGTAGTGGAATGGAAAATCTTTCTCGTTCTGGCTACTTACCTGTGTTATCTTTCTCTGATTTTAAAATTTTGTGAGCATTGTCAATATAAAAGCAAACCAGAAATGTGCATAAAATGCACATTGACTCTTCAATTCAGCCTTTAGATCTCATTCATACAGATGTGTGTGGTGCCATGCCCACTAGGTCCTTAGGTGGTCCTCTCCACTTTGTCACTTTCATAGATGATGCTACTAGAAAAGTTTGGGTATATCCTATCAAATCGAAGGATGAGGTATTCCCTACTTTTAGAAAATGGCTTGCTTCAGTTGAGACTGAAAATCGCTTATGGGATCTTGAAACATGATGAGTGATCAGAAGTAGTGATGTCATTTTCATTGAGTCTAAGATGCATAAATAGCCCATTAAGGAGGCTGAAGTGAGAAGAGTGGTGTTTGAGGATACTAGTCCTCCAGTTAGCATGCATAGAAATGCTGCACCTAGGGATGTTCAAGAGAATGTCCATTCAGATAAGTCTGCACATGTTCTTGTTCAACAACCATTGAGACATTCTACACATCCACCTGATAGATATGTTCTTGGTTTAGATTTTGTTATGCTAAGAGATGTCAGTGAGCCTTCTTACTACAAAGAGGCTATGCAGAAAATGTCAAGTGGGAGCATGCCATGAAGAGTGAGTTGGATTCTATTCACAAGAATGGTACTTGGGATTTAGTACCTTTGCCAAAGGGTAGGAAAGCTTTACCATGTAAATGGGTATATAAGTTGAAATTCACATTAGAGAGTGCTTCTCCAAAGTATAAATCACGACTTGTTGCAAAGGGTTCTAAGCAAGAACATGGTGTTGATTTTGAGGAAATCTTCTCTCTAGTGGTCAAGATGACTACCCTGTGCATGTTGCTTGGATTTGTTGCAATGGAGGACTTAGAGCTATTCCAAATGGATGTGAAAACTGCTTTCTTGCATGGATATCTTAAAGATGAGATCTATATGGAACAACTAGAGTGTTATGTAGTTCTTGGCAACGAAAGTCTAGTTTGTAAGCTTAAGAAGAGCTTGTATGGACTTAAAAAATCCCCTAGACAATGGTATCAAAAGTTTGATGCTTTTATGAAGTCTCCAGGCTATTCTTGAAGTAATGAGGATCATTGTCTCTACACAAAGAGATGCTCAAATGGTAGCTTGATATGCTTGATACTTTATGTCGATGATATATTGATTGCTGGGAAGTCCTCTTATGATTTGTCAATTCTCAAAAATAAGTTGAGTCAGACATTTGATATAAAGGATTTGGGGGATGCCAAACATATTCTTGGCATGCTCATTACTTGTGATAGGAGGAATAGATGCATATACTTGTCTCAAAGTGAGAGCATATCCAAAGTACTTGACAGGTTCAATATGCAGGGTGGAAAGGCATTGAGTACACCTTTACCCACATATGTGAAACCGAGCAAGGATGATTGCCCCAAATCAGATGATGAAAAGGAATTCATCACCAAAATTCCCTATCAGTTTGCTGTTGGTAGTCTCATGTATGCTATGGTAGCTACGAGACCAGACATTGCATTTGCAGTGGGAGTTATGCACAGATATATGTCTAATCCTTGCAAGAAACATTAGGAAGCGGTCAAGATGATTTTAAGATATCTAAGTGGCACTAAGGGCAAGTGTCTATGCTTAGGTAGAGGGAAAGCATCCATTATTGGTTACACAGATTCTGACTATGCTGGTTCTGTACACAATCGTAAGTCTACATTAGGGTACATTTTTCATTTTGCTAGAGGTGCTATCTCTTGGAGATCTCGTCTTCAAGAATGTACAGTTGTTTCCACCTCAGAAGCAAAGTATGTTGCATCAAGTGAGGCATGTAAGGAAGCGTTGTGGCTTTCTCGTCTTGCTTGTGATATGGGTTTACCTCAACATGTACCTCGTTTGCTCAGTGATAGACAGAGTGCCATTGCTTTGGCTAAGAATCTAGTCTATCATGCAAAGACCGAGCACATTGAGGTGAGGTATCACTTCATTGGAGATTGCTTAGCCACTGAGCACATTATTCTTGAGAAGGTTCACACTCGAGATAATGCTAAAAATGCTTTAACTAAAGCTCTATCACAGGATAGCTTTCGACACTGTTGTCACTTGATGGGGGTTACTTGATTCCTATTCTTACACAGTCGCTTGTATACTATGAAACATGCCCATCAGGTGGGAGGTATAGTTTGTATACTTACACTCAGGTGTTCTTTTGTCATCTTTAATTTTCTCCCATAGTTACCTTTAGTGGGAGATTGTTACCGTTAGTGTCTATGTGAAAGGCCAAATGGCCACTGGACACTTCTTTGTATATGTTCTTTAATAAAACATATAGTGGCCTAGTCATTCATAGACCGTATGTTCGACCGCATTTGTGAGACCTAAGAAGTCTGTCTTCGTGCTCCCTGTGTACTGTGTTTTTTGTGTATTCTGCAGCATCTGTGCGAAGTACTCTGTGCGGCCTCAAGAGCTCGATTTTCTACTCTAAGCATATCATCGTAGATCTCTTGAGAAGGAGAGTGCATTGTGGTGCATCTTCATCAAAATACTTCGGTGTACGCCTCCCATTCACCTTGTCCAAGCCTACATCCTAGCCTTTGATACCAATTGTGGGATTTGAACTCATGACCTATTGGCTAGGAGTATGATGCGCTAACCACTTGCCCCAAAAGCCATGGTTGATGATTACTTCATAATCCTCCCTCTTAGGGTGTGGTTCAATTATCTCCTACCTGTCGTTTCTTGAGTCTACCACTTGATATCAAGAAAAACTCGATGTTAGCTCCTAATATTTCTAGTGTGGGACTTCATGCATACTTTGTTGATAAAAAAATGTATGGTTTATGATTTTAGCAATGGTGATGTTAATGTGATGTCCACGAACTTATGCAATGGTTTGCATTCCTTGGACCCATATGAGAGAGTTGCCTTAAATGTGTTTCTTGCTTATACTTATTTTTTGGACTAACTAAAGTTTTGGAATGCCCTTTTTAGTCATTTGAACTTCAATAGTTTGCTTTACAAAGAAAGATATGGTTATTTGTTTTCCAACACATGATTCCATTGAAAAGCATGCATGTGAAGATTTTATACTTCAAAAATTGCATTTTTTCTTTTTCTTTTAATTCCAAAGATGGTGCTACATGTTGATATATTTTGATAGTGATTTGTGTGCACACATTAGAACCATCGGGGCACTTTTTTCCCTCTTTAGGAAGTTTTCCCCCCGCTTGTATATAGACCTATAACCCTAACGAGTCACTTAAATTTGTACATTCACTTGGTAACACATTCAATATTGTGTTGTGCTCCAAGCTTCATCTTCTTCCTTGTGTTGTTCATGTGCTTTTGTAGATATCAAAACCAAACAATTGGTATCAGAGCAAGTCATTGCTTCATCGAGGGCATCGTCCACACCCCTTGGGACATGATCTCAGAATGCCATGAAATTTGGTGAGCATATTCATGGTGATTAGGATTTCAAAAGAGCTTCATTTTGTGGTGTCAAAATTTTGATCTGAGCTTGTTTTGGCCTCTGAATACACTATCATAGTGCTTATGTAGACATTTGTCTTTTTGTGCTAGAAATATATAGGTTTTGGTTTTCTAATACAAGCACCTTGAAGTCTACTTCATCTTTAACATTACTTGTTAGGGTAGTTCTATTAAACGTTTTGAGATACAATCATGTTTTGGCATCAAAGTATTTTTAGTTAGTGGTCATGGATAAAAGCAATGATGTATTTTGTATGTTGGTTTTTCAAGATAAGTTGGATGGTACCACTTACCCATTATGGGCATATATGTTGCATCATGTATTGGTCACAAAAGGATTGTAAAATATTGTGCAAGGTGTTGAAAAATGACCTAAATTGAAGGTGATGTAGAGCTGATTCTTGCTCAACCATGATATGCATGAGCTACCAAGCATGAAGCAAAAACTAGTAGTGGACACACAAGTACCATACTAACCAGCCCAATTTGATTCAAAAAATCATGTAAATATGGAGGTAATGATTCCCCTTGGGATAAAACAATCCAAGTAGGTGAGAACCAATCAAGTACTAAAAGATTTGCATAACTGCTCATCAATGCTTGACACCATAGCAACACATAAAGTTGCTCATTTGAGAGACAAAAAATTGAATATTAGGCTGCATCATGCATAACTGAATGAAGCATCCAATAACCTGCTGATAGGGAAGAACATCAAATACACCTCCAACATCCCGAAGACTCAACAGTAAGCCTATTTCCATGGGAGTAGCAATAGGCTTGCAATATTCAAGTCCAAAAAGTAGCAATAATGTATCAATATTTCTTTTGACACAAGGCTACTCCCCCATCACCTTGCATACACAAAATGCCCAAATAATGATGCAAATGCCCAAAAACTAGCATCTCAAAAGAGGCACGAAAATAATCATTAAAATTAGCAATATGATTCTCATTAAGACTAGTGAACAACATGTAGTCAACATATATAAGAATGATAAGAAGTACATCATCTACACGCTTAAAATAAAAATTTCTCTCAATTGGATTATTTGAAAAAACATCTCTTAGCAAGTAGGCATGTATCTTTTCATATCAAGAAGGTCGTGCTTGCATCAAACCATATAATGCCTTTTCAACCTACACACTTTTTTTTTTCATGCCTTTTTTGTGCAAAACCACGGGGCTAAAAATACGTAAACTTCTTCATTTAAGTCACCTATAAGCTTTGTTTTATCTCCATCACAAACGTTTCTTGTTATAGAGATGATAAGGTGTTGAATATTGGTGGATTTCATCTCCAAGGTGCAACATAGAGATCTATATTTTGCAAAATTTTGTGCTTGCATGGGAAAAAATTGTCCATATGATTACCTCCACACATTTAGCAATGCTATCAAATGAAAATTATCTAGGGTTGCTATCTTTTCTATTTTATATGTTGCTTCCTTGCTTTTGATCTACTAACTTGGTTAATTTCTCCATTGATGAAAAAGAATTTGTAATAATGGAAGCCATATAGTTTGAACCTATAGCGTTGCGACCAAAACCTTTTGTTGTGTCCTGCTTTTGCTACGATGCACACACAGAGTGATCTGACGTTCTCCACCCAACCGCCGAGCCTCCTCAACCATTCACAAGAGATCCTCCTATTACTTTGAGACTCTCTCAAATATGAGACCCTCTTAGTCTCTTCTACCATATGATATTACTCCAAATAGATGCCATGTGGCATGAGTGCCACCTCACCCAAGAGGATATACATCCATAATATGACAAAATCCTTCTTGAGATTGGAAATTTCTAGTTCACTTCCTAAGTTGTCTTCTATGTCTACACACATTCTCACAAACTAATCTAAAACTTGGGGCTCTTCCGAGTAGAAATATGACCTACGTTTTCCACAGAGTCCATCTAGGAAAAGACATACCTCATTAGGAACTTTTTTGGATATCTAAGAGCCACTTTATTAGCCACATTATGAAAAATGGCTAAATTTTAATCATGCCTTGACCTTGACTTAAGTGATTTGGGTAAAACAATAATATGCCGATTTCAGATATCAAAAGTGAATAAGTATCATTCTCTTTTTTTAGACCTTTCTCTCTTGTTTCAATTTTTTATAACTTAAAAAGTGACTTAAGCTCAACTTTCAACATTCTATGGGGAGTTTGGTCAGAGAATGTTGTTTCTCTCTCTAAATTTGATTTCTATCCTTTTTAACTCATTTAATTCTAGAAGCCTCTAAATATTCTTTTTTTCTTAAAATTTGTGAAACATTTCTATAAAATCTCAAATGTGGATACTAAGATTTTCTAGCAATACCTGCGTTTTGCTCTCTCTCTCTGTATCACAAGATTTCTTCTCTCAATCCTATTCATTATCTTTCTCTCAATCTTATTCATTGTCTCTCTTTATGTTTTATATCATTTTTAGAAACCAGTAGAGTAATACTCACAAGAGGTATTTGGGTGTTTCAATGATAGGAATACATGGTTCTATGGAGAGAAGAATAGATCAAATGGTCAAATACAAATTCAAGCCTCACCCCATTTTGTAGATGGTTAACAACCCATCAAACAATCATCTTTGAGAGGCATTAAGCATAAAGTCTACAAATATTTGTGGACTTGATAACACCACAATAGATATTTGACATTTTTTATGCAAGATCTATAAGTCACAAGTGGTATCGAGCCCTTTTTATATTGATACCATTGCACAAATATCAAAGGGGTTCATGTTTCCCCTACTTCAAATTTCATTCAATGTGCATATGGCTTTGAAGGAGTCCAATTCTATTGTTGCAAGCTTTCTTGGTGGATTTATATATGTTCATAGTTCATTATAGTTCCTTGATTCAAATGCACTTCATTATGATCAACTAAAAACATTTTACTTTGATGTTGAACCATATATACCTCTTGATATATCCATCCATTGAGAAATGCATTCTTCACATTCATTTGACAAACATTCCAATCTTTGGTAGTTGCAATGCTCATAAGAACTCTGATTGTTGGCATCTTTGCCATATGTGAGTGTTTCCTCATAGGCAGTTCCTATGGTCTCAGCATACATTTAGCCATAATTCTAACTTTACAAACACTTATGGTTTCATTAAAGTCCTTATTTACTTTCTATATCCATCTACATCCAATGATCTTGATGGTTTGAGCCATTGGCATTCGTTTTGAAGTGTGATTCTTATGCAAGGATTCAATTTCTTCTTTCATAGCATTCATCTCTTCTTGTTTCCTCTTTGCCTCCTCGACATAAGATAAGGGCTCCTCAAAATTTAAGCACGATGCCAAGTAGATAAAGCACTTACTCACTAGAGATGTATCATATCCATACGTTTCTAGTTTCTTTTTCTCCTTATGCTTCAAGAAGTAAAAAATTGTCCATCTGCTACAATCATCTATAAATAACACATAATATCTTGATCCTGAGATTGATGGTTCTTTGCTTCTCCCCCAAACATCTATATGTACAAGCTTTAGAAGGTCTCCATGTATGTTAGAAAGGATAGGAGCTCTAGCAAAGCCGCTCCTCTGAAAATTCGAATTTTTATGCAAGATATCGATGATAGGCGTCAAGTACCTCCAAAAATAAATGCTAATATTTTTTTGCAAGAATGGATGTCAAGCATCAGGTTGTCTTTTCAAGAAGTTCACTATGCTTTTCAACAAAAACCAAGCCATGAAAGAGAAGACTGGCTCATGACCCTCCTTTGTATCTCTCTTACTCTTGTATGTTCTTTTCGAAAATGAGGGGCTTTATGGAAGAAGACAATGTGGGGCATTGAGTTTATGCTAAAAGTTGATGCCAAGCTTTGAATTTCAGCATAAACTAAATGTTTTACATAGACTTTCAGAATAAAGGCGATGCTCAACATCAACTTTCAAATTGAATTTGATGTGTGACATCAACTATTGTCATAAAGTAAATGTTGAGCATTTTTTTATGTTGAACGCCTATGTGCGGCATTGAATTTATGTTGAAAGTGGAAGCGTCACATTAACTTTCAACATAAACGCGATGCCACATGTCAACTTCTGAGATAAAGTCCGTTTCGTTTTCCGGAAGAGCTGGAAATACAAGTGAGTACGAGAGATATGAATAGGAGTCTCATGTGCCTGTTTTTTTTTTTTAAATCAAGGTTCAGTTGAGGCTTATTCCTCCAGGCTTTAACTTTGAAATTGCAATTGTACAAAGAAGGACATAGTACACATGGGACCCCCCTTATCCCACAAGAACATGGGTTTACATAGTTGGGTTAAACTGCGGTCACAACTACCACAGGGCAAGACAAATGGTGACACATCAGCCACAAGATACAACATTCCATGATAACATGTCCCTTACATGTTGTCTGTGGGAGTTGAACCATCGCCCCCCCCCCTCAAGAGGGGAAAGGCCCAACCACCCAAACAAGCGGCCTGGGACCATGTGCTGTTTTCTCCTTCATCAACTGATGCCTAAGATCAAGTTGTTGTGAAATTTCATGCTAAGAGTTGCGTTATTCTTACTTGATTATGAACATTTAGTGATACTTTCTCCTTATCTAGACAAGGTGATGAATAAGCGAAATAAAGAGAGCTCTCATTTTGACTAATTGGCTTTGCAAGAATCCAATTAGTCAAAATCAGAGCTTTTGGGAAATCGAGTAACACTTCTTTCTTAAATTTGGTTCTTGAGTATCCCATGGCATCTATGAGGTGCTCCCAAGTCTTGCGTTCTTGAGAAAACAAAAAAGAAAATCAATTGAAAATTACTAATATCCAACGGGCAATTACCCTAATGCCGATAGAAAGCACGTGTTGGGAATAAGCAATCTTGGCTGATTTTGGGTGCCTTTTTCCCTTATTTATGATCTCCTAAGGGTGTAGAAGCTTATTAGACTAGGGCAATTGTGGTCTACCAATATCGAATTTTTACCCGGTTTCTCCCTGAATTTTCGAAGAGCCCAAGGCAGGGATCCAATCCCAATCCCAAAAAGAAAACATAAAGAAAAGAGGGACAGAGAGAGAGAGTGAGAGAGAGAGATAAAGAGATAGAGAAATAGAGAAATAGAGAGAGGGAGAGAGAAAGAGTATATCAAGCATTCTTGAGAAGAGTGATTTGAGAGCATAGATCTACAATGATGAGTAAGATATCGAGGCAAGGAATGTGGTTAAAGAGTCCATTGGAAAGCATTGTATAATTGATGGTATAAAAGAAAAAAGTATCGCTGGAGTCATGGTGTCGCATATGCAAAGTCGTAGATTAAGCAATTCCTTTTTCTTACTCTCATATCACTTAATTGACATATGCCTCCGAAAGTGATTCACATATGCGATATACACCACCAACAAAGGTAAGAGCGACGATTTTTTTTTTTTTTTTTTTTAATGGAGGTTCGGCCGAAGCCTACTCCCTCGGACTTTAACTTTGAAATTGCAACTGTACAAGGAAGGGCATAGTACCCATGGGACCCCCCTTATCCCACAAGAACAAGGGTTTACAAGACTGGTTTAAACGGCAGTCAACACTACCATAGGGATAGACAAACGGTGGCAGTCAGCCACAATACAAGATCTTTCCAGATTACATGTCCCTCACATGTTGCTGCCAAGGATTGAACCCTCGCCCCCGTCTCAAGAGACGAAAGGCCCAACCACTAATTTGTGTGGGATTCGACGGGTATTTTCCTACGCTGCTGTATTTTATAGTTAATTCAACTTATCAAAGAAGAGTCGATGGAACGATCGAACTTGCTTAAAAAATAATAATGATAATAATAACAATAACGATAATCATAATCATAATAATAATAATAATAATAATAATAATAATAACAATAGTGTTTGAATTGTATAACCGCAAACGATTCACATGATTTTGTGGATGGTTTCAGAATTTTGGCTGCAGAATTTCGACATCCGCCATCGCCAAACACTGCAGACGAGCAGAGAACTTGGGCCTTTGGCATTACATATTTCTCCATTACTTTTATTCATTCTTCCTCTACCTGAGAATAGATCAATATCGCTATTTCCGCGTCTATTGTCGCTATTGTTTCCGTATGTATAGCATCGTCGCACGACTGATATACAAGAAGTAAACATAGTAGCTCATATACATCTAACACAACACGAGAATTCCTGGATTGATCATGACATCACAGCACCATGGCGGCCATGTGGAACAATGAACTAAATCGTCTATTATGTTGTACATACTGCTAGATGGACTCTCGCACAGAGAAAACAGGATTAAACGGTACAATGGGCAACAAGAAAACATGCAATGATTTCAGATGTTACGAATACGTTCGAATCAACCGAAAAGCGTTCTACGCGAGACAAACAATGCATCAAACGTTTTTCTTACAGATGAGAAAACTGGCGTAGAATTCAGCATGGAGTGCATGCAGAAAGATTCTCTGGATATTGGTAGCCGATCAATAGGGCCGTTCACCCTCATTTCTTGTGATCCGCGGTGATTAAGTAGTTAATTCTGGAGCCTTACAACGTAATTAGCACGGAAATCAGGTGCTTGCACATATCCATCGATCGTAGCACAGATCCCATAGCGCTCACTCGCGAGATGATAATACAGATTACCACTTCGCCAATGCCCCATTGCTTCCATGTACGTCTCCAAATCTTGGCGCCTACGTAAACAAGGCTGCTCATTTCCTGTCGGCATAAGCATCTCGCATGACCGTATGTCGGAGACAAGCCTGACCCAATTTGCGTCCTCTTCTCTGATTATACTGGTAGCCTCATTCACTACCGTTTGAAGCTCGATCCCCGTTTTTGATCGCCTTGCTTCAGTTTCTATTACTCGTTTCACATACAAGACAGGTATAAGGTTGCACTGGATATTATCCTCTAGCAGCTCCTTCTTGAAGGAAGCTACGTCGTTCACCCAATAAACATGCCACGCAGTACTTCTTTGCAGCGCTCGAATGTAGGGGTGCGATAGCACCTCCTCTTCCAGATGGAGATCCAGTCCGAACTCCATTGCCACCAAGCAGGGCCACCAGCCGCCTGCCATGCCTCGATAGTGAAGGTAATTTTCCATGTCGAGCACTGCTTGGGGACTGGAGCTGCGGTGGATTATGAGAAATCTATGCGCATTCAAATACTCCGTCATGCTTTTTACCATTCTCGCCTGCAGGCGGCATGACATACCTAAAGCTCGCATTTCATTCCACCACTCTCGAGCTGTATCCACTATGATGGCAATAGTCTTCTGCTTTTTGACGCACACATTCAACTTCGTGCGGGACTCACTTTCCTCCCGTCCCTCCATAACGTCGACAACGCGAGCCAGAAGCACGTCCGCACTCTCTGTATCTGTACCCATCTCCGAAGGTTCATCTAATATATTATCTATGATGAAAAACCAGTACATGAGTTTCACAATTGGAATCATTCGGCTGCGCATCCCTTTCGGATAAGCAACACATGATAACAAAGTCAGATCATCCCTAAGAAGGCCATGAGCATAGCTAGGCCCGTGACAGCTTTCTGCGCCTGCAGAAGGAAGGTGACTAGAGAACCTTGTCTTAACCCATTGTTGAGAAACATACTTGAGCTCCTCATAATCCAAATGGATACTCCAAGGGGAGGAGCAGGGAGGACAGGGAAGTGTTATACTGTACAGATTCGCGACAGCACTTTGAAGAACAGTGTAAGCTGCCTCCATCATGTTCTCAAGACTCTGGGCCGCGCAAGGGGAGAGAAAGAGAGAACGGGCATGTGCGTATTCATAGCCCCGGACAGTCAGCTGGTCTTCAGAGAGAACCTTCGACACCTCATCATGTTCCTAATGAATCCTCATGACTCACGAGCTTCCGACATTGATCGCCAACTTCAGAGGTCTTCTGCTGTCCTTTGTCTTAAGCAATAAGCCGTCACGAGTCTCACGACTCACGAGCTTCCGTCATTGAGGCCACCTGGCCAACGCCAACATTTAGATTTAGCCCTTTGTCTTATCTTCAACGCCAACATTGAGTTCAACGCAAACATTGAGATTTAGTCATTACCTGCATGTGTCCTTTGTCTTATCTTCTTGCCTTATCTCTGTTTGTATCCGCTCATACAGTCTTCTTCATTTCTATACTTCGCCATGGCTACCTCTTGCGTTCATCCACTACAGACATGACCCCATCTTCAGGTGTCCTTTGTCTGATGTTCTTGGTGAGGAATTATTGAAGCATCATGTTTATCAATTCCTTTTCATGTATCTGTTGCATCCATTGATTTAGCTCGTGAAGACGCAAACAACTGTTAGTAGAGACTTGTGAGTCGTGTTCATGAGAAGTCCCTATTAATAAAGAAGTAGGCACGCTATAGTCTTTCGTTTGAGTTTTCCCATCGTTGTGTTAATTGGTTTTCCTAGAGAAAGAATTTTATGCATGCATAACAGCTCGTTAGTTTCGCCTTATACCTCTTGCCGAGGAGACAAGGGTTCAGCCCCTACCAACGTAGCGTATTCGAGAAAGTTGAAAACTTGTATTGCCTTTGTTTAATGTGATTCTTCGAGAAAGTCGAATACGTCTATTGCCTTTGGTGAAAAAAAGGGAAGTACAAAGAGAAACTACTAAAATTTTGATAAAATAAAACCCTTCAAAAATTAATAGAAAGAGTTATTGTTTCTTGAATTTTTCTTTTTCGAGGTGTGGTCTTTTGTCTCCTTTTTCCTTGTTGTTTTCCTCTCCCCCCCTCTCTCTCTCTCTCTCTCTCTCTCCTCACTTTGTCTCCATAACTCTCTATCACTTTGATATAGGATTTAAATGAGCTTCATCAATGTTGCACTTAAGGGTTTTTCTTTTCTTCTCTCTTCTACGGTCTGCTACTGGTTCACTCAAATAAGCAACCCGGATGATCTCCTCTTTTACTTCATAGTCTTCCACTCTACTTGAAGTGTTTTGAAAACTTCCATAGCAAGAAGATGAGTCTTCTCCTTGTGACCAAGCCAACATATTCTCTTCTTCATATAAATCCAAATCTAGGTTGTGCAACATATCTTCTTCCATACAAATAGGAATCATCTACATCATCTTTGTATGCCTTTGGTTGTCTAGTCCTTCTTCTAAAAATATCTATTATAGCTCCTTTCCCTCTTGTTTTACCCACATAGTATTCTTGTTCCAATCATACAACACATTAGCATGCCTCAACCAAGATCTTACAATCAACTAGGGAAATCATCCATCTACTTGTGGCAACCTTCAAATAAAAAAATCCAAAGTGAAGATGTTACCTTGTATCTCAACTTGGACTATAGGGACCACTCCCATATGTCTTACTATGCTTTGATCTACCAATGTTACAGTGAAGTTGATAGGTCTAGAAGGTTGGGTCCAAGCTTTTTCATGGTATGTTTAGGCATCATGTTAATGCTAGAACCACCATCCATTAGGACTCTGTGTAACTGATGTCCTCTCATAGTTATTATTAGATGTGGAATCTTATAATCTATGAGAGGGGATTCCCCTATAATTTTATCCTTTTTCATAGCAGTAGTCTTTGCCACTAAAGTGGTTGTGGAGGCCTCATCAATAATCTGCAAGACCTTTGATCTAAATTTCACATCCATATTTTTTGAATAAAAAATATGAAACTCCTTTTTAATTAATTTGAGTCACATTCCTTAAGAGTATGGGCTCTATTTGATTGTTCAAACGCCTCATGAGCCCTATTGAATGCATGCCCAATGACATCACTAGTACCTGTGAGCTCTTCTTTTTTTCATGTATCTTCACACATAGTGGCCTTGTCCTCAGGTGTCCC
This sequence comes from Ceratopteris richardii, assembly GCA_020310875.1. Classification (NCBI taxonomy): domain Eukaryota; kingdom Viridiplantae; phylum Streptophyta; class Polypodiopsida; order Polypodiales; family Pteridaceae; genus Ceratopteris; species Ceratopteris richardii. The sequence goes on from CM035411.1 coordinate 89,564,526, forward strand.
TTTGCCTTTGTTTAGTCTACTAGTACTTAACTCTTGGCCTATGTCTACTTGAGCTTTTCCTTTGCTCCTTGTCTGCATAACAAAAGAGTCTATTTCTTCTAATTGCACTACCCTAGCACATGGTGAAGGTACATTTACTTCTTGCAACTTTTCCTTTGTTCACACAGATCATTTGTATATGAGGTGTTAATGTACATGCCTTGTTCTTTGGACAGGAATTGATATAATGTCTCTATCTTCTTGGCAGTTTCTACAAGGAGGGGCATTTTTGGTACAGGGCACTTGCTTTGATAATGCCCATATTTCCCACACCTGAAACAAATGATTGGCCTCCTAGACCCATTTCCAAAGTTATCCCTAGGTCGAGGGTTATAAGTATTACCTTGAGTGACTACATCTATCATTACATTTTTTGGTGTTTGGACTCTTCCTTCTCCCCAATATGACTCTACATGCATCCCTCCAGATTGATATTCATGGGTCTTATGACCAGCTTTCTTGCATAATTGGCAAGTCACACTTAAAAGAGGGTAGTCACTTACCACATGTTAGTCTTTGCTACACATGGTGCACAACATTCCATTTTTTTATGCCCCTCCATGAAGTTCCTATAGTTCTTAATGTAGTTGTCCTAACTCCTCTACTTTGGCCTGTTCTTCTTTCTGTAACTTTAAAGCTTCAATTTCCTACCTCACTTGAGTTATTGCATTTTGTTCTTCTTTGTGGAACTTCTTCCTTCTTAAGCTCTTACGTTCTTTCCTCAATTGTGTCATTGGGTCCTCAGTTTCCATATGATATGGTAGACTAGAAGAACATGTTCCATATTTGGATGTGATTTTCTCTATCCTTGTTGTTATAGAAATAAATTCCTAAATTGTTGTTGTAGGGAGCATCAACTCCTTAATTTTGCATTGTGTTGAAATTGGAAGTGGTTTTGCTAGCCACTTCTTACAAAGAATTCATGAGAAGGATCTGGAAATTTTGCCGTCAGTTTGGAAATGTCTCCCGTGTACCTAATCTTATGTTATCTAAGAGTCTTCAATAATATTCTCTAGTGTATTCCCTTGTTTGAACTGTGTCTTAAAAGCAGTCTTCATTAAGTACCATGTGGTAAAATGATTGTCAACAAATTGACTAAACCATTTAATTGCTAAGCCTTCCAATGCTGCTAAGAAAAGAATTAAAAATGCATCTTCCATTCCCATTATTCCCTTTGTTTTGCATAAGGCCATGAGTCTTCTAACATGTTCATCAGCATCTTCATGAGCTAGTCCTCTAAAAGAGGGAAATTTAATAATAGAGTTTCTAGGTCTACTTGAGTGTCCATATTTCTTACTGAGGTTGTTGATGGCAGAGAGCTAGTTGAACTTTGAATAGCATTTCTTCTTGTTGCTTTACAAGGGACCCTCAAAGTTTGAGACCATGTTGTGGTCAGAAAGGATAACTATGATGGAAGCAAAATATATCAGAAGATACATTCCAAACATGGCAACTAGCATTCAAGTAGCTCTGGATTGTAGGAAAGTGAATTGATTCCCTTCAGCAACTAATTGTGCCTTCATTTAAATTTAAAATCAACTTGTAGGAGTTGGGGATCACTTCAAGAGTCTATATAAAGACTTCAAATCACTTTTAAATTACATGGAAGAAATATACATACACTTGTGGCCATCATTGTCTTGCTCCTTCATTTCTCTACATCATCGTCTTCAATAATAGTAAACTTGCAGAGGCTATGGCTCTCTCTACAGAGCTCCAAATTAGATAGTTGAGAATTCATTGGGAGTTATTAGTGTCTAGTTCATTTATAAAAAATTTCAAAGCATTTAGGTTAGTAAATGTGGAGAAATCTCAGTTTTGCTAGCTCAAGGTCTATCTTTGCACATCCCTGAAAATAAGGAGGTACCACTGTTGAGAGTAACGTTCATTCGAGGAGCATATTTCTTGTAATCTTGTGCATTTTATACACTAACACCTATGTTTACAATTCCTCCAAGGGGATTGTTTCTAATTGTAAGCATGCTTAGTGCTATGAGCATTTAAAGTTGATTGTTTCATCCAAAGATATCAAGTTTTTTGGGCGCAAACCTATATATTTTGTATCGACTCTTTCTTCTTGCACATGGTCTATTTTATTGCACTTACCACATGCCTATAAGGTATATTTGAGTCTCCATAAGTGCAAGGGCTGGTCCTCTATTGGTTGGTTGGACAAAACTTCATCACTTCGCAACTCACTTTTCTACCTCCTACAAGCTTCTCCAAGTTCTTTAAGTACTTGTATTTGCAATATCATGCATCTTTTATTGCATGCATAATTGCATGCTTTGCATGTGTTTGCATGTGTGTACTCCATGCATCTAGGTTTTGCACAAACACACTATTCGTGCGTGCATTTATGATTCATCATGATTATGCAAATGCTTTTGTTCATCTAGAATCTTTGCCTAATGGAAGAAAACCTTAGAGTGTAGAAAAGTAATCATGGAACTCTGAATTTGTGAAACCAAACATTCGTTTGAAAAGAAAACAATGCACAAACATTCTTTCAATTTTTTTTTGGCACAAAGTAGAAGGTAGTTTATGAATGCTTTCAAATTCCAAAAGTGCTTGATGTTTTTGCAAATAAATCTATGTTTTTCCATTGAGCTTTCATTAATAGCTTAAAATTTTCAGAAACATTATCAAAATTGAAGTTTTCTACTATCCTTCAATGATAATTAGATGCAACCTATATGAAAGAAAAGAGCAATGCAAGTAGTGAAATTAAAACATCAATTGGGAAACTATTTGTCTCTTGATCAAGCTTCATCCATCCTTTGGTCATTCATGATTCGCAACTTCATGGATCCTCCAAGCAAAAGAGAACGAAGTCTTATTTAAGTCCTTGAGAAGGTAGAATTATTTTCTAATTTCTTACTCATGGAATGGAAAAGGCAGCAAAAGATCATCAAATTTCTCTTGATTGAAAGGACATGTGGAAAATATCCCTTGAGAATCTATAGAAATATACACAAGAAACTTTGGCATCCTTGGATAGGTTGACTGCCTCCATGATAAGTATTGTCTTGACGGTGTGATATTTGTAGATTGCCAAAAGGTTTAATGAATATAGAAACTGGCCCTCAATGACAGGTGTGGGATCAAATCTAGAATTCATAGATATCTATTGAATCGTTTTAGGATACATGAGGTGGCATTTTACTATGAAATTCTAAAATAAGTAGAAATTAGCATACGATCTTTGGTAGCATGAGGTAGGTTGCACTTGTGGATAGAATAGAGATCTTGATTGTGATAGGACCCAAGCTGGATCCCTACTACATGTGATTATGATCTTCTCATTTCATTTTGTCCTCCAAGAGAGTCGTATTCTTGAATGCAAGAGATAGGATAAGTAAGATACCAAATGTAATCCACCCCCACTACCAAAGGGGTGGTGTGGATAGTCCAACCTCCATCTATTTGACTATTACAAGTTCAAATTGCACGAGACACAGATCCTTAAACAAATAGAGGAGCCATCTTGGTAAGATAATTTGTAAATTGGATACTTGCTTTGACTACTATTGCAATCTTTTTGTGGATGAGTCATAAACAAAATATTTGTTAAGTAGCTTTAGAACTACACATTTCCACACCTAATGTTTTTACCATAGTGGGTTGAATGTTGTTCTATATTGAGAAGGCCCAAGTTTGAGCCATGTTCTCATAAAGGGATGTACCCATGTCAAAGGTGAACAATCTACCCATCTTCTTTCCATGACCAAGTAATTTTTCTCTTTTGCCATACTTGAAATCATGTATAAAATAGCCACGTTTACTGAAAATAACTTCTGTGTTTTGATCCGCTAGCTGACCAACTGAAACTAGGTTCTTTGTAATGCTAAGTACATGTAAGACTTCACTTAATGTGTTTCGAACACTATTTCTTTGTACTAGCGGTACATTCCCAACATCATTAATCAAATGTAAGATATCATCACCAGTTGCCACATATGCTTTAGTCTTCAAAGCCTCTTTTGATTCAAACCAATTTCCAATGCTCGTCATGTGATTTGTTTAACCAGAGTCTATGTATCAGTTCATATTGTTTCCAGGTTTTGACATACTATTCAACACATGCTCCATCGCAAACATATTATCTCTGCTATAGTCTCTATATGAACTTTCAACAGAGAAATTTCCATGTGCTGCATAATGGCTTCTACCTCTTCCTCTTTGACTATTCTGGTTATAAAAATAATCTTTCTCAAAATGATCATACTTGCCACAATGTAACAGTTCCCAAGTGCCTGTGATCTTCCTCTACCTCTCGAGTTTGATCTTCCTCTACCGCTTGACATATTCATTGTGTTTGCATTTCTAGAAGATGATTGTCCACGACTAGAACCTCTTCCTCTATGCTGAAAGAATGCATGATCTCTTGAATTGCCACTTTTGGATGCATTCAAACCAAACTTTAGTTCTTCTATCATGCAAAGAGCTACTAGCTCATCAAAATCTGGCATAGTTCCTCTTATTAAGATAGAAGTATCTAAGCTCTTGTACTGAGGTCCTAGAAAATTTAGCATAACTGAAACCATATTATCATCATCGACCATGCAATTTATGGAAGCTAAATCATCAGTGATCTTCCTAATTTCAACCACATAATCCATTATGGATCTATTTCCATGCCATATGCTATGCAACTTTTGCTTTAAGTGAATTTTTCTAGCTTCCGCCGACGTACCATATATCTTATGAATTATGTCCAAAGCTTCCTTCGGTGTGCTAGCCTTCATAATATGTGGAATTAGGCTCTTTGAAATACATATCGAAATCCAATGGAGAACCTTTCTAGATTTTTCTATCCATGTTTTATATTCCTTTTGCTGTTGTGCATTCGAGTTCTCTGCCAACTCATGACACTCGTCCTCTCCATTCACTAGTCCCCATAGATCTTTTCACATCACTAAATTTTCCATCCTATACGATCATATGTAGTAATTGTCTTTATTCAAATTATCACCAACTATTTGCGTAATATTATCTCCCATTCTTACAATCTAAGTACTTCTCTATGCAATGGCAATTTTATGGCGAGGCCTAGAAAAAATTCGACAGCATTTCGGCTGTATTTCTAGATATATGCACCAAAAACTGAATGTTCACAAGTAATCTCAATGGTTTCCCTCTTGTTCTAAGCACTCCCTACATCTCTATGCACTTATATGCTCAATTTTTACCTCTCCGATGATTTTTTCTCTTCACTGCTAGAGAGTTTTGTATTTGGTTTGTGCACCTCTCTGTGCATCTTGCCCCCTGCACTTTACATAAGAGTCTTCATTAATCTATTTATCTTTCTTGTTCTCTCGAAAAAAGACTTCGATGCCTTTCCAGTAAGCAAGAAGTCACATCATCCCTAAGAAGGGCGAGTGCATAGATATGCCCGTGGCAGCTTTCTGCAGCTTGAGCTCCTCGTAATCGGAATGGATATTGCAATGGAGGAGCAGGGAAGACAAGGAAGTGTTATAGTTTCCAAATTTGCGAGAGCACTTTGAAGAACAGAGTAAGGAGCCTCCATTGTGTTCCTCTGGAGCGCGCAGGGGGGAGAAAGAGGGAACCGACATGTGTCTACTAACAAGCATCATCGATCAGGTGGTCTGCAAAGAGAACTTTCGACAGCTCAAAGGCTTATCTAAACCGTCACGAGCATGCGAGTTGGAAATGATCAATGCGTTTGGAACTTGGGCTCAAATTTGAAAGACAGGACAAAATGTTATATCACGCATAAAATTTTGCTTCCACCTTTGACATGAGGGACTTTGATATATCGATAGGAGACATGTACACATAGTATACATGTGGATGTATAAGAAAAAGAAAGGAATATTACTAACCTGTCATTTGCAAAGAAGTTTAAAAAGATACACGGATTCACATTCAAGGCTAATCCATCATGCTTGATGTTGGGAAATCATCACGTTTTGTAAGTATATAATAAAAATTTGGCACCTTTGGTAGGGATTATGACTAGTTATGGGAAGCATTACATACATAGACCAATCATAAGCATTACATATATTGATCAATCATAAGCATTACATATATAGACCAATGGTGGCAGTTCGCATCTTGAGGTGCCCTTTGTCTTATGCTCAAGAAGAAATGTCCCTATCTCCATGTGTCCTTCGTGTTTTTTGTTTGAGTTGTCACTTCGTTGTGTCAAGTGCTTCTTCTAAAGAAGTTTTTAAATTAAGAATTTTATGCATGCGATATTTCAACAGCAAGATGTTTCAAGACCAAGATATTCCAACAGCAAGATATTTCATGGGCCGGCTGAAACTTGCTCACGCATCGCCATCAAGAAAGTTGAAAACTTGTATTGCTTTGTTGTTCAGGCGATTCATTTAACCCCATGATTTGTGGGATATAGGCATACCATATTGCGTACTATGTTGATTTGTGGGATATAGGGATCCCATATTGGGTATTATGTTAACTTTCACTTGTATTTTCAATTCATTCAAGCCGATCTAGAGAGATTAGATAAGGCTTCTAGCTAAACTTTTTTTATGAAAAAAAATAACTTTAAAGAGAAACGATCAATTTTTTTTTTTTTTTTAATGGAGGTTCGGCCGAGGCCTACTTCTTCAGGCTTTTACTTTCAAATTACAACTATACAAAGAAGGGCATAGTACCCATGGGACCCCCCTTATCCCACAAGAATAGGGGTTTACATAGCTGAGTTGAACTGCATTCACAACTACCTTGAGGCAGGACAAACGATGGCACATCGGCCACAAGATACAACTTTCCATGTTAAGCATGTCCCATACATGGTGCTGGTGGGGGTTGAACCCTCGCCCCCACCTCAAGAGGCAAGAGGCCTAACCACCAAGACAAGCGGCTTGAGACGATGACCAAAATTTTTAAAATCTAAAACCCTTAAAAATTTAATAGAAAGAGTTCTTGTTTTTCCAAATTTCTTTTTTCAAGTTGTGTTCTTTTGTCTCTTTTCTCCCTGCTCTCTCCTTCTCTCCCCCCCTCTCTCTCTCTCCTTCACTACAACAGATCGATGGTATACCGAGGTTTTTACCGAGGAAAATGAACGCGGCTTCATTTGCCGCGATGCCGGTGTAAAGGTCGGTTTGCGCGTTGGTACCAAAGGGTCGGTATATGCGCCGGTATATGCGTCGGTATATGCGCCAGTATAAGCGTCGGTATATGTGTCGGTAATACCGACGTGCATACCGAGGCTTCTTCTCGAAGTATCGTCACCTATACCGTCGCCTGCTGGGTGTACCGACGGTTATTCCGATGACACTACTGGGAGTACCGTCACGTATACCGATGACCATACCTGCAAAATGTTTTTTGGGCAGAGTGTTTTGTCTTTTGCTACAACAACATTACCATGATGTTGCTTAACAAAAGACAATACACTCTGCCCAAAAAAAACCGAGTACATGTGATGTGTACTCTAATGACAACCGAAATATGATTTCATGAAACAAAGTATTATTGGACACAAAAGAGATAATCAGAATGAACTATGAACCATGTACAAAAGAAGTTATATATTTCAATAATGAAGCATGTACAAGAGTGTGGCAAACCACTGTCATATACGACGCTTTTACAAAATGTGGCAAAGCAATGTATTGCCATATGAAAATCAAATACAAAATATTGGTCTTCCACTGCCATACACATGCAAAGAACGTTCTATATCAACAGTCCTGCAACAAAGAACATTAATGGAATGAGATGAATTCACATGAAAATTACAAACAAGTAAAAACCAAGTTTATAAATTAATTACCTCATCGCAAATGCTCCCATGAAACTACCGCACCACGTCCCTCCAAGTCCTGCAATAGTGCAGTCAACCCATGACTATATCCGTAAGACTCCTCCGTTCATGTTGGAGGACGACCCATTGCCAGCTCCTGAAACAAATATAAAAAGATTAGAGAAACATACATGAGAAATTTAACACAAATAAATTCAATAAATGAAATGGTACTTACAAACTCATGACGCATCGTGTCATATCCGCCGCTGCCCAAATGTGATGGTCCAATCGTATCTAAACGTGTGGCTGCGGCATTTTGCTGCTGGCGATATTGATCAGGAGTCTGCTGCTGCTCCTCAGGAATCAGGTCCCACTCCTCAGCATCTAACCATATAGGCTTTGGTAAGCCTTCTCTGAATGCATCATGTGCCTCAGATCGTCGATGGGACATGACCTCATGTGCGGTGTGCAGAATCCACTCTGAACTGACAATAGACTGTCCATTGGCTGGTCGGAACTCCTGGTAAATCGTTTGTGTGATATAATTCTTCCGATCTTTATCTTGTTCACTCCATTTCAGCATGATGGAGTGTCCAAACTAGATGGAGCAAAGCTGTCGTATGCATGCACGCATTGCTTTGCCAGCCGCATCCATCACTGGAGCTCCATCTCGGATACTATACACTTTGGAGTCATCATAATCATGAGCACCCCAAGGTGTACGTGGTGTTCCACGTGGTGTACTGTGTGGAATACCTACATCTGAGGTACTCATCCTAGGAGTAGAAGCGGGCGACATAACGTCTGTCGTACTGCCTCCACAACAACCGCCTCCTCCGCCTCCAGACCTACCTGTAGATTCACTCATAGAACCTCTTGCACTAGAGTGTGACCTCGATCTATGAGACGGGCCAGAACCTGTATCGCGCTGAGGTGTCAAACGCACATGTCTACTAGTAGACCCAATAGGAGATGGCTGCAAAGATGGTCGTGGTGGAGTCACAAAGCTAGGAGACATACCTCCTACGGGAGTAGCACCACCTGTAGGAGTGACACTGGCAGGAGTGACACCGGCGGGAGTGAGGCCAGCGGGAGTGAGGCCGGCAAGAGTAAGGCCGCCAGGAGTGAGGCCGGGAGGACTGCTACCATGAGCGATCCAATACTGTGATGCAACGGCCATATACGCAGGAGGAACCTAAGAGATGAACTCAAAAACTGCTCCTCTGTCATGGAATGTGGAGTGACTAGAGGACTGTACTCTCCCATCGTGCTTTGTAATAAAAGAACTCAAATAATTAGCATGCGATAAGAAAAGTAATATAGAGAATAAACAAAAAAAACAAAAATTAGTACGTACAAGTGTTTTATTCAGAAGTCCTCTATTCTAGCATCCTCTTGAAGATCAAAGGCACCGAGAATATCTATCTCTATATGGATGGCTTCTAAATCGCTTGCTATGCTGGTTTCCTCCTCATCATCGTATATTGCTTCGTCTTCTCGAACAATGACCTCTTCTTCAATGACCTCTTCTTCTCGAACAATGATCTCTTCCTCCTTGACTATTGAATGAATCTCTGATTCTACTAGAGATGGACTCTCTTCTACATCTATGTTTTCAAAAATTTATCTACTACGTGGAGCGACTTGTAAAACAAATAGCCACTCTAGGTCTTTTGAATCTGGTATAAAAACAACTTGCTCACAGTGTTCGAGAAGTACAAATGTATCGCTTTCATCTGCCCATAATCTTGTGGAGTCGATTTGAAGCAAACCGCTCTTATCCCATCTCACTGTTGCGTTTCTTCCAGAGGTGACTACTTTGAAACATTTCACATCAAAAACAAAGTAATCAAACTTTCTGAAAGATAGTTTCAAGATGTCTTGAATCACAACACAATAATCTAACTCGCCTTCTAGAGCATTATCATCTCTTGCACTTGCTCTACTTTTTTGCAAAAAATTCACAATCACCCCACTATAAAAAGTAGACCTATTTTGATCGATTCGTGTGATTCGAAAGTGTCGCCCATGAGACCATAGTGCACCGTATTTAATATACTCCCAATCACATCCTTTTGCGAGTTCTTCTTCTTCTTCAGAGATATCTTCACCTGCTACCTTTGCTTGTGAAACCGCCGTATCTAGCCATCTGCTCGTTGGAAAAGGTGGGAGAGGTCGAAGATTTTCTGGAAGAGGCAAAAATCGAGTAGAACAATTTCTTTGAAACTGAGCTCTTTCCTTTGCGTTAGTTTCCTTGGCAAGTTCATACCTTTCTAACCACTTTTGCATAGGGTCAGAGTTAACTATGCAAAACTTCATTGCCTTCTCTCTGAAGGCTGCATCCATTTTTCTTTGCAATCCTTTACCCTAATTTTAAAACCCTAATCTATATAGTTATCCTATTTTATATATATATTCGGATTTTTTCTTGATTGATCCTATTTTATATATATATTTATTTATTTATTCTGATTTTTTTCCTCTTAATTGAGTTATATGTATGCCTAAACCCTAAAACACTAATTTTAAAGATCTAGTCCTAAATTATGTATATTTCTATACACATGTGTATATACATGTATATATGTATTATATGTGTATGTGTATGTGTGTATATATGTTATGTAGGTGTTAAAACCCTAAAACCCAATCCAAATGACCTAGACCCAATATATATATATATATATATATATATATATATATATATATATATATATATATATATATATATATATATATATATATATATATATATATATATATATATATATATATATGCATGTGTATATATATATGTGTATATGTATATATATGTGCATATAGATAGGTGTATAAGTATGTGTGTTTGTGTATTGTATATATATTCACTCTATATAAAATGATTAAATTTAAACCTATTTTTATATATTTAATCATATATATTTCATTTATCTATTTAAAATACTAGTTCTTATCATATTTTATTATCTATATAATTATCCTACCTTATATATATATATATATATATATATATATATATATATTCAGCTTCTTTCCTTACTTAATCCTATTTTTATATATTTAATTATAAATATTTAATTAAATTTTTTAAAACACTAGTTCTTTTTATATTTATTTATCTATATAATTATCCTATTTTATATATATATTTATTTATATGTTCAGATTTTTTTCATTACATAATCGTATTTTTATATATTTATTTTATATATTTAATTATATATATTTAATTAAATGATTTAAAACACTAGTTCTTTTTATATTTATTTATGTATACAATTATCTTATTTTATATATATATTTATTTATATATTCAGATTTTTTCCTTACGTAATCCTATTTTTATATATTTAATTTTATATATTTAATTATATATATTTAATTAAATTATTTAAAACACTAGTTCTTTTTATATTTAGTTATGTATATAATTATCTTATTTTATATATATATATTTATTTATATATTTAGATTTTTTCCTTACGTAATCCTATTTTTATATATTTAATTTTATATATTTAATTATATATATTTAATTAAAACCCTAATCTTAAAATTCTAGATCTAAAATATGTATATTTTTGTATGCATGTGTATCTACATGTATATATGTATTATATCTGTATGTGTATGTGTGTATATATGTTATGTAGGTAATAAAATCCTAATTTTAGAGATTTAGACTTAAATCTAAAATACTAAAACCTAAATACTTAACCACTAATAAAAATCTAAACCCCTAATCCTAAAACCCTAATCATATTATATATATATATATATATTTATTTATTTATATATTCAGATTTGTTTTCTTATTTTTCTCTATATTTTACTTAATATAAATATAATTGAGTTATATGTATGTCTAAACCCTAAAACCCTAATCTTAAAGATCTAGACCTAAAATATGTATATTTATGTATACATGTGTATATACATGTATATATGTATTATATGTGCATGTGTATGTGTGCATATATGTTATGTAGGTGTTAAAACCCTAAAACCCTAATCTTAAAGATTTAAATCTAAAATATGTATATTTTTGTATGCATGTGTATCTACATATATATATATATATATATATATATATATATATATATATATATATATATATATATATATATATATATATATATATATATATATATATGTATGTGTGTGTGTGTGTTTGTGTATATATGTTATCTACGTATTAAAACCCTAAAACCCTAATCAGAAAGACTTAGACTTTAATCTGAAATACTAAAACCTAAATACTTAAACACCTATCAAAATCTAAACCCCTAATCCTAAAACCCTAATCATATTTTTTATATATTTATATATATATATTCAGATAATTTTTCTTATTTTTTCTCTATATAAATATAATTGAGTGATATGTATGCTAAATCTTAAATATCTAGACCTAAAATATGTATATTTCTCTATACATGTATATATATATATATATATATATATATATATATATATATATATATATATATATATATATATATATATATATATATATATATATATATATATATATATATATATATATATATATATATATATATATTATGTGTATGTGTATGTATGTGTATATAGCGTAAAAACCCTAATCCTATTTTTATATATTTTATGTAAAAAAAAACTTCAAAATAAAAATAGGATTATATGTGTGTATGTATGCATGTGTGTATATATGTGTGCGTATGTATGCATGTGTACATGTGTGCGTGTGTATGTATGCATGTGTATACATGTGTGTATGTGCATGTGTGTGTATGTAGGCATGCATGTGTGTGCATATGTGTGTACGTGTGTATGTATGCATGCATGTGTGTGTATGTGTATGTATGTGTATACATGTGTGTGTATGTGTATGTGTGTGTATGTAAACATGCATGTGTGTGTATGTGTATGCATGTGTATACATGTGTGTGTATGTGTATGTGTGTGTATGTATACATGCATGTGTGTATATGTGTGTATGTATACATGCATGTGTGTATATGTGTGTGTGAATGTATATGTGTGTATATATGTATGTGTGTATATGTGTGTGTGTATGTGTATGTATGCATATGTGTATATATGTGTGTGTATGCATGTGTGTGTATGTATGCATGTGTGTATATGTGTATATGTGTGTATGCATGCATGTGTGTATATGTGTGTGTATGTATGCCTGCATGTATGTATATGTGTGTATATATGTGTGTGTATGTATGTGTGTATATGTGTGTGTGTATGTGTATGTATGCATATGTGTATATATTTGTGTTTATGTATGTGTGTATGCATGTGTGTGTATGTATGCATGTGTGTAAATTTATATGTGTGTGTATGCATGCATGTGTGTATATGTGTGTGTGTATGTAAGCATGCATGTGTGTATAGGTGTGTGTATGTAAGCATGCATGTGTGTACATGTATGTGTGTATGTATGCATGTGTGTACATGTATGTGTGTATGTATGCATGTGTGTACATGTATGTGTGTACATGTATGCATTTGTGTACATGTATGTGTGTGTGTGTATGTATGCTCTATTTTCCTATCTCTATCTTCCTTTCTTTCATTATTCTTTATCTCTCACTCTCTCTCTCTCTTCTCTCTCTCTCTCTCTCCTTCTCTCTCTATCAATAGAGAATAAAACAATCACTTACAAGTATGCCCCTCTTTTGGATCGTTGTCGTCAAAGCGTAATGTATGTCGTCTATCGTCCAATTCCAAACAATCGATGCCAAAGAACTTCTGCAAAGTCGAAGAAAAGAGAAATTATAAAACCTAAAGCATAGAGAAACACAAATGCTAACAGTACGCGCAGCACTTACCAAGATGTGAGATCTAATCCGAGAGAGAGTGTGTGTGTGTAGAGAGAGAGAGATCTGTGTGTTTGTGTGTGTGTGCACAAGACAATACAGGTCGCAATTCGGTTCGGGCACGCAAGTACCACAGAAGACCACACTCATACCGACGCTTATACCACAAGACAATACTTATACCAACACTTATACCACACTTATACAAAAGACCACAAGACAATACTGGCCGCCGGTATGGGTGCCGGTATGGGCGTCGGTATATGCGTCGATAGTTCCCAGTAAATTATCGACGCTTATACCGACGCTTATACCGACGCTCATACCGACGCCTATATCGACGCTCATACCGACACACATACCGGCGGGTGCGGGCCACACCGATGGTCCGTTTAAAACGGTCATACCGATGGTCACTTGACCGTCAGTATCTCTAAGTGACATTTTTCGAGGCCCATACCGACGCCGACTGTGACCGTTAGTATATGCAGCATCGGTATGCCCCTCATAAGTTGTAGTGCTTTTCAGTCTCTCTCTCTCTCTCCCTTTCTTTGTCTCTCTCCCTTTCTCTCTCTCTCTCTGTCTCTCTATGCGTGTGTGTGCCTCTTTCCCCTCCTTCCTCTTTCATTGCCTGACATACTGCACTCTCTCTCTCAGTGGTACTTTAATAGTTTTATAGTTCATGTGTGCCTCTTTCCCCTCCCTCCGCAGTGTTGTATTTTGAGGGTCTTCCATGGCCCTCAATTTTGAAGGTTATCTACAGGTAATACCTGTATTTCAGATTTTTAATGTAATTTTTGAAGGTCAAATAAAACTTGTGACCTTGTTTTATGGTTCAAAATAGCCAAAACGGGCAATACGACCGTCAAAAATCAATAGTACTCCCTCCTCTCTCATTCCCTGACATGCACTCTCTCTCTCTCTCTGAGTGGTACTTTAATAGGTTTATAGTGTAGGGTGTCTTCAACAAGGTGTTGACTTTGGAGGACTCGTTTCAACACATCTTCAAGTTAAGTATGGTTGTACCCTCTGTCGTAGTGAGCAATATTGGTCTCCAGCCCAAGGGATTTGGCGATGGTGATTCTCTCTTGCGGTTTGGGGACAAAACTCCAATCTACCAAAGATGGATGTTTTTTTGAAGCAAGAACAACTTAGAAAGACTTTCTCATTGGCTGGGTTTTTTTTAAGTGTGTTCGCTTCACAAGGAGTGGTTCCTTCATGGTCTCATAATCAAAAAGTGCCGATTCCTCCCTCCAAATGATGAGTTTCCAACATGGAGATCAACACCAACTTCAAAGATTTCTAGAAATAACGCTATCTTCAGGACCTCACCTATCTTTTGTCTTATTTTCTCGTTGAGCACTTATTGAAGAATCAAACAGGTGTAAGTAGAGACTGATTTAGCTGGTGAAGAAGCAACAGGAGTTAGTAGAGACTTGTGACCTTCATGAGAAGTCTCTACTATCGAAGAGATAGAGACACATTGTCTAAGATTTCAATTTGAGTCTTGGCCTTGTTCTGTTAAGTGGTTTTATAAAAGAGTTTAAAAAATTACAAAATCTATCGTGCATCTCGCCATTTGATTTGACGTTTTGAATCTTCAGGCAGAGGTTGGGGGTTCATGTTTCGCTTTCGTGTAAGTTGAAAACTAGTATCAAATGGTTACTTTGCCCACTTTCGCTTTTACTTTCAATCCATTCAAGCTAAGATGGGGAATTGGGGATATTTGGCCTTTGGCAAAACTTCCTTTACATACAAAACAGGAACTTAAAAGTGAAGCGACATAATTTTTGAAAAAAGAGAAACGTCATAAAAGTTGGTAGAAAGAGTTCTTAGTTTATATATTATCATTGTCGCACGAATCATCTGAAGAATTGATCATGACATGATAATTGATCTGAAGAATGGAGCGTACAATGAACAAAATCGTAAACGGAACTTTACGTTTATTTTGTTGTACATACTAAACAGAGAAAATCGTAAACGGTACAATTGGCAACAAGCAAACATGCAATGATTTTAGATGTTACGAAGACGTTCGAATCAACTATGCGAGACAAACGAAGTATGCGCCAAAGAAACGTTTTTCTTGCAGATGAGAACACTGGCGTAGAATTCAGCATGGAGTGCATGAAGAAAGAGTCCCTGGATATTGGTAGTCGATCAATAGGGCCGCGGTGATTAAGAAGTTAATTCTGCAGCCTTACCACGTAATTAGCACGAAAATCAGGTGCTTGCACATATCCATCGAGCGTAGCACAGATCCCATAGCGCTCACTTGCGAGATGGTAATACAGATTACCACTTCGCCAATGCCCCATTGCTTCCATGTACGTCTCCAAATCTTGGCGCCTACGTAAACGAGGCTGCTCATTTCCTGTCGGCATGAGCATCTCGCATGACCGTATGTCGGAGACAAGGCTGACCCAATTCGCGTCCTCTTCTTTGATCATGTTGGCAGCCTCATTCACTACCGTTTGAAGCTCGATCCCCGTTTTTTATCGCCTTGCCTCAGTTTCTATTACTTGTTTCACATACAAGACAGGTATAAGGTTGCACTGGATATTATCCTCTAGCAGCTCCTTCTTGAAGGAAGCTATGTCGTTCACCCAATAAACATACCACGCAGTACTTCTTTGCAGCGCTCGAATGTAGGGGTGCGATAGCACCTCCTCTTCCAGATGGAGATCCAGTCCGAACTCCATTGCCACCAAGCAGGGCCACCAGCCGCCTGCCATGCCTCGATAATGAAGGTAGTTTTCCATGTCGAGCACTGCTTGGGGGCTGGAGCTGCGGTGGATTATGAGAAATCTATGCGCATTCAGATACTCCGTCATGCTCTTTACCATTCTCGCCTGCAGGTGCATGACATACCCAAAAGCTCGCATTTCATTCCACCACTCTCGAGCTGTATCCACTATGATGGAAATAGTCTTCTGCTTTTTGACGCACACATTCAACTTCCTGCGGGACTCAATTTCCTCCCGTCCCTCCAAAACGTCGACAACGCGAGCCAGAAGCACTTCCGCACTCTCTATATCTGTACCCATCTCCGACGGTTCATCTAATATATTATCTATGATGAAAAACCAGTACATGAGTTTTGCAATTGGAATCATTCGGCTGCGCATCCCTTTCGGATAAGCAACACATGATAACAAAGTCAGATCATCCCTAAGAAGGCCATGAGCATAGCTAGGCCCGTGGCAGCTTTCTGCGCCTGCAGAAGGAAGGTGACTAGAGAACCTTGTCTTAACGCATTGTTGAGAAAGATACTTGAGCTCCTCATAATCCAAATGGATACTCCAAGGGGAGGAGCAGGGAGGACAGGGAAGTGTTATACTGTTCAAATTCGCGAGAGCACTTTGAAGAACAGTGTAAACTGCCTCCATCATGTTCTCAAGACTCTGGGGCGCGCAAGGGGAGAGAAAGAGAGAACAGGCATGTGCGTATTCATAGCCCCGGACAGTCAGCTGGTCTTCAAAGAGAACCTTCGACACCTCATCATGTTCCTAACGAATCCTCATGATTCACGAGCTTCCGACATTGATCGCCAACTTCAGAGGTCTTCAGGTGTATTTGTCTTAAGCAATAAGCTGTCACGAGTCTCACGACTCATGAGCTTCCGTCATTGAGGCCAACGCCAACATTTAGATTTAGCCCTTTGTCTTATCTTCAACGCCAACATTGAGATCAACAGCTCATATAGTCTTCTTCATTTCTATACTTCGCCATGGCTACCTCCTGCGTTCATCCACTACAGACATGACCCCATCTTCAGGTGTCCTTTGTCTTATCTTCTTGGTGAGGAATTATTGAAGCATCATGCATATCAATTCCTTTTCATGTATCTGTTGCATCAATTGATTTAGCTCGTGAAGACGCAAACAACTGTTAGTAGAGACTTGTGAGTCGTGTTCATGAGAAGTTCCTATTAATAAAGAAGTAGGCACGCTATAGTCTTTCGTTTGAGTTCTCCCATCGTTGTGTTAATTGGTTTTTCTAGAGAGAATTTTATGCATGCCTTATGTGTTAATTGGTTTTTCTAGAGAGAATTTTATGCATAACAGCTCGTTGATTTGGCCTTATGCCTCTTGCCGAGGAGACAAGGGTTCAGCCCCTCCCAACGTAGCATTTCCGAGAAAGTTGAAAACTTGTATTGCCTTTGGTTCATGTGATTCTTCGAGAAAGTCGAATACCTCTATTGCCTTTGGTTCATGCGATTCACTTAACTTTGCTTTGACTTTCACGGGTAGTTTCAATTTGACTTTCACTTGTAGTTTCAATTCATTCAAGCACTACAATTTGACTTTCTCTTGTAGTTTCAATTCATTCAAGCTAATCTAGAGAGATTAGACCTCTGGTTAGTACTTTTTTATTTGAAAAAAAGGGAAGTACAAAGAGAAAAGACTAAAATTTTGAAAAAATAAAACCCTTCAAAAATTAATAGAAAGAGTTATTGTTTCTTGAGTTTTTCTTTTTCGAGGTGTAGTCTTTTGTCTCCTTTTTCCTTGTTGTTTTCCTCTCCCCCCCTCTCTCTCATCCCCCCTCCCTCTCTCTCCCTCTCACTCTCTCTCTCTCTCTCTCTCTCCTCGATTTGTCTCCATAACTCTCTATCACTTTGATATAGGATTTAAATGAGCTTCATCAATGGTGCACTTAAGGGTTTTTCTTTTCTTCTCTCTTCTATGGTTTGTTACGGGTTCACTCAAATCAGCAACCTAGATGATCTCCTCTTTTACTTCATAGTCTTCCACTCTACTTGAAGTGTTTTGAAAACTTCCATAGCAAGAAGATGAGTCGTCTCCTTGTAGCCAAGCCAACATGTTCTCTTCTTCATATAAATCCAAATCTTGGTTGTCCAACATATCTTTTTCCATACAAATAGGAATCATCTACATCATGTTGGTATGCCTTTGGTTGTCTAGTCCTTGTTCTAAAAATATCTATTGTAGCTCCTTTCCCTCTTGTTTTACCCACATAGTATCCTTGTTCCAATCATACAACACATTATCATGCCTGAACCAAGATCTCACAATCAACTGGGAAAAACATCCATCTACTTGTGGCAACCTTAAGATAACAAAATCCAAAGTGAAGATGTTACCTTGTATCTCAACTTGGACTATAGGGACCACTCTCATAGGTCTTACTATGCTTTGATCTACCAATGTTACAGTGAAGTTGATAGGTCTTGAAGGTTGGAGTCCAAGCTTTTTCATGGTATGTTTAGGCATCAAGTTAATGCTAGAACCACCATCCATTATAACTCGGTGTAGCTGATGTCCTCTCATAGTTATTATTAGATGTGGACTCTTATAATCTATGAGGGGGGCTTCCCCTATAATTTTATCCTTCTTCATAGCAATAGACTTTGCCACCAAAGTGGTGGTGGAGGCCTCATCAATAATCTGCAAGACCGTTGATCTAAATTTCATATCCATATTTTTTTAATAAAGATCTCCTTTTTAATTAATTTGAGTAGTCTTGAAGACTCACATTCCTTAAGAGTATGGGCTCTATTGACTGTTCAAACTCCTCATGAGCCCTATTGAATGCATGCCCAATGCCATCACTAGTACCTAGGAGCTCTTCTTTTTTTCATGTATCTTCACACATAGTACTTAACTCTTGGTCTATGTCTATTTGAGCTTTTCCTTTGCTCCTTGTCTCCATAACAAAATAGTCTATTTCTTCTAATTGCACTACCCTAGTACATGGTGAAGGTACATTTACTTCTTGCAACTTTTCCTCTCTTCATAGAGGTCATTTGTATATGAGGTGCAGATGTAGATGCCTTGTTCTTTGGACAAGAATTGGTATAATGTCTCTATCCTCTGGGCAGTTTCTGCAAGGAGGGGCTTTTTTTGGTACAAGGCACTTGCTTTGATAATGCCCATATTTCCCACACCTGAAACAAATGATTGGCCTCCTAGATCCATTTCCAAAGTTATCCCTAGGTCGAGGGTTATAAGTGTTACCTTGAGTGGCTGCATCTGTCATTACATTTGTTGTTGTTCAAACTCCTCCTTCTCCCCAATATGCCTCTACATGCATCGCTCCGGATTGACATTCATGGGTCTTATGACCAGGTTTCCTGCATAATTGGCAAGTCACACTTAAAAGAGGGTAGTCACTTACCACATGTCCGTGTTTGCTACACATGGTGCACAACATTCCATTTTTTATGCCCCCTCCATGAAGTTCCTATAGTTCTTAACATAGTTGTGCTAACTCCTCTACTTTGGCCTCTTCTCCTTTCTAAAATTTTAAAGCTTCAATTTCTTGCCTCACTTGAGTTATTGCATTTTCTTCTTCTTTTTGGAACTTGTTCCTCCTTAAACTCTTAAGTTCTTTCCTCAATTGTGTCATTGGGTCCTATGTTTCCATATGATATGGTAGACTAGAAGAACATGTTCCATATTGGGATGTGATTTTCTCTATCCTTGTTGCTATAGAAATAAATTCCTCAATTGTTGCTGTAGGGAGCACCAACTCCTTAATTTTGCATTGTTCCGAAATTGGAAGTGGTTTGGCTAGCCACTTCTTGACAAAGAAGTCATGAGGAGGATCTGGAAATTTTTGCATCAGTGCTTTTGCTCTAGTGATAAATTTTGGAAATGTCTCCCGTGTTCCTAATCTTAAGTTATCTAATTCTTCAATAATATTCTCTGTTGTATTCCCTTGGTTGAATTGTGTCTTAAAAGCATTCTTCATTAAGTCCCATGTGGTAAAATGATTATCAACAAATTGACTAAACCATTTACTTGCTAAGCCTTCCAATGCTGCTAAGAAAAGAATTAAAAATGCACCTTCCATTCCCATTATTCCCTTTGTTTTGCATAAGGCCATGAGTCTTCTAACATGTTCATCAGCATCTTCATGAGCTAGTCCTCTAAAAGAGCGAAATTTGATAATAGAGTTTCTAGGTCTACTTGAGTGTCCATATTTCTTACTAAGGTTGTTGATGGCAGAGAGCTAGTTGACCTTTGAATATCTTTTCTTCTTGTTGCTTTGCAAGGACACCTCAAAGTTTGAGACTGTATTGTGGTCAAAGAGGATAACTATGATGGAAGCAAAATATATCAGAAGACACATTCCAAACATGGCAACTAGCCTTAAAGTAGCTCTGGATTGTAGGAAAGTGAATTGATTCCCTTCAACAACTAATCCTGCCTTCATTTGAATTTAAAATCAACTTGTAGAAGTTGGGGATCACTTCAAGAGTATATATAAAGACTTCAAATCACTTTTGAATTACATGGAAGAAATATACATACATGTGTGGCCATCATTGTCTTTCTCCTTCATTTCTCATCATCTTCTTCAATAATAGTAAACTAAAAGAGGCTATGGCTCTCTCTACAGAGCTCCAAATTAGATAGTTGAGCATTCATTGGGAAGTTATTAGTGTCTAGCTCATTTAACAAATTTTCAAAGCATTTAGATTAGTAAATGTGGAGAAATCTCAGTTTTGCTAGCTCAAGGTCTATCTTTGCACATCACTAAAAAATAGGAGGTACCATTGTTGAGAGTAAGGTTCATTCGAGGATCATATTTCTTGTAATCTTGTGCATTTTCTACACTAATTCCTATGTGTAAAATTTCTCCAAAAGGATTGTTTCTAATTCATTAGGAAAAAGGGTGAACCCTGCATGGGCCTTGTAAGGATCCCTAATTTTCAGGGATTAAGCCTCATTCTGCTGTTGTCTAAGGGGACAAAGTGCATTTAATAGGGCACTTTTTAGTAGGCTGGAGTAGGCTTTTTTTAAGGCTTACTAAGCTCCTCTCTCTCTTCTTTTAGAGAGAGAGAGAAAGGGAATCTACTTTCCACATCATCAAACTCGAGCATGTATGGGAATAAAAAAATGATTTTTTTTTTAAAGTCTCAATTTCAGTGTTTATTTACTTGAAAGGGCTCATTTTTTAATATATATGTCAGAAGTGACCTTTTTTGAGTTTAGTTTTTAATTTTTCCTTTTGAAAAAGCAATATTTTAAAATCCCTCCAAAAGTAGAGTGCCACATCATCAAATCCGTAACTACTCTTCACCCAAAAAATGACTTTTTCAAAATTTCAACATTTTTGGCTATTCTCAGTGGAAAAACACACTATGACCCATCCTCATCCAAGAAAACAAACTTTTCTTGAGAAAATCATGCTCTAGCATCTCTTCCAAACAAATTTCTGGTCTCTTTCTCAGTATTGTTTAATTGTTGGAAAAGATGGTGTTGACACCTATTACAAACCTCACATTAGGACGTCCTCATGCCCCAGCATCAACAAGTATCCATGTTCGTGTGCCTAGAGAGTTTGCTCCAAATACACAATGCAACAATGATGTGAACTCTCAAAATGAGCATCGTGAAGCTGGAGAAAAGAATATTGATCTTTAGACTCATGGTTCATTATACCCTCCTGATCCAATGTCTTCTTACCATCCAACATTCCATAACCTCTCAACTTTACTTCAGTTCATCGGTGCCGGTAAAGCTGGGCTCTTAGGTTATTGTCAACGATTATCTACACATTCAACTGCCATTAGTAAGTATTGGATTCAACAATATCAACTAAATCATACAAGGTTGGTCACTTTTGAAAGCACAACCATATCTTTACAAGAAAAGCTTGCAGAGCTTGAAAAGCATATGGAAGAAAAGGAGAGAACAATTGAGAAATTTAAAAACACTGTCCAACACTTGAGAGAGACTCCACTTGGGATGCGACGTAGGAGACGATCATTAACATCCTTTGACTCTCTTTCAATTGGTGGTGGAGCACGCAAACGACGAGTTTTTGCAATAAGGTTTGGCTTGTATTTTTTTCTCTTTTTGGAAGACTTTTATATGTATATATATATATATATATATATTTCTTGTTATGTAGGTCATTCATTGAAGATGTTAATGCATCATCAACAACAGAGGATCAATTCAAGTTATTAAATTGTTGTTTGACCAACAAGCAGGTGGTTAGTATTTTGGAGTCACGGATAGGAAACCTTATCAAGAAGAAAGTGATTAAAGATTTCACAAAAAAGTTACAAGATATTATCACTCCTAAAGACGTGCAGATGGTATGTGATGAAGCAGGAATTAGTACTAAAGGATACAGTGCATTGTACAACCTTTTGAAGCATTCATTAGAAAGAGAAGGTATTTTACAGAATATGTTTCCATCTCCTTACAAGGTATCGCTAAAGAAGTCAATGTCCAATGAAGATATAACTAGTATTCTTGGAAACTACTTATATATAGAGGATACTATGCCTATGTCTATTTATCATTTATCTACATCCAAAAAAGAGTCGAAAAGCGCAGTTGGAAATGGATTTCCTTACACAAAGTACAACAACATATTCGTGGATTTGGAGAGGCTTCAACAGGCAATGGTTCAATTTTACAAATCTACTATACCAGGCATGTGCACTATTGTTACCTTGATATACATTGTATTTTGATGTTATAAAGATTTTGCTAATTTATGCAGATTGTAATACCAAATTACAGTTTATATTGAAGTTAGATGAATGCTAGATTATAAAGGGACGATGAATGGAGAGATTGAGTTTGACACTCATGAATGAAGCTATGAGAAATGCCATATCTGATGAAAGTTGTAACTCTAGCTCTAAGTCTACATATAGTGTTCAATCCGAGAAAGAAATATGGTGGTTAGGTGCTATTGAAGTACCTAAAGAATCCAATGATGTTCTTTCATGGATTTTTAGTAGGACCCCATGGATCACTAAAGTAATACTTTCTCAAATTCATGGTGCAAAGCTCCACATAGAAAACTTTGGTGATTTTGAGATAGATTGGCACTTGGGTGGGGATTTAAAAACTATCAAATGCATGTTAGGTTGCAAGCAACGTGCATCTGCTCGTTATCCATGTCCATTTTGTACTCGAGGCTACAAAGTAACAAAGGGACAACAAAAAGTACTATCTAGCTTAGATGAATACATAGATGCACCTACTTCCACGGAATGGGATAGACCTTTGTTAAGGTGTCCAATGTTAGAAATACCTAACCGTGACACATTAGATAAAGATTGGAATCCCATTATTCCATTTCCATTAGTTAATGTTCACTTTTGCACATTGCATGCTTTCATGAGAATATTTGATAGATTATTGAAGCTCCACATAGAATATGCATTTTCCATGAAGCCAATTGATAAATCTGTACAAGCAATCAAAAAATTGGAAGAGTTGCTTAATTTGATTGGTTTTCATGGTGGTAATGTAACTCTAGTTGTCAAAAAACCTGGTGAATCGCAAAATAGTTTGCAACAAGTGTCAATGACAGGGAAGAAGGCAAGAAAAGTTTTTAGAACAGGTGTAAGCCCTAAGAAAAATGAATGCAGGGAGCTATGGAAAGACTTGTGCATGATCACCACTGATAATGATTCTCAAATTGACCTTAGTAATAGGCGAAAGAAGTTTTGGTCATGCTTAGATAAGTTGGTAGGTTTAATGAGTCTTAATAGCTCCAACAAAAATGACCGTCAGTTGTTTCAAGATACATTAATGGAGTTTGCAAAGTGTTTCATCCTATCTTGGGGAGAGAGCAATATTACACATTACATTGTAAGTTTTCTTATTTTTTCAATTTTCTTGTTGATAAGATTGTGTTATATGTACTTATATCATTTCAGCATATTTTATTTGCACATGGAGCATTTTTTATGCATCGATATGGTTCATTGGAGATTTTTAGTACACAAGGAATGGAGAAGTCACATTACAAGGCTAGAGGTGTTTACTTCAAGAACACACGACATGGTGGTGGTGCAATGCAATCAAACTATATGGAAGAGATGTTTAATTGGTTTTATCGTACTGCATTTTCAAGGACATATGCAATGGAACGAGCCAAGGAGTCGAAAGTTGCAAAACTTGCAAGATTTCATCAACACAACTTAGCTAGTGAAAAATGGAAGTCATCATTGGGACCTTTACGTCATGCTCAATGGCGGGCTACAAGAACACGAGAGGGTTCATCATGGAAGTGAAGTCATTTAATACATTCATGGCATTTTCTGAATAATTCATAAGGTTTGCTACACACTAATCTCTTGTTTGCAATTTTTTCAGGTAATTTTTAATTTTTAAACTATTTTTTGTCCATTCAGATGTGAACAAAACCTTTTTAAGTGAAACATTATAAAAGGAGACTCATTGTCTCATTTCAACATTCTAGCACTATAGAGGATGGCACGAACAAAGCAAACTGCAAGGAAGGATCCCATTAACTTTCCTACCTATGTGCAAGGCACTCAGAAGCCACCATGGATGAATCACCACAAAAGGTGACGTAGTGTCTCGCACTCTGCATCCCATCGCGAAACAGGTGGTGGCCATACCTCTGGGAGTGAACAGTTGCATGAACAAGTGGAAAATGGGCAATCCAGGGAAAAGGCCGTAAATCAACCCCAATCACCACCATCATCATATGATGAGCCTCCATCACCAAAGAGACCAACAAAGACAAGGGTGAAGGAGCGTGCTCATAGACAGGTAGTTTCTGATGATGATTTTGATGAATCGCATGAGGATGTGTCTCAACAAGGTTCACAATCAAGTGATGAGAGTCAAAGATTGCCACCATGGGGTAACGAAGAAATACCTACAAATCATAGGGTTACTGTAGCAGGAAAGACACTACCATCAAATCAGGGGGCCATACCCAATGATCAAGAGAGAGAGCAAAGCCAGCAACAACATCGTGAACAAGGAGAAAGCTCAAGACGCGTGCAACGGAAGAAGAAATTCTTTCAACCTCGTCATAGACCACCCCAACCAAGACCACAAGAAAATGTCCAACGAAGACCACCACCACCACAAGCTAGAGCACCACAACGAAGAAGAAGATATACGAAGGCATTTGCAGAGATAAGGCACTATCAAAAGACAGCTGAGCTTCTCATACCTAGAAGACCCTTTGCAAGGGTGGTCAAAGAAGAGTTACAAAGGTATTGTGCAGGGTTAAGGATCCAAGCTCTAGCTTTAGAAGCTTTACAAGAGGCAGCTGAAGCATTTTTGATATCAATGCTAGAGGATTCCAACCTGTGCGCCATCCATGCTAAGCGAGTCACTATACAACCGAAGGACATACAGTTAGCTAGGAGAATTAGGGGTGATCGTAGCTAAGTTTTGTAACTGATCTCTATGGACAAGAGATTTTTTGTAAATATTGCCATTTTCAATGAAACATTAGCACTTTTCCTCTATTCCATTTATAATCTCATTATTTAGAATGAAACATGAGCAGTCATTTTACATTTCCATGTGTTTTCTTGTGATAATCTCTCATATATGAATGATTGTTTTCTTATCTTGTCATTTTGATCTAGTGATAATATCCCTGTACTGAAATTTCTTTTTTATTTAAGGTCATGTAGGTCTTGTAGGGCATTGGGAGGCCAAATAAGGCCCTGCCACAGAAACGCGAGAGAAGGCCCTGCAAAACGTTTGCAGGGCCTTCTCCCGCGTTTCTGTGGCAGGGCCTTATTTGGCCTCCTAATGCCCTACAAAACCTTTGAAATATGAAAGAGGGATCATGACTAGTAAAGCTAGTTCAGGGGTAGTTAATATGAACAAATTTTGACCTCCCTATACCTTTGAAACATATGAGCAGAGCATTTTGAAACTTAGAACATTTGCATTCTTGAAAATATCCATCTAGTGAAGGTTCAGTCTCATGTAAGGTAACCTTGGGCATGTCAGGACCTTTAGTTTCATTAAGGTCTTGTAGGGCATTGGGAGGCAAAATAAGGCACTGCCACAGAAACGCGGGAGAAGGCCCTGCAAACGTTTTGCAGGGCCTTCTCCCGCGTTTCTGTGGCAGTGCCTTATTTGGCCTCCCAATGCCCTAGAAGACCTTAATGGAGGCTTACCCAATGATCAAGAGTCCAAAAGAATGAAACTAAAGGTCCTCCCAATGCCCTACATGACATCAATACATCACATGCAGGTCCAAAAGAATTTTAGATAATATACTGAAAAAGAAATACTTGAGACAATTGTAAATAAAGCAAAGTGAAAATTTGATATTAATTCAATTGTTTACATCAATTGGCTTTGAGTTTCTCAATGACTCTCTTTCGACGCTCCAAAGCCATGGGTAGGGTGTAAGTCAAAATTGAGTTTGCTATTTGATCAACATTTCTAACACCTAGACCTAGAGATATACCTATTTGGCCTAAGACCTTTCCACGGAAGTTGGAACCTAAGGTTGTAGTTACAAGGGATTTCTTAACTAAAAAGATACAATTACTCCCCTGTGTAATGGTTGATAAACAAAGCAATTTACTTAAGGCCTTTAGACACCATGTCATGAAGTGGCCCTGAGGACTGAACTCTTTATGGATAATTACAAAATGGTCTTTGGGAAGTTTCCCAATGTAGTTTGCAAGGGATGAGCCACCTCCACGAGCCACTCGATCACCTCCGCTCCTTGCTGCAAACTTGTCGACTTCAATCACCTCCTGCACAAAGTTTTATGATTAGTAGCTGCATGTGTTTGTAAGAATGAATGACATGAATTGAAGATACTTACATCCTGAACTCTATCTTCTTCTTCTCCTCTCTCTTGAAGTTGTAAATTAATGCTGGAGTGGGAGATCCAACTCTGCTCGATTACTGGTGAGGAGGGAATTTTTGATTCCAATATCCTTTCTTGTGCATTATTAAATTGTTCTTCTGTGATATGTTCATGTTCACTTGTGAGTATGTCATTGCAAACCAATTTTATTGTGTCGGCCACTGAGTCACCAAATGGCAAACACTTTTTCTCCAACAACTCAGAGGTACTATCCAAAGGACACTCTGACAAAGTACAAAACAAACTTAGGCATTCATCAAGCCGTAGCCCAAATGCCTTCTCTACATCATGTAAAAACAAATATTCTTGTCCCTCGACAAGAACCACTGAAAAAGTTTCAATCTCCACCTCTGGAATAGTTGCTTCTGGCTCCGAAGAGGTGGATGGCTTAGGCACTTCTTTCAACTTATCATCCACACCAAGAGGATAAGTTTTCTCAATAGCTTCTCTCTCTAATAGGAGATTCAAGGGTTCTTGAGGTGGTTCCTTTTTATCCTTGACAAAACCACCTGTAAGAAGATGAGGGATCTCATGAGGAATTGGTTCTGGTTCCTCATTCACAAAGAAAATTGTGGCAGCAATGAATGAAAGATATTTTGGACCCATCTTGCGTTTCCTATTCAATTTCCTTATAAGTGGCACAGTTTCATCAAGAATGTGCCCTGCTTCCTCTGCAATTGCCTGGAACCGTTTCAATCGTTTTGCAAAAGCCTCATCACCTTTGTGAATGTAGGTGAGAAGGTCACATGGAACCCAAGTTCCATCATATGGTGGTATTTCAATGGAGAAACGCAATATATGAACTTGCATATATTGAAGTAGCTCCTCCAAAGCATCGGCATTCATTTGCACGGTTCCATGGAGGTCAGGAACCTTGGAGAGAAGATCATATAGGTCATGTTGACCTTTATAATCTGAATCCTCCAAAAATTCTAGAAACTTGTGGCGTGCACTCTTAGTAGGTACAGAGGTGGAAGCCATAGCTTGCAAATGCAGACTGTTCTAACACTCAATGTGGTTGCAAAAGTGAGAAATGAGGAGAAAGGACTCCTATTTATAACTTTTCTAGAATTTTTAAGTGATGGGTCCCACTTTTTCATAGAAGTGACTTTCCCTTAAATTAAAACATAAGAGTCTTGAAAAGGAAAACTTTGACATTTGAGATCACATCAAAGGAAATAAACAATAAGAATGCTCTTTCAAGAAAAACCTTGAGAATTTACAGATACAAGTAGAATGTGGCCAAAATATCCTTGAAGCAAATGTGAAAAATTTTTCATTGCAAAAATAGGTTTGTTTACAGGTTTCACAGTATCTTTACAAAAAAGAGTTATGACAATGAAATGTCAGTTCCATCCATGCTCCAATCTGCAAGAACCTTGATTTTGTCTTCCAATCTCTTTCCAATCTGTGGACAATTCATAAAAGAGTAAAACATTTTCAAATCATGAACAATAGTGATAGAATAATATAATATATATATATATATATATATATATATATATATATATATATATATATATATATATATATATATATATGTATATATGGAATACAACTCTTACCTTGTTCCCTCGTATTCGAAATTTGAAATCATGAAGATCGTCATATCCCATGATAAGTAAGTGCTCTCTCAAGTTGGCCAAGTTCCAATGTTGATTAACTAAAACCACCTCCATATCATTGTTTGGTAACTTCACATTAATTTCAAATGAAGCTAAAGATCCCTCCGAGCTTTGCAAAGGTATCCACTCTCCTAGTTTACACATCCAACGATCATAATAAAATCTGATGTACAATGAGGTGCGATGTTTTAAATAGCGAAACCCTATACCTGTGTCACCAATTCTACAATGATATCTATCCCCTTTTGAAAATCCTTCTACATAACCCCAGTTTTCCCCTAACAATCCTTCTACTGCTTCGTATGTAATATCTTTACATAGGAACATTGTAGGAGTTTCTACAAAAGGAATGCCTTGAAATATGAAAACAAAGCAATGGATTGGTAGAGTCCAATGAAGACCTATTGATCTAGATACTTGTGTGAATTTCAAAGAGTTATGTATGTCCATCACCATCTTACGCTTGAAAGATGATATGGACCAAAAATCAGGTTTTGGCCACTCTAAACTAAGAAGAGAGTCAACTTTGATAATCTCCAACCTTCCATATTCACCATTTGTGGAAGGAACAATGTACTCGTGAGTGTAAAAGAAGATCCTTTCACGAATAAGTTTAGCAGGAGGTACATCTGGAAACACTAATGCCCCAATGTGTGCATGTAATGCTTTGAAAGTTCCTGTGAGACTATGAAGTGGTTGCTCTTCCACTAAACTAGAAGGAAATATGACTGTAGCAATGAAAAACATATGAGATGAGTAATTAAGACATTTAACACCATGAAGCATTGAGAAAATAGAAATACTCACAATGGATTGGATATCTAATTCTATTGGATTTTTCTAACTTCATGGTTGAAACTGTGAAGACATGTTGTACAATAGCAACCATCCCACCATGTGTTTGTTGCTTGAAGCCTAAGAGCTTACCTTTCCAATGAAGATCCAAATTTCCACGATCTCGAACACGATGAGGACCAAGTCCAGATGGCTGCATGTACACCCATGCACCTTTGCAAAACTCTTGTGGTAGCCAACTTCCTTCCATTGTTTTGATGTTGTGGCACGTCATTGTGTGAACTTCGTCCTTTGGTCTCCTACGAGCTCTGGAGCTTTCCATGGGAGTAAGAGTTGTTGTCATTGCTGCAGAAGTTGGGAGAATGGTAGGAGGAGAAACAATGCTTCTGTTGTATGGTATGGAGGGAATAGAGGTGAAAAATATGACTTTTTGGGTTTTGGGTATGAAAATGGGAGTTTGAAGAGGGAAAATAGAGTTTTTTGAGTCATTTTGAAAAAAGTCACTTTTTTAGTCCACAAACATGCACGGATTTTGAATTAGAAGTCAAAAATAGCACTTTTGACCCTGAAAAGTGATATGGAGGTCATTTAATGGTATTATGATGAGTTTTACAACTTTTAAAAAATTTTGAATTTTTGGGCCCAGCCTGATTACGAGATTTCTTCTCTCTCTAGAAGACAACCCTGAACATAGATGAATCTTGTCCCCTCTTCCCCCTTCAGCCTAGTATTTTATAGGGTATAGACTGTGGCCACCACCCTCTTCTGATTGGTCCATCACTAATCACTCCTTGAGCTAAAAGGCCCATCCAGGGTTCACCTTTTTTCCTAATGTGTAAGCATGCTTAGTGCTATGAGCATTTAAAGTTGATTGTTTAGGTTTAGCACAAACACACTACTCGTGCTTGCATTTATGATTCATCATGAGTATGCAAATGCTTTTTCTCATCTAGAATCTTTGCCTAATGGAAGAAAAACTTGGAGTGCATAAAAGTAATCCTAGAGCTCTGAATTTGTGAAACCAAACATTCTTTTGAAAAGAAAACAATGCACAAACATTCTTTCAAAATTTTTTTTGGCACAACGTAGAAGGTGGTTTACGAATGCTTGCAAATGCCACTAGTGCTTGATGTTTTTGCAAATAAATCTATGCGTTTCCATTGATCTTTCATTAATAGCTTAAAATTTTCATAAACATTATCGAAATTGAAGTCTTCTACTATCCTTCAACGATAATTAGATGCAACCTATATAAATGAAAAGAGGAATGCAAGTAGTGAAATTAAAACATCAATTGGGAAACTATTTATGTATTGATCAAGCTTCATCCATCCTTTGGTCATTCATGATTCGCACCTTCATGGATCCTCCAAGCAAAAGAGAACGAAGTCTTATTTAAGTCCTTGAGAAGGTAGAATTATTTTCTAATTTCTTACTCATGGAATGAAAAAGGCAGCAAAAGATCATCAAATCTCTCTTGATTGAGAGGACATGTGGAAAATATCCCTTGAAAAGCTATAGAAATATACACAAGAAACTTTTTCATCCTTGGATAGGTTGACTGCCTCCATGATAAGTATTGTCTTGATGGTTTGATATTTGTAGATCACCATCAAGTATAATGAATATAGCAACTGCCCCTCAATGTACAGGTCTGGGTTCAAATCTAGACTTCATAGATATTTATTTAATGGAGTTTTGCGATACACAAGGTGGCATTTTACTATGAAATTATAAAATAAGTAGAAATTGGCATACTATCTTTGGTAGCATGAGGTAGGTTGCACTTGTGGATAGAATAGAGATCTTGATTATGATAGGACCCAAGCTAGATCCCTACTGCATGTAATTATGATCTTCTCATTTCATTTTGTCCTCCAAGAGAGTCATATCCTTGAATGCAAGAGATAGGATAAGTAAGATGACTAATGTTATCCACCCCCACTACCAAAGGGGTGGTGTGGATAGTCCAACCCCCATCTATTTGACTATTATGAGTTGAAATTGCACGAGGCACACATCCTTAAACCAAGAGAGAAGCCATCTTGCTAAGATAAATTATAAATTGGATACTTGCTTTGACTACTATTGCAATCTTTTTGTGGATGATTCATAAACAAAATATTTGTTAAGTAGCTTTAGAATTACACATTTCCACACCTAATGTTTGTACCATAGTGGGTTGAATGTTGTTCGATGTTGGGAAGGCCCAAGTTTGAGCCATTTTTCCGTTCATGCCTTAAAGTTGAAATTGCCTATGTCTTTTTCTCTCAAAAAAAACTTTTGAGAGCAAAAGAATCATACACACACATGCATTTGATCAAAGCTTCAATGAAGGGAGTGCACGTAGAATCATGAGGATAGATAAGAAAAGGAGATGAGATTACTCCTCAAGGAGAAGACCAACTTGCAAGGTCTCCATGGAAGCTTCATAGCTCTCATACTAATGCAACAAACTAACTAGTAGGAACACCACATGCTAGAGAGATGACTTTCCTCCCACCCTTTTGCTCTATATATAGCTACTTGAATCAATGAGAGAACCACATATGTAATTAGATTCCATAAGTGCATGTGCGATCTCCACCACTCCTTTCATACATTCCACTAGATTCCACTAGAGGCTAATGTGTTCTCCACCTTGTCTATAGCACCTTCCACTAGAGTCCACTAGCGGTAGGTGTACTCAGCACTCGAGTTAAGTCTCTCTAGACTCATGTTAACTCTTTTCAACTTGATTTCGAAGCCTCTTTGGGAAAACATCTCTCCCAATGCTCTCCATGGGGTTGAACCCAAGACTTCTCCTTCCCAAACTTGAGACTTGGCGACTAGGCTAAGTGGATCACTTGTTTTGGAGACCACCTGAAGCTATGCTTATGTCTAGTCTTGAGATCTTTAGCCATACACATGATTGAACGAACAATGTTTGATTTTCAGATCTCTCTAAATTGGCTAAAGACTAAGATCATAGAATTACTTTATTACAAGGATCGATTATGGTCTCCATATTGTACTTCATGGTTGATGCTACATCCTCTATGAATGTGGTATCACTCAAAAAGGTAGTAAGATCTCGCATGTTGGATCTTCTTTCATGAGGTCCACCAAAAATAAATCCAAGTCATAACAATATTCTTCTTAATGATGTGTCATTATTATCTCATTTACAACTACTTTGATGGTTTCAAAAATATATGGCCAACCAAAAGGATCGAAGTCGTCCTCTCATAGATTAGAGGTAGGAATGTATTTTGGATCTTCAATTGATTTTTTTTTTGTGGTTGAGTTAATTCATTGTCTCTTTCTTGAAACAACCAAACACTAGTGTCTTTGTGCATCCCATATGGTTGACCCAAACTTCCATTCTTTGAAGAGGTTTTGCTTTCATGATCATGTACTACACACCATTGGAAAGGTGGTACCCCTATGTGCATTAGTTTACAAATTGATTTCATTAGTTGTTCCATTATGTTGGATATAAATTACACAACCTCCCTAGTCTTGAACCACTTGAGGGACTCCCTTGAATTCTCACTCCCTCCTAATGGTCAACTTCAAAATATCATATAGAGAGATTCTTCTAAAAGTCCCAACCGGGGTAGGTACCTAAAGCTTTAGTAAGAAAGGAATCTAAAGACAAGAAATCAAAAGCTCTTGTCACTACCAATTGTTCAAGGATAAACCAATTGAACTTGAATTTGTGAAAATTCAAGTACTTGGAATTTTGATTGGTTTTCATTTGAAAACCCTAGAAAAGAAGGATGGATGCTCCATCAAAAGGTTTTTTAAGGTCCTCAAGGAAAGCACAAGATCGTGACAGGATCATGTGAATGGATCAAAAACCTAAAAAATCTAGTTAAAGGTAATGCCTGAAACTTCAAAATTCTCGTAAAGAATTGAAGCAAGAAGGTACTCTATCAAGAGATGTTTTGACTTTAGGATAATATTCACTCACAGGTCAATGTGAATATAAAA
Organism: Ceratopteris richardii; assembly: GCA_020310875.1. Classification (NCBI taxonomy): domain Eukaryota; kingdom Viridiplantae; phylum Streptophyta; class Polypodiopsida; order Polypodiales; family Pteridaceae; genus Ceratopteris; species Ceratopteris richardii. The sequence goes on from CM035411.1 coordinate 89,598,125, forward strand.
TAGGGTGGTATGGGACACCAGATTTTATATTCAAATTGATGATTATCATTCAGTCCTAGTTTGGATCTTGAAGTTAGGTTTAATCCTCAAGGAAATTAAAACTTCAAAGGAGTTTAATTCAAGAAGGATGAAAGTAGTAAATGATAGAAGAGCATTGTAAAACTTCACCTATAGTATGAAGGGGATTGTAGATGATTTTCTAGAACAAGATCCTTAGCGTTGTACACATGTTGTACTCTTGCAAACCAACCACATCTCTTCAATTTGAAACTGAGAATACATCCCCTGTAATGGTTTCTTGTGTCGTCTCTTTTAGCACGCCTGACTTTATGGGCACCTCTGCAGCAAGGAAGCATAGTTACCCATTCATTTACCTTCATACAAAGAGGTTTCCACAAAGAATCCTCTCTTCTGCTGTAAACCTCACATGAGGTTACACTATTGGAAGGACGATGAGAAGAAGAAGCCATTTGAATTGAGAAGAAGAAGAATCCTCAAAGCGAGGAACCGATAAGGCTTTGTACACGTGGAAACTTTTGATTTGATGTAAACCTTATCAGTGAATGACCATGGAATTTTTGGAACCCAAAAATATTTTGTATCTTCAAAAATCAATTCCTTCTTGGAAATTTAAAAATATGCATGGTGTGGTGTGAAAAGATATCTTTTTTTTGGATCAAACCAAAAAATTGTACACTAAATACAAGAATCTTCATAACTTTAGTGGCGCTTTTAGAGCATATTTTCTTAAAAAAAGAATTTCTTCATATAGTTAAAGGAGACAGCAATGTTATATTCTTGTACACATGGAAAGACTCTATTTGTCAATTTCCTTAATCCATCATTAGCAAACAACCCCTTTTTTTATGTTTTGGTCACCCATGTGTATGACCAAGGATCTCGAGTCTAGACTTACTAAAAGGTCATTTACTCTTGTAACCAAGTGATCCACTTAGCCTAGTGGTTAAGAATGAAGGATGTGAAGGAGGAGGTCTTGGGTTCAACCCCCTTGGGGTACATGGGGAGAGCGTTTTGCCCAAGGAGCTCTAGGACCTTCTAGAAGCATCCACTTGAGTTAACTCTGGTTAACTAGGACACTTCATGTACATCTATTTACATGGCTAACACATGGATGGTTAGTATCCAGCTACCCAAGCAAGCAGTCCCCTAGAGAGAGCTATATATAGAGGCATTTTGTTGGGAGGAGAGTCATCTCTCTAGCACGTGGTGGTCGTAATAGTTGTTCTATTGCACATCCTCTACGAACTCGATTGCCATCCCTTCACTGGATATAACATAAGCTAATAAATTCAACTCTTGACAGCAATCACACTTGTATAAGGATTCAACACCAGCCTATATTGTCTACATCTTTTCTAATATAACTTTAATGCAACAAGTGCAGGTCCTTCTTACCAAAGTCATAAAAATCATCAACAAATACCCTTATTATATCTTGTAAATAGGGCCCAAAAACCTTATGAACCACAAAATTCAATCATGATGGTCTATTCTTCAACCCAAAACTCATCACTATGAAAAAATATGCACCAAACTCTGTGATAAAGGTAGTTTTGTGTTGATCCTCCTTCACAACACTAATTTGATTGTACCCCAAAAACCATCAAGAAAACTATACAATCCATGACCACCCCTCGCATCAAGTATTTCATCACAAAATGGCATAGGAGAAGGATCTCGAATCATTATTGCATTCAACTTGCTATAGTCAACACATATTCTCAACTTCCCATTCTTCTTAGTACTACAATTATCGGTGACAACCATGTTACTTAACTCACATGTTTAATGAACCCTACCACAAATACTTTATCTATTTCATCCTTGACCTATTTTGAAAAATTTGGATTCATCTTGTGTCTTTGCTACACCACTCGAGCTACATTTTTTTTAAATAATCTGATGTTGATATAATATTGGATGTATCCCCTTTTCCTTAGAATATTCCTAGGAAAATACATGAATATAGTCTTTTAATAACCTAATGAGATCCTCCAAAAATTATCCTTTCACTTGCACACTCACTTTTACTATGTTTGGTTGAACCTCCATACCCAAATTGAGTTCCTTACGATCATCCTCCTATACTCTATTAGACATCCTATACTTCATATCATAAATCTTTTCAACCATATCTTTAACATACCTTTCCTCTAAGTCCATTTTTTCCTTAGTAGGAATTTCTCCCTTCTTCTCAAATATCTGCCTAAATTTTGTACCCTCAATTTTGTTACCTCGTAGTATCTTAGAAGGCCCTTCCACCAGCATTTTCTCTTACTACAGTATACTCTCCATATCTACCTCAAATACAGGGACTATAGTTGGATTAGCTTTCAAAAACCCCTCTTGTTCATCATCCTCAACTTCCTCAGCTAAACTAATGTTTTGGGAAATGTTCTTTATACCATGCATTGGTATCATTACTATTGGAACATCAAGCTTATAGTATGCTTGAGGTGGAATTGAAAGGCTATGGTTTGGATTATGCCAAAATATCCATTGAAGCGTTCTTTTACCTATGCTCATTTATTGTATTTTTTTAAAAGATTTTTTATGGATCATTTACCATTGTAAAAGCCTAGAGATTTATTCATGTAAAATTTGAAAAAGAGAGCTAAAATTTCATGAATTTGACGTGCTTGATTAGCAATCAATGAATCAATCAATCACCTAAAAATAGATCAAAGTAGATATTCACTTTTCCTAAATTGTAGGAAAGTGAATTGATTCCCTCCAACAACTAATCCCACTGCCATTTGAATTCAAAATCCACTTACAGAAGTCATGGGGCACTTAAAAAGTCTAATCACTTGTACATTACATGGAAGCAATAGTAACCTTCTCTCTATAGAGCTCCAAATTGGATGACTTAACATTCATTGGAAAGGTATTCTTGTCTATTTTTTTTATATACATTTACAAAGTATTTGGTTCAATAGGTTGGGAGAAATCATAGTTTTTCTCTCTTGAGTCTATCTCTGTGCATTCTTGAAAAATAGGAGGTACCACTGTTGAGTATTAGGTTCATTCCAAAAGCATATTTTGTTTATTTCTTGTACTCTTGTGCATTCTATACACTCAACCCTATGTGTATCACTCCTCTAGAAGTAGTTTTTCCAATTGTAATCATGTTGGCTATTATGAGCATTTGAAGTTTCTTGTTTGATCCAAAGATAGTAAGTTTTTTTTAGCTAGTCAATGCACAAACCTATCTGTTTTGTATCGAATCTTTCTCCTTGAAGCTCCAAAGTACTTAATGCATTTTATTGAACCTATTGCATGCCTATACGATCTATTTGAGTCTCCATAAGTGCAAGGGCTAGTCATGCTGGTTGGTTGGACCAAATCACATTGCTTCGCAACCCACTTTTCTACCTCCTACAAACTTCTCCAAGTTCTTTTAGTGGTATCAAAGCTAGATCAAGATGGGTGATGGCTTTCCCTCAATGATTGAGAACCTTGATCCACACAAATATGTAGCTTGGAAAATTAGAATGGAGGCCTATTTGCAAGGTATAAATATTTATTGAATTGTAGCAAGTGATGAAGCTATGCCTATTCCAAGATCCAAAGGACGACGTACAAAAGAGACAGATAACCTCACACTTTGGTGCATGAGGGATGCTCAAACAAGGTTATACATAGTGAACTCTATCTTTGACTTTATATTATCACATATTAGAGGATGCAAGACATCTCAAGAGACTTGGGATGCCCTAGAGATTCTCTTTTCTGCTAGTACCAAAGCAAGAAAGATTATCTTTGGAACGGATTCAACCAAATGAAGAAGAAAGCTAAACAGACCATCACAAAGTTTGTTGCCAAGTTCAATGAGGCTATGGATCAGTTAGCATCCATTGACGAGTTGATTTAAGAAGAGGCTATCATGAGGCAAATTCTCAATGGGATTCAAAGTGATATGCAATGGCAATCCTTCACCATGGGTTATGCTCTCATCATGGATGTGCAAACTCCAAACTTCAACATCTTTCTTGAACAACTCTTCAATCAAGAGGCCAACAATAGCATAAAGGAAGGTAATTCCTATCATGGTAGTTCAACTAGTGATCTATATGTAGATAAGAAGGACAAGAAGTTGAAAGTCAAGAAGTGTGAAGAGATGGATAGGTATGTGTTGAAGATGAAGAGGTGTTGCAAAATCTTTGCTCTACACCAGCCAAATGAACTCCAGGAGTAGATGGTGGGCCCTTTTAGCTTGCCAATGGATGTATTAGACACCCTATGTACCTTGGAAGATCACTCTCAAAAAGATAGATCAAAACAGATAAGTTGGAGTTAGCTCAGAGGTGAAAACTTGCTATTCTTGGTTGATACACCTGCCCAGTGTTTTACATAATTCTCTGAGCACAGCAGCAATTAGATTAATTCCTCTTGGGGAAGGCTAGGTAGCTTAAAGAGCTAACTTTAGAGAGTAATCTCATCAAAAATAACAAACCACACACTGAGAATGACTTTTAACAAGTGATGACATCATCCCGATTTTCACGGGCTGCTACAGAAATAGACCAGTGAGCAGAAAAAGTAACATAACTCAAGAGATAAGAATCCAATGATCATGAAAATTTGTATGCTTATACTAGACAATAAGCTGAATCCAACAAGCTTTACATCACTGAATTTGGATGAGTAACCACTGAGAAATGTCTCTGACAAGATGACTGAAAAAGTCGGGTACCTGACAGAGAAGTGAAGATGAACATACCCTGTTGACTTCAAATGAACATAACTGAAGATTCCAACATCCAAATGACATGAAAATTTGTGAGCATATATTAGACTTATAGAGCTAACTTTACCAAGTTAAATCACTGAAAATGATAAACCAAGTGCAGAGAAACAATCTCTGCAAGCTGACTGAGAAAAACTGAAGTAATGGCAGTGAGTAGTACACATCACAAGAACATGGAAAGATGAACTCAAATAATCATGAAAATGAAAGTATATTGCTTGTACAATACAATGACTTACTGATACATATGTGTGCCTTGTAATCACACCTTGATATGGCATAAAGCTCAGCTCTTGGAGGTCTTCACATAGGTCTCTCTAACCACGACTAAAACTGCCATCTATTTATAGTTGAGTTTGGGAGGCTAACTTCCCTCAATCACTCTCCAATCAATCAATGATTGATTTGATTCTCTACCTACCACAAATCACGAATTCGTGGCTCCTCTTTCCATTCTTGATCATGTGGGCTCAACCACTTAAGATTCTCTTACTTTTACATTAAGTAAACTCTTCAAAAGTTACAAGAGGTAGTTCACAAGTGAACTTTACATAGTCTTCATTTTGAAGCTTCTTTAATGACTTTGTGAGACTCAAGCCAATACTTAGGCTTGTCATAGACTTGCTCCAACAGCTCCCCCTCAAGCCAAGTATGCTTGAGGTCTTCAGTCTTCCAAGATTACCTGCAAACCTATCATAGCCTTGAATTTGCAAAGCTTTGTACCATCCAATGCTTTGGTTAGAATATCTGCACATTGTTGATGAGTGGACACATATGATATTTGAATCTCTTTGCTTAGAACCTTCTCTCGTACATAGTGATAATGAACTTCAATATGTTTAGTCCTTGCATGAAAAATAGGATTAGCAGCCAAATGAATAGAACTCATATTGTCACCAAAAATAGTTGGAGTTCCAAACTCCAATCCAAGATCTTTGAACAATGTCTTCATCCACATAGCTTCCTGTGTAGCTATGGCAAGACCTCTATATTCAGCTTCAGTAGAAGAGAGAGCAATTGTGGGTTGCTTCTTGGATGACCATGAAATAAGCTTTGAACCTGCAAAGGTAAGATAACCTGAAGTGCTCCTTCTATCTTCCTTGGAGCCAGCCCAATCTGCATCAGAAAATAGCTTCAAACCTAAATCAGATACATAAGGATAATAAAGTCCTTCATTTATGGTTCCTTTGAGATACTTGAGAATCCTTTTGGCAGCATCCATATGTGGTTTCCTTGGTGTGTGCATAAATTGACTTAGCACACTCACACTGTAACATATATCTACTCTTGTCAATGTGGCATAGTTGAGACTACCCACTAGACTTTGATATGATGTGATGTCCTCTATGAGTTCACCTTCATGTGAGCTCAATTTGTGATTGACCTCCATTGGAGTACCTGCAATCTTACAATCTTGCATCTTGAATTTTGCCAACATGTCCTTAATGTACTTTCTTTGAGTGAGAAACAAACCATGATCTTTGTAGACAACTTCCAAACCTAGGAAGTAGGTAAGTGAACCCAAATCACTTATCTTGAACTCTTCTCTCATCTGATCTTTGATCTTCTTCATACCATCTGCATCATTTCCTGTCAATATAATATCATCTACATATACACATAGGTAGATGACCTCGGAATTACTCTTTTTAATAAAGAGTGAAGGATCTGCTTTGCTTGGTTGAAAGCCTTTGTCCTGCAAGAATGAAACAAGCCTGAAATTCCAAGCTCTTGGAGCTTGCTTGAGACCATACAATGCTTTGTTAAGTTTACACACATAATTAGGATAAACTTGATTCTCAAAACCAGGTGGTTGTGCCATATATACCTCTTCTGTTATCCAACCATTCAAGAATGCATTCTTCACATCTAGTTGAAGTATCTTCCAATTCTTGGAAGAGGCAATACTAAGCAAAACCCTAATAGTAGGCATCTTTGCCACAGGAGAGAAAGTCTCCTCATAATCAATTCCCTGAGTTTGTGCAAAGCCTTTTGCTACAAGCCTTGCCTTATACCTGTTAATGGAACCATCAGAATTCTTCTTGAGTTTATAGACCCATCTTGAGCCTATTACCTTCATGGATGAAGTCTTGGGCACCAAATCCCAAGTGTTGTTTTCCTCGAGTGCTTCAATATCTTCCTTCATTGCATGCTTCCATTCTGTTTTTGCTTTGGCGTCTTCAAATGATGATGGCTCCTCTTGGTTTATGTCCTGTGCTATGTAGATAGAATGTTTAGTTACTAATGAGGTGTCAAACCCATACCTTTCTGGTTTTTTCTTTTCCCTCATAGATCTTCTTAGGCCATGATGTGATGATTCTGCCTCATGTCCGAGTTCCTGCAATTTTGCTTTACCTTTAGACTTCCATGCTTTGATCTTTTCCATCTGACATTCTTCATCATCCTCTGAGGTGTCTTGTTCTTCAATCTTTGATTGTTCTCTACCAAGCTTTGGAAAATCTTCTTCAAGATCATATGGTAAATTGACCTTCCTGCATGAATCTTCATACCATGAATTGTTCTCATCAAAAACTACATCTCTGCTTACCAAGAATCCTTTGTTGGTAGGGTTGTATAACCTGTAGCCCTTTTGATTGTTGTCATATCCAATAAATACACACCTTTCTGCCTTTGGATCCATCTTGCCTCTAACCTGTGAAGGAACATGAGCAAAAGCAATACATCCAAAAATTTTACAATGATCTAAGCTTGGTCTTCTTCCATTCCAAGCCTCATATGGAGTCATTCCATCAAGGGATTTTGAAGGCAACCTATTAATCAAGTAAGTGGCTGTAGATACAGCCTCAGCCCATAAGTAATTAGGTAAATGCTTTTCATTTAACATAGACCTTGCAGCTTCAACAATTGTCCTATTCCTCCTTTCTGCCACTCCATTTTGCTCAGGAGTGTACCTTGTAGTTACCTCTCTTTTGATTCCTCTTTCTTGAAGAAAAGAATCAAAATCATGGGAGAAGTATTCTCCCCCTCCATCTGACCTTAGCCTTTTTAGTGATTTACCTGTTTGATTCTCCACAAGAGCCAAATATCTTTTGAAACATGAAAAAACTTCATCTTTGTGTTTCATAAAGAATAGGATAGTCCATCTGCTGCAATCATCAATAAAGGAAACATAATACCTTGATCCTGATATTGAAGCTTCCTTGCTTGGTCCCCATACATCTGTATGAACCAACTCCAAGAGATCTCCATGCATATAACCTTTCTTCATGAATGGTAACCTGTGAGACTTTCCAAACTGACATGCACTACACTTATAAATCATATGTTGTTTTGACAAGTTAGGGAGTCCAAGTACACTTTGGTCCCTGCAAATTTGCTTTAATGACCTTTCACCAATATGTGCTAACCTTTTGTGCCATACTTCCAATTCTGTGAGTGTCTGACTGCCATAATTAAAGAGAGCAATGTTTCTAGTGTCCTGTAATTCAAATGTGAACAATCTACCTGTCTTTTCACCTTTTGCAATTCTTCTGAATCCTTGACTTGGATCTTCAACAAATGCTCCTGCCTTTGTGAACCTGACTTGCAACCCTTTCTCTACTATCTGCACAACACTTATCAAATTCTTTGTAATGGTAGGGACATAGAGTACCTTACTGAGTAGGTTGATGTTTCCATCAGGTGCTTTGACATTGCCTATTTTCTCCACAGGATGTTTTGTATCATCTCCTGTTTGTACCTCATGCTTATTCCTTGGATCTTCTAAATCTGATAGGAGTGCCACATTTCCTGCCACATGATTTGAACAACCTGAATCTATGTAGAAAACATGCTCATCAGATTTACCTTGTGGCATAGCCATGTTCATGATCAATAATGAATCCTCTTTGTTTGAGTCTTCTGTATAGTTATTGTAGTCTCTCCTTCCTTTGTAGCCTCCTTGATAGTTTGAATGATTGTAGTTGTTGTAGTTGCCATGATAATTGTTGAACCTTCCTCTTGAGTAGCCATAACTTCCTCTATTGTATCCTCTACCTCTTTGATTCCTGGAATTCCTAAAGCAATTTTCAGTTGTATGATTAGTTAATCCACAAATAGAACATGAGTTGGAGTCTTGGGATCTCCCCCTGCCTTGTCTACCTCCTCTTCCTCTACCTCTGCCATGTCTTCCTCTACCTGCATAGTTAGCTTGATATGTACCTGCTTCATCATCCACTTTCTTTGCCTTTCCTTTGTTATCTTTAGACTTGCTTTTATCCGTGTATAAAGCTGAAGATTGATTACCTTTAGAGCTTTCTCCATTTTTTATAAGCTTTGCCTCTTGAGTAAGTAGTTGTCCAATGAGTGTGTTGAAATCAGGTACATGCATGTCCATGTACAAATCCATAGCTGTGGTGAATGCTTCCCACTTATCATCTGCCTTCAATCCATTGATGACCTGCCTTACAATTTGCTCTTCATCTATTACCTCTCCAATGCTTCCCAACTGATCCGCTATGTCCTTGAGCTTTGTGACAAAATCAGTCACATTCTGTTTGGGAGCCTTCTTGAGAGTTGTGAACTCCAGCCATAGTTGATGCTTCCTAGCTTTAGTACTTGAAGAAAAGAAAGCTTCAAGTGCATCCCACACTTCCTGAGATGTCTTACAACTTCTAATGTGAGGCAACAAAAAATCTGAGATAGAGTTGAGGAGATAAGACCTTGCAAGTGCATCCTTGGAGCACCATGTGCTCAATCTTTCTTGCTCTTCTTGTGTTGGTTGACTTTTGTTCCTGAAACTTGGCATAACTTCATCTCCAGCCACATAACCATATAAACTTCTACCTTGGAGATAAGCTTCCATTCTTAATGACCAAGCTGAGTGATTACCTCTATCCAATTTGTCAATTGATGAAGGAAATCCATCTGCCATGTTGTCCAACCTTGCTCTGATACCACTGTGAAGAGATGGATAGGTATGTGTTGAAGATGAAGAGGTATTGCAAAATCTTTGCTCTACATCAGCCAAATGAACTCCAGGAGTAGATGGTGGGCCCTTTTAGCTTGCCAATGGATGTATTAGACACCCTATGTACCTTGGAAGATCACTCTCAAAAAGATAGATCAAAACAGATAAGTTGGAGTTAGCTCAGAGGTGAAAACTTGCTATTCTTGGTTGATACACCTGTCCAGTGTTTTACATAATTCTCTGAGCACAGCAGCAATTAGATTAATTCCTCTTGGGGAAGGCTAGGTAGCTTAAAGAGCTAACTTTAGAGAGTAATCTCATCAAAAATAACAAACCACACACTGAGAATGACTTTTAACAAGTGATGACATCATCCCGATTTTCACGGGCTGCTACAGAGATAGACCAGTGAGCAGAAAAAGTAACATAACTCAAGATGTAAGAATCCAATGATCATGAAAATTTGTATACTTATACTAGACAATAAGCTGAATCCAACAAGCTTTAAATCACTGAATTTGCATGAGTAACCACTGAGAAATGACTCTGACAAGATGACTGAAAAAGTCGGGTACCTGACAGAGAAGTGAAGATGAACATACCCTGTTGACTTCAAATGAACATAACTGAAGATTCGAACATCCAAATGACATGAAAATTTGTGAGCATATAGTAGACTTATAGAGCTAACTTTACCAAGTTAAATCACTGAAAATGATAAACCAAGTGCAGAGAAACAATCTCTGCAAGCTGACTGAGAAAAACTGAAGTAATGGCAGTGAGTAGTACACATCACAAGAACATGGAAAGATGAACTCAAATAATCATGAAAATGAAAGTATATTGCTTGTACAATACAATGACTTACTGATACATATGTGTGCCTTGTAATCACACCTTGATATGGCATAAAGCTCAGCTCTTGGAGGTCTTCACATAGGTCTCTCTAACCACGACTAAAACTGCCATCTATTTATAGTTGAGTTTGGGAGGCTAACTTCCATCAATCACTCTCCAATCAATCAATGATTGATTTGATTCTCTACCTACCACAAATCACGAATTCGTGGCTCCTCTTTCCATTCTTGATCATGTGGGCTCAACCACTTAAGATTCTCTTACTTTTACATTAAGTAAACTCTTCAAAAGTTACAAGAGGTAGTTCACAAGTGAACTTTACATAGTCTTCATTTTGAAGCTTCTTTAATGACTTTGTGAGACTCAAGACAATACTTAGGCTTGTCATAGACTTGCTCCAACAAGAAGAAGGAAGAAGATGAAGAGGAGACTTCCCAAGCGAACTTTGCAAGCAAGAGCAAGTGGAAAGGGAACATGAAAGGACTAAAGCATGACAAATCCAAAAGTCAGAATGTTCAACCTTGTGCCATCTGTGATAAGACCAACCACACCACTTAGAATTGTTGGTTCAATGGAGAGACCAAAAAAGGAAGTGGAAAGGGTGGATATGGCAACAATAGAGGCAGAGGTGGACACAACTTCAACAATAACAATATAGGACATAATAGAAGGGACTAAGTAATTAATCTGAAGATCAAGCACATGAAGACTCATTGCTTCTTATAAATCTAAGCCACAAAGAAGGTAAAGAAGATGATCGATGTTCTACATAGATTCCAGATGATCAAATCATGTTGCAGAAACATTGCTCTTCTATCTGATTTGGAAAGAACAAAGCATAGACATGAAGTTCAAACAGGGGATGCACAAAGAACAATGAGGAGACGATTGGTAATGTCAAATCTTCCAATGGCAAGACACACATTTTGAGTAAGGTTGTGTACGTACCCACTATTACTAGAAACCTAATAAGTAGTTGAAAAGGCTTGCAAGTTAGGTTCACCCAACATCGAGCTTTTGTGGAAGATCCATGTCAAGGCTTCAAGAAGATAGCCATGGATGAGAAGCATGCTAAGGTCTTTCTTTTTGTAGTAGAAACTAGGAACATAGCTCTATTCACTTTTGGGTCTCAAACCCTAAGTGAGCTTGAAGTGTGGCATAAGAGACTTGCTCATGTGAATGAAAGAACCTTTAAGGGTATATGCAGGGATCAAAGTATTCTAGGATTGTCAAACATAACAAAGCAACACATGATCAATAGATGTGATGCATGTTAGATTAGGAAGGCACAAAGACAACCATTGGAGCACAAAAGGCTACCTCCTTAAGACCTTATTCGACTTAGTACATACATATGTATGGGGACCAAGTCAAGAACCTTCATTGGTATGATCAAGGTATTATGTCTCATTTATTGATGACCATAGTAGATGGAATATTGTGTAGTTCATCAAAAGAAAGAATTAAGTGTTTGACTGGTACAAAAAGTATCTAGCACACGTGGAGAATCATACAAGTAGATCATTCAAGAAGCTCAGATCTAATGGAGGAGGAGAATACTCTCCAAAGAGTTTGATGAATTCTTCTAGGATAAAGGCATCAAAAGGGAAGTGAGTACCAGGTACTATCCTCAGTTAAATGGAATTTTAGGGAGAAAAAACAAGATATTGGTTGGTTAAGCCAGAACAATGCTTGAAGAGGAGAGGCTGCCACATTGTCTATGGGTAGAGCATATTTTAATAGTTGTGCACCTTCTCAATAGACTACCATCCAAATCACTCCAAGGTATGACTCCTTAAGAAGCATGGCATGGAAGAGAACCTAGTCTTGGACATTGCAAAGTGCTTGGTTGTTTAGCTTATGTTCATGTACCATCACAAATAAGAGGTAAGCTAGATGAAAGGGCAACAAAGGCAGTGTTTATTGGGTATGACTCAACTCCAATGGGTTACAAGTTCTATAATCCTCCAACCAAGCAACTCACTGTTGGTGCATTTTACCCAAGCCTACATGCTTGATATGCTTCATATTAGCCTCATTTGTAAGCCACATGTGTAGTCATGTGAACACCTCTTGTAAAAGAGTTCATTTTTATCTCTTGTATTTGAAAAAAGAAAAAAAAGGAAAAGGATGGCTTACCTCATGCATGATGTAAAAGCAAAGCCGTGGTTCTAACTACCTAAAACCACGAATTTTTGAGCTGAGGGAATATCTCCTAACTTTGGGGATCACTTTTAGGTGGAGCCATTTGAATTCGAATTCAAAACTCCCTCCAAGAATAGCTCTAAAAAGAGCAAGAAGGAAGAGGCGATTAGCAAGCCTTGTAGGTGACCACTTCATGTCATTTTGTAGAGATTGAAGAGCTTAATCCATAGCTCTATCATTCTACTCCCATTGTGCAAAGATTCATTGCCAATGTGGTTGTAATCATATATGAATCTATACATTTGTCATTATCTACTTCTCTGTTTTGTTCTCTGTTATACTCACTCAGAGCAGTAACTTTAGGTCATAGATCCAATTCTACGCAACATTTTTCAGTGTTTTAACATGTGTTGGATAGCTCTTTCTGCCTTCTTTCTGCATATACATTTTCAAGATCATTGGATGAACAGTTTTGGCGATATCTGGATTTTACTGCTCACTAGTCTATCTCTACAAAGCCCTGAGAATGGTGGGCATGTTTGAGAAATTGATAAATCTTCTTCTCAGTGCTCAATCCGTCATTTCAAGGGTTTTAACTTGGATTGGGAAGCTTGCTAAAGCTATTTTCTATGCCCAAAAGGAACTTATCTAATTCCTACCAGGTTGAGAGCACTGTTCATTTTTTCCAGCAGGTGTATGTCCAAAAATAGCAAGTTTTGGGAGCTAGTCATCTTGCAACTAGTCTGTCTTGACTTAAACTTTTGGGATACATGTTCCAAAGTACTTGGCTGATATTTTGGTGGATTTAGGAAGCTCAAAGGGTCTACTAATCAACTCTGAAGTCTCAGTTGGCTGGTGTGAAGCTGGTTGTACCAGCACCTACTCATCTTTGGATTGCATCCACCATCTCTCTTCACAGTGGTATTAGAGCATAGTCAAGGAACATGGGAGATGGATTTCCATCAACAATTGATAAATTGGATCGAAACAACTACCCGGCATGGTCTCTAAGGATGGAGGCTTACCTTCAAGGGAGGAATCTATATGGATTCATATCCGGATATGAAGCAATGCCAACCATGAGGAACAAAGGGCAACCATCACATGAAGAAGTGGAAGGACTTTCAAATTGGTGTTCGAAAGATGCACTTGCAAGGTCCTATATTCTAAAATCAATCTCTGATTTTCTTTTACCTCATGTCAAGGGATGCAAGACATCAAGAGAGACCTGGAATGCACTTGCTTCTTTCTTCTCTTCCAACACTCAAGCAAGGAAGAACCAATTGTTGATGGAGTTCACAACAATGAAGAAAAGCCCGAAGCAAAGTGTGACTGATTATGTCACAAAGATGAAGGAGATTTTCGACCAACTTGGAAGCATTGGAGAGGTAATTGAAGAGGAGCAAATCATTAGAAAAATCATAAATGGAATCAAAGCAGACGACCCAGAAAGATTAGCAAAGGTGCTGAGTCCTCAAGAGGTAATCAAACTTCTGCCTTATATTCTGATAAAGCTAAGGTCAAGGACAAGTCAAAGAATAGGAAGAATGAAGATGAAGGTAGCTCTTTCCAAGCAAACTTTGCAGGTAGAGGAAGAGCTAGAGGAAGAGGCAGAGGTGGACAGCAAGGCAGGGGGAGATTCCAAACATCTCAACCTTGCAATATATGTGGCTTATCTAACCATACTACTGAAGAATGTTTCAGGAACCCGAGGAACTCAAGAGGAAGAGGATTCAATAGAGGTGGCTATGGATCAAATAGAGGCAGATACAATGGAGGCTACAACAACAACAACTACTACAACAACAATTACAACAATAACAACTATCAAAGTGGCCATAGAGGAAGGAGAGACTACAATAACTATGCAGAGGACCAAAGTCAAGAAGATTCATTATTGATTATGAATCTATCTGTGAAGAAGGGTAAGGATGATGATCACATATTTTACATTGATTCGGGATGCTCAAACCATGTAGCAGGAAATGTGGCGTGGCTTTACTTTCTGATTTGGAAGATCCTCATAACAAGCATGAAGTGCAGACAAGAGATGACACAAAGCATTCAGTGGAGAAGATAGGTAATGTGAAGACATCAGATGGGAATATGAACCTCTTAAGCAAAGTCTTGTATGTCCCTACAATTACCAAAAATTTAATAAGTGTTGGACAGATTGTTGAAAAAGGATTGCAGGTTAGATTCAATCGATTTGGAGCATATGTTGAAGACCCAAGGCAAGGATTTAGAAGGATTGCCAAAGGAGAAAAGACAGGAAGGCTTTTCCCTTTTGAAGTGGAAGATACAAAGAACATAGCTTTGTTTAGCTATGGATCTCAAACTCTTACAGAGTTGGAGATATGGCACAAAAGGCTTGCTCACATTGGTGAGAGGACACTCAAACAAATTTGCAGGGACCAAAGTGTACTTGGTTTGCCTAATATCACAAGACAACACATGATTTATAAGTGTGAAGCTTGTCAACTCGGCAAGGCTCATAGACAACCTTTCAATAAGAAAGGATATATGTATCAAAATCCTTTGGATCTAGTGCACACGGATGTGTGGGGTCCAAGTAAGGAGCCATCTATATGAGGCTCAAGATATTATGTGTCTTTCATAGATGATTGTAGCAGGTGGACCATTTTGTTTTTCATGAAGCACAAGGATGAAGTGTTTAATTGCTTTAAGAAGTATATTGCTCTTGTTGAAAACCAAAGAGGTAGGACTTTGAAAAGACTCAGATCAGATGGTGGAGGAGAATACTTCTCTTCTGAATTTGTGCCTTCTCGCATGAAAGAGGCATTGAAAGGGAAGTCACTACAAGGTATACACCCGAACTCAATGGTGTAGCAGAGAGGAGAAACAGAGCCATTGTCGAAGCTGCAAGGTCCATGCTCAACGAAAAAGGATTGCCAAACTACCTATGGGCAGAGGCTGTGTCTACAACCACATATCTTATAAATAGACTTCCATCTAAGTCACTAGATGGAACCACTCCATATGAAGTGTGGAATGGAAGAAGACCTAGTCTAGAGCATTGTAAAATCTTTGGATGCGTAGCCTATGCTCACATTCCTTCTCAAGTAAGAGGGAAATTGGATCCCAAGGTAGAGAAGTGTGTATTCATTGGTTATGACCAAAACCAAAAAGGATATAGATTGTACAATCCAACCAATAAAGGATTTTCTATGAGTAGAGATGTAACTTTTTACATTAGGGGAAAAAATGAGCCCTCCTTGGGCCTTTTAGCTCAAGGAGTGATTAGTGATCCACCAATAGGAAGAGGGCAGTGGCCACAGTCTAGTCTCTTAATCTACTAGGCTAGGCATAGGCTTCCCTTGGTTTTCCTTGGTCAAGGCACAAAAACTACCTTCATTTCGTGGTTTCTTTGCCTTTAGTGGTTTGAGATCTCACGTGAATGAACCGCGACCGTTAGATGGGCCTGAAGATCCAAAGGCTAAGCTTAAATTGCAAAAGTCAAGGTGGCTTCACTTTCTGGCCCTTGGATTTCATGAAAATCCAATGGATATCAATGAACCTCATCTCAAAAGAGGCGCTCTCATGCCTTGCCCTTCGATGCACTTGGAAATCAATGGCCTTGATGGCCCTTCATAAAGAAAGGGGCCTTTGCATCTACTCCATTAGATTAGGCCCGAATCCAATGGCTAGAAGCGCTCCCCAAGCAAGATTGGCGCCTTTTCATCTCCTCCACAAGATCCACTAGTTCATCCAACGGTCCTAAGCCTCCCCCACGACGAAAATGCGTCTTTCAATGCCTATTGTTGGATCTTCATGAGATCCAAGGGTTCTAAGGCCTCCGAACTTTGAAGATCATTGCCATTTGCGCTTGGCCATCGGATTTGACATGATCCAAGGGGTGAAATTTTTGCAGAGAGTATCCAAATTCTCACGACATTTAATGCCTTCTCTCTCTAGACTCCCACACATTCAAATATGAACCATTGATGTAGAAAATCCAAGGGTCATGGATGCTCAAAGATTTAAATGTATTATTTTATTTCAAAAAACCACTAGTGGTTTCAACATGGCCCTCTAATCTCTTGGATTAAGGATTTTAATCCCATTCCTTACCAGGCCCAAAGAGGGCTCACTTTTTCCCGTAATGATGAAAACAAATCATGATTTGATGATGACAGGAAAGTGAAGCTGCCTTATGACTTGGATGAAGACTTTCCATCACTTCAACCAAAGGAGCCAAAGCAGATTGAAGAAAGTGATTCGGAGATTGACCTAGAAGACTTGGAAAGACTAAAGCTATGGAAGAACAAAGGTAAAGCAAAGATGCAGGATGCTACGTATGGACCCGAGAGCTTACATCAACTACTTAGAAGGTCTTGAAGGGAGAAGAAGAGACCTGAGACGTTTGGTTATGATACTTCTTTGGTCACCAAGCACTCAATCTACATTGCAAAGGATTCAACCAATGAAGAACCTACCACATTCGAAGAAGCACAAAGCAAGAAAGCTTGGAGAGATGCAATGGATGAAGAAATGGAAGCCCTGAAGGAAAACGACACTTGGGAGCTTGTACCTAACAAGCCATCTATGAAGGTAATTGGATCTCGATGGATATACAAAATCAAGAGGAATCCAGATGGAAGTATAAATAGACACAAAGCAAGGTTAGTTGCTAAAGGGTTTGCTCAAACCCATGGTATTGATTATGAGGAAACTTTCTCTCCTGTTGCAAAAATGCCTACAATTAGGGTTCTCATTAGTCTTGCTCCATCTAGAAATTGGAATCTCTATCAACTTGATGTAAAGAATGCTTCCTTGAATGGATGGATTTCTGAGGAAGTGTATATGGCACAACCTCCTCGATATGAGGATGCACATCATCCTAACTATGTTTGCAAACTAAAGAAAGCTTTGTATGGATTGAAGCAAGCTCCAAGAGCTTGGAATTTCAGATTGGTGACTTATTTGCAGGACCAAGGATTCAAAGCTAGCAAGGTGGATACCTCTTCGATCATAAAGAAGAATGGATCTGAAGCGATCTATTTATGTGTGTATGTTGATGATATTATTATCACAGGCAATGATTGAAGGAATCAAACAGGTAAAGAGTCAAATGAAGGAGGAGTTCAAAATAAGTGACCTCGGAACACTCACTTATTTTCTTGGATTGGAGTTGATCTACACAGATTCAGGTATATACATCACACAAAGGAAGTATGTCCATGACATGCTCGTCAAGTTCAAGATGGAAAATACCAAGTGTGCAGGTACACCTATGGAGCAACATCATAAGCTTAGTGCTTATGAAGGAGAGCCAATTGAAGACATCACAAGCTATCAAAGCTTGGTTGGAAGTTTGAATTATGCAACTCTCACAAGGGTGGATATATGCTATAGTGTTAGCATATTGACTCAGTTTATGCATAAGCCGAGAAGACCGCATATGGAAGCAGCCAAGAGAGTCCTCAAGTACCTAAAGGGGACTATGGATGAAGGTTTTTTATATTAATATACTTCAGATATTGAGCTAAAGGTCTACTCAGATGTAGATTGGGCCGGATCTAGAGATGATAGAAGAAGCACATCCGGGTATATATCGTTTGTAGGTTCAAAAATCATTTCTTGGTCATCGAAGAAGCAACCAACCGTGGCATTATCTTCTACTGAAGCCAAATATAGAGGTTTGGCTAATGCAACTCAAGAAATCATGTGGTTAAGGTCTTTGTACACAGATCTTGGACTTCATTCTTCAACACCTCACATTTTTGGTGACAACACAAGCTCACTACATCTAGCAGCTAATCCGGTATACCATGCTAGAACCAAGCATATTGAAGTCCACTACCATTCTGTAAGGGAGAACCTAATGAGCAAGGATATTCAGCTATCCTATGTCTCTACAGATATGCAATGTGCAGACATGTTGACTAAAGCTCTTGATGGTACAAAGTTAAGTAGATTCAAGTTGATGATTGGCTTGCAGGAAATCAAGGACAATTGAAGACTTATTTGGAGGCCAAGCATAATAGGCTTGAGGGGGAGCTGTTGGTGCATTTTACCCAAGCCTACATGCTTGATATGCTTGATATTATCCTCATTTGTAAGTCACATGTGTAGTCATGTGAACACCTCTTGTAAAAGAGTTCATTTTTATCTCTTGTATTTGAAAAAAGAAAAAAAGGAAAAGGATGGCTTACCTCATGCATGATGTAAAAGCAAAGTCGTGGTTCTAACTACCTAAAATCACGAATTTGTGAGTTGAGGGAATATCTCCTAACTTTGGGGATCACTTTTAGGTGGAGCCATTTGAATTCGAATTCAAAACTCCCTCCAAGAATAGCTATAAAAAGAGGAAGAAGGAAGAGGCGATTAGCAAGCCTTGTGCGTGACCACTTCATGTGATTTTGTAGAGATTGAAGACCTTACTCCATAGCTCTATCATTCTACTCCCATTGTGCAAAGATTCATTGCCAATTTGGTTGTAATCATATGTGAATCTATACATTTGTCATTATCTACTTCTCTGTTTTGTTCTCTGCTATACTCACTCAGAGTAGTAACTTCAGAAGGTCATATCTCAAATTCTATGCAACATTTTTCAGTGTTTACTGCTCACTCGTCTATCTTTGCAGAGCCCCGAGAATGGTGGGCATGTTCCAGAAATTGATAAATCTTCTTCTCAGTGCTCAGTCCATCATTTGAAGTGTTTTAACTTGGATTGGGAAGCGTGCTAAGTCTATTTTCTATGCCCAAAAGGAATGTATCTAATTCCTACCAGGTTGAGAGCACTGTCCATTTTTTCCAGTAGGTGTATGTCCAAAAATAGCAAGTTTTGGGAGCTAGTCATCTTGCAACTAGTCTGTCTTGACTTAAACTTTTGGGATACGTGTTCCAAAGTACTTGGCTGATATTTTGGTGGATTTAGGAAGCTCAAAGGGTCTACTAATCAACTCTGAAGTCTCAGTTGGCTGGTGTAAAGCTGGTTGTAGCAACACCTACTCATCTTTGGATTGCATCCACCATCTCTCTTCACACTCACTACAAGTAGAAATATTGTGTTTGAAGAACAAATGCCTTGGTATGATGAAGACAAACAAAATGTAACTCTACCATATGATCTTGATTCTAATTCTCATCGGTTAGGAAGCAAGCATGATACACAAATCTAGGATCCAAGAAGTGATATAGATGATGAACAAGATGAAAGGGAAACGGATTAATAACTATGGAAGCCAAGAGGCAAAGCAAAGATGGAGGAGTGTGGAGAATTCTCTAAGCAAGCTCCTAGAAGATCAACAAGAAAGAAGAAACAATGAGAAAGGTATGGATATGATTCCACATTTGTTACAAAGCAATTAATCTACTTGGAAAAAGACTATGAAACAACATTCTCATCAAATGCAAAAATGAAAGGATGCTCACAAACTCATGGTATAGACTATGAGGAAACATTCTCACCAAATGCAAAGATGACTACAATCATAACATTGATAAATGTAGCTACTGCAAGAAATTGGAGACGAGTCAACTTGATGTAAAAAATGCATTTCTAAATTTTTGGATAAGTGAAGAGGTATAGATTTCATAATCCCTAGGTTTTGAAAACCCTAATCATGCATCTTATGTTTATAGAATTAAGAAAGCATTGTATGGATTGAAACAAGCTCCTAGAGCTTGGAATTACAGGTTGGTTACATATCTTGAAGATCAAGGGTTCAAACCTAGGAACTCAAATCCTTCTCTATTCATCAAAAGGGATAACAATGAGGTTATCTATCTATTTGTATATGTAGATGATGGTATTGTGATAAGTGATGATCTAAATGTCATTCAAAAGATCAAGAGACACATGCAAGAGGAGTTCAAAATTAGTGACTTAGGTGAGCTCACATATTTCCTAGGTATGTAGGTGATATATACAGATGAAGGAATGTATTTGACTCAAAGAACATACATTCAAGATCTACTTCTTCAGTTCAAAATGGAGAACACTAAACCTATAGGTACACCTTTGAAGATGAATCATAAAGTTAGTGCTTATGAAGGTGAGAAAATTGAAGAAATTAAAGAATATTGAAGCTTGGTAGGTAGCTTGATATATGCTACTCATAAAGGGCACACATCTCATATAGCATAGGAGTGCTAAGCCATTTCACGCACTCTCCAACAAGAGCACACATGGATGCAATTTCAAGAGTACATAAGTATCTCAAAGGTGCAATCAATGAAGGTATATTCTATCCTTACTGTTCAGATTTGGATATCAAAATTTATTCAGATGCAGATTGGGCAGGAGCTAAGGATGATAGAAGAAGTACCTCTAGTTACTTAGCATTTGAAGGTTCAAAGCTAGTGTCATGGAGTTCCAAGAAGCAACCAATAGTTGCTTTATCCTCAATTGAAGTAGAGTAGAGAGGTTTGACCATAGCAACTCAAAAGTCAATATGGTTAAAAGCGTTGTATATAGATTTGGGACTTGTGAGTTCCAAACCTCACATATTTGGAGATAGTGTAAGTTCCATGCATCTAGCAGCAAAACCTATTTTCCATGCAAGAACCAAACACATAGAGGTTCATTACCACTTCATGAGAGAGAAGCTCATGGCAAAGGAGATTGACATTTCTTTTGTTTTGACTGAAAAGAAAGTAGCAAATATGATGAGGAAGGCACTTGATGGAATAAAGATTTGCAGATTTAAATCAATGGCACGTATTCAATGTAGGATAGAATGAAGACTCAAGCACACTTTAGCTTGAGGGGGAGCTATTGGAACATGAATATTACACGATGCTTGAGGTGGATTTCCTCTACATCAAAAAAGATATGGTTTGGATTATTCCAAAATATCCATTGAAGCATTCTACCTATGCTCATTTATTGTATTTTTTAAAAGATTTTTTATGGATCATTTACCATTGTAAAAGGCTAGAGATTTACACATCTAGAACTAGAAAGAGAGAGCTAAACGTCCATGAATTTGAGGTGGCTGAGCTGCAATCAATGAATCAATCAATCACCTAAAAGTAGATCAAACCAGATCTTCACTGTTCCTAGATTGTAGGAAAGTGAACTGATTCCCTTTAACAATTAAAACTAGAAAACCTTAGGTATAAAGAAAACTCATCTCTAACATGTCTTAGCTAAATATAAGACAAGTCTCAATTAAAAAAAAGTCTTCTCATCTAGGTATAAGGAAAAGCTCATTAAAAATTTGTTTTATGTATGCATGTGAATGTATGTGTCTGTATCTGTGTGTATGTGTGTGTATGTG
Source organism: Ceratopteris richardii (assembly GCA_020310875.1). Classification (NCBI taxonomy): domain Eukaryota; kingdom Viridiplantae; phylum Streptophyta; class Polypodiopsida; order Polypodiales; family Pteridaceae; genus Ceratopteris; species Ceratopteris richardii. The sequence continues at coordinate 89,620,059 of CM035411.1, forward strand.
TGCGTATGTACATGTGTGTGTATGCATGTGTATTTGTATGTTTTTATGTGAGTGTATGCATGGGTGTGTGTGTGTGCATATATGTGTATGTGTGTATATGTGTATGTGTATGTGTGTGTATGTGTATGTATACATGTGTGTATGTATGTATGCATGTGTGTGTATGTATGCATGTGATTGTATGTGTTTGTATATGTATATGTATGTGTGTTTATGTGTGTGTATGTATATATTTGTGTGTATGTATATGTATGTGTATGTGTGTGTATGCATGTGTATGTATGTGCACATGTGAGTGTATATGTGTGTTTATATGTGTATGTGTGTGCCTCTTATGTGTGTGTACATATTCATAGTTATGTGTATGTATATGTTTGTGTATGCATGTGTGTACGTATATATGCATGTGCATGTGTGTATGCACCTTTGTGTGTGTGTCTCTCTCTCATATGTGCCCATCGTTATCTATCTCTCTCACTCCCTGTCTCTCTCACTCTCTCTTGAGCTTCTCCTCTCTGTCATGTCAAATCCCAACACAAATTTGCTGGGAAAATCCTTTTTTTTTTTTGTATTTCTAGGTCATCGCTTATGCAACACTCTAGCATCAAAGGCAGTTTGCTAGTGCTGCTAGTGAAAGAACTTGGAGAAGCTTGATGTTTGGTCCAGCCAACTGGCACAAGGCTAGCCCTTGAGCTTATGGAGACTCAAATAGACCTTATAGGCATGCGCTAAGTGAAATAAAATGCACTATCTACTTTGGGGTATCAACGAGAAAGAGTTGATACAAAACAGATAGGTTTGCGCACCGACTAGCACAAAAAACTTACTGTCTATGGAGGAGGCACTGAAATTCAAATGCTCATAGAGATCAATGTGGTTACAATTAGAAAAAATATTTTTATGGATGTGATAAACATAGGGTGGAGTGTCTATAATGCACAAGAGTATAAGGAATAAGCAACATATACTATGGGAATGAATCAGACACTCAACGGTGGTACCTCCTATTTTTCAGGAATATGGAGAGATTGACCATGAGACAAAAAAACTCAGATTGCTCCCAATCTACTAAACCAAATCCTATGAAAATTTATAGGCATAAACTAGACACTAATAGCTTTCCAATCCACCATGTCGCATCCAGCTTGGAGCTCTATAGAGAGAGCAACAAACTCTGAAGCTTACTGTTGGCGAAGAAGATGATGCAGAAAAATGAAGGAGCAAGACAAGGATGGTCACAAGTGTATGTATATTGCTTCCATGTATTGTACAAGTGTTTTGAAGTCCTTATATAGACTCTAAAAAGTGATCCACTACTTCTACAAGTGGAGTTTGAGTTCAAATGAAGGTGGGAATGGTTGTTGGAGGAAATCAATTCACTTTCCTACAATCTATGAAAAGTAAAGATCTAGTTTGATCTACATTTAGGTGATTGATTGATTGATTAAATGCAACTCAACCACCACAAATTTGTGGAATCTAGGCTCTCTTTTTCTACTTTTACATGTGTCAGGCTCTAGGATTTTACAATGGTAAATGAACCATCAAAAATATCTCAAAAAAATACAATAAATGAGCATAGGTAAAAAAAACTCTCCAACGGATATTCTTTCAACGTAATCCAAGCAACAGCTTTTGATGTAGATCAAATCCAACTCAATCGTAGTGTAAGATTGATGTTCCAACAGCTCCCCCTCAAGCTAAAGTATGCTTGAGTCTTCATTATCTAATAGGTTGAATACCTCCCATAGCTTTGAATCTACAAAGCCTTATTCCATCAAGTGGTTTCATCATCATATCTGCTACTTGCTTTTTAGTAGGAACAAAAGAAATGTCAATCTCCTTTTCCATGAGTTTCTCATTGATGAAATGGTAATGAACCTCTATGTGTTTTGTTCTTGCATGGAAAATAGGGTTTGTTGCTAGATGCATGGAACTTCAAAAGTCCCAAATCTGTACACAATGCTTTTAACCATATTGCTTCTTCAGTTGCTGGTCAAACCTCTGTATTGTGCTTCAGTTGAGGATAAAGCAATTGTAGGTTGCTTCTTGGAACTCGATGAAACTAGCTTTGAACTACAAATGCTAAGGAACCAAAAGTACTTCTTTTATCATCCTTAGCTCCTACCCAATCTACATCTGAATAGATTTTGATATCCAAATCTGAAGAGTAAGGATAGGAAATACCTTCATTGATTGTACCTTTGAGATACTTAGGTACTTTCTTAACTGCATCCATGTGTGGTCTTCTTGGCAAGTGCATGAATTGGCTTAGCACTCCTACACTATATGAGATCTCTACCCTTGTACGAGGAGCATATATCAAGCTACCGACCAAGATTTGATACTCTTTAATGTCTTCAATTTTATCACCTTCATAAACACTAATTTTATGATTCATCTCCAAAGGCGTACCTTCAGGTTTAGTGTTCTCCATTTTGAACTTAAGAAGTAGATCGTGAATGTATATTCCCTGAGTCAAATATATTCCTTCATCTGTGTATATCACCTGCAAACCTAGGAAATATGTGGGCTCAGCTAAGTCACTGATTTTGAACTCCTCTTGCATGTGTCTCTTGATCCTCTAAATCAGATCAACACCTGTCACAATAATATCATCTACATATACACATAGATAGATAAACTCATTGTGATCTTGAAGGTATGTAACCAACCCGTAATTCCAAGCTCTAGGAGCTTGTTTCAATCCATACAATGCTTTCTTAATTCTGAAAACATAAGATGGGTGATTAAGGTTTTCAAAACCTGTTGGTTCTGACATGTATACCTCTTCACTTATCCAACCATTTAAGAATGCATTTTTCACATCAAGTTGGAGGAGTCTCCAATTGCTTGCAAAGCGACACTTATCAATGTCCTGATTGTAATCATCTTTGCAACTAGTGAGAATGTTTCCTCATAGTCTATACCATGATTTTGTGAGAATCCTTTGGAAACCAATCTTGCTGTGTACTTGCAAACTGATCCATTTGAATTTCTTTTAACTTTATATACCCATTTGCAACCAATTACCTTTTGAGTCCGGAACATTGGAGCCAAATCCCAAGTTTCCATCTCCTTCAATGCATCTATTTCTTCTTTCATGGCCTTTTCCCAATTAGGGTTTCCCTTTGCCTCTTCATAGGTTGAGGGTTCTTCTAAAATTAAGTCTTTTGCCAAGGAGATTGAATGCTTTGTAACAAATGTGGAATCATATCCATACCTTTCTAGTTGTTTTTTCTCTCTTGTTGATCTTCTAGGTGCTTGCTTGGAGCATTCTCCACACTCTTGCATCTTTGCTTTGCCTCTTGGCTTCCATAGCTTGCAATCCTTTTCTCTTTTGTCTTTTTCATCATCTGTATCACTTCTTGGATCTTGTATCTATGTATCATGTTTGCTTCCTAATTGATGAGAATCAAAATCAAGATCATATGATAAAGTTATCTTTTTTCTATCTTCATCATACCAAGACCTGTGTTCTTCAAACACAACATCTCTACTTGTAGTGAATTGCATGGTTGAAGGATTATAGAACCTATAACCCATCTGAGGTGAATCATATCCAATAAACACTGCCTTTGTTGCCCTTTCATATAGCTTACCTCTTATTTGTGATGGTACATGAACATAAGCTAAACAACAAAACACCTTGCAATGTCCAAGACTAGGTTTTCTTCCATGCCATGCTTCATAAGGAGTCATACCTTGAAGTGATTTGGATGGTAGTCTATTGACAAGGTACACACCAGTTGAAATAACCTCTGCCCATAGATAATGTGGCAACTTCTTCTCTTCAAGCATTGTTTTGGCTGATCCAACCAATGTGTTGTTTCTCGTCTCTACAATTCCATTCAGTTTAGGAGTGTACCTAGTAGTCACTTCCCTTTTGGTACCCTTATCCTACAATAACTCATCAAAATCTTTAGAGAAGTATTCTTTCCCTTCATCAAATCTGAGATTCTTGAGTGATTTACTTGTATGATTCTCGACATGTGCTACATACTTCTTGAACCAATCAAACACTTCATTCTTACTCTTGATAAAGTATGGAATATTCCATCTACTATGGTCATCAATAAATGAACAATAATACCTTGATTCTGCCAATGATGGTTCTTCACTTGGTCCCGATACATTTGTATGTACTTAGTCTAGTGAGTTGTGGATGTAGCGTTTGTGTTTAAATGGTTGTATTTGTTCCTTCCCAATCTAACATGCATCACACATGTTGATCATGTGTTGCTTTGAGATGTTTGGTAGTCCTAGAACACTTTGATCCCTGCATATATCCTTCAAGGTTCTTTCATTCACATGAGAAAGTCTCTTATGCCACACTTCAAGCTCACTTAGGGTTTGAGACCCAAAGTTGAATAGAGCTATGCTATTGGTTTCTCCTACTTTAAAAGTAAAGATCCTACCATGCTTCTCACCTCTTGCTATCTTCTTGAAGCGTTGATATGGATCTTCCACAAAAGCTCCATGTTGGGTGAACCTAACTTGCAAGCCATTTTCAACTATTTGGCTTGCACTTATTAGGTTTTTAGTGATAGTGGATACATAGAGAACCTTACTCAGAATGTTTGCCCTACCATTGGAAGCTTTGAAATTATGAATCTCCTCCACATTGTGCTTTGTGTCATCCCCTGTTTGAACTTCATGTCTATGCTTTGGACTTTCCAAATCAAATAGAAGAGCAATGTTCCCTGCAACATGATTTGAACATTTTGAATCTATGTAGAACAAATGAGAATCTTCTTTACCTTCTCTATGGCTTAGATTCATAATAAGATCTTCTGAATAATTGTTGAACTCCCTTCTATTATAGCCTCTATTGTTATTGTTGAGGTTGTGTCCACCTCTGCCTCTATTGCTACCATATCCACCTCTTCCACTTCAATTCTAGTTCTTCCCATTGAACAACCAATTCTAAGTGGTGTGGTTGGTCTTATCGGAGATGGCACAAGGTTGAACATTCTGACTTTTGGTTTTTTCATGCTTTCGTCCTTTCTTCTTCCTTTCCACTTGCTCTTGCTTGCGAAGTTGGCTTGGGAAGTCTCCTCTTTATCTTCTTCCTTCTTCTTGCCTTTCAGCTTCTTATCCTTCTTCTTTGCACATAGAGCACTAGTTGAATTACCATGATAGGAGTTACCCTCCTTTATGCTATTGTTGGCCTCTTGGTTGAAGAGTTGTCCAAGAAAGATGTTGAAGTCTAGAGTTTGCACATCGAGGATGAGATCATAAGCTATCATGAAGGATTGCCATTTCATGAGAATTTGCCTCATGGTAGCCTCTTCTTCAATCAGCTCTCCAAAGGATGCTAATTGATCCGCAACCTCCTTGACCTTGGTGACAAACTCTGTGATCATCTGTTTAGGTGTCTTCTTCATTTGGTTGAACTCATTCCAAAGATGATTCTTTCTTGCTTTCGTACTAGCAGAAAAGAAAGTCTCGAGGGCATCCCAAAACTCTTGAGATGTCTTGCATCCTCTAGTATGTGGCAATAGATAGTTAGAGATAGAGTTTAGTATGTATGAACTTGCTCGAGCATCCCTTGCACATCGAAGTGTGGGCTTATCTATCTCCTCTTGTGCAACTCCTCCTTTGGATCCTGGAATAGGCATACCTTCATCACCTACTATGATTCCATAAAGATTTCTACCTTGCAAATAGGCCTCCATTCTGACTTGCCAAGCCGCATAGTTGTGTCGATCAAGCTTCTTGATCATCAGGGGAAAGCCATCACCCATCTTGATGTAGTTTTGATACCACTGAAAGAACTTGGAGAAGCTTGTAGGAGGTAGAAAAGTAAGTTGCGAAGCGGTGAAGTTTGGTCCAGCCAACTGGCACAAGACTAGCCCTTGAGCTTATGGAGACTCAAATAGACCTTATACGCATGCGATAAGTGCAATAAAATGCACTACGTACTTTGGACCATCAAGGAAAAAGATTCCATACAAAACAGATAGGTTTGCACATCGACTAGCTTAAAAAACTTACTATCTATGGAACAAACAATGAATTTCAAATGGTCATAGCGACCACCATCATTACAATTAGAAAAACTCCATTTATGGAAGTGATACACATAGGGTTGAGTGAATATAATGCACAAGAGTATATGAAATAAGGAAAATATGCTATCGGAATGAATCAAACACTCAATGGTGGGACCTCCTATTTTTTAGGAATATGTAGAGATTGACCCCGAGCCAAAAAAACCTCCAATTTCTCCCAATTTACTGAACAAAATTCTATGAAATTTTATAGGCATAACCTTGACACTAATATCTTTCCAATGGGCCATGGCTCATGCAATTTGAAACTTTATAGAGAGAGGAGGAGCCTCTGCAAGCTTATTATTGGTGAAGAAGAGGATGCAGAAAAATGAAGGAGCAAGATAATGATGGTCACAAGTGTATGTATACTGTTTCCATGTATTATACAAGTGTTTTGAAGTCTTTATATAGTCTCTAGAAGTGATCCAAGACTGCTGCAAGTGAATTTTGAATTCAAATGAAGGTGGGAATGGGTGTTGGAGGAAATCAATTCACTTTCCTACAATCTAGGAAAAGTGAAGATGTAGTTTGATGTACTTTGAGGTGATTGATGGATTTGATTAAATGAAACTCAACCACCATAAATTCGTGGAATGTAGGCTCTCTTTTTCTACCTCTACATGTGCCAAGCTCTAGGCTTTTACAACAATAAAAGAACCATAAAAAATCTCTCAAAAAAATACAATAACTGAGCATAGGTAAAAGAGCTCGCCAACATATATTCTTTTGATGTAATCCAAGCGATAGCTTTTGATGTAGATCAAATCCACCTCAAGCATAGTGTAAGCTTGATGTTCCAATAGCTAGGAGCATCTCTACACTACAATGCTCCTTAATTACCATCCCATAAGTGATGGTAAGCTTCACTTATGTGAGGGATGCCTTTTTTTTTAGTATTGTGCATGTGATGCTTTGGGTTCACAATGTCACATAACCAGGGCAAGTCAACATTTTTTTAATTGGGGGCATCACTATGCCCCCTTATTCCTAGTATTGAAGAGTATATGAATGGGAATGAGAATAAGGAAAATAGTATGGGAATGTATAGATTATGAAATAGAAAGAAGACTTGGATATAAGGGTCATGGAGTACTCTGGTGTGCACAAAATGTAGGATAAAAAAGAGGGTACTCATTTGCAAAAAAAGCGATAGCGTTGTTGGCAGCAGTGAGGGCATCTCAAGACAAGGGAGCTGACATATGGAATCAGAGCAAAGAGAAGGGCCAAGGAGGCAAAGCAATCAAAGAAGATTTGGCAAATAGGCCATTCAATTTTCCAAGCTAATCTCCTTTTAATAGTGATTTTCATCACAACTTGAGCATTGTAATTACCGTTTTTGGTAGATTAGACTCCATTTTGTTCAAGCTGAGGATTCCTCGCACTTGAGGAGTATTAAAAGTATTGATGTACCAATTTTCATAATTTTTAGAGCTTATTTGAGGCTCCAAAATAGCATAGGAACCTAATTTTTAACTATGCCAGACACTAGGTCTGGGCAGGGCCACCAGGTAGTCAAAAACTATAAAAGGAGCTAGAGAGCTCATTTTTGAGAGGAGACAAATTGTAGCATGAACTAAAGAAGAGCTCTTGTAATTGTGTTTTGATCCTAATCAAAGATTCCATTGTCTCTCTCTTTGTTCTTATGTGTGTGTACTTGTGTGTGTATGTGTGTGCATGCTTGTGTGCTTCTCCATCACCACTTGTGCACATCACTTGCTCGAGGTCTTCATCATCCTCATCTCTTCCCCTATTGACATTAAAGGAGGTGCTACTCACCATTGAGGTACACCAAATTTTGGTTCCGTTTCTAGGAACCGAGCTTTGAGGAGAGCGTGTGATGATAAGACGTAGAATAGAGGCATTGGAAGAGTAGGTAAGCATTTTATTTCACTTGATTTTACCTTCCTCCTCACTTCTACACACCATATCCACTCATCATCATCATCATCTTGACCACCGCGACCATATATCTCCATCTCCATTCATTTCCTCATTTCCACTTGAGAGCGAGAGCAAAAGAAACCTTGTGTGCACACTTGTTTTCTTTGTTTTTCTGAGTATTCTCACAGGTACCAACTTCCATTGCAGCAACAGAAGCTCTAGTAGGTGAGAAAACTATTTGCGGAGGTTTTGGAGCATTGACCTCTGTCGATCGTGATCGACAGAAAAGTTTGAATTTTGGTAAAACAAAGTGCACCACCACAAACCACATGATTAGCATATCCTAAATCACTAATTATAGTAAAAAAATTCTGTGATTTTTTGTCAATCGTGATTGATACTATCGATCGTGACCAACAGCCACGATCGACACCTCTATCAATCGTAACCGACACCATTCATTGCGACCGACAAGGACGATTGACACAACTGACCAATAGACCCTATCAATCACGATTGACCCATCCATCACGATCGACAGCCACAGTGGATTGCCGTGTAAGACTCTGTCAGTCACGATTGACACTGTCAATCACAACCGACTGGAATTTCATGATTGACACAATAACTCACATGTCCACGTGTCCATCACGATGGACACACGCATAACTGACTAAAATCACATCGGAATTTGTGGAAAAGTATCGATCATGATTGATAGCCCTCACGATCGACTTGTCGATTGCAATTGACTCTATCGATTGGGATTGACAGGCCACGATGGACAACTCTCTCCATTGTGATTCAGAGCCCTGTCGATCATGATTGACAGGAATTTTCAGCCAAATTTTTAGGGTGTTTTACTTTCAAGATTTTGGAAAAATTGGGCACACATTTCAAGCAATTTGTGCATAGTGAGCCCCTGAGGGAATAATTAGAAAGATCCTATTTGCCTTATAGCCTATTTTTAACCATGTTTTAGCCCTAGAACCCTGACCTGTCATAACTCCCTCGTATGAAATCCAATTGGAGTGATCTTGAGCTTATTGGAAAGCTCGTTTTGAATCCCACAAAGGGAATTTTGAAGTCGAACTTGCACAGGGGTGAGAAAGTATAGGGTTGTCTAAGGGAATTCTCATTAAAACAAAGCAAAATTTGGGTATGTGAAGTGCATGCATGGACATGGTCTTTTGAGTCAATTAAAATTAAGTCTTGAGCTAACTGTGGGACTCTTAGAGGTCCATTGAGAGCGATAGAGGGCACCCAAAGCAAGGGTATTCTGCAAGCTTGAGAACGGTGTTCTTGAGCAACCAAGAGCAAGGGATAAGCAAGTGAGGTTGGATCATTCTCAACTTCCTCTGTGAATTTGTAGCTTAGGCTAAGTGCAAGTCATGATAGAAGTAAGTCAAGGTGACGATAGGCATCTGTCAAGTCAAAGACTACTTAATCACTCAAGTTCAAGCAGAAATATAATCTCTTTGAGATTGATAACTTTAAAGGAAAGAATTGAATGTGGTACGATCAACTTGAAGTGCGGAAACTCACTCAAGTATTCCTCACGATGTGATATCAGACAAGAGCATAAAACACGATAACCAACTAAAAAAAAAGAACCAAGTAACTGATATAAAAAAGTCTGCAAAGAGGTTGTACTTGGGGTAAAATTGGGACTGTTCAATGAGGCATATGAATCTTAGATCAGGCTGAAATCTAGGGAGAGATAGACAAAGCCTTAGGTCTTTCAGAGGCTAGTGTCAATCACACTATTAGGTCTTGGGCCCAGCAGTTGAGCAATTACCCGCACTATCCTAGCTCTGAAACTAGCAAATTAGATATGTGTTAAGGTATGGAGAGACCCACAGGAAGTTGAGGTGTGGCTTACTTAGAGAAACCCGAAGGCCCGTACAAAACTCAACTTGAATACATGAGGACCAACCAATTAGGTGCTCGCATCTATGAGGATGGACTAAGAAGACATGTTGTCTAGATTAAAAACCCTGATCAACCCATTGGATTAGAACATCCAGTCGTCAAATTTGAGAATGGTGCATACCTAGATAAGGAAGGAAAAATGTATGTAGTCACCAACCAATCCAATAGAACAAATGAATTTGGTAATGTGATTCCAGAGGTAGACATAGGTGACATAGAGCAAGGGAACTTAGGAAGAGAGCCCACAACTCCTCGAGGCAAATCAGTCCTGACTAGAATCATCACTCCAAAGTGGGCTCCCTAGGACAATAAGAGCATAGATCTACTCTTAAACCAAGAGACTAACGAGGCTTTTTGGAGGTATAGGACTGACCAGCCTAATGAAGCAAGAATGCTCACAATCTATGATTTTAAAGATTTTGATAGCCCTAGCAAAGTGACCTATTTGGACAATACTTCATAGAGGATCTTTGTGGTCTCAAAGCATGGTAGGCATGCCTAGACTTGGAAGGGTGAATTTGTTTTCCCCCAAAAAAGATCTAATGTCTCTTTCGGCCACCAAGGAGCTGGAACAACCCAAGCTCATAAAGCTCAAAGGGACAGGAGTAAAGATAGGCCGGAAGTAAGCTTTGCTAACCCATTGGGAAGAGAAAGAACAGAGTCGGATAGAATGGAAACCGAGAGACCTAGAGACCCAAGGAATCAAAGAAATACAGAAGAATTCCTTTTGTCAAGGCCTAGGGAACACACGAGGACCTTGAGGCCTACACCGCTAGTTAAGTCCATGAAGAATTGCTTCGATGGCACAAGAGACCCCTACGATCATGTGGCAGAATTTAGGCAAGTCTTGAGGGCAGAGCAAGTGGATGACCTATTCATGCAGTATAATGCATTTGGTCTAACTCTCAAAAACATCGCACTGACTTGGTTTCAATGGCTTCACCAAGGTCAATTAAGGAACATAGAACAACTTCTACAGGCTTTCATCATAGAATTTTCTAAGAGTAGCATATGGCACAATACTTCTTCACTGATACATAGCTTCAAGAAAACACCTCAAGAGATTGTTAGACTTGCAGGAAGAAGATTTAGGCAGTACGTAGAGAAATGCCCAATGCTAGAGCTACCCACTCCAGCCAAACAAGTGGCTTTATTCCTAGATGGATTGTTGAGTACCAAATTGAGATCCTATGTGTACGTGAAGGACCCTAGAACCATAGAAGAGTGGGTACACATGTGCATAGACATCGAGGATAATCTAGGGGAGTAATTGGAGCTTTCAAAAATCTAGAAAGATTCAGACAGCTCTACTAGCCTCAATTCAAATCCATCCACATCTATTGAGGAACTTGTTGAGAAAGTAGCTCAAAAGTTAGGGGTCTCAAGCAAATAGATACCAAGGTTTTCTCTAGTGAAAAGATGCTATACTTGTGGAGGTGACCATATGGCCAATGTATGTCCCATCATGGCTCAACCCCAAGCAAAACCTAGCAGCCTATACTCCATCATAGAGCGGAAAGATACCAACCACACTGCACAAGATTCTTCCTATAACAAACAAACTGTCAGAAAAAATTATCCTCAACCATATCCACAAGAGGGGAGATAACAGAATTAGTACTCACAGAAGTATGCTAGACCACAACAATCCTATCAATAACCCTACCAGACCCAACAAAGGCCTCAGCTTGTGTTAGCTCAACAACCTCTAACTCTAGCCAATGTGATTCCAGCGAAGTATGTAGCTGCAAAAGAAAATCTGATTCGAGCCTGAGTGCCAATGACACCATTGCTTTCAGAGAGTGACTGAAGTGATCATAGTTTTGATTCTACTCATATTGATAGCCCACAAGCATACTACATGAAATCATCGGAGCATAATGAGTCATAGTATTATGAAGACCCGAGTGAACCTAGTTGGGAGCCAGAGTATACAAGTGTCATGTATGCAAACCCCAACTCTAGACCCCAACCTAGGCCGATAAGACCCCCATTTCCTAGAGGACCATGCTACGGATGTCAGGGAGATCCCTCATTTGTGATTGCCCTATGCCTGCACCTACACAACCCCAATCTATGACAATTCAAGGTTTCTATCCAGATTGTGGGAAGGAGCCCCTGTTACGAGATTTTCCTAAGAACCCCAACAATATGCCAAAAATCACTCCTATCAACATTATTGGGTTAGTGGTAGACTCTATAGGAAGTGTAACTTCCACTACCCCAGTGCAAGTGGTCACTAGAGCTGAGACATTACAACAAAACCAAGGATTAGGCCAGGAAAAGAGTTTCGAGTTTAGTGAGACTGAGAGCATAACCAAGAAGAGGACTAGAGCTTCGACGGATAGTCATGAGAGAATGAGAAGACAATGGGCAAAGAAGATGAGCGAACTTGAGGAAAGCTTGAGAGAAACAAAAGCCAAGATAATTGAACTCACATCTCAAACTCACTCTCACACTACTCCACTCCCATCATTCCCATCTCCCCCCAATCCACCAACCTTCCAACCCACCTCACACAATCCGTCCACCTCCTACAGTAAGATCGGTCTTAGCACATCCCACTCCTGAAGACCTATACATGATGCTTAAGGCATATCAGTCCAAACTTTAATAAGGGCCAAATATAGCAGAGCATGAAAAATGCTACCCTAGGGCTGAACTAGAGCTCCAACAAACTAAAATTTGTGCTCAGATGGTGGAATGCGCTCAAATCATGTTTAAAGCCAGTTGCCTCTTTAACTTCTCTAGTTTGGTTAAGACACAATTTCACTTTGATGGATTGCTAGAAAGATTGGAGAGGCTAATTGCAAAATCTGAAAAGGACCCCACCTCTCAAGGTGAGGACAAGGCAAATGTGAAGGACAAGTATGCCTGCCCAGGAAGCTTATGTGCCTAATTCCACAGAATCGGACACATCTTCTTCTATGAATCAATATTCCCCACAATTTCTAAGAGAGATTCAAGAAGAGAAATGGGTGAAAGAAAGTGAAGCTCCTCCTCCCATTGAACTTGTGGACGACTTGCATGATCAATTCCCACAAGACATTCCTTCCATTTATGAAGAATAGGAGGATACCCAATATCGTGAGAGATTAGACTTTGAGTCTAATTCCTTACAGGAACTACCCCATTTCACAGGCCCATGGGAAGCTAAGTCTACTTGTATGAGAGCACCCATGGTCATGGTAAGGAATGAACACTCAATCATACCTAGGAATACAGAGGTAGTAAAGATCACTAAAGTGCAGTGAAATCTCACTTTAGAAGAGCTACTCAAGGTTAGGCCAGAACTATTGAAACATGTAGCCAATCAAGTGCCCGAAGTAACAAAACCTCGTTCCCAGGTAGATTCTCATAGAATAGTGCCAGAAATACCTTTGGACAAGATAGGTGACATGAGCAAAGGAGAAGAAGGAAACACCTATGTTCCCATTACCCATCAAGGTTACACTACTAAGGAAATTTTGGACTCAAGTGCAGGAGTTGCAATTGCTAGCACTTCCCTATGGAAGTGTTGGGGCAAGCCAGCCCTTAAGCCAATGAGAGTGAAATTGTAGATGGCTGATGGCCACATAGAAAGACCCTTAGAACTACTAGAAGGGATAAATCTCACCATGTGGGGTGTAGAGTCTGAGCATACTTTTGCCATATGTGAGTTTCGCAAGAATCAGGCTTATGAGATGATTTTGGGAAGAGCATTTATGCACCAGTTGCAAATGGTACAAGATTGGGGAACTAATTCTTTGTATTTGCAACACTTAGGTGTTACGACCAAAGTCAATCTCAAAGATTACTCTCATAGAGACGTAGCCCCTATTCAATGGAACCCCATCCATAGAGCTAAAGATGATACAGAGTCAGTGCATTCCATAGGATCGAGATCCTCATGGATGCATGAAGACACCCACTTATGGATGTGCAAAGTAGCCATAGAAGAAGAGAAGAGAGAAAAAGCTTAGAGAGGTAGGTGCGAAGGAAACTCATAGACCAGTTCAAGACCCAACCTATGCACCTGTAGCATTTCCTGACAAAGAAGTTGAACCTCATGGTTGGGCACAAATTTTAGCAACAATGGATGTAGCCATCAATGAAGAACAATGGATGCCTCACAATGACAAGGATGGCTATGACATTTCAGTTTTTACAATAGAGCCAATCATGTGTGATTCGACTATTGAATAATGTGAACCTAGCACTGATGCATCCAAGGATGCAAGTGACTTGGATCTAGAGTCAATCATTATGGACCCACCTTTTGCATCAGATGAAGAATATTTCTACGAAGTAGAAGCTCACCCTCAAAGATATGAAGAAATTACAAATGATGTGACATTAGCCACATAGGTAATGTTGGGGGATTCTTGGACAAGAACGAGTTTGAGGGTTTGTAGGAGAAAATGAAAAGACAAGAAGAGAAAATACACCCTAGAAGCCTCTGCCGATTGATTACACTAAGACAAATACAATGTTGAAGTACAATACAAGCCAATACTTCTGTGAAAAATCCCACAGAGTGCTCAATTACAAATTACCAAATACCCAAAGTCTTCTTGCTGCCGGGCTCCTCTGCACAAGACTTCCACCTGCTTCAAGCTTATCCTTGTGCACACCTTGCACCAAGCTTCCACTAAGGGGGAGGAATGAATACCTTCTGTCGGCACGCGCACACTGCAAGGAGACCTTGAGATCCTTGGGAGACTATCTTAGCACTCTCTACACAATCGCTTAGTCACTCTCCATGCACTCCTTCAACTCCACTTCTCTACGTCGCACACTGGTGACTCTTGCACTTCCCTCTCTTGCTTCACTTAGACTATGCTTCTCTTGCTTACTCTAGAATGGTGCAAGAATAGTCCTTGCCTTGATTTGAGTGTGTTGATCACGTACGCTCCTAACTGCAATAGTATCTTGGTGCTCACTTTGATGTTCCAAGATTATCTTCACAAGTGGCAGCCAACGACTCCCTGTTTTGTCCTGTAGTGACTTTAGACTAAAACCAAAAATTTAATTGGGGGGCCATATTTTCACTTGTGCGTATGCTGCCGCTTCACATACCTTCACATTTCCTTTTAAGTCTTCACTTTTGCACATAAGAGAGGGTTCACCTGAACCTTCCAAAATACTTTAAAAACACTTTGAACCTTAGGGAAATTAGAGAAAATACCTCTGCAACCTGCAACCCACTTTCTCCAATTTACCCTTTGTGGACAATTAATTGTGCACTACCTGTGCACTTTGACACCTGCATTTTAGCACTTTGACTTTGCACCTGTTGACTTTGACCTTGACCTTGACCAGTTGACTTTGATCTTTTGACTTTGACTACAGTTGACTTTGACCAACATGACTTTTATGGGCTCAACAGTTGCCCACCACCTAATGTGCTCTCCGTCCCGGAGAGCTACAGCCAAAACTCTGAGCATATAGGACACCCTGATTATGGAGCTGCAAAATCTTGAAGAGGACCCTTGAGCAGCAACCAATTCCACCAACACCAGGATAGAACAAGCACCAGAGAAGAACCAAAAAGGGGATTTTGCCATGAAAAAGCAAAGGATTGCAATGGGAGGGTAGAACGGAGGTGGAGGGAAGGGCTGAGGGGCGGGGGAGTGAAGGGATATGGATGTTAAGGATGTGGCTGGGCACATTGGTAAAGGGAGGGCATGGGGGTAGGATGATGGGGTCTAGAGGGGGTGAAAATGATCAAACATTAGAGCTACAGAGGGTGCATGTGGGAGATTATGAAACATAAATTAAGACAAGGTGAGAATAGACCATGTGGACAATGTGGGGAACTAAAGACATGTGATAAATGTGCTCAAAACATGTGCGTTTTCACCAAAAGTCAGAAAAAAAGTTGGAAATTGGAAAAATAAAGCCAAAAACTGAGTCCACAGGTGTCAAGAAACATGAAAATGACTCCAGATTTGAAAAAAATTGGCCATCCGAGGCACGATTCAGAGCCAAAAGCTTTGAGCCACAGAAATTAAAAAAAATAAATAAATATATATATATATATATATATATATATATATATATATATATATATATATATATATATATATATATATATATATATATATATATATATATATATATATATATATATATATATATATATATATATATATATTATTTTTTTTATTTTTATTTTTATTTATTTTGTTTTTTTTTGAAAAAGGAATCCAATTGCCAAGTCTCAAAAAAATAAACAAAATAAAAGAAAATAATAAAAAATAAAATGAAGAAAATGAAAAAGAAAATAAAAGAAAATAAAAAATAAGAATTAAAAAATAAAAAAATAATAAAATAACAAAATAAGGGGGGGGGGTGGGGGGATTGGTCGGTGGGGGGGGGGGGGGGCGGGGGGGGGGGGGGGGATTGGTCGGTGGGGGGGATTTTCTTTTTTTTTTGGGAGAAAACATAACGCCTAGGGGGGTGGCTTTTTTTTTTAATAATAAATTATACAAAAAACTGAAAAAAAATACATAAGAAATTCAAAAAAAAGGCAAAAAAATCCAAAAAAACTTCAAAAAATTCTAAAAAAACATTCCTACAGGTTTAGGCCAGTTTCTTCAATCAAAACCACAGAGAGCTTCCTTAATTCCTCAAATTTGGCTAGAAAAAGACCAATGAAAAAGGAGAAAAATGCTAGAAAAATTCTAAAAATTGCTTCAAGAATTTTGAGAAAAATTCCAAAAATTATACCTTTGCAAAGTTGATGAAATGGGTGCTAAATTTGCTAAAAACTCAAGGAACAAGCATGAAAAGGATAAAGAGAACTACTAAAACGTAAGCAAACAGGAAATGAGAGGGCTATGTACAACCTGGACAAATTTTGTAGGTTCGAGGTGATCCATAATTCTTAATGTGGCTTGATGATAGGCCTTTAGCCATGATCTTTATATATTGACCCCGAAAAACTCCTCCATAACCTTCAATTGTGTTGCACTTCATTTGTTTTATCTTCTTTTTGGGCATGCTGATGCTTTGGTAGACCCACCTTAAATCCTTCAGTACAATATTATCTCCTCCATACTACATCTTTTGTTTCCAAAGACATGCAGGTACTCCATCCACATCATTGTAAAGCCTTGCACTTACTATCATAAAAATTGACACAATAGATGATATCCATACCAGGATCCATAAAACAGTGGCCATTGACATATGATTTGAAGCATCTTCATCACGGCTGCACTTAAGGACTTTGCTTTTCTTCTCTTTTCCATGGCCTTTGACTGAGACTGTTTCAACCTGAGTGATTTCCTCTTTTTCTTCATATGCTTCTTCTCTACTTGAGTTTGGGAAAATTCCATAGCAGGAAGATGGGTCTTCTGCATGGAGCCAAGCCAACATGTTTTCATCTTGATATAAATTTGCTCCTTCAAATAGATCTGGTTCTAGGTTGTCCACCACTTCTTCTTCCATACAAATACCAATTGTCTGCATCATGCTAGTATTTCTCTGATTGTCTGGTCCTTCTTCTAAAATTATCTGCTGCAACTCTTTTCCCTCCTACTCTACCCACATTGTGTCCTTGCCCCAGTCATGCAACACATTGGCATGGCTTAACCAAGGTCTCCCAATTAACAGGGGGAAACTTCCTTCTACCTGTGGCAGCCTTAAAACAACAAAGTCCAAGTTAAAGATGGTACCTTGTATTTTGACTGGAACTCCAAGGACCACTCCCATAGGCCTTACTATGCTTTGTTCTACCATTGTTAGAGTGAAGTTGGCAGGTCTTGAAGGGTATAGTCCAATCTTTTTCATGGTATATTCAGGCATCAAGTTAATGCTAGAACCACCATCCACAATAACTCCTTGAAACTCATGACCTTTAATAGAGACTGTTAGTCGAGGGCTCTTGTAATCTATGAGGGGTCCTTCCCCTACACTTTTGTCTGAATGCATAACAACAGCCTTTGCCACTAAACTTGTTGTGGACATTTCATCAATTATCTGCAAGAGTTCTGACCTGAACTTCCCCTCCATCTTTATTAAATACAAAATACTAACCTCCTTTTTCATGGACTTGAGTAGTGTGGAGGCTTCTGATTCCTTAAGAGCCTGGGCTCCATTTGACTTATCAAACTCCTCATGAGCCCTATTGAATGCGTGTCCAATAGCGTCACTGGTACCAATGAAATTTTCTTTTTGCTTTGTGTCTGCACATGTGGTGGCTTTGTTCTCATATACACTGTTGTCTTTGTTTGATCCATTAATCACTGATTCTTGACCTATGTCCACTGGAGCCTTCCCCATGCTTCTTGTCTGCACTGTAAAAGATTCAATTTCTTCTAAATGCACCACCTTGGTAGATGGAGATGGCACATTGACCTGATCTAACACTTCTTCTTTGTGTACAGAAATCATTTGAATATGGGGCCCAGATGAAGAGGCTTGATTCTTAGGACAACAATTTGTATAGTGGTCCCTGGCCTCTGGGCAGTTTCTGCAAGGCAGGGCATTTTTTGGGAGAGTGCACCTACTTTGATAGTGCCCACATTCTCCAAATCTAAAACAAATAATTGGCCTTCTAGGCCCATTTTCAAAATTATCCCTCTGTCTAGGGTTATAAGTGTTACCTTGATTCGGTGCAGCAGCCATCACATTTGCTGGTGGTGGGGGTCCTCCTTGTGTCTAGTATGTTGTTGCAGGTATTCCCCTTGATTGGCATTCATGGGCCTCATGACCAACTTTCCTGCATAATTGGCAAGTCACACTTAACAGAGGACATTTACTTACTATGTGACCTTGCTTGCTGCACATGAAACACCAAAGTCCACTCTTGATGCCACCTCCTTTTAGTTCCTGCAACTCCTGTCGCAGCTGAGCCAATTCATCTGCTTGGGCCTCCTCCTCCTTTTGGAGCTTTAGTGCTTCAATCTCCCTTCTCAACTGAGCAACAACATTCTCCTCCTCTTTGTAGGGCTAATTTCTTTTTAAGCCCTCCAGCTCCTTCCTTAGCTGGATCACTAGATCCTCCATTTCTGTACCATATGTTGGTTGGGAAGAAGTAGCTCCATACTGGTGCCTTATCTGCTCCAGGCGTGTAGTTGTGTTGATGAACTCCTATATGGAGGCTGTACGTAACACTAATTCCTTTATTTTGCATTGGGTGGCCACTGGTAGGGGCTTGGCTAACCATTTCTTAACAAGAAAATCATGTGGTGGATCTGGCAATTTAGCCATTAGTGCCTTGGCCCTAGTCACAAACTCTGGGAACTTTTCTCCTCAACCCAATCTTAGATTTTCTAGTTCTTCTATGATGATCTCTACAGTATTCCCATGCTGGTATTGATTTTTAAATGCATCTTTCATCAAATCCCAAGTTGTAAAATGGTTCTCAGAAAATTGGCTAAACCATTTATCTGCTAATCCCTCTAATGTGGCAGGGAAAAGTATCAAAAATGCATCCTCCCTGTTCATTAAGCCTCTAGTCTTACATAGTGCTAAAAACCTTCTAATGTGTTCATCCGGATCCTCCTGAGCTAGGCCTTTGAAAGAAGGAAACTTTATATTTAATCTTGAGAGTAAGGTTTCCAAGTCTACTTGTCCCGCCATGCTCTTTACTGATGACGTTGATGAAAGTGGACTAGAGAACCTTCTAATAGCCTTCCTTCTTGTTTGCTTGCAGGTGACCCTCAATGTTTGGGACCAGGTTGCGGTCATGGGCTGTTCATAGTCCTCTTAATATGAGATAATTGATAGAATATGTACCTCTTAGTCCACTGAAGTGGTACTGCTGACACTTGAATATTTCTTCTCCAACTGCACTATATCTTCTCCTATGCTCAAATCTCCTTGGATGTCCCACCGGGCGTGCCAAATTTTGTTGGGGGATTCTTGGACAAGAAGGAGTTTGAGGGTTTATAGGAGAAAAGGAAAAGACAAGAAGAGAAAATACACCCTGGAAGCCTCTACTGATTGATTACACAAAGACAAATACAATGTTGAAGTACAATACAAGCCAATACTTCTGTGAAAAATCCCACAGAGTGCTCAATTACAAATTACCAAATACCCAAAGTCTTCTTGCTGCCGGGCTCCTCCGGACTAGACTTCCACCTCCTTCAAGCTTATCCTTGTGCACACCTTGCACCAAGCTTCCACTAAGGGGGAGGAATGAATACCTTCTGTCGGCACGTGCACACTGCAAGGAGACCTTGAGATCCTTGGGGGACTAGCTTCGCACTCTCTGCACAATCCCTTAGTCACTCTCCATGCACTCCTTCAACTCCACTTCTCTGCGTCGCACACTGGTGACTCTTGCACTTCCCTCTCTTGCTTCACTTAGACTATGCTTCTCTTGCTTACTTTAGAATGGTCCAAGAATAGTCCTTGCCTTGATTTGAGTGTGTCGATCACGTACGCTCCTAACTGCAATAGTATCTTGGTGCTCACTTTGATGTCCCAAGATTGTCTTCACAAGTGGCAGCCAATGACTCCCTGTTTTGTCCTATAGTGACTTTAGACTAAAACCAAAAATTTAATTGGGGGGCCATATTTTCACCTGTGCGTACACTGCCGCTTCACGTACCTTCACATTTCCTTTTAAGTCTTCACTTTTTCACATAAGAGAGGGTTCACCTGAACCTTCCAAAATACTTTAAAAACACTTTGAACTTAGGGAAATTAGAGAAAATACCTCTGCAACCTGCAACCCACTTTCTCCAATTTACCCTTTGTGGACAATTAATTGTGCACTACCTGTGCACTTTGACACCTGCACTTTGGCACTTTGACTTTGCACCTATTGACTTTCACATTGAAGTTGTTGACCTTGACTAGTTGACTTTGACCTTTTGACTTTGGCTGTAGTTGACTTTGACCAACATGACTTTTATGGGCTCAACAGGTAACCACTAAGAATGAAGGCAAGAAGAGGAATAAGAGAGAAGTCACACCAGAGGAGGAAGAATCTTTGTTTGAGGTCCCTGAAAACTTTAAGAAGTATGAAATAGAAGATAGGAGAGTCATGATAAGAATGCCTAAAATGTGATGCACAAGCAGGAGAGGCCTATGACAACAAAGAAACCACAAAGAAAATCATAGTGACTATAGAAGAAGGTGAGGAACGATGTACCTACATAGGACATGACTTGACTAAGGACGAGGAGCAAGAGTTGATAGCCTTGCTAAGAGAATATAGAGATGTATTGGCATGGAGTTACAAGGACTTGAAAGGAGTAGACCCTGACATCTACTAACATACGATTCCCATGACCTCAAATGACAGACCCTCCAAGCAGAAGCCATACACATACAACGATAACTATGCTGCCAAAATCAAGGAAGAGATAGATCGCTTGGTTGAAGCTAGATTCATCAATGAAATTGAGCACACTGAGTGGGTATCCCCCATCGTAGTGGTGCCCAAGAAGAATGGAAGTTACATGTATGCATTAACTTGAAGAAGGTTAACGCAGCCACTATTAGAGATAGTTATTTGCTTCCGATCACCGAGCACCTAATAGAAAGAGTGGTAGGTAAGGAAGTCTATAACTTTCTTGATGGCTTCTCTGGCTACAATCAAGTGGCCATAGCTGCAGAAGATTAGCATAAGATATCCTTTTCTACGGAGTGGGGCATATTTGCCTTTCAAGTAATGCCATTTGGTCTTACCAATGCGCTAGCTACCTTTCAAAGGTTGATGTGCCATGTGTTTAAAGAGTTCTTGAGGAAAATTTGGAAGTCTATCTTAATGATCTTTGTGCTCATTCCAACATAAGACAAACACATATCAAGGAGTGGAGAGCTATCTTTGACAAATGTAGAGAATAGCAAGTCTACTTGAACCTAGAAAAGTGTGTTTTTATGGTCACGCAAGGCAAGACTCTAGGACAGTGTCAAAGAATGGCATATCCATGGATGAGGAGAAAGTGTGAGCTATTGCAGAGCTACCTAGGCCAAGGAATGTCAAGGAGGGAAAAGCTTTCATGGGGCATTGTGGCTACTATCGTCCATTCATTCATATGTATGCGATCATTGCAAAGCCCCTGTACTCCCTCTTGACTAACTTTGAGTGGAGTGAAGACTCTGAGAACTCCTTCAATGAGCTCAAGAGAAGATTTTGTTCTGCACCAATCTTGACTACACCTCATTGGAACAAGCCATTCCATGTCCATGTGGATGCATCCAACTACGCCATTGGATGCGTACTTGCAAAACCTACAGGTGAAGGTAATATGGATCTCCCAATAGCCTATGCTAGTAGACAGTTGAATGTGGTTGAACAGAACAATACCATGACTGAGAGAGAAGGACTAGGCATGGTATATGTGGTAAAAACATTTAGACACTATTTTCTTGCAAATAAGTTTAAAATTTTTACTGATCATCAAGCTCTACTGTACTTGGTAAACAAGCCATGCAATACAGGTAGATTAGTAAGATGGTTCCGCTTACTGATGGAATGTGACTTTGAGGTAGTGGTGAGGAAAGGCAAGACTCACTTGAGAGAAAATCATCTCTTGAGGCTCACATCCAGAGAGGCCCCACAAGGAGTATCAGATGATCTTCCTGATGCTTACTTGTTTAATTTGGAAGTTGTATTGGATTGGGCCAAAATATTAGTGCTAGTATTAACATACGGGCCTAAACACTCAGTAATAAACACTCAAGATAAGGAGATAGTAAAAGCCCAAATGTACCATATCATGGCAGGGAGTATGTACAAGTGTACAAATGAAGGAATATTAGCTTGTTGTGTGGAAGAGGAGGAGTACGCAAAGTGGTTGCAATTAGCACATGTGGGTGCATTAGAGCAACACTTCTCGAGGCAAAGAACTTTATAGACACTAAGGAGACTCGGAGTGCACTAGACAACAATGGAAGCAGATGTGCACAAGTTATGCAAAGAATGTTCCATATGTAGCAGTAGACCTCCAGTGGAAAATGCCACCCTTTATCGAGTGTCTTTAGTACCAGATTGGAGCGAACAACTAGTAGCCTTTTTGAGAACAAAAGCATTCCATCAAGAGATGACTTTGGCTAGATGAAGGAGCTTAGAACAAGAGGCACTAGAATACTCACTCACTGGAGATAATTTATACAAGTGTGGTAAAGACAGCTACCTAAGACTATGTGTCCATGAGAGTGAATATCTTAAGATCTTGGAAACTGCTCACCAAGGTGTAGCAGGAGGACACTTTGGACCAGACCATGAGATTAAGGGGATGCTCTTTGCAAGCTTTTGGTGTCCAAGCCTTCACATGGATGCACATGCATATGTGAAGTGGTGTGATGTTTGTCGGTGAACTCAGTATCCCATACGTAAAGATGAGATGCCATTGAAACCTATGATGGGTGGATGCACATTTTCTAAGTGGGGAATAGACTTTGTAGGTCCTATTAATCCCCCAGTTAAGAGTTCCCATGCAGAGTATATCATTGTTCCCACTCATTATCTGACTAAATGGGTAGAGGTGAAAGCCGCAATGAAGAACGATGCTCAAATGATAGCTAAGTTCTTATTTGAGAATGTGTTCACTAGACATGGGCTACCTATAGAGCTAGTAAGTGACAGAGGCACTCACTTCTTGAATGAAGTCACTGAAAACGTTCTTCAAGTGTTCTTGGTGATACACAAGAAGTCTGCCCCCTATCATCCATAAGCTAATGGGCAAGCCGAAAGCACCAATAAGATTCTATGCAACATGTTGACCAAATTAGTGAATAATAAACACTCGGATTGGGACAAACAGCTACACCATGCTTTTTGGGCATATAGAGTTGCCTATAAAATGGTACTCCAAGCCACACTCTTTCAGATGGTATTTGACCAAAATGTAGTGCTACCATTAGACTTCGTGATACCCACACTGAGAGAAGCACAAGAGCATCAATGGACCGGCCATGAACTTTCATCTAGAATCTTTGATCTAGAATGCTTCAATGAAATGAGATTGAGAGCAGCATCAGGGATATACGCAGCTAAGAAAAGATAGAAGGCATACTTCGATGCCCATGTGAAGGATAAAGGCTTGAAAGCAGGAGACTTAGTTTTAGTGTACATCGTGAAACAACATGCAAGAAAGCTAGAAAGGCGTGGCTATGGACCTATGATCATAAATAGGATCTCAACTAGTGGAGGAGTTCAATTAGCTACTCTAGAAGGTGATGTCCTCCCTACTTACATCAGCAGATGCAAAGGCAAACTATATCAAGAACCCCTTACTAAGGAAATGCTTAATCCACTCAACACTGCCAAGAAACATAAGGAAAAAGAAACACGGGCTTGCAAAGAAGCGCAACCTGAAGCTTTAGAACGCATTTGAAGAATGAAATTAAGAAGATAGGGTAGAGATGATCCTAGATCAAATGAAGCTCCAATATATTACATGGACATGTGTGATGCACTAGGATTCCATTCCCATAGAATAGTGGATCAACGAATGTTTGTAACCATAGAGGTAGGGCAAAGAAATAATGCAAGGAAGGTAAGAGGCTGGATAGACTCAAGTGCAGCCAGTAGTGCTGTTAGACTTTCTTACTGTCAAGATTTGCACTCAAGAATCAATCCTATAAAAGATCATCTTGTAGGATTGGGAGGTGTGGAAACCCCTTGCATGGGTGAGGCGGAACTTCCCCTCTACATTCAAGATGTTCGTATGACAGTTAAGATGCTAGTGTGTCAAGACGAGGATCTCACTAAGCATCTTGTCTTGGTTCAAGACTGGATCTACAATCATGCAGTCAACCGGAACCTAAGAAGTGGACTTCTTCAGGTCTGGGTAAATCGAAATCTCATTACAATTGAATAAGAAAATGAAGCACTCAAGGATTTAGGAAAGGCACCAACTCCTGGTCCTTCCATGAGTACACATGAAAATGAAGATGCTATTCTTGTCCAAAACTCTGTGATGCAGAGGGATGGTGTTCTCAACAAAGAAGCCAAGGATACGATGGAACTCCCTTCTTTTCCAAAAGTGATAGAGACATGGCAATGAAAAGGAGTACTGAACGCAGAGGAAGCAGGCGGCCTATGCTCAAGGCCAAAGGAGAATATGAAGCAAGGTGTCTCAACCACCGAAGCAAGTATGGGTACAGAAAGGATAGCATCCTATTGCGACCAAGTTAAAACCATTGACTAAACGTCATGCTAGTGACCGACGACAAGCCGCTAATGAGAAGTCTTTCAAAGATTCATCTACAAAAGTAAAGTCTATCTGGGTACCCAGGAAGTCAATGAAGGCCGACCCACAATCAAGACAAATTTGGGTGCCTAAGGCTTGCTTGTGGGCTCAAATAGCCACACATAAACCACATGATTCACACACTCGAATTGTCGATACCCACAATTGCTTGACACATAGTGTCACATATTCATCCTCAAGGATGAGCAGAATCTCTTGTAAATGGTTCCCTAAAAAGCCTCATTTCCAAGTAGACATTCATGTGGAGATCATCCATCGAATTAAGAATCGCATAAAGTTGAATGTTTTTGAATCGTTCGTTCATTCAAACAACACATAACGTTTGATTTAACAAACCATATTTTTGAACATTGCATTTTTGAGTTTTATGTTGATGATTTGAAGAGGAGGAGCCCGGTACAGGTAGCACATGAGGTTATATGGCTGGGATTTGGGGTTTCTCGCTTTTTAGCTGACCCAAAACTCAAAATGCAAATGGACTAATGTTTGTTACAACCAATCTGTTCGGGTCACGTGAAATGGGTTAATGTATTTTTTAATATTTTTAGAAAAAAAATAAAGAAGAGTCAAATAAAATACTAAATTTCTATAAATGAGGTGGATCTTTTTCACATTTCCTTTACTTATATGCGAATTAATCAAGCTTCCAACATACACTTACTTTGCAAGTAGCCTTTGTTTATTTGCAATTATCTTGCATATTTGCAATTATCTTGCATATTTGCAATTATCTTGCATATTTGCAATAGAGTAGCTTCTCTCTGCTTTTGCAACACACTACCCGCTTGTAATTCTGTGGTGAGTAGCACCTCCTTTAATGTCAATCTTCGAAGACATGAGGATGGTATGAAGACCTCGAGCAAGCGATGTGCACAAATGATGATGGAGAAGCACACAAGCATAAACTCTTTTAATACTTTGACCACAAACACACCTCAAACGATGAACCCATCAAACACATAGAGAGAGAGAGAGAGGATGAACATAGTTGCTAACGGAGCTTCTTTATCCACATGGATACTTAAAAAGTCGAAATGGGGAGGAACTACTAGAGCCAAAAGGCGAATAAGGACAAAATTTAAGAAAGAGAGAGAAAAGGGCTCATGCAATTATCCTTCTAATTGCTCCTCTAGAATTCCCCAAATTGGAACATGAAACTTAAAAAACGATATATCCCACGTCACATGGAGTTTCGGGAATCATGGGAAAAAGGGAAATTAATCTCCCAAAATGTAGGCACAATCCTCCAAGCTAAGAAGTTTCATGTGAGAGAAGAGGCTCTTTCTTTTGTAGAACTACATTGGAATACATGCAAACATATATATAAACTCTAAAATCAATAATTATGGAAAAACATTTGAGAGAAGAAAACTTGTAAAATTAATAATATCTAATCAGTTTTTAGGATTGTACTCATGTGCAGTGTGCAAATGCAAAGAAAGAGGGAGAGAGACTATGTGAATGCACAAGGACAAGGCCATGCTCATTCATGTGTTTGTAGAAAATGCTAAAATTGTGTGGGAAAAAAATCATGGAATAGATAAAGAGATAGGTAACTTACATAGTAATGGGTACAATCTCCCTCCACACACTTTTTCCAACCCCAAAGTATCTATATCTTTAGGAGAGAATAAATATAAGCTATGTATTTGCACACAATAATGGATAACTTACACAATAATGGGTACAATCTCCCTCCACACAATTTCTCCAACCCGAAAGCATCTATATTTTTAGAAGAGAATAAATATAATCCAATATCTCCGAAAATTCCATAACGATAACATGCCCCACACTAAAAAGCAATCATCCCAACTTGAAAAAAAAAATGAGACATGAGTGGCCAATCCAATTTCTGTGAATAATAATAAGCAGGATCTATGTGATAAATAAAACACATTCATGGAATTCAAACTTTGGATTTTTCAATTAATAACTTAATGTATTTGTGAAAGATATGAAACAACTGAAAGATCATAAAGGGACATAACTACTTCATCCACATAATGATTTTCGTATTTTATTAGACATCGAGTAAATACTGAATTTTTGTTCGTGGTGTAGTTACATCATAAAATTTTCTCAAATATTGAAATTTCAATATCTTTTTCAAACAATGGTCAAAGATCAAGAATACAACTGATTATTAAAAGACCTATATGAAATGATTTTGGATATCTCAAGTGGATGGTATCTCTAATCTAAAAGATCAAGAGTACAACTGGGTAGGAGGAGTTCTTTTGAGTGGCATCAAAAGACCTATATGAAATGATTATGGATATTTGAAGCGGATGGTATCTCTAATCTAAAATATTTGCCATTATTTGTTTGTATGATTCAAAATGGACCATAACATCATGCTATTAATTTACGTATGATCATACTAAATCATTTCATTAAATTATTTTGAGATTTTTTTATTGTTATTAACACTTTTTTATATCATTCTTGACTTATTGTAGTTAATTTTTGAAATTCTTTAATTAAGTGAATATATCCCTAGCTAAGGAATTAGTTATACATCTCTAGTAGAAAAATATGATCTATTATTCTCTGTAGATTGAACACTTGTTAATTTATCATCCCAATTTTTAGGATCATGAATGGAATAACAACATAAAAAATCTAAATTTGTGCCTCTAATTGCTTCGCTTTGACCATTAATTTCATGATGAAATCTAAAACTAAAATCCATTTGTGATCCTAGGCTTTTGAACCATGAAACCTAAAAGTGATTACAAAACAAACATCACAAATTGACAGAACAATTTTAGGAAAAAAACCATGATATAAAAAATAGATCTCATAAAACGTTCAGAAGCTTGAGATGAAGACATTGTCCTTTTACAAGGAATGAAATATGCATATTGCTAAATTTATCTACTATTTTATGATAATGAAATTTAAGAACAATTTCAATAAATATAATAGCTCCTCTTCATTTATCCAATAAATCATCAACACATGGTCCCGCACGCTTTCTTGATGAACAAAAGAAATAACGACGCTCTATCTTTAACTTAGAGAAAGTGCAAATACAGCTCTATCTTTAAGCCTTTATTGGATATCAATTTTCATAGGTATTTTATTCAAAGCATGATATTATATGCACATGATACAGGTCATATTCTTCTTTTTCACTAAAATAAGAGGCAGAGCTCCAAAGCAAGGCGGAGTAGGCCTCATTCATCAACTCTCGACTATGAGATACTTTGAGGTTGAAAGTCGATGATAGATGGCTTATATTATTTTTTTGAGCCTTACATATGTTCTAGGTAGGGCATGAACATAAGTGTTGTCATATGATCTTTCAATGCTAAGAAAATGGTCTTGTACTGTTCCATAGTCCCCCCTTCATGGCCGGACTATAAGGCGTCCAAATGACCCAAAGTTGGTTGAACTAAAATTGTTCGAACTTATAAAAGGATCCCCCAATTTAGGAGTTATGTACATCATTCAAAGTGCTACACTTATGCATAGTTTTGTACATTCGGATCACCATCTAAGCTTCAATTTTAAAATTACATGGATATATGATACCAATGTGGTATCTTGCGTACCTGGCTTTTTTTTTTAATGTCATCTCGTTTCCTACTAGTCTTTGAGCTACATTGTGGAGTATTGTATTGTTTCATATTTTCTTTCATGATATTAAATTCCAAGTGGATTTGAAGATAAGTAAGGGAAGAACACAAGCTCTACAACAATAACAGAAGTCTATCAATGGTATTTACAAGCTATTCATTGACTTTCTTGGGTAATGAAACTTTTGGAGGTATGTCTAAAAGCATAATAGTAGTAGGGGTTCAAAAATTATGGATTTTTCCATCAACGTTCACTAAAGGAAAAATTGATGGTATGTGTTATAGATTGTTCAAATTTAATCTAACAAATGGAGCGCTATCGCCATGGGTTCAATCGCTATCGTCACGCTCTCATCTCGTAGGGGGAGCACATGGAAGCTCGGCCACCCAAAGTACAGTGAAAAAAATCACTTTTTTTTCATCAACATGGCATCACAAGATGGATGACGTATATGGTGGATGTCTGGATCACCCAAACAGAATGCCACCCCTCTAAACTTTCTGTTCGGGTCACCTGATATATTTTATATATGCTAATGTAATGAAAGGACAGGAATGTTAATGAAATTACACCTTCTCCCCCCAACTGCAAAAATAGAGCTTAAAATTAACAAAGTCTACATCCAATTGTTGACGATGAAATTGCAAGATGAAAGTAATGCTTCATAGTTCAATTGTTGATGATGAAAGTAATGCTTCGTAGTTCAATTGTTGACTTGCAATGTATTGAGTGCTATGCTTGCTAATTAACCCATTAGATAAAACGGAGGATTTTAAAGAAACTTATTTTAGCACCATAGGTTATGGTTACAACATAAGTAAAACAATTGGAAAACTCTGATAATACCATCCTTATAATGTTTATGAGGTTTTTATGATGAATGTTGTGGATTATACTTTAATCATGTGACCGTCATGCATGATTCTTCATGTGCCTTTAATTCCGATCATCGGAATTTGGGTGATCATTGTACATGTGCCCATATTTCCGACCACCAAAGTTAATCAAGACGATCACACATGTGCTCCAAATGTTTTGTTCGATGGCCCAAAAAGCATATTCCGATCACCCAAAAAAAAACATGCATGTGCCTTCCAGTCGTGATCATTGCAATTTTGTTTTCATAGCAAGTCGAAGCAAAGCGTCGAGAAATTAAATTGAAGGTGGTATTTCGACTACCGATTTGTGCCGCTCGCAAGCCTTGGGGGTCTCACTTGCTTTTTGTGCGATAGAGGGTTCTTCGATTTAAGCCTAGTTGCTTGCTGTACCTGCTTGCTGTTTTTTCCATAAGTCTTTTGAGTTTAGCCATGCCAGAGCGTCTCTCTCATCTCATGTGGCACGTCTCATGTGCACGCAAATTTCCCTACATTTAGTGGAGGACATTGTCGAATTCCAAAAGATAAGGGTAGAAAGAAAACGATTTCAAAAGAAATTTACAAGTGCTCACTCTGTGGTGGGCCTGCACCCCTTTTGGTCTCCCTCTTTGTGTTTAATGGAAGGACGCATTCTCTTGTTAGTGGTTAGAAATTTGGGATTGGTTTCGTTGGATAAGTCTGATGGTGCTTCTCTTGGTCCTTTTGGGATTCAACCTCTGACCATCTCTCTGCCTGGAGAGAGCATTCTCGGCAATCAAGAGGAGTTCAAAAAAGTTTGCCTCATAGGGTAGCTATTTGGTTCAAAACCACCTTTGGACTCCCTCCGACAATGGTTTGGAAAAGAGTGGTTCCCGTGCCATTTGATGATTTGTAAGTGTCAATTCTTGCTAGCAAAACATGTACTTTTGGTTTTTGAGAATGAGGAAATGGATTTCCAAGCCCTACAGGTTGGCTCTTGGCAAGTTTGGCGCTCAATATTACATCTTTTCAACTGGTTCCCTGACCTCATCTTGAATAAGTCCAAACCGCCTCGTTTTACTCTGTGGGTGGAACTCCCCAACCTTCCCTATTTCCTTGATGGATTTATTAAGGAGATCATTGCCGCAATTGTTCACTCGTTGGCATCCAAGGATGATGTCAGAGGTTTCATCTATGACGGCATGGTGCACTCCATCAATGCTAGATGGCACCCATAGATTTGTGTTGAAGCAAACCTTAACCAATTTCTTCCCATCAGATCAACATTGCCTTCCTCCCGAACAAGAGCTAGTTGTCAAAAATGAACCCATTGCTTGCTTTCACTACAAGGCACAAGGCCACAAGATCAAAGAATGCTTTTTGAGGAGGAATTCGTTAAGGCTATAAGATAATAAGGAAAACGCTCAAGGAAATTTGCTTGCCTTAGGTGACAAAATCGCTATGACCCCTAGGGATAAATCAGCAAAACAGGTCAAAGGAACCCAATTGGAGGATCATAATTCAGAGGACTTCAACGAAGTAAGGTATAGAAGGAGATAAAGTCCCAAAACGGGTGATGCACGAAAGCCAAGTCACTTGGTCCCTGCAACCAACAATATTTTCTATAATTTACAAAAAGATCTCAATATGCTCGATTACCCAGGTGAATAGACACAATAGTTGAATGAAGAGGAAACCTCAGAGTAATCAAGAAGACATCTCTTCCAACAATAAAGATGGTCTCACCTTCAACAAAGAAGAAAACCTCCATATTGAAAGTTCTATCGTCAAAAAACATATCTTTGTTGCACCTCATGTGCTAGAAATAATGTACATATATACCATTTATTCCCTACTTCTTGATTTCTTACATGCGTAATAGATAGTATTTCTACATTGGAGTTTGAAGTAGGATTTACACAATTACTTTGGCCTCTTTAGTATGATCCATACCTACATTTTTATTGTTACGTACTTCTTAAATAATAATATCTTGCAAGAGGCCTAACTTTCCACATACATGTGGCCCTTGTCCATTTTCCTCTTTCAAGTGAGCTTCCTTTTCCTCTTTCAACTCAACTTCAAATTTTTGGATTCTTGTCGATTCTCTCGGATTTTTCCTTGCCCCGACTTTTTCTACCTCTAGTTCAACATCCTCCTTTTTCCCTACCTCTACTTTAATTTTTTACATAAGAAATGTGGGCTTGGTTATCCTTGGATATTCTTCATCTAATGTTCATATTCCTTGTGACCATAAAGGCCATGAACTACTAGAATTCCGGTAGAAAATCCTTGACATAGAGTGAAGTGGTAAATGTTTTGGACTTGGAATCATTCTTCTAGCTATCAAGAGAATGAACAGTTAAGCTATTATTCCTCATGAGACACCATATCGATCCTAGGGCATCCATTAACTTAATCTTTAAAGCTACTTATTCAACTATTCTCTATACATATTTCTTTTTTTTCATGTTGTAAATGGACTTTCCTTGGTTTTCTTGAAGTGGACGAAAGCCTATCTAATGTTTTTGATTCCTTTGTATCTTTTCTCGCCCTTGGATATAATCTATTATGCTATTTATATGTCTTGTGCGAGTATCAAGACCACCTTGTTATCCATTTTACCCCACTTTATATATTATATCTTTGGATCATTTCTAGTGTTTTCTTCAAGCTCTATTTTATTATAAGCAACTAACTTCCCAATGAGATATCTTGAAACCCTTAACCTCCAAGATTCATAATTTATCTTTTCTAGTTTCTAGTGTTATGGTTTCAATTCTACCATATATTCTTCTTATTTTTCTTCTCAGTTTCTTAAACTGTCCCTTGAAGCGTCTAAAAGTAACACATTCATTTTTTTTATTAACACCACTTTGTTCGTGAATCCTTACCTTAACTTGTGAATAATGGAATGTATCTCCCCTTAATGTACATGCTTTCCCATTTTCCTTTGTTTTCATCATTCACATGCTATAATAGTACTATTCGGAGAAGTTTTATTTCTCTTTGTAGCCGAAATTATTGAAACCCTGACATCTTTTCAGACCTTTTCCGTTTTCTCATTTGCTCAATTTCTTGAGCACAAAAACCGTTCACGATCTTTCATGCACACTCATGTTATTATTGTGCTGAATGTTTCAAGATTCACAGTTTTAGTGCACTTTGAACGTGGCTTTCTTACTAACTTTGAGGGCACATGAAATAAAATATAGAAATATTATTGAGGTTTTTGTAAGATGCAAGATTATAAGAAAGGGAAGAACAACTAAAACGCATACAAAATGGATGGAAAGTATGGAAGGATTTACCCGATCTCTAATTTTTACATACTAGATGAGAATAGTATCAGATAGAGTTTACTCATTGCAAGTATTATTTTCGTAGATTGGTATGACGTACCAGAAGCTAAAATTCTTTAAATTGCATTAAGTTGTGCCCCTCATATTCAGGATTTTCACCATATATGTTGGCCGGGTTGGATTTTTCTCATTTTCCTGCATGCAATTTCATATCTCTCCATGACCTTTTTATAGACGATCTTCACACCAGAATGAATATCCAGTTGAGAAAAACCTCTAACTTATATTCCACATCCGAGGTTCTGTAGATCGCCATTAAACCTCTCTTTCCACAGCACATTAGTGAACAACGCTATCAGTATTGTACTTTTTGCAAGTAAGAGTTTCTTAAAGAATTATTATTTCCACGCTATATGTTCTCTTGTCCTCTATCATAACCGTATCTGTTGCCAATGCATTAAAGCTATTCAGGTAAATATGGGTACCTTCAACTTATTCATGCGTCAAACTTACCATGCAATTAAAGCTTATGATCCAAGAATCGATCAAGGGCAACATTCGTCTTGTGAAACCATCGAGATGAAGGCAAAATCTTCGAAAATACTGCCATATCTACACATGCTATCATACAAACAAATTTCAATATACAGACATTTTTCTTGTATGGAATGAAGACCAATGTCACATCTCCCTACTTTCCGGGCTTCTCTCAATTACTTTATTTACCGCTTA
Organism: Ceratopteris richardii; assembly: GCA_020310875.1. Taxonomy (NCBI): domain Eukaryota; kingdom Viridiplantae; phylum Streptophyta; class Polypodiopsida; order Polypodiales; family Pteridaceae; genus Ceratopteris; species Ceratopteris richardii. The sequence continues at coordinate 89,653,544 of CM035411.1, forward strand.
TCCCTTCCATCTGTTTATTCTGTTCAATGTTTATATTCTTTGTCTTGCTTTCAACATGAAACACCGCTGGGTACTTCCTCACAACCGATGTGGCCATAGATTGTCAGATATTCATCACTATGGCATTCCAAAGAATAAGAGGATAAACATATTTAGGAGCGTCTATTGACGTTGCAAATTGATTTGCTTTCAGACCTTTCATTTGATTACAGTGCATTGATTAGTTTTCAGAAAAAAAAATTGGCTTTTGCTGAATATTTATGATTGACCCCATTAAGTTTCAAGTTTTACTTGTTTTTTTGGCTGTTAATTATACGTCTACGTATAACTGGATAGAAAGTTACTTAAAAGTCGTATGAACTATATATTAATCGATAGTGTAGTTGCGAATGACGGTGGATCCCTCCAGCATTCACATACATGAAACCACCGCGATTGTTGAAGACCTTGAATCAAATGTACTGTTTGAAAAGTCGCGCGCAATGGCATGAGCATAGGAATTATCTTCTACACAGGATGTCATGGACATCAGAAAATTGAAGGTAATTATGCGCGAGCACAACCATTTGCAGAAGATTCTGTATACGAATAAGTAAAGGTTCTATGTTATAACAAAGAAGAATTTGATTCGAGAAATAAGCATTTCTATTACAGACTGGAAGGAAGCATCTCTGTTGAAAATAAACGCAAAATTCATGGGCGGAAATGATACAAGCTTTTTTACAGGATTAAGATTTTATGGAGTCTGGAAGCTTTTCTCGAGGCGCAGATGCATGCATAATAAATACACAGTTCAATTATCTCATCCTTGGATGGCTAACGCGAATGAAGGAAGACCTTCCTCTCAAGCTCATCCTTGGATGGCTAACGCGAATGAAGGCAGACCTTCCTCTCAAGCTCATCCTTGCTCGCGCCCAACACTCGATCCAGTTCTTTCCCGTCCTTCATGATAACAAAGGTGGGAAGGCCTTGAATGTCCATGTCATAAACAATGTCCTGCAAAATCAATACTACAGATCAACGGCGCATCACCGATCACATGCATTCGAATATATCTGTTTGATGAAAAAGTTCGTACTTTATACATAGTGTCAGAAATGTAGAGAGACGTAGTGAGGTAAAGTAATACGAACTCAGCAGATGGGCCATATAAAAATATGCATAGCATGGAGATAGGTGATTCCTACAGTGCTTCCATCTTAGATTTTACATTGAATAAAACCATAACAATAAAGATGAATATCGCGGTATAAGAGCAACAAATTGATAAAAAGCACTAGAAAATTTCATGATCATCAGAAGCGGAAAAACTGCATCGTTATAAATAAAGAAAGGGCATCCAATGTGTGGATATGCTGTCTCTCATTAGCTGAAGGAATATATCCCTTTATGAGCCTCCATAGCTCCTGCCCCACCCGTATGTGCTTCCATGTCTGCTAAGTTCATGGAGCTAATGATAGACGCCCACAAATGCAAAGCATTGTAGACTGAGAAAACAAAAGCTGTCCCTTAAAGGATCTTGGGGCCTAGATTCTGGAAATTTCGTTTAGAAAGAAGCAAACACTCACATACAAACATTTTTTCCTCAAACGTTAAAAAGTATCCCATGTACATGGGAAGTGTGTACATTCTATCTAATTATTGTCACGCATGATTTCTCAAGCATAAAGATGGAATCGGAATCAGTTGATACTCATTCATGCTTGGCGATGGTTGCGATTGTGAAAGGTCCAGATAAGACGGGCACGGGGTCGGAACGTGTGCATGCACAGAGAAAGACAGAATCTGTGTGCAGTGTGTACGCTTTTCACTTATTGTGTTTGGACATGCATAGGCAGTAATTCAATACTTATCCTACAAGCGTACACAGATCGAAAGGGAAAGGGGACGTACACGTAAGTAAAGGTACGTATGTTTCCTTTTCGCTCTCTGTGGATGTTTCAATATATACATGGAGGCAGATGCATTTTCCTCGCCATCGCTCTAAGCTGTGAAGTAGGTGGAAACGATCATAAACGGAAGCGAAAGAATAGTGGAGCTGCGTGATTTTCATGTTATCAGAACTCGGAACGAAATCAAAGATATACATATGTATTCTTCTTTTCGGAGACAGCAATCTCTCAGCATTTAACTCCGCGGCGGACAACTTTTGAAGCATTATCAAATAAAGATATGAATTTCTTACTGTTTTGCCAATTGAAACAATGAAAACGCTTCTTACCTTCATCTCATCAACGTCTATGTGAAGGAAAAGGTTGTGATGATATTTCACGCAGAGATCATGAAAGAAGCTTTCCATAAAACGGCTTGGTCCGCACCACTTTGCGGTGAAAATTACGATTACCTGCATACGCAACATTGAAGAGATTGAGGCTTCATTATACTTGGACAATGCAAAATCGATACGTTATCATCTACATTTTATGATGGGCTTACAAGTTTGGACTGCATAGATGGCTCACTGAGTACTTGATTCCATGTAAGATTGTTACCACATCGGTTCACAACACCATGCCTAGCCATGGCCGAGCTTGCGTTGAATATCAGCTCCTTCTACTTCTCAATTACATCAAAAGTGTATTGTTGCGAATGACATCAAATTCAGCTCTTCATACGCTATTCACGAGAGAAATTCTGATGCGTAACCGGTATTCCGGTATCCATGTGAGAGTATTAACGCTCATGGGCCTCTTATATACCCTTTGACAAAAGGCTCCACGGATTCCTGGACACGCTATAGGTGATATTTTTGTACTTCTGCTTTTCTCCACGCATTTACACATGTACTAGAGGATAAAAAGCAGTCACTGTGTATGGTTGTTCCTATGCCAATCAGTCTTGAACATGCATCTCTCCACTTTCTCTTTGACCCTGGAAATCCACAGGAACGCTTAAAGTCAGAGTGGCATGTATGTATAGTGTATATATCGTGTATGTTTGTTTATGTAATGTATATCTACGTTTGAAAGAGCTCATTTCCATTAAGTGCAGCTTATACTTACACTATATACACACTCTATGTATATACACACATACACTATATATACACTATATACATTCCGAGTGGTATGTGTGTGTAATGTATATCTACATTGAAAGAGCTCATCTCCACCAAGTGCAGCCTAATGGATTTCAATGTATTCTGAAAAGATGCTGAAGGTCACCTAGTATCTCTTTATCCATGTAAAAGATAGCATCTCTCTCTCTCTCTGTGTGAAAAGGATAGACTATTTGTGGAGAATAATTTAGAGAGAGGCTGTTGTTGGTTTATGGTCAACCAACTGACGGATACCAAAGTCACTGTTCTTTGAAAATCACCCGCTCTTGAATATGGTCTGCCTTCATCGCGTTTAGGCTGATAGTAACTTCATCATTGCATGTACTACAAATTTTATTCCTCTGCTCATATCGTGAGACCCTCCTATGGTTGTGCCTATTATCAATTAAAAGCCACTTTTATACAACATTCTGAAATAGACATGTACCCAATAAGTCTACGAGATTTAGAAGATTATGTTGTCCCACCGAGATATTTATTCAGTCGCCATTACTGTTGAGGTGGCAAGTGTCTGAATTCGGGCAGTTTTAATGTATCTATCTTGAATAATGATGTCATTATGTAAAACGCCTCTTTTGAAATGAAATACGAATGATCTTTTACTTCTTTTTGGTGTGCTCAATCTAAGAATGAAGTCAACAAAAGCATAGTCTTAGTCACATACGACTAGCGAAGCGGGATAGATTCTCATTATGACGAATTTCCTCGCAATATGGAGAAAGAATAATCATTCTCTTCACCGAGCAAGCATTAACACTTGAAATTATGAGGAAGAAAATACGCAAAGATGTATTATGATAGCCTAAACCCTCCAAAACAGTACTTACTGCTCTTCACGTTTATATATGATATTTCAGATTCTCCGTAATTCAATGTCAGTGATACGAGATCATTTAAATGTCTTTGACTCATGTAGTTCTTATATTTAAAGGATATGGTATGTATGTATGTATGCGTCTACATTCATGCATGTATGTATGTCTCTCTCTCCATACATATATATATATATATATATATATATATATATATATACATATATATATATATATATATATATATATATATATATATATATATATATATATATATATATATATATATATATATATATATATATATATGTGTGTGTGTGTATGTATGTATGTGTGTGTAAGTATGTATATACATATGCACACACATATAGTGTATGTATGTATGTATGTATCTATGCTTATATGTGTACATTTATATATAGATGCATAGACATATATGTTGCTTTTCAGTGTGTTTTATCGTTCATATTTCAACATTTTCCATCATCAATTATTGCAGATTTTTTTAACAATCAAAACTAATCAAATTCGAACGTGGTTATTTTTGTGCACCGAATTAGCACTCTAATCGACATAAATCATTCTGACGATCACTTCTTTAAAATTATAGTAGAAGACTTTCCAGTTCAAATCACATTAGCACTCTAATCGACATAAATCATTCTGACGATCAGCTACTTTAAAATCATAGTAGAAAACTTTCCAGTTGAGAAGGTTACAAGGTGGCCATATATTATTGGTTCTATGTGGAATATCAACCATTGATTCCACATATAACAAAGAGGGTCCATAGCAATCTAACATTATTATGCTTTCTCACAACGTATCCGCCCTATGCGAAACATTATTCGTCGACAGGATATTCCTGGTTATGTACTACTTAAGTTGATTTGAAGTCATGAAGTTGACATCAAATGAGACATCAATCATAAATAGACAATCCGATTTTTTCATACATTTACAGCGCCCCACACTCAACTTTCGTCCAGTCCATATCCCTTACCATCTGCAATGTTTTATTTCGTAAGTACAGAACATCAGAAAAATTTCATATACATGCCTTAAATGTAATACACTATATCCTCATCTAGACCATTCAATGTATCGGTCGTTCCACATATTCTGAATCTATTATCCCCATAGATGCTAAGGAGACAAACATTGCAAACTGAATATTTTGTTTCTAGGATTCACGTGAATCTTAGAATGCAACAGAAATTAAATGTACTATCATTTCCTTACCTTCGGTCTACCCTAATCCTTTTTTTCTTTGGAAGTTCAGTCTTCAACCTAATCTTCCATTAGCTAAAGTCTGAAAGGTACAACACGCACCCAACAAACCCCCCTTATCCCCTACTTTTAGGGGCCAACATCAGGCCGATCTGTGTGTGTATGTGTGTGTGTGTGTGCGTGTGTGTGTGTGTGCGTGTGTGTGTCTATAATTTTAGTGTGTTGATATATCCTTATCCGAAATCTGTCAATCAACACACTTCTCTTCATATGGACCACAATACATTGAATCATGTGTTTTCTAAAGCTAATGAATATTTCCATACTTAGTTTTCTAAGGGTTATATATCTGCGCAAGCTTGTTTTCCAAAGACCCAAATTCTAACGTATTATCATCGTACAAGAGTATGTGTCATAATTAGGTGGAAGACCCCGAGGCACTTTTGAAATCTAACCTCTATTGCTTAAAGCGGTATCGAAGTAAACAAATTTTCAAGCGAGAAATTTTGCAAATTTATTTTGAATTGACTTCCTAGATCATTGAAACATTACTATATAGACTAGAAATCTCTCTATTCGGTATATTCTATGTGCATCAATGTGTATGTTATGACTGTAACGTTTACAAGAATTACATTTTACGGTGTTGAAAGGCCCGTTTCAATATAAACTGATTCCTTCTACCCTCCTCAATTGATGCCTGCATAGATTTTATCATTCGTTGACGTGGTTTTCTTCCTAATAGATTAATCTACTTTCCTTTAGACCTCCCATTCATCCTATCTATAAATAAATGCAGTAGATGGTTTTTTCTGAAAGGAAGTTCGATCATTTCGAATTACTCTTCCAGGTAAGCTTGCATTAATTGAAAGGTACAACTCCAAGTGGTCATAGCACCCATGGGACCCCCCACATCCCACAAACTAGAGGATAGATACCTAGCACTATTGCTAAGCTAGAAATGGAGAATTGGGTAGCTCAAAGACCCAATGGTCCCCCAAAGGGGCTGGCTTTGACATCAACGCACCACCTAAGTGGCGAGGGGTGTCTAGCTCCAGTCCACATGGGTTGAACAATTGAGAGGTAGAGAGTCCAAACAATTGAGCTAATGCACTTGGAAAACGATGGATGGTTTTATACCTACAAATGCATGATGACCATGAATTCTGTTAGGTCATTCTCTCGAAGCTTTAATGGAATCTCAAGGTCATCCTTTCCCCTAACTACATGAATTCATGGAAGAGTTTATATGGTGTTTGTTGCGATAAGAAAACCTCCTAGTCAATGTTATGTATTTGTCATATGCTCAATAGCACACATAGTATTTAAAAAACTTGGGAAACAGTAAGGATGCACATATATAAAAGGTAGAATGATGTATAATAGTCTCAAAAAAAAATTTGATATTTTTTCATTTACCTATGCTTAAGTAGACCCTTGAGAATTCGGCCCTACACAAGAATGACCAAACGGTGTCCGATTCTAGATCAGTTTGAACTGGTTGGATGCCTATGTCATAAGCTTAATTTATTACATTTTTCACCATTAGAAACATTTTCATCCTTAGATATAGAACTATATACAAAACTCACGTATATCCTCGAGCCTCATGTTCTAACCTAGAAGAATATGCTTCATCTTTGTGTTGGAAATCTCCTTGTATTTTAGGGTGGATAAGAAAATATCCCTAGCCAATTCATTGAACTATGTTCTTTCTAACCATTAACATGTTAAATGGATGGATTCAAGCTGCTAGTCCATATGTAGGAATTACTAGTGCATGGATCCAACAACATGAGTGTGATTTCTATCCCTAACAAGACTTTGAGAAATTCTATTTCATTCGAATCTCACTTGGTACTATAGTTTTAGGTTGACCAAAACGTCTAACTTAGATGTTTGACTATGGTTCACTTTCGAACAATATTTTCTATGATTTATTACCCTACTACTTGGACAAGTGTGCCCAATTGGGCTTGAAAAAATTGGATAAAATGTAGGTTGAACTTTTGAGAAGGTAACAAGGTGGCCATATAGTATTGGTTCTATGTGGAATATCAACCATTCATTCCATATATAACAAAGAGGGCCCATAGTAATCTAACAGTATGCTTTCTGACAACGTATCTGCCCTATGTGCAACATTATTCGTCGACTCGATATTCCTGGTTATGTATTACTTAAGCTGATTTGAAATTATGAAGTTTTTTTTTCAAAAAAAGGAAGTTCGGCATTGACCTACTCTCTCGAACTTGAATTAATTAAATAAAAGTACAAGAGAAGGGGACTAGTGCCCACAGGACCCCCCAAATCCGTCCTTTGTAATGCCATCTAAACTCATCCCTCCTTTGTAATGCCATCTAAACTCTGTAAATGAAGTTATGAAGTTGAGATCAAATGAGACATCAATCATAAACAGACAATATTCCGATGTTTTCATACATTTACAACGCCCCACATTTCACTTTCGTTCAGTCCATATGCCTTACACATCTGCAATTTTTTTTTTTCATAAGTATAAAACATCAGAAAACCTTCATATACATGCCTTAAATATAATACGTTTACATCCTTATCTAGACTATTCAATGTATCGGTTGTTCCACATATTCTGAAAATATTATCCCCATGGATCTTAAAGAGACAAATATTGCAAACTAAATATTTTGTTTCTAGGATTCACGTGAATCTTAGAATGCAACAGAAATTAAATGTACTATCATTTCCTTACCTTGACAAATATTTAGGCATGATTTTAACTCCTCAATCAAGGGATTGTTCAATTGCAACCGTTATTGTCATCTAGATTTAGGTTTTCCTAATCAATAAAATCCATAGCACATGTTTCAAGGTAGCTTATTCAATAAGACCTTCGATGTAGGATTGATACGTGGGAGTCTTTCAATTAAAGTATTTCCATGGTTTCATTCTGAATCAATTGCATTTCTCTAAATTTCATGCTACCGGGAGTTGAAAAAAAGAAACTTGGGCTTATACTTGCGTTTATCGTCTAAAGTTTATATTTCGATCTGAGAAAGAATCTTGTAAAATATGAGGGTGAAAATAATAAAATTTGGGAATGTGGTAGATTTCTCTGACACCACATATTGTATAATAAACCTGGGTTTCTCTAGGTTATTCAATCTTCGGTCTACCCTTATATTTTTTTCTTTGGAAGTTCAGTGTTCAACCTACTCTTCCATTACTTTTTTGTTTCTTCGGTCTCCTGTTGGGTACAACACGCACCCAACAGACCCACCTTATCCCCCACTTTTAGGGGCCAACATCAGGCCGATCTGTGTGTGTGCGTGTGTGTTTGTGTTGTGTGTGTGTGTGTGTGTGTGTTTGTGTGTATGTTAGTGTAGTGATATAGCCTTATCTGAAATCTGTCAATCAACAGACTTCTCTTCATATGAACCACAATACATTAAAACCATGTGTTTTCTAAACGTAAGTGTATATTTCCATAGTTTTCTAAGGGTTATACATTTGCCCAACCTTGTTTTCCAAAGACCCAAATTCTAACGTATAAACATCGTACCCGAGTATGTGTCAAAATTAAGTAGAAGAACGAGATGCACTTCTGAAATCTATCCTATATTGCTCAAAGCGGTATCGGAGTCAAAAATTTTCAAGTGAGAAATTTTCCACTTTCCTGTAAATTTATTTCTAATTGACTTCACAGATCATTGAAGCATTACAATATACACTAGAAAGATGTCTATTCCGTATGTTCAATGTGCATTAATGTGTATCTTATGACCCCAATGTTTACAGAAACTAAAATTTATGGTGTTGAAAGGCCCTTTTCAATATAACCGGATTCCTTCTACCCTCCTCAATTGATGCGTGCACACATTATATCATCCATTAATGTGATTTTCTTCCTAATAGATTAATCTACTGTCTAAAGTCCTTTAGACCTCCCACGCATCCTATCTGTAAATGCAGTGGATGGTTTCTTTTTAAGGAAGTTTGATAATTTACAATTAGTCTTCCAAGTGAGCTTGCATTAATTGAAAGGTACAAGTGCAAGTGGGCATAGCACCCATGGACCCCCCACACCCCCAAACTAGAGGATAGATGCCTAGCACTATTGCTAAGGTAGAACTAGACAAGGCACAGCCCTAAGGCTAGACTAGGTAACGAGTTTGGCTTGGTTAGCCCAAAGACCCAATGGTCCCCCAAACGGGCTGGTTTTGACATCATCTCACCACCTAAGTGGTGAGGGGTGTCTAGCTCCAGCCCACACGCATTGAACCCCTACCCCCAATCTTGAGAGGTAGAATTTCCAACCAATTGAGCTAATGCACTTGGAAAAATATGACTGCTTTTATACGCCAAATGCATGATAAACATGAATGCTCTTTGATCATTCTCTCGAAGCTTTAATGGAATCCCAAGGTCGTCCTTGCCCCTAACTACATGAACTCATGGAAGCGTTTATATGGTGTTACTTGTGATAAAAAAACCTCCTTGTGAATGTTATATATTATTCATATGCTCAATGCAACACATAGTATAAAAACACTTTGGGAAATAGTAAGTATGCACATTTGCACAAGCTAGCCTGATGTATAATATTCTGAGAAAAAAGGTGATATTTTTTGTATTTCTTATTTTTTAAGGAAGTTCAACATTGCGGTATACTTTTCTTCATATTTGTAATCAAATGAAATTACAATATGAATGGCATAAAACCCATGGGACCGTGAATCCCACACAAAGAGGGTAGATGCTTAACACCTATTAGAAAAGAACAGAGTTCGAAGCCTTGCTAAGGTAGGAAACATGATGATTTTTTTGCAAAAGTTTACTCCAATGTTTGATTATTTTCATTAATGGAAAAATAAAAAGGTCTTCCCTTTTTATGATGTCTTCTTTTGCACATCAAAGGAATAATGACATGGATTGGTGTTATTTTTTAAAAGTTGGAAACTTCTTTTTGGAAAAGAACCGCCAGAAGGTAGGGTTCCATCAATCAAAGTTGTGTCTCATAGATCATTTTCAGCTGAAATTGGAGTAGAAAAAAGGGTAAGATTGATGTAAAAGATTTCTCAATAGGGGTGTCTCTTTGCATAAACATTTGTTTTGCTTGATACGATTAAATTCATAACTGATTAGTCTCTACTATATATTATTTACTATTAAACGTTTTCAATAATGCATGACTTTCTTTATGAACAACTATATATTTGATTGGATTATGACCTATGAGAATTCAAATAGCTATCTTATGGACATTGATATATCGTGCATGATAGAATTTCGCTGTAACAAAAGTTTTGCATTTTCACTTCAACATGAAGTTCTTGGATACAAAGATTGTGGGTATTCTTGTCTATCCTTATGAAATAAAGGATCATATTCAAGAAGACATTGTAGTGGTTCATGATTATTTTTGATGTAGCTTATAAGTACTTGGGTATTTTAAAGTCTCGACTCTCAAATGGGATATGTTAGTGCCCTGCATCAGGTGGGGTTCGAAGTTCAAAGAGATTTGGCATTCTTTAGTGGTAAGCAAGAAAGCTTTCCCCTTATGGAGAATTCTCCACTATGGAATATGCACCAATAAAGCAAGCTCTCCTCAACAAGGCCATCACATGCTCTAGGGTTATCTAGAATGCCATCAAAAGTGAATTCCTTTGGAAAATTGTGGATAGAAAGTTCTTCCTCCAGCTTCAAGGAGACCCCTAAAGAAGGGACCATAGAAAACTCCTAAGATTTCATAGGTAAGAGGATAAACAATTGTAAAAGTCACCACCTTCAAACACCAAATATTGTTCTATTTTCTCAACGAAAACAAGATTAAAAGCAAGTGGATGCATCGTGAAGAGGATGAAAAAATCATCCATCTGATTTGTATCTCCCTTTATTTCTCTTGCTCTAGAGATTTATTTAAATCTTTGTAACAAAAAAAAGTTAATCCCAAAGGTGCCTACCTTGTGATCTTCTCTAATATCACAAGTTGAAGTCTAAATTTTTGCGAATCTCGTTTCCAAATAAATATCTATGTCCATTCTTGTACACCATAACCATTCTAATGATTGTTGCTTCCTAAGGAGTTGTATTCCTTATATAATGTTTCCATGTGCGCCACACACATGTTATGGACATCATGGATGTCTACCTCATAGCACGTTTTTGACCATAATGATTTTTATCATTTGCAATGATATATATGCTTAAATCGGCCTCAATTATTTTATTTGGTATCAAAAGACATTTAGTTCTATGAATAGGAGAAATTCTTACCATGTGTCATTTGTGAAATTCCATCTCTAGGCATTGCCACAAAGTTCCAACTTCAAGCACTTAAAATAGAGGAAAAAGAGGGCATCTGAAAATGTTCTTAATAGTAGTAAATCTACTACTAAACAAGGATATGGAAATGGCCATAATAAGGTTTTTGAGGCATAATAAGTGGAGCATCTTCAAATAGCCTCACATGAATAGCCACAATTGTGAATAGCCGGGTACAAGGTATCAATTATCTAACTCTACTACCTACATCACAAATGCATGCAGATCCTTACTGTGGAAAATAACTTCTAATAAAAATTTGCAATTGAGGGTTTTCCCTTGCTAAAATGGTCTTTTGCGTCTCTTAGTATGAGTAGACATGATATTTCAATGGGAACAATTTTCGCATTTCATTATTTCATTTCAAACTATAATCAGACTGAGGTGTCTTAGCACATTTTGGTGCATTTACAACAGATAATCCATTCGTTTTTCATATAATTTCCATCAATAAGTTGTGAAAATCTTTCTTTTTTCCAACCTTGAGGAAAAATAAGAGTATTCCATCGAGATCAGACTCCTCAGAAGTCAATATATATTACCCTTGTACTTCATCCAACTTAGCTTCTTGCCTCACAAGATGAGTGCTCATTCCACATGGAATATTTAGTGAGTTGTGCAAGGTAGTCTACAAAATACATTAAGCGACTAGATGGATCAAATAATTTGATCTCTCTCAAGGGTTGATACATAGGTATGAGAAGACGCATGAGTGCAAGGGTGCACAGAAGAAAGTCAATCATCCAAGGTGAAGAGACTACATGAGAGACTATTTATCTAGACGTGCAATACTAGGGGTACTTTATTTATACTTTTGTTGCAATCCTTTGTCTTAAGGGGTACTTTTGTACTCGGTAAGATGTGTTTGTCCATCCCTTCCCCCCCCCCCCCCCCCCCCCCCCCACTTTTCCCCTTTACAAACACTCTAGCGCCCTTTCTCCAAACAATCCACCAACAAGGCTTATGTTTTTAGGGATACCTACAAAATATTTATATGATATAGGAAACACTATTTCATTCATTATGCAGAAAAGATGATACATGTTGGTGCAAGTCAAGCAATCCCAAATCCAACTTGCTAGGTAAACTTTTTTTACGCTCTTGTTGACTCTCCAAGTTGATCTCCTTCACATTTTGCTTATTTTGTCTATCCATTGAGAAAGCTTCAAGCTTGTATGGTGGTGATGCGTAGAGGTCCAATGATGCTTCCTTCTCCTCTATCCATCGTTTAAGAATATTCTCTATAGGAAATTTGGGACTTGTGGTAGGAAACTGCTTTTCTTTGCTCTCATCAATTTCAACACCTTTCTCAATATTTTCATTTATTTCTTCTCTTTATTCATCTAGATTTGTATGAGAAATTTCTTCAACTTCTGATTCCCTCTTTGTTTCTAAACCAGCTTCAACATATACTTTCTTCTTTCCTTTCCTTTCTCAACTTTGCTTTCTTCTTTAGCTGTTCTCCATTTTTATTCGTTTCTTTCTTTTGTACTCATTCTTCAAGTTGTGGTACCATCTTTGCGTAAAATAGTTTTATATAGTTTTTCAATTCTTCATCAACTTGTGACTTCCTCTTTGTTTTTGGTTTTCCTCTCCATTTCATAGTTTCCATCTTTGTTTCTTCTCCTTATTTATTTTTCTTCTTATCTCTGTTCCTTCATCAACTTTGCTTCCATTTTTATTTCTTCTCCTTTTTTTTGCTTATTTATGTTCCATCACCAACTTTGCTTCCATTTTTATTTCTTCTCCCTTTTTAATTGCTTATTTTTTAACTACTTATTTCTTCTTCCTCAACTTTTCTTCCATCTTTGTTTCTTCTTCTATTTCAATAGTTGTTTCTTTTCTTTATTTCCTTCCCCAACTTTGCTTCCATCTTCGTTTTTTCCCCTGTTTTATTTATTTCTCGTTTTATCTTTTTTCTTGCTTCTTCAAGTTGTACTACATCGTTCCTTCAAATCCTTTTATTATTTTTATATTTCTTCTTTAACTTGTGAATTCTTCTTTATTTTTTGTTGTCGCTCTTCCTCTCCAATTGATAGTTCTCTTATCTCCACTACACAGAATTATGGTCCTTCCCTCATCGAGTTAACGAGATCATCCTCTTCTTAATAGTTGAGCTCTATCATGGGCTCTTCATTAGGAAAGTTAAGCACATAGACCATTGAGGCGCCTAATTGCATCCACTTTCTAGAAACAATTGTACATGATTTTTTGCCTCTAAGGTGACCAAGATCTTTTCCCTATCCTAGTCTAATAGCTTTCTCACTTGCCTTAACACTAGTGTTGTACCAAAACAGGACACTATAGTGTCCTTTTTTCTAATAAATAAAAAAAATCACACATACTAATCAAATAAAATTTTGAAAAAACCTTAAAGCCCCATAAAGATCTATACCTAGATGCTCTATAAAAAATACATATTTAAAAAAATAACCTTTTTTGATAACTCAAAATATACAAATGATTGAATATGGTTGAGAAAAACTGTTTTTCTATAAGCTTATATATGAGAAGAAAGAAATATCTCCATAAAAAGATTTTTCCTCGTATTGGAATCATTTTTTTAATGTTAATTTATTGTCCTATAATCATTTAAGACAAGTCTTGGGAACTAGAAAAATCATTTTTATAATAAAATAATTAGTACAATATAGGGTGCTCATTATACAGTTATACACTTTAGGAGCCTTCTATATGATATTGATTCATAAAAACACTAAAATGGTTTGTGTTTTATCTCAAAAACCATCATGTAGTAGAATAAATATATACATGTCTTTGAACCAATAATTTTGTATGTATCTCACATACCACTAAAAATCTCAATATTTCATTAAATGGCCATAATCTTGTCTAACGAGAATAAAAATTCATCCTAAAAAATTATGTTTTCTAAATGATATAAAGTATATATTATGAATCAAAATAATTCTATAAGCATTATAAAGTATTTTATATAGAAAAAACTGGCATGTTAACTTTAATCATGTGGCATATGCAATATTTCCTCATAAAATGACCTTTTCTTAGCGTAGAAAAACAGTGTTATTGTTTAAATTGAAGAAACAACATAGAAATTCGACTCCTAAGGTTGTCAAAAAAATATTTCTAGTTGTAATAATATCAAATAGTATTTTGATAACAAAAAATGATGCATGTTCATACCATCACTTTGCAAAATAATTCATAGATGATAAGACTGTCATATCACAAATGAGCTTCATTTTATGCCATAAACCTAGTAAAATTCATTACAAATATCTAATCATCAATAGAAACATGTTGACATATATAAAATAAAAGATTTTATTGCATTTAGACCAATGAAAATAACAAGATCATGCTTTTGATAAAAAAAACCTCTAACTTACATCACTCTAATTTCTGCGCTAGTAATAAAATTAGCATCATGAAATTAGTGAATAAATATTAATTTTTATATCCTATAATAAAAACTATATTTTTCTAAAAATATTCAACCCTTGTGCCAACATGTTGCATAATTACATTTATAAATGGTGCCTTCTAGTAATCTAAAAAATTCATCAAACATTGTCTCTTTTTCAGGACACTAAAGTGTCCAAGGACACTAGAGTGTCCAAGTACAACACTAGTGTTAAGGAATTTCTTCCAAGAAACTAAAGGGGATCCTTTATCTTTGAAGGACAATGACCACAAAGCTAGCTAAAAACACACAATCTTGAATCGAAAATGATACCTTATCCATGGTGCCAATAGGTTGCACTCTCCTCTAATCTACAAGATTGACATAGAAAGGTGGAACATTTGTAATGGACAGACCTAGATTTCTTTCTATTCTGACATGCATCGAATTGATCTCAAAACCTCCATCAAGCGTCGTTGCCATGAGCTTGTGATTGCAATGGAGACATTCAATCTTGACATTGGTTACAAAAGAAGGATTTTCTTTTTAACCTTGAACTCAAAATATGTTCTCCCAAAATAATCATTGATAATGTCCTTATTATCCTCTTATCGTATATCATCCTAAGTATCCTTGGGTTCTGGCTTTTGTTTTTCTTTTTCTTTTGATCTTGTTGTCATGAATAGAGCTTCTGGCCTCCTTTCTTCATGCATAGCAACAATAATCATCTCGATAGGTTCCATCCATTGGTTCTTTGGGAATCCTCTTCTATAATGTTCCTTCATGTATAAGAAATTTCAACATGGTGGAGACCCTTTTGGAAGATGGCAATGTCTAAATGTGTTCATATTCTCCACATCTTTAACAAATTATGGGTCTCAAACCTCTTCACCTTGCTATATTCAAGCTAGTTCATTTGATTCTTGTCTGATCATGAAGAATGCATTAGTGGATACCTCACATTGTCGAAGGAGGGACGTTTGAGGTAGTCTAGTAGGCTAATGCTAGCCATACTAATGGTCATGCCCTGGTGTTAGTATGACCATTGGAAATGCATGGAAAGACCACATTAGTCATATCGACGATCGTTGGACCATCAATATAATCTTTACAAATTTTTGGTCGGTATACGTGCCAAATAATACGGATGCTGGTATATGCACCGGTATATGCATTGGTATAAGCACCGGTATAAGCGTCGATACATTATTGGAAATATCATCCCCCATACCGACACCTAAATGAACGCATATACTAGTGGCATTTTTGAACGTAACCAGGCCCGAGAGTGACAAGTGGACATTTGCTACTGTTTTGAACTGCGTACTGATATTCTCAAGTTTTTGCACGTGTACATTGTGCTCATCCACCTACATTATGATCCTCTTGTGCACACATACACACACACATAGATCTCTCTCTCTATACACACATCTCGCTTTTTCTCTAGATCATGCATCTTGGTAAGTGATGCACATACTCTTTCACCTTTCGCTTTCTCTATGTTTTATCTTTTCTAATTTCTCTTTTCTTTGGTTTTGCAGGAGCATTTGGGCATCGGTCCTCTAGAATTTGACGAGAGAAGATGTTGATTAAGCTTTGATGACAGTGATACGAAGAATTACATCGATGTAAGTGATTGTTTTGTTCTCTATTACAAATTGAAATAGAGAGAGAGAGAGAGAGATGAAAGAGAGAGAAAAAGAGAGAGAGAGAGAGAGAGATGAAAGAGATAGAGAGAGAGAGAATGAGAGAGAGAAAGATAGAGATACATACACACACACATAGATATAAATTATTGTTTTGTTCTTTAGTAGAAATAGAGAGAGATAGAGAGAAACATAGAGAGAGGAAAGAGAGATATGCATACATACCTACACACATACGTACATACAGACATACATACAAATGTGCATATATTACATACACTCTCATATGCATACACACACATGTGTACACACACATACATACACATATGCATACACATACACTCTCACATGCATACACACATAAGAGGGACACATATACATACACACATGTTTCCACACATATGCACATATATACATACACAAATAGACGCACACATATACACACACACTCACATACATATTACATACACACATGCATATTCATACATATGCATGTATGCATACACACATATACATACACACATGTACACACACACATATACATACACACATGCATGTGCATTGTTACATGCACATACATATGCATACACACATATACATACACACATGCATACACACATATATGCATACACACACATATACATACATGTTTTAGGACTAGGACTTTAGGACTAGGATTTTGGTGTTTTTTTACATACATACATATATGCATACACACATATGCACATACATATATATATACACACATGCATACATGCACATACACATACACACACATCACATATACATGTTTTAGGGTTAGCATTTTAGGATTAGGGTTTTAGGATTTTACATACATACACACATACATACACCCATATATACATATACACACATAATACATATACACATACACATATATATACACATGCATACACACATATACATGTTTTAGGTGCAAGTCCTTAGGATTAGGGTTTTAGGGTTTTTACACATGCATACATATATATACACATTTACACACATAATACATATACACATACACATATATATACACATGGATACACACATAGACATGTTTTACGTCTAGGTATTTAGGAATAGGATTTTAGGGTTTGTGCACATGCATACACATATACACACATAATACATATACACATACATGTGTATGCATTGTTGGTGCAAAGTCCAAGCCTACACATTTGGCTTCAAGTTAATAAACACATGAAGCTCCATGGAAACTATTGCTAGTAGAAATTTATCCTTCTACATTTGTAAAAGTCATGTATTTGACTTGAGAGAATATTTTTAATCACCTACCAAAAACTCATGGACTTGTTAGTCAGAAAAGCATCTACTTCATTGAGGGAATATTTCCTAGATTGAAGCACTGTTTTTAGAGAGAGCCAAAACTTGAATTCAAATTCAAATTTTAATATGGAACTTATAAAAGGTGACTTGAAAAAGTCACGGTTAGAAGAAGTCACTTTCCGAGTTCTCCATAGTTATTTTGTAAGAGTGTGATGCCTACATTGTAGCCTACACCTATCTTCATCATTACGCTATGATTGTCAAGCCTATGATCTTGTACAACATTGTTCATTAATACAATACATCTACATTGTTCATCTATGATCTCTCTGTTATAGTCTTTCATAACTGTCAACTTGTGCTGCTCATATCTCAGTCAATTCTCCACCAATTTCAATGATCTATAGCTTGTTAGAATCAGTTCCAAGTTATCTACATGCTGAAAATTTTGAAGGGAATCCATTCAGCCAATTTAGAGAAATGCATGTCGCAACACTCATTGGTCAAACTCTACAGAGGTCCTAAAAAATCGGGGGTAATGATTCATTTGCTAAATTGATTGCTCTGTGTATAGTGCATCATTTCAAGCGATTCCACTTGGAATCATTAGCTTAATATGCTAATTTGATATATCTAAAAGGAATTTTTCTAATTCCTATTGTATTGGTAGCACTGAGCATAACAAGCAGCAGGTGTATGATAAAAAATATAAGGTTTTCTTTGATCCTTCTATTTAGAAGTAGTTTCTCTTGATTCAATTTTTTCATACATCATTTCCAAAGTACATAGGCACTTGTATAGTGTCATTGGAAAGCTAAGAGGGCCCACATATCATCTATGAACCTTCAAGGGGCTGGTACTAAGAAGGATTTGGCAGTACCTACTCATTTCTTGGAGTGTCCATCCATCTATCTCCCAACAGTGGTATCAGAGCAAAGTTAAGGTAAAATGGGAGATGTTTTTCCTCCTTTCATTGATAAATTGGATAGGAACAACTATCAGGCATGGTCTCTGAAGATGAAGACATACTTACAAGGAAGAAGCCTCTAGGGATACATCTTAGGAGATGAGGAGATGCCCATATTCAGAAGCAAAGGACAACCTACAAGAGTGGAGCATAAAAGACTCAACACATGGTGTGCTAAGGATGCATTAGCAAGTTCCTACTTACTTAACTCAATCTCTGATTTTCTTCTTCCACATATGAGGAACTATAAGACATCCGAAGAGACTTGGGAAACATTGTCTTCTTATTTCTCTTCCAACACAACAGCTACGAAGAAACAATTGTGGATTGAGTTTACCACTCAAAGAAAGCAACCTAAGCAAGGAATCTTAGACTATGTGACCAAAGTCAAAGATGTAGGAGATCAATTGGAAAGCAGAGGAGAAGAAATTGAAGAAGACTAGATTGTAAGACAAGTAATCAATGGTATTAAAGTGGATGACAAATAGGAGAGCTTCACAACTGCCATGGACTTGTACATGGACATGCAGATTCGAGACCTTACCACACTCATGGGGCAACTATTTACCCATGAAGCCAAGCTCAACAAGAATGGAGATTCATCAAGAGATAATAGCTCTTCTGCCCTATACACTGATAAAAGTAAGTCCAAAGAGAAAGGGAAGAACAAGAAAGTTGAAGATGAAGGAACTACCACTCAAGCCAAATATGCAGGGACAGGTAGAACCTCAAGAGGAAGGGGCAAAAGAGATAAGCAAGGTAAGGGGAGACCCTATAACACCTCACCATGCAATATTTGTGGTTTATCAAATCATACTACAGATGAGTGTTTCAGGAACTTCAAGAGTCAGAGAGGTAGAGTATATCAAAGAGGTGGATATACATAATCAAGAGGAAGATTCAATCATCACCAAGGATACAACAACAACTACAACAACAACAACTACAATAGCAACTACCAAGGAGGATACAAATCTAGAAAAGATTACAACCACTACACAGAGGAGCAAGAAGATTCTCTTCTGATTATGAACATGACTTCAAAACCAGGTACAAATGATGACCATCTCTTCTACATTGACTCAGGATGCTCAAACCATGTGGCAGGCAATGTAGCTATTCTCTTTGACCTTGAGGAAACAAAGGGTAAGCATCAGGTACAAACAGGTGATGACACCAAGCACTTAGTGATTAAAGTAGGGAATGTTAAGACCTCTGATGGAAACAAAAATCTGTTGAGTAGGGTTCTATATGTACCAACAATTACCAAGAATTTGATGAGGTGTTGGACAGATTGTGGAAAAGGGTTTACAAGTTAGATTCAACCAATATGGAGAATTTATGGAGGATCCCAAGCATGGGTTCAAGAGAATTGCCAAAGGATAAAAGACAAGTAGATTATTCACTTTTGAACTTGAGGATACAAGGAACATTGCACTTTATAGTTATAAAGATCAAACATTATCAGAGCTTGAAATTTGGCATAAGAGATTAGGGCATGTTGGTGAAAGAACCTTGAAACAAATATGTAGAGACCAATGTGTGCTTGGAATACCTAATGTATCCATTCAACACATGATTTATAAATGTGGTGCTTGTCAGTTTGGAGAATCTCACAGGTTACCCTTCTCAAGGAAAGGCTACATGCATGAGGACTACCTAGAGCTTGTCCATAGAAATGTATGGGGACCAAGTAAGGATCCCTCAATCTTTGGATCAAGGTATTATGTATCTTTCATTGATGATTACAGTTGGTGGACTGTATTGCACTTTATGAAGCACAAAGATGAAGTATTCAATTGCTTTAAAAAGTATCTTGCACTTGTTGAGAACCAAACAGGGAGAAACCTAAAAAGACTAAGGTTAGTTGGAGGAGCCGAGTACTTCTCAAATGAGTTTGATATATTCTTGTAGGACAGACGAATCAAAAGAGAAATCACAACAAGTATATCCCTGAGCAAAATGGGGTGGCAGAGAAGAGAATTAGATTAATTGTTGAAACATATAGGTCAATGTAAAATGAGAAAAAATTACCTAACTACTTGTGGGCAGAGAGTGTATCTACTGCCACTTTTGTAAATAGGTTGCCATCCAAATCTCTTGATGGGATGACCCCATATGAAACATGACATGGTAGAAAACCTTCACTTGATCATTGCAGGATCTTTGGATGTGTAGCTTATGTGCATATTCCTTCTGAGATAAGAGGTAAGCTAGACGCTAAGGCAGACAAGTGCATCTTCATAGGGTATGACTTGAATCAGAAAGGTTAGAGGTTCTACAACCCTTCAAACAAAGGATTCATGGTCAGTAGAGATGTTGTCTTTGATGAGAATGACTCTTGGTTTGATAGTGAATGCAGGAAAGTAAAACTACCTTATGACTTGGAAGAGGAGTTTCCAAGCCTCAACAAGGGGGAGTCTACTCAGAATGGAGACATTAATTCAGATGATGAGGACATCATCAACCTAGAAGAGTTCAAGGCATGGAAGTCTACACGCAAAGTCAAAATGAAGAAATTGGAGGTTATACCTGAATCATCCAAGCAAGCAATCAGAAGATCACAAAGGGAGAGCAAGAAGCCAATCAGATATGGGTATGACACTTCCCTAGTTACTAAAAACTCTGTTTATCTTGCAAAATATTTGTCAATTGAAGAACCAGCAACATGTGAAGAGGAAAAGACCAAGGCAGAATGGAAGGAAGCTATGGATGAGGAAATTGAAGCACTCAAGGAGAGTGATACTTGGGAATTAGTACTAAAGGAGGATTCTATGAA
The DNA here is from genome assembly GCA_020310875.1 of Ceratopteris richardii. NCBI lineage: Eukaryota > Viridiplantae > Streptophyta > Polypodiopsida > Polypodiales > Pteridaceae > Ceratopteris > Ceratopteris richardii. The sequence goes on from CM035411.1 coordinate 89,675,017, forward strand.
GGTAATTGGTTCTAGATGGATCTATAAGATCAAAAGGAATTCTGATGGATCAATAAGCAGGTACAAAGCTAGACTTGTGGCTAAGGATTTTGAACAAACCCAAGGAATTGATTATGAAGAAACCTTCTCACTTGTGGCCAAAATGCCAACCATCAGGGTATTGGTAAGTGTGGCAGCATCAAAGAATCCGAACATGTATCAGTTCTATGTAAAAAAAGCATTTCTAAATGGCTGGATTTTAGAGGAGTTGTACATGCCTCAACTCCTGGCTATGAGGACCCAAACAAGGTAACATATGTATGTAAATTGAACAAAGCTCTTTATGGAAAGTAGGCACCTACGGCATGGAACCATAGGTTGACTACATACCTTCAAGATCAAGGTTTTGTCATGAGTAAAGCCGATACTTCTCTGTTCATCAATAGAAGTAATTCAGAAGTAATATACGTATGTGTATATGTTGATGATATCATACTTACAAGTAATGATGCTAATGACATCAAGCAGATCGAAAATTAGATGATGAAGGAGTTCAAAATTAGTGACCTTGGGTCACTAAAATACTTTCTAGGACTTGAGTTAGTCTATACTAACTCTCGAATTTATATCACTCAGAGAAAGCATATATAGGATATGTTAAAAAAGTTTCACTTGCAGGATGCCAAAGTTGCAAGTACTCCAATGGAGGTAAACCTAAAATTAAGTGCTCATGAAGGTCATGTACTTGAGAACATTGCAGGTTACCAAAGCATAGTGGGAAGCTTGAATTATGCTACTTTGACAAGGATTGACATTGCTTATGGAGTAAGTGTTGTAAGGTAGTTTATGCACAAACCCAGGACACCTCACTTGGAGGCTACCAAAAGGATCTTGAAGTACCTCAAGGGTACTCAACATCATGGATTGTATTTCCCTTATACATCAGACTTGCACATTAAGATATAATCAGATGCAGATTGGGCAGGATGCAAAGATGATAGAAGGAGTACCTCAGGATACCTATCCTTTGCAGGTAATCAACCTATATCATGGTCTTCAAAGAAGCAACCTACTATTGCTTTATCTTCTACAGAGGAAAAGTATAGAGGATTGGTCAATGCTACTCAAGAGGCCATATGGATCAGCTTATTGTATACAGAATTGGGTTTGCATGCTACATCTCCGATGATTTTTGGGGATAATACCAGTTCATTACACCTTGCAGAAAATCCAATTTATCATGCTAGGATCAAGCATATAGAGGTCCACTATCACAATGTGAGAGAGAAGCTATTGAGCAAGGATATTCAGTTGGCATATATATCAACTAGTATGCAATGTGCAGACTTGTTGACTAAAGCATTAGATGGTACAAAACTTTGCATATTCAAATCAATGATTGGTTTGCAGGATATTCATGAAGATTGAAAATGAAGACCAAGCCAGAATGTTTGGCTTGAGGGGGAGTTGTTGGTGCAAAGTCCAAGCCTACACATTTGTCTTAAAGTTAGTAGACACATGAAGCTCCATGGAAACCATTGCTAGTAGAAATTTATCCTTTTACATTTGTAAAAGTCATGTATTTGACTTGAGAGAATATTTGTAATCACCTATGAAAAACTCGTGGATCTGTTAGTTAGAAAAGCATCTACTTCATTGAGGGAATATTTCCTAGATTGAAGGACTATTTTTAGAGAGAGCCAAAAGGAGAATTCAAATTCAAATTTGAATATGGAACTTATAAAAGGTGACTTGAAAAAGTCGCGTTTAGAAGAAGTCAATTCCCGAGTTCTCCATAGTTATTTTGTAAGCGTGTGAGGCCCACATTGTAGCCTACACCTCTCTCCATCATTAGGCTATGATTGTCAAGCCTATGATCTTGTACAACATTGTTCATTAATACAATACATCTACATTGTTCATCTATGATCTCTCTGTTATAGTCTTTCATAACTATCAACTTGTGCTGCTCATATCTCCGTCAATTCATGACCAATTTCAATGATTGATAGCTTGTTAGAATCCACTCTAAGTTATTTACATGCTAAAAAATTTTGAAGGGAATCCATTCAGCCAATTTGGAGAAAATCACGTCGAAGCACTTACTGGTCAAACTCTCCAGAGGTACTAAAAAATTGGGGGTAATGATTCATTTGCTAAATTCATTGCTCTATGTATAGTGCATCATTTCAAGTGATTCCACTTGGAATCATTAGCTTATGAAGCTAAGTTGATATCTCTAAAAGGAATGTTTCTAGTTCCTACTGTACTAGTAGCACTAAGCAAAAAAGCAGCAGTTGTATGATAAAAAATAGAAGGCTTTCTTTGATCCTTCTATTTAGAAGTAGTATGTCTTGATTCAATCTTTTCATACATCATTTCCAAAGTACATAGGCACTTGTATAGTGTCATTGGAAAGCTAAGAGGACCCACATATCATCTTTGAACCTTCAAGGGGCTGGTACTAAGCAGGATTTGGCAGTACCTACTCATTTCTTGGAGTGTCCATCCATCTATCCCAACATGCACATGCATACAAACATACACATGTTTTAGGTCTAGGTCTTAAGGATTAGGGTTTTATGGTTTTTACACATGCATACATATATATACACATATACACACATAATACATATACACATACACATATATATACACATGCATAGACACATACACATATATACATGTTTTAGGCCTAGGTCTTTAGGATTAGGATTTTAAGGTTTTTACACATGCATACACATATATAAACATATACACACAGAATACATATACACATACACATATATATATACACAAGCATACACACATATACATGTTTTAGGTCTAGGTCTTTACAATTAGAGTTTTAGGGTTTTTACACATGCCTACACATATACAAACATAATACATAATACATATACACATATACACATACACATATATATACACAAGCATACACACATATACATGTTTTAGGTCTAGGTCTTTAGGGTTAGGGTTATAGGGCTTTTACACATGCATACACGTATATACCTATATACACACATAATACATATACAAATACACAAGCATACACACATACACACATATACATGTTTTAGGTCTAGGTCTTTAGGATTAGGGTTTTAGGGTTTTTGAATTAAAATAAATAAATATAAGTAAATATTTAAAAAAAAGTTTTAGGTTTAATAGTAATATATATAATCAACTAAAACATATGATAAACATTAGAATATATAATAAATTGTATTATGTATAATTAAATATATAAGAAATTTGTATATTTGAATTAAAATAAATATATATAACTAAATATGTAAAAAATAGGTCTTTAGGATTTTTAGGGTTTATATATATATATATATATATATATATATGTGTGTGTGTGTGTGTGTGTATACATATATATATATATATATATATATATATATATATATATATATATATATATATATATATATATATATATATATATATATATATATATATATATATATATATATATATATATATATATATATATATATATATATATATATATATATATATATATATATATAACTAAATATATAAAAGATAGGGTTTTAGGGTTTTTACATACAAACACATAAATAGAAATTTATAAGAAATCTAGGTTTTCGAATTAAATTAAAAATATATACTTAAATATTTGGAAAATAAAGTTTTAGGATTAATATTAATATATATATATAAAGAAATATATGTAAAAATTCACAAAAACGTAGAATATGTAGATATTCTAATTAAATGTATATAAAAATTAGGGAAAAAGTTAAAATATGTAAATATTCTAATTAAATGTATCTAAACATTAGGGAAAAAATTAAAGATGTAAAATATATATAATAAAATATGAAAAAAATAGGTCTTTAGGATTTTTACATATAATTTAAAGAATATAATAAAACTATATAAAAAATAGGGTTTTAGGACTTTTACATACAAACACATGCTTATACAAACATATATATATAAATATATAAGAAATTAGGTTTTTTGAATGAAATTAAATATATATAATTAAATAATTAGAAAATAATTTTTTAGGATTAATATTAATATATATAATCAAATGTATACAAAAGCTAGGGAAAAACATAGAATATGTAAATATTCTAATTATATGTATGTAAAAATTAGCAAAATTTAGAATATGTAAAATATATATAATTAAATATATATAATTAAATATTCTTTTATATTTTTAGGTTTATATATATATATATATATATATATATATATATATATATATATATATATATATATATATATATATATATATATATATATATATATATATATATATATATATATATATATAGGTTTTTAAGCTTAATATTAGTATATATAATCAAATATATGTAAAAATTAGGAAAAAAAAGTACAATACATAATAAAATTAAAATATGTATAATTAAATATATAAGAAATTAGGGTTTCTTAATTAAATTAAATATATTAAAAATAGGATTCTTACATTTAATTAAAAAAATAGAGTTTTAGATTTAAAATTATAATATATAATTAAATGTATCATATATCAAATGTTCTAACATCTCCACATGGTATGAGATGGCATCTTTGGATCTAGACGAGAGAATGGCGTGTCTTTAGAGAGAAGATGTCGTGGGTTCTATGGACATGGCACAATTTCCACAATAAGAAGCTAACAAAGCACAAAAAAACATGTGAAGACTAGCTTTTTTACCACTGTACATTGGGGCAAAGATATTCGTACTACGTGTGTCACTCATGATGCTCAATGTTCAATCCATTTATGCATGGTCAAATAGTAGTGTCTCTGAATTGTTCAAGTAGTGGATTGTAAATAAACTTTCATTGGTGTATCAAAATAAGTTCATTTATAATTGCTTATCGCTTGTAGGCCTTCGAAAGATCAGTTTCTGTCAGATGGCAATGACATGCCTCCAACATGTGGAGATGCCAAAAAATGTTTACAGACCATTGGAATGGACTACACCAAGATTCATGCTTGTCCAAATGATCGCATTCTCTTTTGGAAGGAGTATGATCATCTCCACATATGTCTAAAATGTGAAGCAAATAGGTTTAGAGAAGACCTTGTGGGCAAAGCAGTCCCCAAAAAAGGTTCTTTGGCACTTTCATATCATTCTAAGAATTAAGAGCATGTTTAGATGCAAATACATAGCTCAATTAATGTCATGGCATGTAAAAAGTAGGTTTACAGATTGTGTAATGCGAGTGCCTTTTGATTCTGATGCTTGGAAACACATAGATGGTAAGTGGCCAGAGTTTGCTAGAGAGCCTTGGAACATATGTCTAATCCTATCTATGGATGGTGTAAATCCATTTGGTTTAAGTAGCTCCTCATAGAGCACATGGCATGTATGTTTGGTCAACTATTACATCCCATAATGGCTGGCCACAAAAAAGCACCATTTATTATTAGCTCTCATTTTGCGATGTAAGTATAAGGTAAAAATCATGGATGTATAGCTTGCACCACTTGTGGAAGAGCTGTGCACTTTATGGGACGGCATTATTGTGTGCGACATGTCTCAACCTATAAGAAGAAGGGACGCGCAAGTGCAAGGCATACTTATGTGGATGACACATGACTAGCCCCATTATGGTGAATGTTCGTGTCTATTGATTTTAGGTTACCATGCTTGTCCCGTATGCAGACCACAACTCGAAGTAGGCTACTCCAAAGCACCTCGGACATCATAGATATCTTCCAGATGGACATGTTTTATGTGAAGGTTAAATTGGCCTACAATCGCAGTGCCAAATGAAAGCAACCAATTGGAAGTAGCTATGGGACATAGAAACACCAATGGCTAGCAGGAAATGGCTATCGATCATTCATGAACTCCTTTATTTGACTTAGTTATTGATCAATCATTTGGTAGACCCAATGCATATTTTCAAGAATGTGGGAGAGATGCTCTAGAAGATCTTGATTGGAGAGAAGAAAAGCAATGCACAAAGGGAGGACTTGGAAGAGTGAGGTCATATGCAAGATTTGTGGGAAATTACCAAGCCCAATGGAATAGTGTCGCTACTAAGAGCTCCTTGGGTGCTCCGAGAGATGGAAGAGCAACAAGTGAAGAAGGTGATTTTAGAGTTTCGGATACCTACAAGGTGCATGCAATGTCTGTTGATGCAAATGTACAGGCCTACACATTTGGCGTAGCATGGAGGACATTGTGTGGAAGCACTTGATGATTCATGTGAACTATAGCTTGTAACTACTTGATCATTTACCATTGTAAATAATTAAATCCTTGGAGAATCTTGTAAAAGCTTATATCTCATGGAGTTAGGAGGAATATTAGCTACAAATTCAAGATGAGGGAATGTCTCCTAAATCAAAGGAGCTACTTTTTGATTGGACCCAAGTTTGAATTCAAAATTCAATCTTAGAAGAAATACTTATAAAAGACATTGAAAAATCCCACGGGGTAGTGTGCCTCGTTTTAGAGCTCTCTCCTTGATCATTTGTATAACTTGAGTAGCTCACACCATAGCTCACTTATTTCATCATCATTGAGCATCATTATAATGCCAATGTCTCTGAACAATCATGTGTTATAATACATATAGCTCATTGAACATCTCTATCTACTTCTATGCTATGACTATTCAGAACAGTCAACTTCTTCTAGTCATATCTCAGTGGATACTCAACCCTTTTGCATGCTCTTTGGCTTGTTTGCACGAGCATGAAGTCTACTTTGTGGTGTCAAAATTTCAAGGCATTTGGTTTAGGCATATGGGAGATATCATCTTTGAAGTGCTCACTCATCATCTACTCATTAGTCACTAAAAAGTCGGGGGTAAGATTTGATTTGCTAAAATGATTTCTCATAGAAAAAAAAGCCAGCAAGTGTATGGACTAAAATGCCAAGTTTTTAACACTAGCTATTCTTGAACTAGTCTGTCTTGGATTAATTTCACGTATCAACTCCAAAGTACATAGGTACTTTCTTGGTGTCACTTGCAAGCTAAGATGGTCGACTTTATAACTCTGAAGTACATAAGGGCTGGTACAAAGCAAGTTTTAGCAGTACTACCTCACTTCCTTGAGGTATCCATCTATCTCTCCCAACTGTGGTATCAGAGCTAGTTGAGGTAAAATGGGAGATGGTTTCCCCTCTTTCATTGACATTGGATAGGAATAATTATCGAACATGGTCCTTGAGGATGAGGACCTATCTACAAGGAAGACGTCTCTTTGGATACATATCCAGAGATGAGGAAAGGCCCACATTTAGAAGCAAAGATCAGCCGACAAGAGAGGAGCAACAAAGACTCAACTCATGGTGTGCCAAAGATGCTTTAGCGAGGTCATATCTACTTAACTCTATATCTACTTTACCCAAAAGGAATTTTTTCATTTTCTGAATTTCATCTTCCTCATATAAGGAATTGAAAAAATTCCCAAGGGACTTGGGATACTCTGTCTTCATACTTTTCTTCCAATACAAGAGCTAGAAAAAATCAATTGTGGATGAAGTTTACTACTCAAAAGCAGCAACCTAAGTAGAATGTTTCAGAGTATGTGACCAAGGTGAAGGATGTGGCTGATCAGTTGGCAAGCATAGGAGAGGAGATTGAACAAGGTAACTGTGGAGCATTTTCATTCTCTCCTTTGATGTACTTCTAGTAGCCTTTTCCCATCAGGAAATTCTTCATTCTGAATCTCCAAGCATGAAAGTTGTTCTTGTCCAGCTTATTGCTCATAAGCTGACTCACTCCATCTGCGTTTGCCATTTCAGCAACAATTCACAACACTGCAAAACACTACAAGTAGCACTTCTGCTTGAACACTATTGCACTATGACGTGACAATTCGATCTCAGAAAAACACAGTTTTCGTGTATCAATAGTACACGAAATCGCTTGAAATTGTGGATCTGGAATATATGAGAGTCATCAAACACAAGACAAGTTACAATTTCTGAAACTGACCTTGTTTTTCTATGGGCCCCACCTTGTAGGCTCCTGAAAGAACTTGGAGAAGCTTGTAGACGGTAGAAAAGTTCGTTTCGAAGCGACGAAGTTTGGTCAAGCCAACCGGCACAAAACCAGCTCTTGAGCTTATGGAGACTCAAATAGACCTTATAGGCATGTGATAAGTGCAAAGAAACACACTATGTACTTTGGAGCATCAAGGAGAATGAGTCGATACAAAACAGATAGGTTCGCGGGTCGACTAGCTCAAAAAACTTACTATCTATGGAAGAGACAATGAACTTCAAATGCCCATAGCGACCAGCGTGCTTACAATTAGAAAAAATCCTTTCATTGGAGTGATACACAAAGGTTTGAGTGTATGGAATGCACAAACGTATAAGGAATAAGCAAAATATGCTATAGGAATGAATGCGACATTCACCGGTGGTACTTCCTATTTTTCAGGAATATGCAGAGATTGACCCCGAGACAGAAAAAATCCGATTTCTCCAAATCTACTGAACCAAATGCTATGAAACTTTATAGGCATAAACTAGACACTTACACCTTTCCAATGAGTCATCTTTCACTCAATTTGAAGCTCTGGAGAGAGAGCAACAGCCTCTGCAAGATTACTATTGGTGAAGAAGATGATGCAGAGAATTGATGGAGCAAGACAATGATGGTCACAAGTGTATGTATATTGCTTCCATGTAATGTACAAGTGAATTCAAGTCCTTACATACCCTCTAGGAGTTCTCCATGACTTTTACAAGTTGAATTTGAATTCAAATGAAGGTGGGAATGGTTGTTGGAGGGAATCAATTCACTTTCCTACAATCTAGGAAAAGTGAAGATCTACTTTGATCTACTTTTAGGTGATTGGTTGCTTGATTGAATGCAACTTCAACCACCACAAATTCGTGGGATTTGGTCTCTATCTTTCTATCTTTACATGTGTATAGCTCAAGGCTTTTACAATGGTAAATGAGCCATCAAAAATCTCCTAAAAAAATACAATGAATGAGCATAAGAAAAAGAACTCTCCAACGGATATTCTTTCGACGCGATAGCCTTTGATGTAGATCAAATCCACCTCAAGCATAGTGTAAGATTGATGTTCCAACAGCTCCCCCTCAAGCTAAAGTATGCTTGAGTCTTCATTCTCTGTTAGGTTGAATACCTGCCATAGCTTTGAATCTGCAAAGCTTTATTCCATCCAAGCTCTAGGAGCTTGTTTCAATCCATACAATGCTTTCTTAAGTCTGCAAACATAAGATGGATGATTAGGGTTTTCAAAACCTGGTGGTTGTGACACGTATACCTCTTCACTTATCCAACCATTTAAGAATGTATTTTTCACATCAAGTTGGAGGAGTCTCCAATTCCTTGCAGCAGCTACACTTATCAATGTCCTGATTGTAGTCATCTTTGCAACTGGTGTGAATGTTTCCTCATAGTCTATACCATGAGTTTGTGAGCATCCTTTGGCAACTAATCTTGCCTTGTACCTGAAAACTGATCCATCTGAATTTCTTTTAACTTTATATACCCATCTGCAGCCAATTACCTTTTGATTCGGTGACATTGGAACCAAATCCCAAGTGTCCATCTCCTTCAATGCATCTATCTCTTCGTTCATGGACTTTTCCCAATTAGGGTTTCCCTTTGCCTCTTCATAGGTTGAGGGTTCCTCTGAAATAGAGTCTTTTGCCAAGTAGATTGAATGCTTTGTAGCAAATGTGGAATCATATCCATACCTTTCTGGTTGTTTCTTCTCTCTTGCTGATCTTCTAAGTGCTTGTTTGGAGCATTATCCAACCTCTTGCATCTTTGCTTTGCCTCTTGACTTCCATAGCTTGTAATCCTTTTCTCTTTCATCTTGGTCATCGTCTGTATCGCTTCGTGGATCCTGGACCTGTGTATCATGCTTCCTTCCTAATTGATGAGAGTCAGAATCAAGATCATATGGTAGTGTTACCTTTTGTTTGTCTTCATCATACCAAGACCTGTGTTCTTCAAACACAACATCTCTACTTGTAGTGAATTGCTTTGCTGAAGGATTGAAGAACCTCTAACCCATCTGAGTTGAATCATATCCAATAAACACTGCCTTTGTTTCCCTTTCATCTAGCTTACCTCTTATTTGTGATGGTACATGAACATAAGATAAACAACCAAAAACCTTGCAATGTCCAAGACTAGGTATTCTTCCATGCCATGCTTCATAAGGAGTCATAGCTTGAAGTGATTTGGATGGTGGTCGATTGACAAGGTACACTAATATGTTGTGAGCTTCCTTTTGCTATCATCTGCCGTCACGAGCTTCCAAATCCACACATAGAGAGCTTTGTTCATTTTTGCTCCCAGCCGCGTCCGGGCGTCGTCTACTCATCTCAAGTGATAAGTGAGTTTTCTCATCCTTGCCTCTACCAAATATGGAGTCCCTCCAAGATGATGCCATGTGGCTCGCTCTCCAAGTCCCCCATATATACATCATGTGACATTTCCTTCCCCTTGAAAGCATTTTTGTCCTCGAAAATGTAAATGAAATGTCCGTAATTGTAGAAGAAAGTGCTCGGACTCCCCTGAACCCCATGTACTCTATGTACATGGTCATCTCTGTGTGTTGTTTCCCCATATCCTTCCCCTTAAGAAACCTCATATGAGATCATCTTAAAGGTGGGAAACCGTCTCAGTGGTGCTTACTATCTCCCATATACACTCCACCTCCAAACTATCACTCCCATAACAAACAAAATCATCCAAATGATCTAAGTCCATATGATGTATCCTCTATGGAGTATTAATATAGAAGGGAAGTGTAAGGTGCCAAGCTTATAAGCTTGATCGTATCCTAATGGAGATAATAAACCATATAATCCTTTGAAGTATAGACCAAAGTCCCATATCAAGTGACGTCAAACCCATCTAAGACTAAATGATAGATTGCCCTCATAACACTCCAGGTCTTCCTAACCTTGAGTGTACTCACAAGTAATAGTTTCCTCTAAACTACCTTGTGACTATGCAATTCCATCATCTAGCTCATGGTAGTAAAATGCAATCTCTACATTTCACCAACTAAGAAGTCTATGGCTTGTCATCCTTTACTATTGGACTAGGTTCTATTGGAAGAGCATCTATTGTCACTAGTGCAAACTCTAAAATTTTCTCTTCCTTGTAGTTTGCCATATGAATGCAGAAAGCATTCCCTTTAAGATTCAGATAATCCCTAAGTACCCATCCTCCTAATTGATGTTTACTCATCATACTCATGATGTAACACCAATTAAAAGTTTGGTACCCCAATAGGTTAGATATATCCCTATCTCCTAGAAACCCTAAAGAGAATATTCATACTCAACTCCCAGTCTCACTAATGTCAATAACTAGATCATCTCATCTAGTCAAGGAGCATCACTGGAAGTAAAAATAACTACTTCTCTCAAGAGTCTCCATACGAGAATCAATCTAACCATCATGATTAACTGATCTCCCTCATGTCTTAGATAGAAGAGTGCCACTTCTATCTAGACAACCTAAAAGTGAGAAAGTGAAACTCTCTCTCTCTCTCTATTCAATCTCTTCTAAGGAAAAGAGCTCTAGTAGTGGAACCTATTCCACTTTCCCTTTCCCTTTGAAAGAGATTCCTTTGAATCCATTTGATCTACTCATCCATAAATGAGAACACATATACAAGTTCTCCCATGTGAAGGAAAATTAGCTTGAAAAGTAGAGGAAATGAATTCCTTCTTTGAAATATAGACTAAGAGATGTTTCCTAATATATATAATAGTGGAGAATCATACTCCCATGTGAAGGTAAATTAGCTTGAAAAGTAGAGGAAATGAATTCCTTCTTTGAAATATAGACTAAGAGATGTTTCCTAATCACCTCTTCTCTCTAAAGGAAAACATACTCCATTCTTCTCCTATAAAGAAATCATGTTTTCCTTTCCTTCTTTCTCTCTTAAAGAGTAGGAGCTAAAGTGAGACCACTAAACTAAAGTGACATCTCTCATGGATCTTTGAGTTGATTCCCACTTTCTCCTTTCTTTAAGAAAGGAACTCATGAATTTATTTAGTCCTCTCTTCCATAAGTAATGCATAATCCTTCATTACATATAGTCCTATGAAGATGGAGAACAAATCTCGCCTGACTAATGAAGGTGTATGTAGTGAAGAGTGGAGAAAATAAATTCCTAATAAGGGTCAAAGCCCTCTACTAAAATGGTCAGCAATGATATGACATGATACCATAAACACATGTGTATCCATACCAAAGAGCTATCTATGCTAACCATACTCTATGCATGGATCTATACGATCCAATCAAACTGATGGAATTATCCTTCCTGAAAAACTCACAATGAGTATGTGATACCAATGGTGATAAAATCACCTATCACATTCTCTACTAGAAGAATAAATCTTCCCTAACTATGAAGGATAACTGCCAATCCTAAGGAGATGTCTAGTAAGAGCTCTCCTCTGATCTAGTGAGACATGACGCCATGAATGATGAGTCCTTTTCTCCCTGGCCATAGAAGAAGAGTGCTCAAAGGGAAGTCATTTCCACCATCCCATACCAGTGAAAACTTCTTCCAATTCACGGTGTCATAGCTACACTAAACCAAATATATATTCCATATATATGTAATGGAATATGCAGGTGGACTCTAATGAATCCCATAACCTCAATCATGTCGGTGGACTCAAATGAGTCCCATGTCCTCGAACTAGTTAGTTTGGTTCTAGTCAATATGTGACAATGGATATCCCCTTCTGTTCCAAACCAACTTGTTTCTAGGTACAAAGACTAAGTCTAGGTACCTCTCTGTAGATCCCAAGATACATATGTATGTATTGGGTATCCCAAATCTTCTTGACTAAGGGATCTATGCTCTATATCATAGAGCTAATGCCATGTTTATGGCCTTCCTAACCATCACTCGAATCACATAGCACCCGTCGATGCTCTTTCATGAAACCCATCTCTATGATCCCATCTATTTGGTTTCCTTAGTAGTGTAGCAGAAATGCTTCACTACTTGCTCAAGTGATGTGCATGAGTGAAACTAGTCACTCTTTGGGTATTGCTCATAATACCCCATAGTCTCCTAATCATACTGTGAGACTCTTGTGAAGATAAGTAAATCTTCACTACTTTTGAGAATATTATATATGTACATGTACCTGTATGCAACTTCCTATAACTTATAGGATTGCTTGTGCACATTACTAATGGTGAAGGTATAGCATCCTTCCTTTTAGCAATCCTATGGTCTAAAATCCATAAGGATTATGTGTGGGGATCCTGTTGCTACTAAAGTTGCCTTATCTATGATACTGTGATGGTACTAAGTCCATAAAATATATGCTAAGAAGCATGCCTACACCTTATTGAAGTTTGCAAGTGCGTATATAACGCCATGAGGGGGAAAAATTTTCGACAGCATTTCCCCGGGAAATGGAATCCCAAAAAAATTAAACCATAAGCTCAGTGGCACATAGGCCACCCAATAACAAAGGGCTTGACAGGCCCATGGCATGCACGCCATAAACTTATATATGGACTCCATAACCTGCAAAAACATAAAATGCTAGCAACACAATTTGTGTTGCATAACCTTGTATTTCCTGCAATCCTCTTTCCTGCAAACAATCAAAAAGTGTACTTCTTGCCTATCGATCCATACTTTAAGAATTTAAATAATGATCAACATTTGATGTATGCAATCCAATCTATGCCTGTACATACAGAACATGTCATGACATAAAATAAAATGCCTGAAGCATAAAAAATACGTCCCTGAGTAGTTTGATTTTGGAATTGCATGCATCCAATCGTTCTCGATAAGCTTCGAGACCTTTGCACCTTCCTCCTCAGGTCCTAACATAACTTTGAAGTGTCCGAAAACATCGGAGCACTCCCCAAAACATAAAGCATGGTCAGATGATTACTAGAATAATGCAAAATTTACTCAAAAATGCATTTGTAATCCCTATTTAGACCTGCAAAAACTATTTTAGGACTTGCGAACAATCAAAAACTGAAATATATAGCATGTGCAAAGAGCTCGAAGTGGAATTACTCAATTCGCCTTCCTGGTTTGAAAGATATGGCTCCCGGAAGGTAATCGCCAAAAACTGTTCAGACTTTGCAGAGCTGTACAGACCTGCAAATATACTTATTTTCCAAAGAGTGCGGGAAGGGGGGTCTTTGAGGAAGTAAAATTCCTCCTTAACTTATCATTTTGATGAATCTAATGATTGGCCTAAGAAGTCCATATGCCATACTCTTAGTATATATACTTTTTCCCATCGATCCATAGCTATCGCACCTCTTTTTCCCTCTTCCAAAATGGGAATTTCTCAAATTTAGGTGTTGAATTTTTTGTCAAACTGTGATGGAAAGGGGTTTTGTGGAGCTTCAAACTCCCATAAAACTGAGGTATCTTATGGATTTCTTAATATTACATGAAAGTCAATACACTATACTATAGGTGTGCATGATTACTTCCATAAATCTATGATAAATCCCTCTTCTTTTCCCCTTCCCAAAATGGCTACTTATCAAAAATAGCCCCTGAAATTTTATGTTAAAATCATGAAAATAGGCTACTTTGGAAGTGCCTAAAGCTTACCCTTTGTTGTATTTTGAGGGAATCCTTGAATCGAGGTGAGAGTATATATCTCATACTCTCCATATGCATGATTTCCCTCCTTCCTTGCCCTTCTCAAAGAGTTGCCAATAATATGTTGTGAGCTTCCTTTTGTTATCGTCTGCCATCGTGAGCTTCCGAATCCACACACAGAGAGCTTTGTTCATTTCTCCTCCCAGCCGCGTTCGGGCGTCCTCTACTCATCTCGAGTGATAAGTGAGTTTTCTCGTCCTTGCCTCTACCAAATATGGAGTCCCTCCAAGATGATGCCATGTGGCTCGCTCTCCAAGTCCCCCATATATACATCATGTGACATACATTGCAGTTGAAATAGCTTCTGCCCATAGATAATGTGGCAACTTCTTCTCTTCAAGCATTGTTCGGGCTGATCCAACCAATGTCTTGTTCCTCCTCTCTGTGATTCCATTTAGTTGAGGAGAGTACCTAGTAGTCACTTCCCTTTTGATACCTTTGTCCTGCAAGAACTCATCAAACTCTTTGGAGAAGTATTCTCCCCCTCCATCAGATCTGAGCTTCTTTAGTGATCTACCTGTATGATTCTCCAGATGTGCAAGATACTTCTTGAAGCAATCAAACACTTCATTCTTACTCTTGATAAAGTATAGAGCAGTCCATCTATTATGGTCGTCAATAAATGAGAAATAATACCTTGATCCTGCCAATGAAGGTTCTTGACTTGGTCCCCATACATCTGTATGTACTAAGTCCAATAAGTTGTTGTGGATGTAGCCTTTGTGGTTGAATGGTTGTCTTTGTGCCTTCCCAATCTGACATGCATCACACCTGTTGATCATGTGTTGCTTTGTTATGTTTGGCAGTCCTAGAACACTTTGATCCCTGCATATATCCTTCAAGTTTCTTTCATTCACATGAGCAAGTCTCTTATGCCACACTTCAAGCTCACTTAGGGTTTGAGACCCAAAGTTGAATAGAGCTATGTTCCTGGTTTCTCCTGCCTCAAAAGTAAAGAGCCTACCATGCTTCTCACCTCAGGCTATCTTCTTGAAGCCTTGACATGGATCTTCCACAAAATCTCCATGTTGGGTGAACCTAACTTGCAAGCCTTTTTCAACTATTTGGCCTACACTTATTAGGTTTTTAGTGATAGTGGGTACATAGAGAACCTTACTCAGAATGTTTGTCCTGCCATTGGAAGCTTTGACATTACCAATCTTCTCCACATTGTGCTTCGTGTCATCCCCTGTTTGCACTTCATGTCTATGCTTTGGACTTTCCAAGTCAGATAGAAGAGCAATGTTGCCTGCAACATGATTCGAACATCCTGAATCTATGTAGAACAAATGATCATCTTCTTTACCTTCTTTGTGGCTTAGATTCATAAGAAGCAATGAGTCTTCATGTGGTTGATCTTTTTAATAATTGTTGTAGTCCCTTCTATTATAGCTTCTATTGTTATTGTTGAAGTTGTGTCCACCTCTGCCTCTATTGTTGCCATATCCACCTGTTCCACTTCCTTTCTGGGTCTTCCCATTGAACCAGCAATTCTGAGTGGTGTGGTTGGTCTTATCGCATATGGCACAAGGTTGAACATTCTGACCTTTGGCTTTGTCTTGCTTTGGTCCTTTCTTCTTCCCTTTCCACTTGCTCTTGCTTGCAAAGTTGGCTTGAGAAGTCTCTTCTTCATCTCTTCCTTCTTCTTGCCTTTCTGCTTCTTATCCTTCTTATCTGCATATAGAGCACTAGATGAATTACCATGATAGGAGTTACCTTCCTTTATGCTATTGTTGGCTTCTTAATTGAAAAGAGTTGTCCAAGAAAGATGTTGAAGTGTGGAGTTTGCACATCCATGATGAGATCATAAGCTGTCATGAAGGATTGCCATTGCTTATCGCTTCGAATGTCGTTGAGAATTTGCCTCATGATGACCTCTTCTTCAATCAGCTCTCCAATGGATGCTAACTGATCCGCAACCTCTTTGACCTTGGTAACAAACTCTGTGATGGTTTGTTTAGGCGTCTTCTTCATTTGGTTGAACTCGTTCCAAAGATGATTCTTTCTTGCTTTGGTACTAGCAGAAAAGAAAGTCTCGAGGGCATCCCAAGTCTCTTGAGATGTCTTGCATCCTCTAATATGTGGTAATAGAAAGTCAGAGATAGAGTTCAGTATGTACAACCTTGCTTAAGCATCCCTTGCGCACCAAAGTGTGAGCTTATTTGTCTCCTCTTGTGTAGGTCATCCTTTGGATCTTGGAATAGGCATAGCTTCATCACCTGCTACAAGTCCATAAAGATTTCTACCTTGCAAATAGGCCTCCATCCTGATTTGCCGATCCATGTAGTTGTGTCGATCAAGCTTCTCGATCATTGAGGGAAATTCATCACCCATCTTGATCTAGCTCTCATACCACTGAAAGAACTTGGAGAAGCTTATAGAAGGTAGAAAAGTGCATTTCGAAGCGATGAAGTTTGGTCAAGCCAACCGGCACAAGACCAGCCCTTGAGCTTATGGAGACTCAAATAGACCTTATATGCATGTGATAAGTGCAAAGAAACACACTATGTACTTTGGAGCATCAAGGAGAATGAGTCGATACAAAACAGATAGGTTCGCAGGTCGACTAGCTCAAAAAACTTACTATCTATGGAAGAGACAATGAACTTCAAATGCCCATAGCGACCAGCATGCTTACAATTAGAAAAAATCCTTTTATTGAAGTGATGCACATAGGGTTGAGTGTATGGAATGCAGAAAAGTATAAGGAATAAGCAAAATATGTTATAGGAGTGAATGCGACATTCACCGGTGGTACCTCCTATTTTTTAGGAATACGTAGAGATTGACCCCGAGACAGAAAAACTCAGATTTCTCCAAATCTACCAAACCAAATGCTATGAAAATTCATAGGCATAAACTAGACACTTACACCTTTGCAATAAGTCATCTTTCACTCAATTTTGAGGTCTGGAGAGAGAGAGCAACAACCTCTGCAAGATTACTGTTGGCGAAGAAGGTGATGCAAAGAATTGAAGGAGCAAGACAATGATGGTCACAAGTGTATGTATATTGCTTCCATGTAATGTACAAGTGATTTCAAGTCCTTATATAGCCTCTAGGAGTGTTCCACGACTTTTACAAGTTGAATTTGAATTCAAATGAAGGTGGGAATGGTTGTTGGAGGGAATCAATTCACTTTCCTACAATCTACAAAAAGTGAAGA
This sequence comes from Ceratopteris richardii, assembly GCA_020310875.1. Taxonomy (NCBI): domain Eukaryota; kingdom Viridiplantae; phylum Streptophyta; class Polypodiopsida; order Polypodiales; family Pteridaceae; genus Ceratopteris; species Ceratopteris richardii. Next base: position 89,692,806 of record CM035411.1, read on the forward strand.
TCTACTTTGATCTACTTTTAGGTGATTGATTGCTTGATTGAATGCAACTTCAACCACCACAAATTCGTGGGATTTGGGCTCTATCTTTCTACCTTTACATGTCTAAAGCTCAAGGCTTTTACAATGGTAAATGAGCCATCAAAAATCTCTCAAAAAAATACAATGAATGAGCATAAGAAAAAGAACTCTCCAACGAATATTCTTTCGACGCGATAGCCTTTGATGTAGATCAAACTTACCAAGCTGAGAAAGATATGCTAATGGAAAAATATAGAGCACCATAGTTTTGAGTGCACTATCCATGTGGAGAATGGCTCTAAACACAAGATCCTTTCCTCTAGGATTGCACTAGATGTTGGTTTAAATCACAAGCCTACACATTTGGCTTGTAGCTCATACACATATGAAGTTTCATGGAAACCATTGCTAGTGGAGAATTACTTCTTTACCTTTGTAAAAGTCATTTTTTGACTTGAGAATAATTGTAACTACCTACAAAAAGTCATGGACTTGATTAGTTGGAAAGTAACAACCACTTTGAGAGAATATCTCCTAGAGTGAAGGTACACTTTTAGAGAGAGCCAAAATTTGAATTCAAATTCAAATTTGATTAGAACACCTATATAAACTCTCTTGGAAAAGTCGCGGTAGGAGTGGTCTCTTCATTACCATTCTGTATGAGTGCAAGGCCTACATTGTAGCCTACACCTATCTTCATCATAAGGCTATGATTACTGGTGTAGATCAGTGATGAGTAGCACCTCCTTTAATGTCAATCCGGGAAGACGTGAGCATGGTATGAAGACCTCGAACAAGTGATGGCACAAGTGCGTGAGTGAAAGCACACTAACATGCACACACATACACACACATGCACACACACGGCAAGAAAAAGAGAAAGACAATGGAGTTCCTTAGATTACTTCAAAAGTGCTCTTACAAGTTCAAATCTATTACATGCTAACCTCAAAAATGAGCTCTCTAGCTCTATTTATAGTTTTTTACTAGCTTTGGCCCTGTCTAGACCTAGTGTCCGGCCTAGTTAAAAATTAGGTTCTAAGGCCTATTTGAGGGCTCAAACGGAGTGTTGGAGAGCTAAAGAGAAAGCAGAGAAAAAGACGGGCACCAAAATTTTTCCGATTTGGACACCCAATTGTTGTATTATAACAATTCTTGTAATATATTTTCCGTTGTACATGTACTAGAGGAGTCCTCTAGATGCATCCCCACAGAAGATTAGAAACTTACCCATGTAAAATAGTAGGAAATTAGTCTTTTAGTGAATAAAGTGCCGGTCTCTTGTGTGAAAGGACCATTTTTAGGGCACAAGTATATAAGTCAATTTGTGACTCTTTGTAAAGACTTTTCGCCATTGTGAGAATCAAGAGCACAGAAATTCGAATTTGTGTCTACTTCCCTCTGTATCTTGTTCTTTGTGAGCTTGTATGCAGGTGTATGGCTTGGAAAGAGTGTTGGGAAGTGTTGTCTATCCATGAGAGTGTTTGTTTGCTATAGTTAAGGTGTGTGCGAAGTGTAGGAAGTGCTGAAGTGTAGGAAGATTTTCCCACGACTCAGTATTTTGCTCATAACTTGAAGTAGGAGTATCAAAATTGAGTGAAACCACTGCCATTGGATGCATCTTTTTGAGAGCTTCGAAAGGCATATGCTATTTCGCTATATTTGGAGTTCGGAGCTGAGAGAAAAGTCCAAATTACTGACGGCTGCTGCACCAAGTATCGTGACACCATGACCGACAGTTGAAACTTGTTTGGATTAGTCTTTGCCTTGTTTGCACTCTTTGAGTAGTTCATTTGCATTGATCATCACTTGATTGCATGTACTCATACACTCGGCTAGGTTTGTATACTCATCGGATTGATAATTAATGCGTGAATCCCCACTATATGCACTTGAGGGGGATTGAGGTATAGTCTCTTTCTCCACAAGTCCCTAAGTTGGTACTTAGATCAACACGTTTTTTGGCACCGTTGCCGGGGAGTGTCGAATCAAACCGAGGCATTCGTGTGATGGTAAGTAGCTTTTTGCATCGAAGCGAGAGGAGGAGTGGTGATTTTCTCTTCTTTGGTAAGTCATTTTCAGCCGCACTTACTACTTCTCATTCTTGGAGTGTGTGTAGTGAGTTGTTAGTCTAGGGAAGTGAGTGGAATGAGTAGAGTAGGAGTAGTGAGGGAGTAGATCAAGACATTAGAGTAGAATTCAGTCTTTGTTCTGTAGAGTTTCTTTTTTGTGAAGTAAGAAAATTCCAAGTATAAAAGCCAAAAAGTGTCATTTTGTAAGTTACTTGTGTTTCTGAACAAGTATCGTAAGGAGTTCCTATCGAGTATCGCGTTTGAGCAGCAAGGCGATCGGGGGCTACACAGAGCAAGGGGGAGTGATAAAAGAGTTGGAGCAGCCTCCAAGGTGAGCACATTGTTGTTGTGTTGTGATCTTTTACCTGTAAATCAAGTTTCCAAAGAAAAACGATCTGCGTCAGGTATCGTTTAGGAGTTACAGGGGTAAAAATGTGTGAGTTGAATGAATCAGAGAGTGAGGAGAGGGTAGAAGAGCTTGTAAAACAATTGGGTGCACTCAACACTTAAAAAATCTCTCAAAAATTTGACAAAGGGTCAAGTATCGCTTTCTCCCGCGGTCGAGTATCGCGATACTTAGCAAGTATCGTGATCTCCTGTGGTTGAGTATCGCGATATTTCCCAGATATCGTGTATCGCATTGCAAAGATCGCGATACCTATCCAAGATCGTGTATCGTGTGTTGTCACCGATCGCTATACCTACAGTGTATCGTGTATCGTGATCTATCGATCGCGATACTTGCGAAGTATCGTGTATCACATTTGGTCAAGTATCGTGTATCGTTACTGAAAGATCGCGATACTTCAGAAATATCGTGTATCGTTTGAGCCAAGTATCGTGTATCGTGTCTTCACAGATCGCGATACTTTATCACCGATCGTGTATCGTCTTTCTCAAAGTATCGTGTATCGTGTGGTCCTAGTATCATTACTCTCGAGTATCGTGATAGTCAAGTATCGTGTATCGTTCATGCAGCGATCGTGATACCAATCAAAGATTGTGTATCGTGGGGTCCAAGTATCGTGACTGCCAGGTATCGAGTATCCTGGTCCATCGATCGCGATACTTGCGAGGTATCATGTATCGTTATAGTTGAAGTATCGTGTATCGTGGGCATCCAGAGATCGTGTATCGTGGAACTTGATCAAGTATCGTGTATCGTTTGGATTCAAAGATCGTGTATCGTGTAACTTAGCAGTCAAGTATCGTGACTTGAAAAGTTCATTTTCAGTCAATTCCTAGCCAAAATTTTTCTGGAATTCTAATCCATAGTGAAGAGTTCTAGAAGCTAGAGGTTAGCAAGGACTGATCAGAGCTGTGAAGTGGATGAACCTGAGATCTGGAAGAACCCTAGGAAGCCGAAGAAGTGTAATCTCTTCTGTAGGTAGTGTAGCCGAACCAAGTAGCCGTTCACATTATTCTGAGACCTCCAGTGAGTCAGAGGAAGAAATTCCCATGGCTTCAGAGGATATGCAGAACACAGTACCTATGATTGGCACGATGTCAATCATTGAGGGAGAGTATCGGACCTCCTTGGAGTACGTGAACACCAACCAAAATGAGATCCCTATCTATCTGGATGGTCTAAACAGATCAGTGGCCAGACTGAAGAAGTCTTCAGAGGCTTACATAGTGCCTAGGCCAGCAGTCAAGTATGTAGGAGGACTTTACATGGACAAAAGAGATATCCAGTATGTTGTCATGGAGCACCCGAAAAACATTAATGAACATGGTGAAGAAAATAATGCTTCAAACTTAAATGGAGGAGGGAATGAAGAGCAAGTAACGACACCTAGAGGGAGATCTACTGTTGCTAGAGTCTGGAGAGGAGACCTGATTCCCCAAGATGACTCTCTAATGGATGTATACTTGATCAATGGGATGGAGCATCTTCTTAGAGCACATTCTTCAATATGGGAAGCTGCCCCAAATCCTGTCACCATCTATGAGTTACAAGATCCTGATTTCCCCACCATCATCACATATTTGGACAAGAATCAGAGAAGATATTGGCCCTTAACAGAATTGGAAAGAGCTGAGTTGAAATATCAGAATATCCCAGTGTTCCCCCCTAGGGACCAAGCCACTACTTCACGAAACCCACTTGGAACATCTCAGAATGATTCATATCAGCAGTCGGGGCAAACACAACAAACACAACAAACACAAATCCCGGTCAGACCACATGTTCAGTTTGCAATGCCTGCAAATAATCCTAATTACCGACCCCAACCACCAGTTGACCCAAGACATGGAATACCTGCCCCAGTCAGACCGCCTGTAGCAAGAGGACCAGGCATACCCATAAGAAGACCAATTCTCCCAGTAATGCCTAGACCACCCGAAGCAGGAAGAAGATTAAGGCCAATTCAAGTTGCCAAATGCATGAGAAACCACTACGATGGCTATAGTCAACCTTACAATCATATAGCCGAATTCAAACAAGTCATCAGAGCCGAACAAGTAGAAGATTTTTTTATCCAATATGAGTCCTTTGGTCTTACTTTGTCAGACACTGCATTAGCATGGTTTCAACCTTTGGACCCTAATAATTTTCAAAACATGGAACAAGTCTATCAAGAAATGATTGAGGAATTCACTAAGTCAAGAATTAAAAACAACTCTTCATCATTGATCCATAGCTTTAAGCAAGCCCCTACAGAATCAGCAAGATTGGCAGCAAGAAGATTCAAGCAATATGTGGACAGATGCCCAGTGGAAGAGCGACCTACCCAAAATAAAATGGTGTCATTATTTTTGGAAGGATTATTGAACGGATCATTAAGATCTCTGGTATATGTAAAGAGAGTTCAAACTTTGCAAGAATGCATGAAGGAATGTATAGACCTAGAAGACAACCTAGCGGAAGACCTGAAAATATCTCAAGGTAGCTTGAAAAGTGAAGATTCGACCAGTAGCACATCAAACCCTAAAAACATTCTAGAGGAAATAGTCGACTTGGTAGCAAAGAAGCTGAACGTTCAAGGACAGAGGAACTACCCCAATAACCCTATAAGAGTGTCCATGCTTAGAAGATGTATGCAGTGTAGAGGTGAATGGCTATTGATATTAAGAAAATTGAAGCTATACGTATAGCTAAAGCACCGACTAATGTAAAAGAAGTAATGCGGTTTGTGGGTCAAATCAAGTGGCATTCCAGATATTTAAGATATTTAGCAAACATTTCCTTGCCACTAACGCATTTGACCAAGAAGGATGTTCCGTTTATGTGGGCTGATGCTCAGGAGAAAGCATTTCAGTTGTTAAAAAAGATGGTATTGGTAGCACCCATATTACAACCACCTGATTGGTCAGTACCTTTTCACATATTTGTGGATGCATCAGATGTGGCCGTAGGAGCAATTTTGATGCAGCAGAAAGACAAAGGATGGTATAAACCTGTCTATTATGCCAGTAGGGTATTGGATGCGGCTGAAAGAAATTATCCGGTGATGGAAAGAGAAGCTTTGGCGATGGTATATGCCCTTAACAAGTTTCGATTATTTGTTGGGCAATAAAGTTGTTTTTCATGTGGATCATCAGGCTTTGGTTTACTTAATCATAAAGCCCTTATTAACAGGCCGATTAGCCAGGTGGATGCTTTTGTTACAAGAATTTGAGTTTGTGATTGTGCATACTCCAGGGAAAGAGCATGCGATGGCAGATTATTTTAGTCGATTGGAATTAGGCAAAACACCCACCGGTGCACTTGATGTATTTCCGAATGCTGAGTTGTTTACGGTGCACGTAGTGGAGGCAGATTCGTGGTATGAGCAGTTATTAATTTTCCTGACGGAGGGTGCATTACCACAGTACTTTACACCTAATCAGAGGAGGAAGTTTTCCCTTAAAAGTAGGCCGTATTTGGTCATAGTAGGGGCATTATACAAGAAGGGCGTGGATCAGGTTATCAGGAGATGTGTACCAGACTATGAACAATTAGATGTTTTACAGGAAGCACATTCCGGTTCTGCAGGAGGTCATTTGTCAGGTGATATTACAGGAAAGAAAGTATTACAAGCTGGTTTGTGGTGGCCAACGGTGTTTAAAGATGTGCATGAGTATGCCAAAGGATGTGTGATTTGCCAAAGGTTAGGCCAACCTAATAACTCTGACCGGATGACTGATCATCCGGTACTACCATTGGATCCTTTCCAAAAATGGGGCATGGATTTTGTGGGGCCTATTAAACCTACCACTCAGCGCGGTAATAGATACATATTGGTGGCAAAACTGACTATTGTACAAAATGGGTCGAGGCAGTGGCATTGAAAGATAATAAGGCAGCAAGTGTGGCAAAATTTCTTTATCGTAATATTATGACCAGGTTTGGGTGTCCGATTGAGTTAGTGAGTGACCGAGGTACTCATTTTTTGAATGAGGTGATCTCTGAATTAACAAAGATTCATTTGATCATGCATAAAAAGACTACAGCTTATCATCCTCAAGCAAATGGGCAGGCAGAAAGTACGAATAAAACTCTAATGTGTATTCTTAAAAAGTTAGTGCATGAAAATCAGAAAAATTGGGATTTGTTTCTTGATTCGACTTTATGGTCATTCAGAACAGCATTTAAAGTGACAACAGGTATGACACCTTTCCGATTGGTATATGGAACAGAGGCAGTAGTACCTATGGAGTTTGTAGTTCCTAGTTTGGGGGTTAGGGTAGAGAAGATGTCACCGGAGTTATCGGTTAAACACAGGAGTAAATACCTTTTACAGATTGAGGAGGATCGTTTGATAAGTGCATATATTACAGAAGTGATTCAAAAGCGGCAACAAGCTTGGGTAAATCGGAATGTGAAGTTTAAGTTATTTAAAGAAGGTGATTGGGTGATGGTGTATAATTCTAAGCTAGGACCCCATCCAGGAAAGCTTACATTGAGATACAAGGGCCCATACAAGATTGTGCAAGATTTGGGTCAAGGCACTTTTCAAGTGGCAGATGTGTTTGGCACATGGATGGACAAGCCAATAAATGGATTTAGGCTGAAATTATTTCAAGGGAAGCCGCCACATTTGGACTGGTTATCTACTAATATGGTGCAAGTTGTTTATAATCCACAACAACACTTCAGCAATGTTTGTGATCATCGCAGTAAAAGAGTTTATTTCTCTACATTTTTATCAGTGGTACAGTGTTTTTTGACCTCGTGTTGGTCTAAAACTACATTAAGTAAATTTTTACAATTACAATGGAAAATAGGTTTACAGTTGCAGTTCAATAGTGAGTTTCGGATGAGCTCAGGACCAATGATGGATGATGCAGTATTGTTAAATCAGGGTATACAAACTAAGGAATATTATTGGTCTGTAAGTAATAATATGCTGGAAATCAGTATAATTCGTATTCTGAGTCAGCAGCTCCAGAAGCAGCAGCGCCATCGAGGGGAATATGAAAAGCAAGCTAGTGTTTGACCAATGATTATCTTGCAAAGTACAATTTGTCAGAATTGTATGATTGGAAGCTTTTGCATCATAAGATGTAGTATTGAGGAATTTAAATATCAATTTCGTATTATTGAAGTACGAATGTTTGTTCTGTTCCATGATTATTCTAGCACGCGTAGAAGATTTGTTAAGTGGATTATTGATATGTGGGGCAATCGATTGTGGATGATTTTTATGATAATCCATGCTACAATATTATTGAGTCGCATGAAGTGTTACGTGCGTAAGTACGATCATCATTACAGTAAGTGGCAGTTCAAGCAGTCGCACTTGTGGAAAGAATATTTTCAGTTTTACTTAAAGGTTTCCAGGATAACACTTTTTCCTGCATCTTCTGTATTAGTGTTTGAAGTACGAGTCATGAGAGGGTGTATGAGGAAGAGAGAAGTGCTAGTGCGAAAGAAAGATACAGCAACGGAGGAGAGTGATAGCTCGTTGCAAGAGGATGAAGATGAGATATCAACACCATCTACAACGACTAAGGGTGTGCGAACGCTTATGGGGTCATTCACAGATTTTAAAGTCGAAGTGGATACAGAGTCTACTCTGAATGAGAATTGGCTCAGAGAGATTGGATTATTACAGTTCGCTATGTTGCCATGGGAGCGCTGGAGATGCAATTATGAGGCAAAGGGCCAGCTAGAAATCATGCGGAAGATGAAGGGTCAGTTATCATGTCAGGTAAAATTTTCACCGGAATTACTTGCAGAAGTATTTCAATTGCCTATATACGAGGATATAGTCATTCCAAAATGTTCGGAGGAAGCTTTGAAGAAAGACTTTGGACCCCGAGAAGGCAGACGGAAGTACCATATGATGAAGAATGCAAGCTATATTCGAAGGGAGCAACTAAAATGGTATTTGGAAAGATTATGTTTTATCATTCAATTTGATTCTATGTCCAGGGAGAATTTTGCACCTCTGGCCTATGCAGAGGCAGGTGGAAGAGTAAGTTGGGCCCATTGGGTGTATGATCACCTACATATTGAGATCTTCGTCGGTGATAGGCATAAAACACAAACCAATAGTCGATTATCAGCATATTAGCAGCCTTATTCGAGTTTGTGCAGTTAGTCAAAGGTCAGAAGATCGTGTGGCCTAAGGAGATCAATTTTTGTGGTCATCAAGTGATGAGTCGAGAGCAGGACCAGTTAGAAGAGAAAGAGGTAATGGATAGACCTTCAGAGACATCTGAAGATCTTCTTCGTGCTGGTTATATTGCACAAGAGAAGGAATCGGCTAGTCAGATTATTCAACCTGATATACGAGAAACAGGAATACAGGAAGATATTTTGTTGCAGGTGCAAGATAGTGTAGAGCATCCGAAAGCATTCGGAACTGTTTTTAGAGTGTCTAGAAAAAGAAGAGTGGAGGAACAATTACAAGCAGTGGATTAAAAAATTTTGAAGGATGTTAATACTTTAGATTATGATGTGCTAGGCATGAAGAAGAGGTTGCAGGAAGTTTCAGACTTTTTAGTTTTTCAAGAGGAAAAATTGTTTCGGCGTGAATAGAAAAAAGTATTTATTAATGAGAATGATTATCAGTCTTTGCAGGAGAAGACTAACAAACTTCAGGAAGAATTGGATAAAAAGGTATGTATGTTGGAGGAATTGCAGAATGATAAGTTGCAATATGCAATAGAATTGTCTAGTGCGAAGAAGTATATGCATGATTATGAAGAATGGCAGAAGTATTTGCAAGCGCAGATTCAAAAAGAAATGACGGATTTTTCAGTGTTAAATGCTACCTTGCAGACGGAACAGGTAGTTGTTCAATCGCGATTACAAGTCTTGCAGGAATTAGAGAAGCAGATATTAAAAGAGCAAGATGTGGAGTTAGAGGCTACGTTGATGACGAAGTTGGATATAAGCTTATTGAAGCAACAACTGAATAAATATGTTCAGGATATTTGGAATGTTTTCCAAAATCCGTGGCTCGGTATGTTTAAGTTTCAGTATGAACAGGTGCAGACATGTTTTGTTTCAAAACATGAAAAAGATTTAGTAGGTATAATTTCAAAGCAAGAGAGGCAGATCGAGGAGCAGATACAGATAATTGCAGAATTGCGGGAACAATTGTTGAAAAGGAAATTAGAAGAAAACGTGGAAATATTTGATGCAAATTTTTGAGAAAAGCAGGATGGTGCAGCGGAAGATGTTGATAATTTGCAGAATGAGAAGATTAGGGCGGAAGAAGAGCAGATTTCCAAACAGTCGCGGGAGATAATCTTATATGATCAAGGGATTGTCAAATTCGAGTCTAATTTTTGACAAAATTACCCACCGGGCTGTGCCAGGTGTTGAAGGCAGGGAGATCTGATAAAATAAAATAAAAAGAAAAAGAAAAAAGACGGCTACGATGAGATTAAAAAGGACACGTCACAAGTAAAGGGGAAAGTTACATGAAAGGAGCTCGTGAAAAACCGTAAGGAAAAAGAAGTCACGAGAAGAGAGAGCACAACCACCGCACGAAGGAGGTAGAAGTCCTGAGAAGAGAAGCAAACTTGAGGAGAGGAAGCAGCACCACTACAGTGGAAAAGAAGAAGTTCTTCTGACAAGGATTTGGGAGGACCGGAGAAAGTCTGTCTTCACAGAAATGACTATGACTTTCGTATCTGATGTAACTTTGTGATGAATGCTCCAGTATGAAATCTATGAAGTTCTTTTACATGTAAAAATCTGTATTCGCGATACTTATGTTTACCAAGGAAATGAACAGTAGATGTTTTCCAAAACAGTAGCTCTTCTTTGTAAATCTTCTCTGTTAAGTTTAGTGAGAGATTCAAGTAGTCTACACAGAGGCGCAATGTAATTCATATGACTGTGAGTGTATAAGAAGCTAGAAATCTTGGAAGGTGGTAATTGAACAAGTGACAGAGTAAATCTAACACAGTAGAAAGCACCGGAACGAAACATTTCGGTGAAATTCCGGTGGATAACTAAATGCAATTCTTGGTGGAAATCTCTGCGTATGTAGAGCAGTGCCAATAGGAAAAAACAAGTATTTCTGTTTGTTCTTTAATTTGATGTTGTGTTGAACCTTGAACCCTCAACAATTGCACTTGTTGTATTCTTGTTTTTAGGTCATTCTTGTACATTCCTTTTTATGTAACAGAAGAAGAAGAAGAAGAAGAAGAAGAAGATCATTCTTTCTTGCATCAATCTATGTGTGTGCGTCTCCTTGAGAGTGAGAGTGTGTGTGTGAGCTCTCTTCCTTATCTCCTTCCTCGTGACAGATACAACCTAATTATATTTAGGTTTATTTAGAAACATGTTCTATGATAGTGATATATATATATATATATATATATATATATATATATATATATATATATATATATATATATATATATATATATATATATATATATATATATATATATATATATATATAGGGTAAAAATATCGAATATATTCGTTTTATTCGTGGTTATCTAAATAAACACTGAAAAAAACGGAGACAGATACTTTTTTGATTGAAATGCTTTTGATCGAATAACCTTTCGATCAAAAGCTTTTTGATCGAAAAGCATTTTGATCAAAAGCGCTTTCGATCGAAAAGCGATTTCTAGCAAAAAAAATTTACATTCGATCAAAAATCTCATTCCACACGTGCTTCATTGGTGTTCTAGAGAGCTTTAGTCTTGCAATTTCTATCGTAGAGAGCTTCCTTCACCATATCATTGAGGTATTGATTTATTTTTTTATTTGTTTTTTATTGTTTTGCTCATTGTATCATGCATATTGTATGAGTTGCATATGTGTCTCTCACATATGCCAGATTTTTTTTATATAATTTGTTTTGTGTCTTTTAATCATCCATTGTATATATGTTCGACTCGCAAAAGCATTTCTTACTTGTATACATTGATTAAAAACATTTAAAAATAAACCACTACTATGATTTTCTAACTCACTACATCGATTCTTACTCTCACAGTAGTATAGGACATAGCAATAGATCTATTGAGATTGTTTGAATCACAACCTTAATTCCTACTCTCTCAATAGTATAGGGAGTGTGTAGGGACTATTATGATTGTCTGATTCTTTGAATCTTACTCTCACAATAGTCACTTAGATTCCGATGAGAATACTTAGTGTAGGTCACAAGGTGTATAAAAACTATTGTGATTGTTTGATTATATGACTCTTACTATCACAATAGTCACGTAGATTCCGATGAGAATACCTAGTGTAGGTCACAAGGTGTATAGAAACTATTGTGATTGTCTGATTCTTTGACTCATACTATCGCAATAGTTATATACCGTTATGTGACAAAACTCATACATAGTATAGTGAATGTATATGAACTATTATAAATGTCTGATTCTTTGACTCTTACATTCTGAATAGTTACATAGATTCACTTCAAGATTATAATTACACTTTCTATTTAATTATAAATCTACTTATTTAGCTATGCATATGTCTATCATTTGTTGTTGACAGTCAAGGTCAAGCACAAGCATAGAAGCACATCAAGGAAGTGGACACACAAGAAGAAGGAGCATGTAGGGAGCTCCAACAAGCACATGTCAATTTTTCACAAGAAACCCCTATAAAAATAGTGATTTTTATCACTAAAAACCATTGTAAATACCATTTTCCATTTTTGTAACTCCATTTTGTTCAAGCCGAGGAGACCTCGAGCTTGAGGAGTATTAGAAGTATCTCCCTACCAATTTTCATAATTTTTAAACTCCATTTGAACCCTCAAATAAGCCTTGGAAGTTAATTTTTAATTAGGTCGGACACTAGGTCTGGACAAGGCCAAAACTACTCAAAAAACTATAAAAAGGGCTAGAGAGCTCATTTTTGGGGTTAGCTTGTTGTAGATTTGATCTTTGTAAGAGAACTCTTTTGTAATCGAAGATCTTCCATTGTTCCACTCTTTGCTCTTACCTTGTGTGCATGTGTGTATGTGTGTGCATACGTGTGTGCTTTCACTCATGCACTTGTGCCATCACTTGCTCATAGTCATCATAGTAGTCCTCACGTCTACATGGATTGACATTTAAGAGGTGTATCTCCTCACTTTAGTACTTGCCATTGTGCTAGAGTGACACCAAATTTGGCACCGTTGCCAAGGAGAGAGCTTGGAGGACGAGCGTGTGATGGTAAGACGTAGAGTAACAACATTGGAAGGTAAAAAAATCACCATTTTCAGTTCATTTTCTAAGTTTTTCTTCTCCTTCATCATCATCATCACCACCATCTTCTCCCATCTTCATCTTCTCTTATTTTTTCATTTTTCGACAGTACATTCACTCATTTTTCACTTGTGGATGTGAGAAAGAAGCACAGAGGTAGTTGAGAGCTAAAAACGTTGAAGAAACACTCTTGAAAAACTCTCAAAACACCAGAAATTTGATTCAAAATCACATGGCGTGAGAGGATCTCTAGCTGGTATCACGAGTGTTGTATCGCAAGTTTGGAGAGTGACCTTGCATCTACAAGCACATAGGAGTGACAAGGAGAACCTAAGGTGGACATATTTGCACAAATCTTTGAATTTGGGTGTCAAAAAATCCAAGTATCATGTCCGATTGGGTTTTGGTATCGCGATACTAGAACTCCTGTGTATCGCGATACTTGTCGAGTATTGTATCGCCTCCTTGAGGTATCGCGATACCATCAAGGTATCGTGTATCGCGATCGTGGTCAGGTGATGGTATCATATACAAATCCACTTGGTATCGTATCATTGACCGAGTGGTATTGTATCACGTGCATGAGTGGTATCGTATCGCCAACTAAGTATTGTATCGTCTCTTATTCTGGTATTGTATCGTGCACCTTGCGGTATTGTATCGTGCAGTAGGAGGTATCGGATCGTGTCAGTTTAGTGATATCGTATCGTGTAGCACAAGCAGTATTGTATCGCGATTGGAGTGGTATCATATTGTTTACAGACTGGTATCATATCGTCCCAAGAATTCACTGGTATCATATCATCCTAACTACTAGTATCGTATCGTGAGCCAATCAAGTATCGTATCGTTAGCTATCCTGGTATCGTATCGTGACGTTGGTATCGTATCGTGTCAATCAGAGGTATCGTATCGTGACCATTCCAGTATCATATCGTGAAAGTTGGTATTGCCAAAGGACAAGTATCGTATCATGAAAATTTGGTATCATATCACCTATTCTGAGGAACTCGTAGAGAGATCCTATTTCCCTGTTTTCACTCCAAGAACCCTGAAATGGCATAACTTTCTCATACGAAATCCGTTTGCTTTGATTTTGGGTTTGTTGGAAAGCTCGTTATAGTCAAACTAGCATGTGGATTATTAGATATAGTATTTTGAAGTTGACCCTCATGTGGGACTAGGAAACCAAGGAGTTCCAATGGATTTTGAGCAATACAAGAGAACCTTGGGACTAGAAGACAAGATTATGAACCTGAGATCTGGTAGACACTTAGGCAAGGATAGGCAAAGCATTAGATCATCTAAGGTCAGTGTCAACCATACAGCGAAGTCTTCGGCTCAACAACTTAGTGGTTATCCCTACACATTAAGTTCTGAAACAAGTGACTGAGAAATGCCTTTTAGCATGGAAAGACCCACACCTACCTTAGGTAGTGCCTATTTACAAACACTAGAAGGTCCCTATAAGACACAATTGGAATATATCAAGACCAACCGATTAGGTGCTCACATCTATGAGGATGTTCTAAGACCATCAATTTTCCAACTCAAAAATCTAGATCAACCCTTTGGACTTGAATACCCAGTGGTCAAGTTCGAAGAGGGTTCATACATTGATAAGGAAGGAATCATGCATGTGGTTACCAACTTACCAGACAAGACAGATGAGTTTGGATCATTCCTGAAAACGTTATAGGAGGCCAAGAGCAATGAGACCTAGGACGAGAACCCAAGACTCCTAAAGGTAAGTCACTCTTGACTAGAGTAATCACTCCAGATTGGATCCCTCAAGATAACAAAAGCATAGAGCTATTCTTGAATAGAGAAATAGAGGAAGCCTTTTGGAGATTGAGGCCAGATCAACGCAGCCTAGTAGTCACTATCTATGAGTTCAAGGATCCGAAGACACCTGGGAAAGTTTTCTATCTAGATCACACATCAGAGAAAATGTTCTTGGTAATAGAGCAGGATAAGCATGCATACACTTGGCAAGGTGAATCAATTTTCCCTCCACCAAGATCCAGTGTTTCCCATGGTCTCCAAGGAGAAGGATCATCCAAGGCTCATGAAACCGAAAGAGAAAGAACTAAAGAGAGACTGGAGGTAATCTTTGCACACATTGTGGGCAGAGATAGATCAGGACATGAGGGTGAAAGACCTAAAAGAGAGAGACACCGAACACATAGACATCGAAGAGATAAACATGATTTTTAATTTCCTAGACCGCGAGATTACCCAAGAACCCTTAGACCTTCTCAAGTGCTTAAGGCAATGAGGAACTATTTTGATGGATTCGGAGACTCTTATGATCGCGAGATCACCCAAGAACCCTTAGACCTTCTCAAGTGGTTAAGGCAATGAGGAACTATTTTCTAGTTCAAACAAGTTTGAGAACTTGTTCACACAGTTTGAGGCATTTATTTTGAATCTTAAGGGTACTACCTTAGCTTGGTTTCAAACCTTGAATAGTCACAACTACCAAGAGATAGGTCAATTGCTAGAAGAATTCATTGTAGAATTTTCCAAGAGTGGTATTAGGCATAACACATCATCCCTCATCCACAGCTTCAAGCAGACACCCCAAGAAACAGTGTGACTTGCAGGAAGAAGGTTTAGATAGTACTTGCAAAGATGCATTGTGCCAAAATTACCCACATCAACCAAACAAGTGGCCTTGTTTTTAGATGGATTACTGAGCAAAAAGTTAAGGTCATATGTGTACTTGAAAGAGCCCAGATCCATAGACGAGTGTGTGCGCATGTGCATTGACATAGAGGACAACTTCGTTGAGGAGTTAGAATTGTCCAAACTCTATAAGGATTATGACAGTTCTACTAGTCATACCTCCAGAACCTCCACTGAGATAGATGAGATAGCTGAGCAGGTTGCCAACAAGCTAGGAGTTCAAAATAGACAAACACCAAGGGTCACCTCATTGAAATTATGTTACAACTCTGGAGAAGACCACATGGCTAATGTCTCTTGATGAGTCTCAATTCTTGTTGAGCTTGGATTCATGAGTGAATAGTTGCCCCAGGAGTGTGGTAAGATCTGGAATTTGCATGTCCATGTACAAGTCCATGGTAGTTGTGAAGCTTTCCCATTTGTCATCTACTTTAATACCATTGATAACTTGCCTTACAATCTGCTCCTCTTCAACGTCTTCTCCTATACTTGCCAACTGATATGCTATATCTTTAACTTTGGTCACATACTCTGAGATAGCTTGCTTAGGTTGTTTCCTTTGGGTTATGAATTCAATCCACAACTGATTCTTCCTGGCCCTTGTGTTGGAAGAGAAATAAGAAGACAATGTTTCCCAAGTCTCTTCGGATGTCTTGCAGCTCCTAATATGTGGAAGAAGAAAATCAAAGATTGAGTTGAGTAAGTAAGACCTTGCTAATACATCCTTAGCACACCATGTGTTGAGTCTTTCGTGCTCTTCCCTTGTAGGTTGTCCTTTGCGTTTGAATATGGGCATCTCCTCATCTCCTGAGATGTACCCATAGAGGCTCCTTCCTTGTAGGTATGTCTTCATCCTTAGAGACCATGCTTGATAGTTGTTCCTGTCCAATTTATCAATGAAAGAAGGAAAACCATCTCCCATTTTACCTTAACTGTTGGGAAAGATGGATGGACTATTCAAGATGATGAGTAGGTACTGCCAAATCTTGCTTTCTACCAGCCCTTTGATGCTTCAGAGTTGATACGTGGACCTATTAGCTTTCCAATGACACCATAAAAGTGCCTTGGTACTTTGGAAATGATGTATGAAACATTTGATCAAAACAGACTAGTTCAAAATAGAAGACTCCAAGAAAACTTTCGATTTTGAGTCATACACCACCTGCTTGTAATGCTCAGTATAACTAGTACAGTAGAGATTGGAAAAAATCCTTTTAAGCCTATCTAATTGGCTTAGTAAGCTACTGATTCCAAGTGGAATCACTTGAAATGATCAACTATGCACAAAGAAATCAATTTAGCAAAATTATACCCCCGACTTTTTAGGATCTCTATAGGTATTGACCAGTGAGTGCTTCGACGTCGATTTCTCTCAATCTGCTAAATAGTTTTGCTTCAAACTTTGTCACCACGTATATAACTTGGCGCTAGTTCCAAAAACCTATAGATCATTGAATTTGGTGGAGAAATGAGTGAGATATGCTCAGTACGAGTTGACAGTAGAAAGTGACTATAAGAGGGATGTCATAGATGAACAATGTAAGTATAATGTATTAATGAACAATGTTGTACAATGTCATAGGCTTGGTAATTGTTGGCAGTACTCAAGGTACCCAAGGACTCACAAGACAAGGAAGTCAAAGAAGGGATTCAGAGCGAAGAGAAAGCACAAGCAGACAAAGTAGTCAACGAAGATCTGGCAAGTAGACCGTTCAAATTTTTCCATGAAGTAATACTTCCTAAATAGTGATTTAGTCATTCTACATCATTGTAAATACCGTTTCACCTTTTTGTAGCTCCATTTTGTGCAAGCCAAGGAGTCCTTGAGCTTGAGGAGCATTAGAAGTATCTACCTATCAATTTTCGTAGTTTTTAGACTCCATTTGAGCCCTCAAATAGGCCCTAGAACCTAATTTTTAACTAGGCTGGACACTAGGTCTAGACAGGGCCAAAGCTAGTCAAAAACTATAAATAGAGCTAGAGAGCTCATTTTTGAGGTTAGCATGTAATAGATTTGAACTTGTAAGAGCACTTTGGAGGTGCTACTCATCACTGAGCTACACCAAATTTTGGCACCGTTGCCGAGAATCGAGCTTTGAGGACGAGCGTGTAACATAATCCTAGTAGGAGATGGTTGAACTACACCCTAAGAGAGAGGATTAGGAAGTAATCCTCAACCATGGCTTTTCGGGCAAGTGGTTAGCCCATCACATTCCTAACCAAGAGGTTGTGAGTTCAATTCCTTACATTGGTATCAGAGCCTAGGAAGTAGGCTTGGGAAAGGTGGAATGACCCAATGGCCTCTAAAAAAGGCGCTTGGGCACTCTATCATGTGAAAGGGTAGGAATTGTGGAAGGCGCGCGCGTCGGTTTCAAGGATGGACTTTACAATGATTGGGGTGTATCTCTCAATCCGTAGGTCGGATTGAGGCATGTAATATACCGTTGGAAAGCTCTCGGAACGAACTTTCCAATGAGCTAGCTTGCAAGTGTGAAATCTTTGGGAATCCTTGGGTGGCACTTGATTGAGTGTTCAAGATACCAAGCATGGGTGAGAACAAGGTTCAAGACTGAGGTTGAGAACAAGGGCTCGAGACACCAAGGTTGCGAACAAGAAGGTTCAAGACACCAAGGTTGAGAGCAAGGGTTCAAGAGACCGAGGTTGCGAACAAGGTTCAAGAAACTATGCGAGGTTGAGGAACATCAATTCAAGGGCACCTAGGGAGTTCAAGGGACTAATCACCGAGGCTAGAGGGATACAAGAGTAGATCATTGAGGACAATGATCGACCAAGGGGGGAAGAATGCAACATAATCCTAGTAGGACGGTAAGACGTAGAGTTGTGACATTGGCGTTGTAGGTAATTTCTTTACTTTTTCTTACTTTTATCTTTCTTACTTCACCATCATCATCCTCACCATATCCGATCTCCATCTCCATCATCGCAAAAATTTCAGTTTTTTTATCATATCACCTTCTCCCTTCCATTTTCCTCATTTCACTTGTGAGAGAGAGCGAGAGAGCGAGAGAGCGATTTGTGTGCACTCTTTTTGCATGTTTCTTGAGTTTTCTTGGAGGATCTGGCTATCCCACCATCTCCAGTAGGCTGCGTAGGTACGGAAAAGCTCGGCTCTATCTCTGTGTCGCAGAACCCTGTCGATCGCGATCGACAGAAAAATCGCTTATTTGGTAAAAAAAAAGTACACCACAATGACACACAAGATGAGCACACTCTAAATCACCAAACACAGTAAAAAAATTCCGAGTTCCTCTCTCAATCGCGACCGACAGCCCTGTCGATCACAATCGACAGGCCCCACGACCGACCGATTGCCACGTAGGATTCAGTCAATCGCGATCGACACCGTTGATCGCGACCGACTGAAAGTTGACGATTGACACTAGAATTCGTGTGTACACGTGTCCATCGCGACGGATAGGCCCACGATTGATTGAAATTTCACCGGAATTCTCGTAAAAAGTGTCGATCGCGATTGACACCATCGATCGCGATTCACAGGACTCATGACTGACTCTGTCGATCGTGATTGACACTATCAATCACGATTGACGTGTCGATCACGATGGACAGCCATGACGAACACCTCTATCAATCGTGATTGATAGACCTATCGATCGCGATTGACAGGCATTTTCGGCCAAATTTCTAGGGTTTTTTATTCCAAGTTTTTGGGGTAATTTTGGGCATACTTATCAAGCAATTAGTGATTTGTGAGGTCCCTACATGTGTGTTTTGAGAGAAATCCTATGATCTGTTAGCCTGTTTGAACCCTGTTTTAACTCTAAAACCCTGAACTGCCATAACTTTCTCATACGAAACCCATTTGTTGTGATTCTTGTTTTGTTGGAAAGCTCGTGGAAAGTACAACCAAAACTTCCACTGGTTACAGTAAAATTAATATCAAAATTATTAGACATAGTATTTTTAAGTGAATCATATCCAGGGGGAAGACAACTAAGGGATCTCTAGAGTTGTTTCTATAGAGACACGGTGCAAATTGACATGTGAATTACATGAATGAAAGTGATTTTTTGTGTCATTTGAATCTAAGTCTTGAGCTAACTTTGGGACTTTTACAGGTCCACTGAGAGCACTAGAAGGCATCCAAAGCAAGGGAATTCCACAAGCTTGAGAACGAGGTTCTTGAGCACTAAAGATCAAGGGATCTACAAGTGAGGTTGGATTATTCTCAACTCCCTTTGTCAATTCCTAGCCTAAGCTAAGTACGAGTAGTGCTAGAAGTAAGTCAGGTGATGATAGGCATCTATCAAGTTGAAGACTACCGAAATACTCAAGTTCAAGCTAAAAAATAATCTCTGTGTGATCAATAACTTTAAAGGAAAGGAACTTAACGTGGAACGATCAACTAAAATAGCGGAAATTAACTTAAGTATTCCTGACGACGTGATATCAGACAAGATCATAAACACGATAATCAACTAAAAAAGAACCAAGTGACTGATCCACATTGATCGGCAACGAGGCTATACCTTAGGTAAAAATTGGGATTGCTCAGCTAAGCATATGAACCTTGGATCAGGACAACACCTAGGGAGAGATAGACAGAGTCTTAGGTCTTCAAAGACTAGTGTCAATCATACTGCTAGGTCTTGGGCCCAGTAGTTGAGCCATCATTCGTACTACCCTAGCTCTGAGACTAGTGAGTCAGAGATGTCTCAAGGTATGGAGAGACCCACAGGAAGTTCAGGTGTGCCATATTTACATAGGGTAGAAGGCCCTTAGAAGACACAACTGGAATACCTTAGGACCAACCGATTAGGTGCCAGCATCTATGAGGACGGCCTAGGAAGATCTGTGGTCCAGATCAAAAACTCAGATCAACCCATTGGACTAGAACGTCCAGCAGTCAAGTTTGAAAATGGAGCATACTTGGACAAAGAAGGAACCATAGACGTAGTTACCAGCCACCCAGATAGGACAGACGGGTTTGGTAATGTGATCCCAAAAACGGACATAGGTGACCTAGAGCAAGGGAACATGGGTGTAGAACCTAAAACTCCTCGAGGCAAATCAGTTCTCACTAGAATTCTCACACCAGAATGGATCCCCCAGGACTAGAAGAGCATAGACTTGCTCTTGAACCGCGAGACCGATGAAGCCTTTTGGAGGTATAAGCCTGTTCAGCCTAATGAGACAGGAACGATCACGATCTATGAATTCAAAGATCCTGATAGCCCAAGCAAAGTGACCTATTTAGACAACACTTCGGAAAGAATATTTGTGGTCACAGAGCACGGTAGGCATGCCTACACTTGGAAGGGAGAATTTATTTTTCCCCAACCAAGATCTAATGTCTCTTTTGGCCACCAAGGAGAGGGAACATCACAAGCTCATGGAGTTCAAAGGGATAGAAGTAGAGATAAACCTGAGGTAAGCTTTGCCAATTCAATAGGAAGAGAATGAACGCAAACAGAGACGGATAGAGAAGAAACAGAGAGAACTAGAGTTCGAAGGAACCTAAGAAATGCTGATGATTTTCCTTTGCCAAGGCTGAGGGAACACACCAGAACCTTGAGACCAACACAACTGGTTAAGTCCATGAAGAATTACTTCAATGGCACTGGAGATCCATACGATCATGTGGCCGAGTTTAGGCAAGTTTTGAGAGCTGAACAAGTCGAGGACCTATTCACGCAATACAACGCCTTTGGTCTAACCCTTAGGAACACCACCCTTACGTGGTTTCAACCACTAAATGAGAGACACTTCAGGAACATAGACCAACTTCTAGAGGCTTTCATTATTGAATTCTCTAAGAGTGGCATCAGGCATAACACTTCCTCACTAATTCATAGCTTCAAGCAAACCCCTCAAGAGACGGTTGGACTTGCAGGAAGAAGGTTTAGGCAATACCTAGAGAGATGTCCTGTTTCTAAGTTACCCACACCAGCCAAACAAGTGGCTTTATTCCTAGATGGACTGTTGAGTACAAAGCTGAGATCATATGTGTACTTGAAAGACCCTAGGACCATAGAAGAGTGTGTACGCATGTGCATCGACATCGAGGATAACCTAGGGGAGGAATTAGAACTTTCGAAAATCTACAAAGACTCAGATAGTTCTACTAGCCTCTCTTCCTCGCAATCCACATCTATTGAGGAACTCGCTGAGAAAGTAGCTTAGAAACTAGGTGTCTCTAGCAAACAAATCCCAAGATTTGCCCTAGTTAAGTGGTGCTATACTTGTGGAGGTGACCATATGGTGAATGTTTGTCAGATTATGGCTCAACCCCAAGCGAATCCTAGTAGCCAATACTGCACCATAGAACGGAGATACACTAATCACACTGTGCAAGATTGCCCATACAATAAGCAAGCGGTTAGGCAAACCTACCCTCAACCCTATCCACAACAAGGAAGATACCAGAACCAATACCCACATCAACAATATGGCAGACCACAACAGCCCTATCAGCAACCCTACCAAAATCAGCAAAGGCCTAAGCCTGTGTTAGCCCAACAACCTCCAGCTCCAGCCAATGTGATCCCAGTAAAGTATGCAGCTGCAGAAGAGAACCTGAATAGAGCCATAGTGCCAGTAACACCACTGCTTTTAGAAAGTGACCCTAGTGACCATAGCTTTGATTCTACACATATTGATAGCCCCCAGGCTTACCACATGCAGTCTCCTGAACATGGCGAGTCCTACTATAGTGAAGAACCGAGTGAACCTAGTTGGGACCCAGAGTATGCAAATGTCATGTACGCAAATCCCAACTCTAGACCTCAACCTAGGCAAGTAAGACCCCCATTCCCTAGAGGACCATGCTACAGATGTCAAGGTGATCACCTCATTCGTGATTGCCCAATGCCTGCACCTACACAACCCTAGTCAGTAATAATACAGGGCTTTTGTCAAGATTGCGGAAAAGAGCATCTCTTACGAGATTGCCCAAAGAATCCCAATAATATGCCAAAAATCACTCCTATTAACGTTATTGGGTTAGTTGTAGACTCAACAGGAAGTGTCACTTCCACTGCACCAGTGCAAGGGGTCACTAGAGCCCAGGCTTTGCAGTAGAACCTAGGAGTAGGCCAAGAAAAGAGTGCTGAAGTTAGTGAAACTGAAAGCATAACCAAGAAGAGAACTAGAGCCTGGAGAGATAGCCGCGAGAGAATGAAAAGACAATGGGCAAAGAAGATGAGTGAACTCGAGGAAAGCCTAAGAGAAACGAGAGCCACGATAATTGAACTTACATCTCAAACTCACTCTCACGCTATCCCACCTCCTCCATTCCCATCTCCATCCGATCCACCACCTTCCAACCCGCCTCATACAATCCCACCACCCCCTAGAGTAGGATCAGTCCTAACAGATCCCACTCCCGAGGACCTTAACATGATGCTTAAAGCATATCAGGCCAGGATCCAAGAAGGGCCAAACGTAACGGATCATGAAAAATGTTATCCTAGAGCCGAACTAGAGCTTGAACGAACTAAAATATGTGCTAAGATGGTGGAATTGGCTCAAATCATGTTTGAAGCGAGTCGCCTCTTTAACATCTCTAGTTCAGCTAAGACGCAGTTGCACTTTGATGGACTGCTAGAAAGATTGGAGAGGCTGATTGCACAATCAGAAAAGGAACCCACCCCTCCAAGTAAGGGCAAGGCAAGTAAAAGAGTAAGCCTTCCTGCCCAGGAAGCCTATGTACCCAACTCCACAGAGCTAGACACATCTTCTTCTATGAATCGGTACTCACCCAAATTCCTATGAGAGATTCAAGAAGAAAAATGGGCTAAAGAGAGTGAAGTCCCTCCTCCCTTTGAACTTGTGGATGACGCGCATGATCAATTCCCACAAGATATTACCTCTATTTATGAGGAGCAGGAGAGCACCCAATCTCAGGAAAGATTAGACTTTGAGTCTAACTCTTTACATGAATTGGTAAGAAACGAAGACTCGGTCATACCTAGGAATACGGAGATAGTAAAGAATACTAAAGTGCAGTGCAATCTCACTTTAGAAGAGTTACTCAAGGTTAGGCCAGAACTATGGAAACATGTAGCCAAACAGGTACCAGAGATAGCTAAACTGCGTTCCTAGGTAGGATCTCATAGAACAGTGCCAGAAATACCCTTGGACAAGATAGGAGACATGAGTGAAGGAGAAGAAGGAAACACCTATCTTCCTATCACCCATCAAGGATACACAACCAAGGCAATTCTGGACTCAGGCGCAGGAGTTGCAATTGCTACCACTTCCTTATGGAAGCATTGGGGCAAGCCAACACTCAGGCCAACGAGAATGAAATTGCAAATGGCCGACGATCACATAGAGAGACCCTTAGGGCCGTTAGAAGGAATAACTCTCACTACATGCGGTGTTGAGTTTGAGCATACTTTTGTCATATGTGATTTTAGCAAGAACCATGCCTATGAGATGATTTTGGGAAGACCATTTATGCGACAGTTGCAGATGGTACAGGATTGGGGAACCAATTCCTTGTATTTGCAACACTTGGGTGTCACGACCAAGGTGAATCTCAAAGATTATTCCCATAGGGATGTACCCCCCATTCAGTGGAACCCCATCCATAGAGCCAAAGATGATACAGAGTCAGTGCATTCCATAGGATCAGGATCCTCATGGATGCATGAAGACACCTACTTATGGATGTGCAAAGTGGTAGTAGAAGAGGAGAAGAGAGAAAAAGCTAGAGAGGTAGGTGCGAAAGAGACACATAGATCAATTCAAGACCCAGCCTATGCACCTGTAGTATTTCCTGAGGAAGAATTTGAACCTCACAGTTGGGCGGAAATTTTAGCAACAACGGATGTAGCCATTAATGAAGAACAATGGACACCCCACTGTGAGGAGGATGGCTATGACATTTCACTTTTCTCAATAGAGCCAATCATGGGAGATTCGGTCCTGGAAGAATGTGAACCTAGTACTGATGCATTTGAAGATGCAAGTGACTCTGATCTAGAGTCAATCATTATGGACCCACCTTTTGCATCAGATGAAGAATACTTCTATGAAGTAGAAGCTTACCCTCAGAGACACGGAGAATCATGAATGATGTGAGGTTAACTACACAAGTGGCCGTCAAGAGTGAATGCAAGAAGAGGAAGAAGAAAGAAGTCACACCAGAAGAAGAAGAATCTTTGTTTGAGGTCCCTGAAAACTTCAAGAAGTATGAAATAGACGACAGGAGAGTCATGGTAAGAATGCCGAAATGGGATGCTCAAGCAGGAGAGGCCTATGATAACAAGGAAAACACTAAGAAAATTGTTGTAGCCATGGAAGAATGAGAAGAGAGATGCACCTACATAGGACATGACCTCACTGAGGAAGAGGAGTATGGGTTGATAGCCTTGCTAAGAGAATACAGAGATGTGTTCGCTTGGAGTTACAAGGACTTGAAAGGTGTAGACCCTGACATATGCTCACACACTATCCCCATGACCTTAGATGCCAAACCATCCAAGCAGAAGCCATACACCTATAATGATAACTACGCTGCTAAGATCAAGGAGGAGATAGATAGATTGGTAGAAGCTGGATTTATTTATGAAATCAAGCACATTGAGTGGGTATCCCCCATTGTAGTGGTGCCTAAGAAAAATGGAAAGCTGCGTGTATGGATTAACTTGAAGAAGGTTAATGCAGCCACTATTAGAGATAACTATCCGCTTCCTATCACGGAACACCTCTAAGAAAGAGTAGTAGGCAAGGAAGTATACAGTTTCCTTGATGGGTTTTCTGGTTACAATCAGGTAGCCATTGCTCCAGAAGATCAGCATAAGACAGCTTTTGACACAGAGTGGGGCATATTTGCTTTTAGGGTAATGCCATTCGGGCTTACCAATGCTCCTGCAACCTTCCAAAGATTGATGTGCCATGTGTTTAAAGAGTTCTTGAGGAAGAGCTTAGACGTTTATGTTGACGATCTTTGTGCTCATTCCAACATTAGACAAACACATATTCATGAACTCAGACAAATCTTTGACAAATGCAGAGAATATCAAGTCTGCTTGAACCCAGAAAAGTGTGTTTTCATGGTCAGGCAAGGCAAGATTCTAGGACATATATTGTCAAAGAATGACATATCCACGGATGAGGAGAAAGTGAGAGCCATAGCAGAGCTACATAGGCCAAAGAATGTCAAGGAAGTACAAGCTTTCATGGGGCATTGTGGTTATTATCAACGCTTTATACACATGTACGCCATCATTGCAAAGCCTTTGTACGGACTTTTGACTAATTTTGAGTGGACTGATGAATGTGAAAACTCTTTCAACGAGCTCAAAAGAAGATTGTGTTGAGCACCAATCTTGACCACACCAGATTGGAATAAGCCCTTTCATGTTCATGTAGATGCATCCAATTATGCTATTGGATGTGTGCTTGCACAACCTACGGGTGAAGGTAATATGGATCTTCCAATTGCCTATGCTAGTAGACGATTGAATGCAGTTGAACAAAACTATACTACTACTGAACGAGAAGGATTAGGCATGGTGTATGCGGTTAAAAAGTTTACGCACTATTTGCTTGCAAAAAAGTTTAAATTTTTTACTGATCATCAAGCATTGTTGTACTTAGTGAACAAGCCATGCAATACAGGCAGATTAGTAAGATGGTTTCTCTTGCTAATGGAATATGACTTTGAGGTTGTGGTGAGGAAAGGTAAGACTCACTTGAGAGCAAACCACCTCTCTAGACTCACATATGGAGAGGCCCCACAAGGAGTATCAGATGACCTTCCTGATGCTTACTTATTTAATTTGGAAGTGGTACCTCAGTGGGCTAAGCCATTAGTGCCAGTATTGACATACGGCCCTAACCATCCAATCATGAACACCCAAGATAGAGAGATAGTAAAATCCCAAAAATACCAGATCATGGCAGGAAGTATGTACAAGCATACAGATCAAGGGATCCTAGCTTGTTGTGTGGAAGAGGATGAGTATGCAAATTGGTTCCAATTAGCACATGTAGGTGCATTAGAGAAATACTACTCAAAGCAATGAACCCTACAGACATTAAGGAGACTCGAAGTACATTGGCCGACTATGGAAGCTGATGTCCATAAATTGTGCAAGGAATGTCCAATCTGTTGCACTAAACCACCCGTGGAGCATGCCACTCTTTATCAAGTGTCCATAGTGCCAGATTGGAGTGAACCACTAGTAGCCTTCTTGAGGACGAAAACATTCCCTCAAGATATGACCCTGATGAGGCAAAGAAGTTTAGAACAAGAAGCCCTAGACTACTCACTTATTGGTGATAATTTATACAAGTGTGGTAAAGATGGTTACCTGAGACTATGTGTCCATGAGAGTGAATATCTTAAGATCTTGGAAACTGCTCACCAAGGTGTAGTAGGAGGACATTTTGGACCAGATCGAGTGATCAAGGCTATACTATTTGCAGGTCTTTGGTGGCCGACCCTTCACATGGATGCACATACCTATGTGAAGCGGTGTGATGTCTGTTAGCAAACTCAATATCCTATACGCAAAGATGAGATGCCTTTGAAACCTATGATGGGTGGACGCGCATTCTCTAAGTGGGGAATAGACTTTGTTGGTCCGATTAATCCCCCAGCTAAGGTTTCACATGCTGAATATATCATTGTGGCCATAGACTATCTAACCAAGTGGGTAGAGGTAAAAGCTACGACAAAGAATGATGCTCAGACACCCACTAAGTTCTTATTTGAGAATGTGTTCACTAGATACGGGCTACCTATAGAGCTAGTTAGTGATAGAGGGACTCACTTCTTGAATGAAGTTATTGAAAATCTGCTCCAAGAGTTCTTGGTAGTACATAAGAAGTCTGCCCCCTATCACCCACAAGCTAATGGGCAAGCCAAAAGCACAAATAAGATTCTATGCAATGTGCTGACTAAATTGGTAAATACTAAACGCTCTGATTGGGACAAACAGCTACACCATGCTGTTTGGGCATACCGAGTAGCCTATAAAATGGTACTCCAAGCCACTCCTTTTCAGATGGTGTTTGGCCAAAATGCAGTGCTACCATTGGACTTCTTGATACCTACACTAAAGGTAGCACATGAGCATGAGTGGACGGGTCATGAATCCTCTTCGAGGATTTTTGATCTTGAACGACTAGGTGAGACAAGACTAAGAGCTGCAACAGGTATATATGCTGCTAAGAAAAGACAGAAGGCATACTTTGATGCCCATGTTAAGGATAAAGGCTTGAAGGTCAGAGACTTAGTTTTGGTGTATACCCTGAAACAACATGCGAGAAAGCTAGAAAAGCGTGGCTATGGACCTATGATCATCAATAGGATTTCAACTAGTGGAGCAGTACAACTAGCCACTTTAGAAGGCGATGTTATCCCTAATTACATAAGCGGATGCAGAGTCAAGTTATATCAAGAACCCCTGACTGAAGAGATGGTAAATAGACTCAACATTGCCAAGAAACGCAAGGAAGAAGAAAAAAAAATTCGAGAAGAAGCACAGGCAGAAGCTTTGGAACGCATCCGAAGAATGAAGTTGAGAAGACAAGGTAGAGATCAGCCTAGGACACATGACTATGCGCACCCAAGATATCATATGGCTATGTGTGAAGTTTCATGCATTAGCTCTCATAGAATAATTGATCGACGTCCTTTTGTAACCTTAGAGATAGGACAAGTAAAGAGTGCAAGGACTATAAGGGCATTGATTGACTCAGGTGCAGCCACTAATGCGGTTAAATTTTCTTACTGTCAAAAGTTGAACTTAAGTATCAATCCCATTGAAGCATATCTCATAGGATTGGGAGGCGTGGAGACCCCTTGCATGGGCGAGGTGGAACTTCCCCTCTATATTCAAGATGTTTTACTGACAGTTAAAGTACTAGTGTGTCAAGATGAGGATCTTAGTGAACCCCTTGTCTTGGGTCAAGACTGGATCTATGATCATGCAGTCAACCTAAACCTAAGAAGTGGACTTCTTCAGGTATGGGTAAATCAGAGTCGAATTACAATGGAGTTAGACAATGGAGCACTCAAGGAACTAGGAAAGGCACACATTCCTGGTCCTTCCAGGAGTACAGATGAAGATGACCATGTTATTCTTGTCCGAAACTATGTGATGCAAAGGGATGATTATCTCAACAAAGAAGTCAAGGATGCGATGGAACTCCCTTCTTTTCCAAAAACCATAGGGACGTAGCAACCAAAGGTGAATCAAACGCAGAGGAACCAGAGGACTTATGCTCGCAGCCAAAAGAAAATACAAAGCACGGTGTCTCATTCATCAAAACAAGTGTGGGTGCGGAAAGGCGAGCATCCTATTGCAATCACGCCACAACAATTGGCTGAACTTCCTATTAGTGATCAACAACAGGAAACTAATAAGAAGTCTCTCAAAAATTCTCTTGTGAAAGTGAAGTCTATTTGGGTACCCAAGAAGTCGATGAAGACTAGCCCACAATTAAGACAAATTTGGTTGCCTAAGGCTTGCTTGCGGGCTCAAATAGCTACACAGAGACCACACCCTGTACAACATAGTTCACTCACTCTAACATCTGATACCCATTCTTATACATCATGCACGAACACATATTCACCCATGAGCACGCGTAGAATCACTTGTAAATGGGTCCCTAAAAAGCCTCATTTCCAAGCAGACACTCTCACAAAGCCCTCGAGATCTCCATCGAACAAAAACTGAAAGCCATCCACTGTGTTTGGCTGCCCAAAGCTTGTAATAAACCCCCCCACCCCCACCTCTAAATTCACCTCCACCTACTAACTGCATCATTCTTACACTACATCTTTCCATTTCGCTCCTAGGACTATCCAGTCACTAACTACACACACGATCACCGAGCACTTAGTGGCCTACTAACCTCTCACTAACCTCATGTTAATGTTGTAACGGGGACAAAAATTGTTCTATCTTGTCCTTTACAATGTTAACACATGCTTCTATATTCTCATAGAGCCAGCAAACAAGAAGTAAAATGGCCGAGGCTGCAAGAACTAGCTCCCAGGCAGGCACCAACCCTCAGATTGTGGACATTGAAAGCCTCCCCATTGAGGAAGAGTTGAAGGAAAGACCACTGGCATTAAGAGCTTTACATGCCCTACCTGTTAAGAATCCTCCCCAAGGGCACACATCACTAGTAAGCAAAAACTCACATTGGTTCAGTGATGTGGCAGGACCTCTTGGAGATGGCACTTATTTATGGGAGGCTGAAATAGAGTTCAATGGGCGTTGGGGTCGGTATCATTTCTTTACCAGAGAGTTTGAGAGGCTTCAAAATAATGAAGGTTTGAAACTGATATGGAAGAAGGCGGGACTATATGATTACTTCAAAGCCCAGTTACCGAAGCCATACTTTTTAAGGTGTTCATATTTGATTAGCACCCTCACCCCCAGTAAAGAGAAAAAGGGGTATAGCACCTTTGTCCTACCATCTCTTACAAGGGTTAATGAACTGAAGCGCTTCAAATTGACGAACAATTTGGTAAGGGAAGCTCTTGACATGAAAGGCATGCATATCTCCACAGAGAAGGAGTCAATGGTCCTAGAAAACATGAAAAATAGGAACCTCACTAAACTCAAGGATATGGTGGCAATGACACCAACTATTGCCATTCATCTCCGCATGTGCATGCAACATTTTGTGTTCCCTGCTCAAGAGAGGTTCACGATGCCACCCAAGAAGATCTAGTTCAGTCTATATTTAGAAGACGCCTTCGATTTGACAATCAACATGCCTCATTGGATTATTGAACAAATACACTTGGCACATCAACGATGGTATAAGAAGCAAAAGTTAGTACTTTATGGATGTTGTGCTCTCACAAGGATTGTTTACAGATGCTTGGCATATGATGTGCCAATTCAAAGGGCACTTGTTTGGACCAGGGTGCAAGAATTCCAATGTAGACTATCAACCACTGGGCCTCCATCCAAGAAAATGAGGGGAGCAACCCTTCACTATCAGATTAGCAAGGCATAGAACAGAAGGACCGAATCTGGTGTTTCCACCTATACCCACCGACCTAGAGTTCCCTCATGGCTTCACACTGGAAGATCTAACTGATGAGGAGGTAGCTAGAATAATTAATGCTACTAATTTAGAAGTTGAGGCAGAGCAGGCAAGCGAGCACCAGACAGTCACAGACTAACCCCATCCAGTCCAAACAGAAGTAGTCGAAGTGGATGATGATGAAGAGGAGACTGCAGAAGAGGAGCAAGAGGATGAACAAGAAGGATTGTCCGACAAAGAAGAGCATGAATATGAGCAAGAAGTCATACAAGAACTTGAAGGAGCCCCTGCTTATATGAAGCAACTGAAAAAGCTGTATGATACCATCAAACGAGTTCAAGAACAACACAAACTATCCCTGGTAGTAGGAAAAGCCCTCATGAACCAAATCCTTGAAGAGGAAGGGGTGGATGAGCAATACAGAGAAACCCTTGACATGATCGCTGACGCATTAGGGGTACCTGAGATGGTGCATACCGCTCTTGCACACTCGCGAAGATCAGAGAGAAGATAGGGCAGACACCCTCCTCGATCAAGGAAACAAATGAATGTATTGGTATCAAAACCATAGGGCACCACATCCACGACCATGGGCACGACTCAAACCATTCATGACACTGAGGAAGCTCATACCTCAAGTGCACCCCCATCACCCCCTTTACCACCCCTACCTCCAACTCCACCACCTTCACCTCCCACTACCACTGTCACCACCACCATCACCGCCTCAGAGTCCACTTCCCATACCGAAGCACAGACTGTGAGTCAACCCTCACAATCCGCACAACCTATCACCACCCCTATTGTAAATACTACCCCCGATCATGCTCCCTGGCGGTCCATATTCACAACTACACACACCACTTTACACCTTCACAACCATCACTACACCGACAATTCCCATGTTCACAATCACTCCCACGACTGCATCCACATATGATGTCATGGACATATCACCTACTTCCGCACCTCTCCCTCCCCCCATATTTCCACAATCTCCCATTCCCCCACCACCCACTTCAACCTTTTCTAGCACAGCATACACACTCCATTCCCTTTTCCCTACCCCCCTGCATTCAACACCTTTCCCGCATCCACTCCTGTTAATAATGTATTTAATAATATGTACTAGTGTATGACTCAACTACAACAACATTACCAGCATTTAGATGCCCAACATACGAGCTTGTTCAGAAATCATGAAACACTACAGGAGAGATTCATTAATTTAGAGAAGGAGAAGAGGCAGTTACAACAGTAGTATAGTACATTGCAAGCACAACATGATCAGTTCATTGCCAATCCACCCCAGATGGATACTGAAGAAAAACAACAACTTGATGATCTGTTACACACTCAAATAACGGACAATCTCAAGCTTCGACGTAACCTCGCCTTACTACGTAAGCACATGTCTGCAACACTCGAAGAAAATAAACGACTACAGAAACAGAACAAAGAGAACCTAGAAGCAGCAATGGAGGGTTCACCGCAAGAAATCGACCCACAGAATTTCAAGGCCATCCCATGGGCAAATATGCAAATCGTATTGGAAACACACGCCGATCTCTTGGAAGCACACGCTGCCTTAGAAAGAGAGTGGGATGACCTACTAAAGCAACTGGAAGCTCAGCAAGATTCACCAAAAGAAGTTACAGCCCCAGTAGACACATCTGAAGAAGTCGCAAAACTCAGAGCACAACTGGCAAAACTACAAAATAAAGTTCTTCAATATGAGCGTCAACCCTCTCCCCTCGTGGAATCGGAACCTGAAGACTTAGTTCCAATTGAAGTTGAGGAGATCTTTGAAGACCCATACGTACCGATGCCTGCACCAGAGGGTAAGCAAACAGAAGAAGGAATGGACACAATTGAGATCAAAGCTCCTGAATGGATGCAGAGGTTAGAGAAGGTGGCTACAACCCACGATGAGAGGGTGGCAGTACAGATGCAGTTGATGTCCCGATTGGAAGAAATTGTCATCAAATCTGATTACTTCAGAAACCTCTCCCATCATAGGTGGATTGGCACGTCCAATGATTTGTATGTTCCATTGTGTGTCTTAATGGCAGATTATAATGCTGAAATCAAGCAGCGCACAACAAAAGAACCAACCTCGGTGACACAGTTTTCACCATAAGACATCCCTGCAAGTGCCACGCATGGGAATATATTTCAACCTACCTGGAGGATCCGTCTGCTTCAAACATACCCTGAGATGGGACGCACTTGGAATAACATGCCATTATACATCAAGTATAACCCATGCTACTGCCCTGTCTTTCGAAGAAGGTCTTGGCCAGAGTACACCAAAACAGTTCTGACGGTTAAAGGATGTGAAAAGTGGCTAAACTATGTGTACTTACCACCCCCTCATGGCCAACCCACGGTCAACTACATGATTTCAACCATCCGCCACTAGGCAATCAGATTCAAGAATATACCAGATGTCATGGCACAGATGTGCCTCAAAATCTTTGAGCTAATGCTGGTTACATTCAGGACCTTTAAGAATGTCAAGAAACCTCATCTTTCGGCTCTCGAATTTAATGAAGGAAATCAAGACCTTGTTTATGATATGAGCACCACACCATCTATGAATGTCATCTATGCATGGCATGCTCGTATCAAGTATCTACGAGCCTGCTTCAAACAAACGCTTGAGGAAATGTTTATCACTTGGTTCTGGGAATATCATTCAGAGATATTCATTCCCAGACCATCTCATTTATTACAGTTATTTGCTGTGGAACAGGCTCTACATTCAGAAAAGTTACGTATGCCACATCCGGAAGTTCCTAGGCTAGTAGACTGGGATGCCCTACTCACCGATTTGGCAAAAGGACTGAGATTATCAGAACATCACTTGGTGATCGATGTCGTGAATTACTATATCCAACAATCCACTCAACAAGGGTCTGTCAGAGACGACAGATGCGAGAGAGGGGGGGTGTTGGCAGCAGTCAAGGTGCCCAAGAACTCACAAGACAAGGAAGTCAAAGAAGGGATTCAGAGCGAAGAGAAAGCACAAGCAGACAAAGTAGTCAATGAAGATCTGGCAAGTAGGCCGTCCAAATTTTTCCATGAAGTAGTACTTCCTAAATAGTGAATTTATTCACTCTACATCATTGTAAATACCATTTCACCTTTTTGTATCTCCATTTTTGCAAGCCAAGGAGTCCTTGAGCTTGAGGAGCATTAGAAGTATCTACCTATCAATTTTCATATTTTTTTGACTCCGTTTGAGCCCTCAAATAGGCCCTAGAACCTAATTTTTAACTAGGCCGGACACTAGGTCTGGACAGGGCCAAAGCTAGTAAAAAATTATAAATAGAGCTAGAGAGTTCATTTTTGAGGTTAGCATGTAATAGATTTGAACTTGTAAGAGCACTTTTGAAGTAATCTAAGGAACTCCATTGTCTTTCTCTTTTTCTTGCCATGTGTGCGCATGTGTGTGTATGTGTGTGCATGTTAGTGTGCTTTCACTCACGCACTTGTGCCATCACTTGTTCGAGGTCTTCATACCATCCTCACATCTTCCCGGATTGACATTAAAGGAGGTGCTACTCATCACTGAGCTACACCAGTAATCATAGCCTTATGATGAAGATAGGTGTAGGCTACAATGTAGGCCTTGCACTCATACAGAATGGTAATGAAGAGACCACTCCTACTGCGACTTTTCCAAGAGAGTTTATATAGGTGTTCTAATCAAATTTGAATTTGAATTCAAATTTTGGCTCTCTCTAAAAGTGTACCTTCATTCTAGGAGATATTCTCTCAAAGTGGTTGTTACTTTCCAACTAATCAAGTCCATGACTTTTTGTAGGTAGTTACAATTATCTCAAGTCAAAAAATGACTTTTACAAAGGTAAAGAAGTAATTCTCCACTAGCAATGGTTTCCATGAAACTTCATATGTGTATGAGCTACAAGCCAAATGTGTAGGCTTGTGATTTACACCAACATCTAGTGCAATCCTAGAGGAAAGGATCTTGTGTTTAGAGCCATTCTCCACATGGATAGTGCACTCAAAACTATGGTGCTCTATATTTTTCCATTAGCATATCTTTCTTAGCTTGGTAAGGGTATAGATCTTGCAACCTTGCTTTTGAGATCCTGCTCCTACCTTGCATACAAAGCACAAATCCTGCCGGTAAGGCATGGGAGTAAAGATCTCTCCACTTGGGTTGCTGAAATTTGATGCTCACACAACACTTAAATATGGAGATTTGGTTTACTAGGTACAAGGGGGTGCATTCTCTATGGGTGTCAGAAAATTAGTGCAAAGTTGTAGGCTACAACACTCAAGAAAAACTTTGAACACGGGCAAGAATGCACCTAGGCACACTTCATTTTGTGAAATTGCTAAGAAAAATTGCAATATCCCTACATTGGCAAGATTCAAAGCCTAAGAAGCAAATTTGATTTTAAACCCATTGAATCAATCAATTGCCACACATTGGTCCATATGCAATAGGGCAACCGGTTGGGCCACTCACCTCTTCAGGAAAGGGTGAGGGTTGATCCCCCCTCTCTACAATTGGATAGTGTATGGGACTAAGGCCAAGTTTAAAAACTAGTTTTAATGTCTTTGAGCATCCATTCACTATATTGCCTTTGGGCTTGTTTGATGTGTCACCCTTGCTTTGTGGGACACAAAGGGTCCCATGGGTCCTATGCCCACCTTCACTTGTACAATCATTTTCCTAATAATTTAACCTAATAGGGAGACTAAGCTTTGGAAACTCTTTGAACTATGGAAGCTTGTGTCTTAATATCTATGCTAGGAAATATTCCAAAAGGACATTGAGCTCTCTAAGAGCCTAGTATTTTGAAATAGCAAAGATAAGGGAACTAGGCTAACTTTGAATCTCGGATTGGCTTGTGTTGCGACTGCAGACTCCTTCTTTTTCCTGTTGCTATCATTCTTTGGTTGTTTTGCCCATAGTCCATATTGGTATTGGTTCTCCTTATGTAATGGTTCATCATTTTGGTTTAGCGTGTTTGGAGCACATGATTTTGGAATCCATATTTGCACTCGATCCGGTTGAGCGGCTACTACTCTCTTTGGAATCCATATCCTAGCACTTCGTTGTTGACTTTGGCGCTCCAATCGATTTGCTTCCCTATTTGATTGGTTGCTCTGATGTCGATAGGGCTTTTGTCATCGAAGATATTCCTTCGCTTGATCCTTCCTTATCCACGCTTGTTTGGTGTATGGAATAGGGTATATTTTAATAGGTACAGATTTTGAATTACTCAGAGGACTGGTTGTTCTTGTGCATGGTGCTTCACTGAGGTTGGATTCAGATTGATTGACACTCTTGTGACTTGCTAGACTAGAAAATGGTATGCAAGCAGAATTCAATGTGTCCTCACACGAAGTAGTTGATGAAGGGGTTTCTATAGTGCTAGTGAACATACACTCATGACTTTGTTCATTGGGATGAACTTTTGGCTCTATACATGCGGCTTTGATTGGTCGTTCGTCTAGCAAATTGAATACCTCACGATGTCCTATCCTGGTCGAGATGTATCTTAAGGCCAATTGAATGGTCACCTCATATTCGTAAATCCAGTCTTGACCTAACACTACCTCTTCAAGTAAATCCTGATCATGACACACTAATAGCTTTTGTTCCATAGTGTTGTTGCCAAGATGCAGAGGTAAGGTAATTTCACCTATGCATTGAGTAATCGTTCCTCCTATTCCTATCAATTGTGCCATTGACGGACGTAATTCCTCCTTGAGTTTCTGAGTCAAAGAAAGTTTGATACAACTTATGGCAGCTCCTGTGTCAATGAGAGCATCCACCAAGTGGTACTCCGTTTTACCTGCTCCCAAATTTAAATATGGTTGCATTCTCTGTGGACCTAGGTTTTTAGTGGCTCTAAAATTAGCCATTGGGATGAGTTCTTCTCCTAGTCGATATCTCTCATCTCGCTCTCTCATCCACTCTTTCCGTTTCTTTATTCATTCTAATGCTTCCTGTCTCGCTTCTTCTCGTATCCTTTCCTCTTCGATGCGTCTATTCTTGCCCTTGATTAATCGTGACATTGTTTCTTCAGTCAACGGTTCTAGATATTTTTTCACTCGACATCCACTGATATAGTTTGGTAATACTTCTCCATCTAGGGTTGCTAAGCTGATGGCTCCACTTGTCGATATGCGGTTGATGATTAATGGGCCATATCCTCTCTTCTACAACTTCTTAGCGTGTTGTTTCAACGTATATACCAAGACTAAATTTCCTTCCTTCAAATTTTTGTCCTTGATGTGAGCATCAAAGTAGGCTTTCTATCGCCATTTAGCAGCATAAATGCCTGCTACTGCTTGTAACCTAGTTTCGTGAAGCTTTTCTATTTGATCCAATTGAGCTGATAGTTCATGTCTCGTCCACTCGTAAGTGGTTGCTACTCTGAGAGTGGGAATTAAGAAATCAATCGGCAAAATAGCATTTTGTCCATACACTAAGTTAAAAGGAGTAGTGCCTATGGCGGTTTTGTAGGCTACACGAAATGCCCATAAAGCATGATGTAATTGCTTATCCCAATCAGATCTACCATTGTTAACAATTTTTGTGAGAACTATACACAAGATTTTATTCGAGCTTTCGGCTTGTCCATTGGCTTGTGGGTGATAGGGTGCTGATTTCTTATGAATTACCAAGAATTCATTCAGTAAGACTTCTATGACTTCATTCACAAAGTGCGTACCTCTATCACTCACAATTTCTATCGGTAGTGCAAATCTAGTAAAAACGTTCTCAAAGAGAAACTTGGCCGTAGTTCTTGCGTCATTTTTCTTGGTCGCTTTGGCTTCTACCCATTTGGTCAGATAGTCTGTGGCTACAATTATATATTCAGCAGGGGATCCTTTTGCTGGTGGACTAATAGGTCCTATGAAGTCTATTCCCCATTTAGTGAAAGCTCTGGCACTCATCATGGGTCTCAGTGGCATCTCATCTCTCCTAATTGGATATTTTGTTCGTTGACAAGTATCACATCGTTGCACATATGTTAAGGCATCTTGATGTAGAGTTGGCCACCACATTCCAGCAAAGAGGAACATTTTTGCTATTTTATCTGCAGAGAAGTGCCCTCCTGCAGCTCCTGTATGTG
The DNA here is from genome assembly GCA_020310875.1 of Ceratopteris richardii. Taxonomy (NCBI): domain Eukaryota; kingdom Viridiplantae; phylum Streptophyta; class Polypodiopsida; order Polypodiales; family Pteridaceae; genus Ceratopteris; species Ceratopteris richardii. The sequence continues at coordinate 89,730,331 of CM035411.1, forward strand.
CCATCTCTAAAACAGCAAGATATTCGTCTTCATGAATGCACATTCGTAATTGATTATCTCTCCCTCGCTTGAAAAGTTGTTTTCCTATAATGGCATAATCCTTGCTCTGTTCTACAAGTGCACATTTCCTTGCTCTAGTGGCTCCTTCTGGGTATTCTTGGGACTTTAAGAACCTTACGAGAGGCATGCTCCAACTTGGTGCTACTGTGGAGTAGCATAGAGTAGAGTTCTCTTCTGGATTTTGTTCTTGATAGGTTTGGCATGCTGAGACATAGTTATGCGCATCCCTCTGCATGGTTGGCCAATATATGCCTAATCTCCTCAGGGTTTGCCATGTTCCGTTTGCATTCAAATGAGTTTTCCATTGATTTACATGTGCTTTCTGAAGCCACATTTCTTGTTCTTCTTCTTCTACACATCTCATGAGTAATCCACTTGAATCTTGGTGATACAGACTTCCTGCAATGATATGAAGGTTTTTAGTCTTCCAAAGGTCCTGGGTTCGGTTTGGTCTGATCCCATCGTTAGGTCCATGCGTGAGTATAAGGATCAACTTTTCTGCCCATTGGGGACATATTTCCAAGTTAAAAAGGTATGTATCTGGCAGATCATCGGGTACTCCTATGGGTGGTTCTCCATGGGTCATTCTTGATAAGTGATCTGCTCTTATGTGGGTATTTCCTTTCTTGACTACTACCTCAAAATCAAATTCCATTAGCAATAAAAACCATCGTACTAGCCTTCCTGTATTGCAATGTTTATTGACTAAGTACAATAGGGCTTGATGATCAATGAAGAATTTGAATTTGTTTGCCAACAGGTAATGTCTAAACTTTTTTACTGCGTACACCATCCCTAGGCCTTCTCTCTCGGTGGTGGTATAATTGCGTTCTGCTTGATTTAATTGTCTACTGGCATAGGATATAGGGTGGTCAAGCTTTCTTGTATCTGCAGGCTGAGCTAAGATGCAACCAATGGAAAACTTGGAAGCATCCACATGAATGTGAAATGGTTTATTCCAGTTAGGAACTCGAAGGATTGGTGCTGAACTCAATCGATTCTTTAACTCATTGAAGGCTCTCTCACATTCTTCGGTCCAATTAAATTGAGTCAAGAGTGCATAGAGAGGTCTAGCAATTATGGCATACATATGTATAAATCTTCGATAGTATCCACAGTGTCCCATAAATGCTTGTACTTCTTTAGCAGTCTTTGGTCTTGGTAAATCCAGAATTACTTTGATTTTGTCTTCATCAGTTGAAATTCCATTTTTAGAGACAATATGTCCTAATATTTTTCCTTGTCGAACCATGAAGACACATTTTTCTGGCTTGAGGCATACTCGGTATTGTCGACACTTGGCAAAGATCTTTTCTAGTTCAGGGATGTGCTCTGATCGTATAGCTGAATAAGTACAAAGATCGTCCACGTATACCTCCATACTTTTTCTCAGGAACTCTTTGAATACATGGCACATCAATCTTTGGAAGGTAGCTGGGGCATTAGTTAGACCAAAAGGCATGACTCTAAAGGCGTATACGCCCCATTCAGTTGTGAAAGCGGTTTTGTCTTGGTCCTCAGGAGCAATGGCTACCTGATTATACCCTGAAAAGCCATCCAAAAAACTATAAACTTCCTTCCAGGTCACCCTTTCCAACAGATGATCCGTAATTGGTAATGGGTAACTATCCCTTATGGTCGCAGCATTTACTTTCTTCTGATTGATACACACTCTTAACTTCCCATTCTTTTTCAGTACAACCACCAAAGGTGACACCCATTCTGCTCAATCTCATATATGAATCCAACATCTAACAATTTATCTATCTCTTCCTTTATCTTTGCTGAATATACATCATTGTATGTATACGGTCTTTGTTTAGAAGGTTTGGCTTTTGATGTCATGGGGATTCTATGGGCACATATAGATGGATCTACTCCTTTCAAGTCCTTATAGGTCCAGGCAAAGACATCTCGATATTCCCTTATGAGGCGTATTAACTCTTGTTCTTCCTCCATTGAGACATCCTGTCCTATGAAAGTACATCATTCTTCTCCTTCCTCTAACGTTACTACTATCTTCTTGTTTTGCTCTTTGTTGTCATATGCTATTCCAGGCTGTGCTTCTCGTTTTGGCATTTGAATAGCGATTTTTCTCTCTTCTACTTCATATTTTTTGAAGTGGGCTGGCACTTCAAACTGATCTTGTGGCTTGTTTTCTTCACCTTCTGGCTCTTTATCTAACTCCAGCTCTTCTTCTTGTATAGGTTCCTGGTTGTTTTCGTTAGCTGTGACACCTATTTTTTGATTTTCGTCCTCTGGTTCCATCGGTTTTGGCTCCATCTCAATGCTCTCATAGTCCTCCTTCCATTCTTTCTCTATCACTTCTCCTTCTTTTGCCTCCTGAAGGACTACTACATAAAGACTAACGTCATATCCTTACTCATCAATACATTCATTCATAGTTATTACTTCTTCATTCACACATACATCGAGGGTTGCTAAAATCTCCATCCAACCATGAGGTTCAAACTCTTCATCCAAAAAGACTTGAGGCATGTAAGCTAGATCTTGCACAGACCTAGCTACACCTTGCCTTTGCTGCCATCCCTTTTTCCTATCCACTTCCTTTTTGGCAGTTTGGCATATCCATAGGTGAGTGTCCTCGTTCATCCAAGATTGGTCACTAGAACCTATGCTGTGAATTGACTGATCGTCTTCCTCCTTATGAATTTGATTCCATTGTAAGGGGGGAACATCTTGATAAGTATAAGTGTGGAGATTTATTCTCGTGGTGGTTCCTTCATGTTGTAGGTATACAGCATCTTTTCCCCAATCTTGCACAACCTTCAACTGTCTTATGAAAGGTCTCCCAAGTATCATTTCATAGTTGCTCGCCCTTTCAAATTGACATATTGCTAAGGTGTGTTCAAATTCAACTCCGCAGGTGGTGAAAACTACTCGTTCCAATAATCCCAAGGGTCTTTCTGTGTGTCTGTCAGCCATTTGTATCTTCATACGCGTTGGTCTTAAAGCTGGTTTTCCCCATTTCTCCCAGATTTCTCTAGTGGAAATGCCTACACCAGCTCCGGAATCTAAGATGGCTTTGGTGGTATAACCCCTATAAGTAATTGGAAGGCAAGTGTTTCCTTCATCTCCCTCACTAAAATCTCCTACCTTATCCACTGGGATCTTTACTGTGTTTACTTCATCAGATATCTCTTTTGCTTCCGTCTTGATCTCCAATTGATTGGTTAATTTCTCCTTCAAATGTGGTTTAACCTTCAACAGTTCCTCTAATGTTAGGGTACAAGGAATTTTGACTTTTCTAAGATGTTGTATGATATCTGATGTTTGGACTGATGGGTTCGGTTCTTTTTTTCTTATTCAGGGAATGCAATACAATTCTGAATTATGTTCGTACTCTCCTGTGTAATTTGGCAAATCCTTTACTCCATCATCTCCTCTGTCACTAGGATCCATAGGTACAATTTCTTCTTAATTTAATTCAAGTATTGAACCCTCTATTTCCTCTTCCGCTTCTATCTCTTCAAAGGGTGGTTCAATTCCTTTTACTTTCTTCCATCTGTCCTCTTGGACTCTAGCCCACAAATCTTTAGGCCATTCCCCTTCTACTTTGGGAACAATGGATCCTTCCCTTCTATCCTCACAATAATTGCCATTCTGTGTATTACTTATTTCAGGTTTTTCGAGGTCATTGGTGATGACGCACTCTTGGAATTCTCTTTCAAAAATTCGGGTATTGGGTAATGGCAATGCAGGTTTTTCTAAGGTTTGTTGAGCAACTTCTATTAATTTTTTGCAGATCTCCAACCTCTCTTTCTCTAGGTCTCCTCTAGGATATTCTCTTTCATGTTGTTCTATGGTAGGTCCTACTCTTATTCGTGCCTTGTATGCCTGAATCCACATGGCTAATTCTTCAGGCATGGGATCTGCTAAGACTGATCCAAACTCTTCTTTTTTTGGCTTTCCATTTTTATTGTCTTCTTCAACTTTCCGTTCCTCTTTTGGGTTTTGTTCACTCTTCTCATTCTTCTTCTTCTGTAGTAACTTCTTTTCTTTTATCTTATCTCTAAGGTTCTTCCATCTTTGGGTTCTTTTACTTACAACACTTTTCTCAGGCTCTTCCGAGTCTTCAACTCTCTGTGGTGTGGGTGTATTCATCTCTAGGTCGCTTTGATTGTGTTTCTCAGGTTTTTCTGGGATCTCTCTAGCTTTGGCTCTTGTTAACGCCTTTAATGGTACAGTATATTCCTTATCGCTCCCTCATGATTCGATTACTTCTATCACATTGATTTGCACATTGGGTGCAACCTTGTTGGGGTTCTTGGGACAATCTCTAAAAAGATGTTCCTTACCACAATCACTACAATAGCCTTCCCAGACTCATTGTGGTGGTGGTGGGTTTGGCACTGTACATTCTCTGATGTAGTGATCGCCTCCACATCTGTAGCATCGTCCTCTAGGCACAGGCGGTCTGTTCATGGGTCGGGGTGGTATGGTTGCTCTAGGGGCTGTGTACATTAATGACACATAGTCCTGCTCATATCCGTAGGAACTATCTGGTACTTCCATGCCATAGGCATATGGTTCGTACAGTTGTCCGTATTCTATCATAGAGCTTTCGTAATTGGGATATGCTCCTTGACTATGGTTGTAAGATGATTCATATGGTTCATTACTAGCCAATGGTGTGGCTGGGACTATTGCTCTCTCTAGGTTTTCTTCAGGTTGAGCTATCTTGACTGGGACAACGTTCTAGGGATGGGGCGGTTGTTGTCCTAGTACTGGTTGTGGTTGGGTGTATCCTTGATACACATATGGTCGTGGCACTGGAGCCTGCTGCTGATAAGTAGGGTATCTCCATGCTTCACCTCCTTGCTCTCTCTGAGGGTATCCATAAGGTCTCATATATGGCTGTGCTGGTCTTGATTGCCTATTGTAAGGGCAGTTTTCTGTGCTGTGATTTGTATATTTTTGTTCTATACTGCAATATTGTAGAGGTCCTAGGATGGTGGGTCTATTATAAACATAAGCAGGTGGTGGGACTACTCCCCTGGTGCATACGTGAGAGGGATGATCACCCGCGCTGCTGCTACTACTAACACATCAAAACCATTTGCAATGTCCACACTAGCCACCGCATGTCTTATTGTGCTCCTTAATCCTTTCAAAAATAAATCCTGCCAACATCTCATCAGTAGGTCGTTCATTACCTTGCAACCTTTCCATTAAAGTCCGGAACTTTTGAGCATAGTCTTCCACTAGCATGGTCTAGCTCATAGCTCGTCCTTCCAACGTGGCTACAAACTGTTGAAGTTTAATATCATCACCGCACATTGCTGGATATCCATTGGCTGTCCATTTTATTTCGAATTGAGCCACATGGCAATCAGCATCTTCCTTAGAGGTTCCACTGAAATGAGCGGCTTTGACTTTAGGATTAGGAGGTGGTTGAGCCATTGGCTGTGGTTGAGGTGTGCGCCTAATTTTTTGACCGGTCGCCCTTGCAAGTGGATCGAACTGGAGTCATCTTCTTACCCCTACAGTTGCTTCTGTGAGGAATAATGCTCCAAGTATGCCGCCCACTAACCTTACCTCTGCTGCACCTGTTTCTCCCTGTTCCTCGTCAGTGCCCAGAGCTTCCTGCTCCACGGCCTCGTACCACTCGTAAAAATCTGAAGATGTCTCCACGTTCGCTGCTCTTGCCTGTGCCCTTGTAAAATATACTTTACCAAAACGGTTGCGCCTGCCCCTCATGCATTTCTTGAGGCTGCGTCAGTCGTACAGTAGGATCGCCAATTGTGTTGAGGGTTCGAGGTTCAACACAACATCAAATTAAAGAACAAACAGAAATACTTGTTTTTTCCTATTGGCACTGCTCTACATACGCAGAGATTTCCACCGAGAATTGCATTTAGTTATCCACCAGAATTTCACCGAAATGTTTCGTTCCGGTGCTTTCTACTGTGTCAGATTTACTCTGTCACTTGTTCAATTAACACCTTCCAAGATTTCTAGCTTCTTACACACTCACAGTCATATGAATTACGTTGCGCCTCTATGTAGACTACTTGAATCTCTCATTAAACTTAACAGAGAAGATTTGAAGAAATACAGAGAAGAACTACTGTTTAGGAAAATATCTGCTGTTCATTTCCTTGGTAAACATAAGTATCGCGAATACAGATTTTTACATGTAAAAGAACTTCATAGATTTCATACTGGAGCATTCATCACAAAGTTACATCAGATACGAAAGTCATAGTCATTTCTGTGAAGACAGACTTTCTCTGGTCCTCCCAAATCCTTGTCAGAAGAACTTCTTCTTTTCCACTGTAGTGGCGTTGCTTCCTCTCCTCAAGTCTGCTTCTCTTCTCAGGACTTCTACCTCCTTCATGCGGTGGTTGCGCTCTCTCTTCTCATGACTTCTTTTTCCTTACGGTTTTTCACGAGCTCGTTTCATGTAACTTTCCCCTTTACTTGCGACGTGTCCTTTTTAATCTCATCGTAGCCGTCTTTTTCTTTTTCTTTTTATTTTATTTTATCAGATCTCCCGGCCTTCAACAACAATATATAAAGATCAGTACATAAGGAAAAACCTAATGTCCATGAATGAGTGAGCTGGCAAGAAACAAATGTGCCATCACTCTCGGTAGATAATTCTAATAAAGCTCAATGAAGTATCCCTGGCATATACCAGCATGACCACTATACATGTCAGAGAAGTGAAAAATTGGTACGTGTCATCCTAGATCATCACATGTTGAGCTTGATATCTCAACACTCCCCCTCAAGCTCAATGCCATATCCTGTAATCCAAGCATCTCCCAAAACGTGTTCAACTTCTCAGCTCCAAGTGCTTTCGTGAAAATATCAGCAACGTGCTCATCTGTTCTCACATAAACAAGATCAATATCACCAGCTAATACCTTCTCTCTGATGAAGTGATAATGTACCTCGATATGCTTTGTTCTAGCATGGAAAACAGGGTTCCGTGCTAACTGTATGCTCCTAAGATTATTACAATAGATAGTGATAGGCTTTTGCACTTCCACACCTAAATCTACAAATAACATCTCTAGCCATGATGCCTCACATGCTGCCATTGCAACACCTCTATACTCAGCCTCTGTACTCGACAAAGCAATAGTGGGTTGCTTCTTATTGCTCCATGTAATAGCTGCATCTCCAAGTGAGAAAAGAAAGCCACTAATAGATTTTCTATTTGGAGTACTACTAGCACAATCTGCATCGGTGTATCCATGAACTTGCAAATCTACACTAGCTTCATAAAACAATGCATAATCCAAAGTAGCACTCACATAACGTAGAGTGCGCCTCAGAGCATCCAAATGTGGCTTCCTAGGAACCTGCATAAACTGACTTTCAAGTCCAACAGTATAGCTTAAATCAGGCCTTGTAATTGTAAGATATATAAGACTTCCCACAATTTTCCTGTACATAGTAGCATTTTCCAATGCTTCACTTGATGTAGTATCCAACTTCAAATTCTAATCTAATGGCATAGAAATTGGCTTACAACCATCCATACCATAGTTTTGCAGCATATTCAAGGCATATTGCCTTTGCGACATCCATATACCTGTTTCTGTATGTATAAACTCAATGCCCAAGAAATAGTGCAACACACCAAGATCTTTCATGTCAAATTCATGCATAAGAAGTTGCTTTACCTCTTTGATGCTTTCTTCATTATCACCACCTACAATCAAGTCATCAACATGAATGGCCACAATTGTGATGCCATCATCAACCTTCCTTGCATATAGTGAATGATCTGCATCACACATAGAAAACTCAATGCTGGTTAAGTAATCAGCAATCCTTGCATGCCATGCACGCGGAGCCTGCTTCAACCCATACAAAGCCTTTTGCAACCTCCAAACATATTCTGGATGCTTTGAATCTTCATATCCTTGTGGCTGGTCCATATATACTTCTTCCTGTAACTCACCATGTAGGAAAGCATTCTTCACATCCATTTGATGGAAAGTCCATCCTTTTGTTGTAGCTAATGCAACAAGTGTCTTGATAGTAGACATGTTAGCTACAGGGCTGAATGTTTCCTCATAATCAATGCCATATGTCTGGTGCATATCCTTTAGCTACCAATCGTGCTTTATACCTGCTTATGCTACCATCAGCATTATGCTTTACCTTGTAAACCCATTTACAACCTATGGGTTTCTTTCCTTACGACAATGGAACCAGCTTCCATGTATCATTTCCTTCAAGTGTGGCCATCTCCTCATCCATAGCTTTTTTCCAATATGCAATTCCAATTGCATCTTCAAAGCAAGAAGGTTCAGCATCTTGTATTATCTTTGTCATGTAGGCATAATGACTAGCCATGTAACTATCATATGTCAATCGTTGCACTGAATTCCGCATCCTCCTAGATCTTCTTGGTCCTGGGTCACTTCTCCTTGTATCATCTGCATGTGCCCTTCTTACTCCTGGAGTCTTCACTGAGGGCAATCCAAGTTCCTCATCAAGACTCTTTTCTGAACCGCTTGAATCTCCATCGTCTTCAAAAATTGCACATTTTTTATGACCGGTAGAAAACTTTTCTTTACCTTTCTTGGATGTATTTGATGAATTTTTTGGAATTGCACGTAATCTTCCACTCCATGGATTTGAGTTGGAACTATTGCTTGGTGATGCATCTGGTCCACTCAAAACCTGAGATTCTGCACTTGATTTTTCAGCATTTTCTTTGTCATTTGGTTCAAGACTTAGTCCTTCTTTGGCATCTGCATAGAAGCTTGACATTTCATCAAATACCACATCTCTGCTTACCTTTACCTGTCGTGTGAGTGGGTTATAACATTTATATCCCTTTTGCTCAAGGGAGTATCCAATGAAGACACACTTTTCTGCTTTTGGATCAAGCTTTGTCCTCAATGAAGCTCAATGAAGTATCATTGACATATACCGACATGACCACTATACATGTCAGAGAAACGAAAAACTTGTATGTGTCATTGTGGATCATCACATGTTGAGCTTGATATCTCAACAATATCTTCATATTGGCTTTGGGTTACTTCCCTTCAACACTTAATGTGTTATTTTTCTAGTGGTTTTTGTTAGTAATTTTGCCTTATACTTAATTAGATTATATTTTCCAAAATTACATAAATGCTCATTTTTTTCTTTGATTACATGGAAAGTTTTTTATCTAATCATAGAAACTAACAGATTAGTTATACTCTTAGACTTATCTTGAAGTAGCATGAGAATCTTAAGCATGACTCATATAACCCAATCTTTTTAGAAGCCCAATACCAAAATCTCGTATTTTCCAAATGCTATTGTAAGATGATTAAGTGTCAATTCTCACCTTGAAAATATTTTATCATAGTCTATATTGTTGTAATATATATATATTTCATTAGGGGAAAAAATGAACCCTGCATGGGCCTTTTAGCTTAAGGAGTGATTAGGGATGGACCAATGAGAAGAGGGTGGTGACCACAGTCTAATCCCTTAATCACATAGGGTAGGCATAGCCTTCCCTTGTTTTCTTGTGGTCAAACATGTAGAAACCACCTAGAGTTAGTGGGTTTGCTCTTGAGAATGGTTTTGAAATTCTCAAAAATCATTTGGAGCCCTATAAGAGCAATGATTACGATATGCATGAATCCACAAAGATCATTGGATGAAGGCCTCCATCGGATGGACTAGTTTAAATCTGAAGGCTTTTGGGCGCTTCCAATATAGGCCATTGGATCTCACCATGATCCCATGGCTTAGATTGCTCCTTGAGAATCCACTGGTGCCTTTTCTCCACAACCATCGGATGAAGCCCTCAATCTAATGGTCGACATGCACGGCCGAATGTGGCTCAGCCCCATTTGCACTCGAACATTGGATGCCTCAAGATCTGACAGCCGAAAAACCTCCAAAGACTTTCCAAGAGTTGTGGCCCACTCCCACAAAAGTAATCCCCTCTCTCTAAGATTCCACACATTTTAATACTATCCATTGATTTAGATGATCGAATGGTTATAAATGCTCACATTTGAGACTTCAAATGAAGTAGATTCATCAAATATTATTTTATTTCAAAAAACCATTGGTGGTTTCATATGCCTCCTTAATCTCAAAGATTAAGCTCTTTAATCCCTAAAAATTAGGGATCCTTACAAGGCCCACGCAAGCTCCACTTTTTTCCCTAATGTTAATCTCTATATTCATCTACAAGCTTTCATTTTAAAGACTCACGTATATAGGAAAATACAACTCTAAGTATTTTTGTGAGCTTAAGACTTGTGGTATATTTTGTGCTTGAACCCACATAAATTGTGAACTTAACCATAGTGTTTAGAATGTATTGGATATTCATTTTTGTCAATATTTATTCAGATTGTTTTTCAAGAATATATAACATAAAACTATAGGAAAGAAAACAAATAGCCTATAAACGTGACCTCACACTGATCTATAGCTTCTTCTTGTTCTTCTCGATCATTTCTTCTTCTTTGAATACAAGTGAAATCCTCTTGGAGCTCTTGTGTCTTGCTTGAAAGTGCGGCTTTCTTGCATGTATGTATGTGTATCCTTATGCATGTCTGATTCCTCTTGTGTCTATTCGCATGGTGAATGCCTTCATATGATCAACTTATCCCTCAAATTGACGATTTGTGAGCAAAGATCCACTACTTCATGCCATTGTTGTATGTGTATCATGCTTGCGAGTCTATATCTTGAACACTTTGGTGCTATTGTGAGAGAGGAATTATTTTAGTTATCCTATTAGTAGACTTTCATCTTGCAAAGTAGGTGCTCTTGAAGCTCCATATTAGTCTTTGATTCTTGTTTTTCTTGGATATATAGGTTGAGGTGATAATAATAGATTGAGGCTAATGCAAATCACCATTTTCTTGTAAAAACATAATAGTTCACTAATTTTTTTCTTTTTCTGCACTCATTCACCCTTCAACTATAGTGTGATTAAGTTGGTTTGAATATCTTTTGGTGTTTCTTTATTGTTGGATGTTTCTATGTTAACATGTCCATGAAGCTTGAGTTTGTTTTCATTGGCAAAAGCAGGTTGTGCATATGTAAGGATGCTTGATTATGTGTTGGATGAGTGTCAGATATCAAAGTACTAAGGGTTTGGTAGCTTCTTGTACATATTAAGTGAGTAGGAATGCTTTGAAATTAACAAGGATTCACAACAAGGAAAAGGGCCACAATGTTATTGTATGTAAAGCTAGAGGGAATCTTTTACACCCCACTTTGGAAGTAAGGGTTGTATGATTGCTAAATAGCTAGGTTGCATTATTCGTTATTCGATGATTTGATTATTCGTGAATAATTATGGAATTTTTTGATGACTCTTTATTATTTGACCGAATTATTCAGTGCCATGTCAGCTTATTCGGACAAGTTTGAATATTTTTTGCACCACAATTTGGAGATTTTTTGATCGAAGGTGCTTTCGATCGAAAATATTTTAGATTGAAAAGGTTTAAGATTGAAAATGTTTTAGATTGAAAACATTTTAGATCAAAAACGTTTTAAATGAAAAATAATTTATAATGAAAATATTTTTTATTGAAAATATTTTAGATAGAAAAGATTTTACATTGTATTTTTATCATCTAAAATTCTTTGAGATCTAACATGATCAGGTTGATTATTCATTTTTTTACTTTTAAAACTGCAATATATTAAATAATATAATAACACTTGATCATTCATCATATGATATCATCATGACACTCAACATCATAAGATTTGAATCAAAATCCAGATAATTTAAATAGACATCTTAATTTCTAAATTAAAAATCATTCGACATCATCCACATCATAATATTTGAATTAAAATCCATATAATATGAGTGCACATATTAACCTTTGAAGTCCACATCATCTATGCTATATCAATCCATATCATAATATTTAAATAAATATTCAATCGATATCACCCACATGATAACATTTGAATTAAAATCCATATTATAGCACTAAACATCTTAACTTTTGAAATTCACATCATCACTGCTATATCAACCCATATCATAATCTTTGAATTAACATTAAATCAACATAACATTCAAATTAAAATCCATATCATATAATCATCTATGTTAATTATTGAAATCCATATCATCACTATACATTACAATCCATACTATCACTACACACAACACCATAACACTTCAACTGAAAGAAACAACTATATAATATTCACATAATTTTTAAATTTAAAATCATAATAAAAAAAGATGTTTGATTCATATATATATATATATATATTCAATTACATCAAATCCACTTCAAAATGGTCATAAGCCATCACTCTTGGATAAGTTAAAACCATTGCAAGAGATATTTTTAAGAATTTTAAGTAACTTATCTACATGTACTATTTTGGTTATATTCTTCTATGTAGTAAGTTCTAATACATACTTGAATTTATGAACCTCATTTTTATTGATGGGAGGACCATCTAATTGTACAAAGCTGAGAATCATCTAAAAGGTTTAGGGTTTAGGGTAAAGGGTTTAGAGTTTAGTAGTTAGGGTTTTGGGTTTAGGGTTCAAAATTTAGGGGTTAGCAATTAGGGTTTGTGATTTTAGGGTTTAGAGCTTAGGGATTAGGGTTTGTGTTTAGGGTTCAACATTTAGGGATTAGCAATTAGGGTTTGTGATTTTAGGGTTTAGGGTTTTAGGATATACGGTTTAGGGTTAAGTATTGATGGATTAGGATTTTGGATTTAGGTTTTAGGGTTAAGGGTTTAGGTTTTAGGTTTAATGCTTTGGGTTTAGTGTACAGGGCTTAGGTTTTGAGGTTTACATCTTAGGGTTTGAGGTTTAGGGTTTAGGGTTTAGGTTTTTGGGCTTAGGATTTAAGAGTTTAGAGTTTAGGATTTAGGGTTTAGATTTATGGTTTATGTCTTAGGGTTTTGGGTTTTGGGTTTAGGGTTTAGGGTTTATGGGTCAGTTTAAGGTTAAGGTCTAGGGTTTAGGGTTTAGGGTCTAGGGTTTAGGGTCTAGGGTTTAGGGTCTAGGGTTTAGGGTCTATGATTTAGATTTTAGGTTAAGGGTTTAAGATTTAGGATCTAGGATCTAGGATTTAGGGTTTAGGGTTTAGGGTTTAGTGTTAAAAATTTAGCGCTTAGGGTTTAGGGTTTGGGGTTTAGGTTTTATGGTTTAGAGTTTAGGTTTTACGATTTAGGGTTTAGGTTTTAGGGTTTAAGTTTTAGTGTTTAGGATTGAGGGTTTAGGTTTTAGGGTGTAGGTCTTCGATTTTAGGGTTTATGGTTAAGAGTTTAGGGTTCTAGGGTTAAGGATTTAGGTTTTAGGGTTTAGGGTTTAGAGTTTAGGGTTTAGGGTCTAGGGTTTAGGATTCATGGTTTAGGATTGAGGGGTTAGTATTTAGGGTTTAGGGTTTAGGCTTTAGGCTTTAGAGTTTAGAGTTTAGGGTTTAGGGTTTAGGGTTTAGGCTTTAGGCTTTAGAGTTTAGAGTTTAGGGTTTAGGGTTTAGGGTTTAGGGTTAGTATTTAGGGTCTAGGGTTTAGGATTCATGGTTTAGGATTGAGGGGTTAGTATTTAGGGTTTAGGGTTTTGGCTTTAGGGTTTAGGGTTTAGGGTTTAGGCTTTAGGCTTTAGGGTTTAGGGTTTAGGATTTAGGGTTTATGTTCTAGAGTTTAGGGTTTAGGGTCTAAGGGTTTGGGTTTAGGATTTAGGGTTTATGATCTAGGGCTTAGGGTTTAGGATTTAGGATCTAGGATTTAGGATCTAGGGTTTAGGTTTTAGGTTTTGGGGTTTAGTATTTAGGGTTTGGGGTTTAGGGTTTAGGTTTTAGACTTTAATGGTTAGGGTTTAGGACTCAGGGTTTTGGATTTAGTATTTGGGGTTTAGGGTTTAGGGTGTAGGGTTTATGTTTAGGGTTTAAGGTTGAAGGTTTAGGGTTTAGGGTTTAGGGTTAAGGGTTTAGGGTCTAGGGTTTAGGGTCTAGGGTTTATGGTTTAGGGTTTAGGTTTTAGCATCTAGGGTTTAGGGTGTATGGATTAGGATTTATGGTTTATGGATTAGGGTTTAGGATTTAGGGTTTATTGTTTAGGGCTTAGGATCTAGGATTTATGGTCTATGGGTAAGGTTTCAGGGTTTAGGATTTAGTATTTAGGGTTCAAGGTTTAAGATTTAGGGTTTAGGGCTAAGAATTTAGTGTTTAGGGTTTAGGATTTAGGGTTTGGGGTTTAGGATTTGGGGTTTAGGGTTGAGGGTTTAGAGTTTAGGATTCAGGGTTTAGGTTTTAGGATTTATGTTTAGTGTTTAGGATTAAGGATGTGTAAGGTCGCCGGATTGGCATATTGTAATTTCATATTTTTCCTATACTGCATGTATCAAAAGGTCGTAGCGAAGTGTTGTATCTTTTTATCAATCAATGAAAAGACATTACGGTGACGCTCCGGTAGCGCAGAGAGGAAGGGAATCGCCAGACTGTTTGTCTGGGCAATTGGCGATCTGCGAAGATGTTGTCGTAGTGTAGTGTTATCAAATCCTGAGTACTGTTAATTCTTACTTTGTTTAATTACATTGATTTGTGATTAACTCAGTACTGTTAAGTGGTCGATAATGAGTCTGTGCAACGGTATTGAATAACTCCTGCGTTGTGTACTCGGAAAAGTCTAACCAGAATTTTGACAGTAAGTTGTATAACGGATTCGATATTGAACATTAACGTACTGTTGATTGGATAAGTTAATTGGGAAAATTAAGTTACAGGGCCTCTGATTTATCAGACCCCTACCACTCCCAAGAACCCGAAAGAACTTAAAAGTGCCTATGACGGAAAAACTACACTTTTAACACTGGCGCCGTCTGTGCAAAGACGGCGCCAGTGTTAAAAGTGCAGTTTTTCCATCACAGGCACTTTTAAGTTCTTTCGGGTTCTTGGGAGTGGTAGGGGTCTGCTAAATCAGAGGCCCTATAACTTAATTTTCCCAATTAACGTATCCAATCAGTAGTACGTTAATCTTCAATATCGAATCCTTTATACAGCTTATTGTCAAAATTCTGGTTAGACTTTTCATAGTACGCAACGCAGGAGTTATTCAATACCGTTACACAGACTCATTATCAACCACTTAACAGTACTGAGTTAATCACAAATCAATGTAATTAAACAAAGTAAGAATTAAGAGTACTCACGATTTGATAACACTGCACTACGACGACATCTCCGCAGATTGCCAATCGCCCAGACAAACAGTCTGGCAATTCCCTTCGTCTCTGCGCTACCGGAGCATCACCGTAATGTCTTTTCATTGATTGATAAAAAGATACAACACTTCGCTACGACCTTTCGATACGTGCGGTATAGGAAAAATATGAAATTACAATATGCCAATCCGGTGACCTTACACTGGCATGCACGGTGGACTTGAACCTGCAACGAAACAAAATCAAGGCTCTTCTATGATGCCTTGTATATACATGGTTCTGGCTAATTTAAAAGTTCTGGAGATCTTCTGTTTCAAAGAATCCAGCATTAGCTTTAAGGTTTCCGGCTCTACTAATTGTGCGTCAGTGCAAATAGAACTAGTTGCAATTACTTGACTCATCAAAACTTCAGCCTGAGTCTGCAAAAATGCCTCTTGCAAATTAAAGTCGTTTGCTAGGGCTGCATCTCGGCGCAATCTCATTTCATTAATCTGACCATCGATTCTTGAGAGTCTGTCAGCTTGAACTCCTAACTGCTTTTCTCTTCTCTCTAGCTCTTGAGCTTGATACTGAATAGTCTGATAATATGCATCTCTTTCCCTTTGAATCCCTACTATCTCCTTCGGAAGGTGAATAGTTAGAGTCGTTTTAGCTTTAAGATCAGAGTTCGCCTGAAATAAATTAGCAGTTGCGGTCTGAAGTTCTGCAGTAGTTTGCTTTGCTAGATTCGCCATCTCCTGTCATCTCTGCATGACTTCATCAAGCTGTACTGGAGTTTCTTCCAATAAATTCCCAAGTGCTATGCGAGCATCTTCTTTATCCTGTACTAACTGTTTTAACTGTATAATTTCTACATCACGAGCATTTAACAAATCATTTTTGGCTCTTAACTCAGCCAAGGCAGCATCTCTTTGAGCAATCAAAGAATCCTGTCCGGCAATTTGTGCGTGAAGTTGCTGAATCTGTACGTGCAGGGCATGATTTTCGGCTTTCTCTACATCTACTTCTTCCTGTAATGGGGTAATATCAGCTTCTAATACATCGACTTTGTGTTGTAAGTCTTGACAGATACTATCGATTGCCATCGTCAATTGTATTGGTAGTTGCTGCGAAAATTGGATCAACATACGACCCATCGATTCTAATTCAGTAAACATTGGTATCGGAGGAAGAAGAGGAGGAAGTGGCTGGGATGACGAGGCTGATAATAGGCGAGGGGAAGGTGGTGGAGAATAATTGGGTGAAGAAGATGAGGTAGCAGGTTCTTCAGGAACAATAGGTTGAACAGGTACACTGGGCTTGACCGGAGTCATTGTTGGAGGAGTGGGTATACGAGTGTTGGGCACCAACACTATTCCGGTAGTCTGTTGCGTAGTCGCTTCAGTTCGGTCAATTACAGCATCGACCAAAGTAATTACTTCATTGACAATCTCAGCAACAATGGCTTGCACATCATCTTGGGTCTGTTGCTAAGAATCCTCCTTAGAAGAAATTGCTTCAGATTCGGTGGTGGACGCACTTTGTTCCTGCTGCTGATTCGAAGAAGAAGGACCAGAAAACTCCACGTGAATTGAAGTGGCGGTGTCGTGGAAGACCTCTTCTTCATGTCCGGTGGTGGAACCTTGCACCTGGCTCTCCGACGGGCTTATGCAGGTGCGTTTTCGGCGAAGAAGTTGGAAAAGATCTTCATCCTCATCCTCTTCATCTTCGAGCACTTGAACAGAGTCTTCATGGAACAGGATGGGAGCAGTTGGAGGCGGTTGTGCGGCTTGGAGTACCGAAAAAAGGCACGTAAGGATATGGGGAAGGCAAGAACGCGGAATATCACCCTTATTAACGTGTTTAATGACGGTAACGCATTCACAGTGAATGCACCGAAAATAAAAAGAGGCGAAATTGACAGGCTCCCCAGAAGCCATATCAATCATCGAGTAAAAGGGACGTGAAATCCCATAGGTACGTTTCTGTAAATTTAGGATAGCAACTAAGAATTGTAATGTTGTTCGTTCAGGATCAAGGCGACATAGAATGGCATACTCATTGGATGAGTGCGGTGGAAACAATTCGGTCATGGTTGCGACAGGAAGGAGAGGACCATTTTCCAATCCTTCCATAGGGAGACAAAAAGCTGCAGCAAATGATGCTAGGGTGATAACAACACGTGACGGCAAACAAAGAATAGGCCAACTCTTCTTCGTAGCAGGTGTGGCGGTGATGGCAACAATAATCTGCGCGTAAAAAGGTTGGAACTCCACTGAATGCCAAGGCAATTCAGCGAAGTTCAAGAGGCCACAGATACGCAGATACTCGCTCACTGAGTCCTTCACGGAAGGTAGCGAAATTAGCTAATGCTTCCATGAGGTGCACGCGAAAGCTCAATAACACACAGAACACAGAAAACACAGCGCACAGAACACACAGACACAATAGCGATTAACAGTGACAGGAATATGATTAAGTAGACACACGACAACGTGAGGCGATCGAAAACCTTAATCATCGTGCGGTATTGAAATGATAACCACCATAATTACGGCGTGCATGCACGTGCAGGATCAGTAACACAAGGTGGCGATTAATCATAATTAGATATCAAAACGAGGAGAGTTACAGTTGATATTCATTGAAATACGGAAATAAAAAGAAAAGAAGCAACACACGAAAAAATGAGGAACACGTCAGCGGTGATCAGACGGTTGGTGATATGAGCGCAGCTTTGAACCATTGATTACTTTGGGAAGAGGGACTCTAGTCAAAGTACTCAACCAAAAAGTAGCGGGTCCCACTTGCTCACTAATCCGATAAGGTCCGAACCACCGTAATTTAAATTTTCCAGGAGAACGATTTGATTTTGCATTATAAAATAACACAAATTGGCCCACCGTAAACACAGGAGTCTTGAGGAAACGACCATGAGTCGGGGCTTGCCGCAACTGAACTTCTTGAAGAGTTAGGAAGCCTTCCCAACAATGTTCATCCAAGTCTCTGAGTGCTTCCAACCGAAATGGCAAAGAGTCTTCGGGCAGTAGTTTCTGAGTAAGCACCAGCGTAAGCTTGGCACTACGAGCTCCATCGGCGCGATTGCTTCCAACCCATACGCAAGCTTGAAAGGGGTCATTCCGGTTGCAACTTTGTATGTAGTCCGGTATGCCCATAACACTGTGGGTAGTAGCTGATCCCAACGTTCTGGTGATTCTACGACCAATTTCCAAAGCATACTCAACAACGTCCTTTTGGTACTTTCAGCTAAACCATTAGCACAGGGATAATATGGGGAACTGAATTTATGCAGAATTTGAAAAGTATGCATTAGTACGCGCATTAAATTGTTAGCAAAATGGGTTCCTTGGTCTGTCACAAGTTCCAGAGGTAGTCCATAACGCGGGAAAACATCCTTCATCAGGCATTTTGCCACCGAAACAGTTGTGGCGGACTGTAAGGCCCAAGCTTCTACCCACCTGGTAGCGTAATCTTTACAGGTCAGGATGTAGCGAGTGTTGCTAAGGATCGCTGGTGGTGTGATTGGCCCAATAAAATCAAGAACCCACTTCTAAAAAGGTTCCAAAGGTAATACAGGTTGCAGAGGAAAGAAGTGGTGTTGTAATGGCTGTCCAGATTGTTGACAAGTGTCACACTGCTGCACAAACTGAGTCACATCTTTATACATGGTAGGCCACCAAAGCCCACTTTGCAGAATTTTCCGGTGAGTAAGATCTGCTGCAAAATGTCCACCGGAGGTTATTGAATGTGCCATAGTAATAACCGAGTTTGCTTCATGTGGTGGAATACAATGAAGTAAGACACCAATATGATCCATGTAGTATAGCTGACCGACAATCAACCGGAATCTGCGACTATAAACTGCAATTTTCCACCGCATAGCAGGAGGTGTATAAGGAGGAAGACATCCATCAGTCAGAAAATTTAACAACGTATCATAGTAGGTAGGCAGCACAGGATGTACGGTAGATTCGTCACGAGCTGGTTCAGCAACGTAAATTGCTGGTGTGGTATCAAAAAGCTGCTAAGGCATGTGTTGTACCAGGTCGATGAATCACTTCATAGTCGAACTCATGTAGCAATAAAACCCAACGAGCCAAGCGACCACCTAAATGTTGCTGTCGGACCAGATATACAAGTGCGGCATGATCCACGTGAAAGGTGAATTTTTGGCCGAGCAAATAATGCCAGAATTTCTTCATAGAATACACCAACCGGAGACCGTTTGCTGCATTAAAACACTGCCAATGGCTATATCCGATGCATCTACAAAGACATGGAATGGGCGGTCCCAATCAGGAGGTTGCAAAATTGGAGCCTGCGTCAATAATCCTTTTAGACGATCGAATGCAGTTTGGCATTTCGGTGTCCATTCAAACTGTCGTGGAGTACTAGTCATTAGTCGATTAAGTGGTGTTGCTAAATGGGTTAGCCACCATAGATGCCTGCCATGCCACTGGATTTGACCCAGGAAGCGCATAACTTCTTTCGGCGTTGTAGGGATGGGTGCTTCCAACACAGCTGCGACTTTGTCTGGATCGACTTGGATACCTTGTGCAGATATAATATGTCCAAGGAGTTTACCACAAGAAACCGCAAAAACATATTTTTTCGGGTTCAGGCAGAGTCGGTATTCAAGGCATCTTTCAAAGCACCACCTTAAATGATACAAGTGCGCCGCAATCTTGCCAAATAAGGAGAAGTCATCTAAATAGACTTGCATAATAGTAGTCAGGTAGGGTGAAAAGACTTCCTATATACAACGTTGAAATGTGCTGGGAGCATTCCTTAACCCAAACCACATGACCGTACAAGCAAAAACACCCCAGTTTGTAATGAAAGCTGTTTTTGGTATGTCTTGTTCAACCATTCGAACCTGGTTATAACCACTGTAGCCGTCCAGAAAGGAGTACATCTCGTGCCCGGCCACTCTGTCGAGCATTGTGTCAAGAAAGGGAAGAGGAAATAAATCAGGTACCGTGGCCGCATTCAGTTTCTGGTAATCCACACACATTCGTAGCTGCTTATTTTTCTTCGGAACAATCACGATCGGAGATATCCATTCAGCATGTTCGATTGGTACAATGAATCCCACCTTCAATAACCGATCAAGTTCTGCTTTGACCTGTGCTGCATAATTGGGATTCATTCGGTAACTGGATTGTTTAATTGGCTTCGCCTCTGGTTTGAGCACGACCCGATGTTGATAGATCCGCGGATCAAGACCTTTCATATCGCGATAGTCCCAAGCAAAAACATCAGAAAACTCACGCAAGAGTCGGATCAAGTCATCTTGAAATGCCTCGGACAGTCCTGCCTTAATCTTAACAGGTCGCGGGTTAACTTCATCACCCAAATTATAGGTTACAAACTCGTCTTTCGGGACATAAAATTGACGAGGTTTCCCCAAGTCGTCAGCTGACTGTAAAAGTTGATGTAGAGTGGCTCCATCCATAGCAACACTCTCATTTGCATCTGCATCTCTAGTCACAGGAACAACCGTACAGGCTGCCGGACTCCAGTTACTGCTATAGCTTGAAGATCTATAGTTCGTAAGGAAATCACATCTTTATTGTTCTTCAGTAATGCCTCTTCTTCATCGTCAGATAAGCCATCCAACATCTGGACCGGCTCTGCTACATAGGGTCTAGCATGAAGCTCACAAGGTTGAATGGCATCCAGTTTGACAACATATTTACGGTGATTATCTTTGAAAGTCAATTCCAGCGCTGACCAGTCCTGTATAACTTTGGCTTGTTTCAACCATGGCCGACCGAAAAGTAGATTGTAGTCGAGGCTGGATTCTGGTAGTTCTAAGACTACAAAAGTCATTTTGAACATGGTAACCTGCGGAGTAATCGGGATATTCCGTACGAGTTCCACCGGATGAACTCGGGATTGGTCTGCCATCCTGACAAAGAATTGGACGGGCTCGATCTGGGTCCACCCCAATTTCTTGCAGAGAGCTGCAGTTACTATGTTCACACCCGAACCGTCATCAATTAGCACTTGAGTGATCTTTTGATTCTTATACCAGACAGTGATTAATGGGACTGAATGATCCACCATAGAATCAGTTTCCGGTTGTATTGTTGCAGTCGCGGGAGTACTGGGAGATCCAGGACTGACCTGTTGCTGGAATTGCTGCCTAACTCCGGGCATCAAGGCGAGTAGCTGCCCCAAAGGGAGTGTAATTGACGCCTTCGAGAGAATATCCCATACCTTGTCTGTTGGAATTGCACTCTTCACTGATTCTGATGATGATGCTCCTATTACTGGGGTAGAGTCTTGTTCATGCACTCTCACCTTTGGCAGGGCAGCCTGTATCACCAGAATTGGATCAGGGAATACAGTTGGTTCTTCAGCGGCCCACTAACTGGCCTTGGTATACATTCGCTGTTGTTCGCGAATACCAGGTTCAAACACCTCAGCTGCTGGTTGCAACTGCTTACCTGATCTTATCAGGATCACTACTACTTGTGATTCCACTAGTGAGATATAGACCATGTTGGTCATCGGGTTTTGACGCTCTTTCTTTCTTTTGTCACATTCGGCTGCATCCTTGCAAAATCTCCGGATGTGGCCAATCTCACCGCAAAAGTGACATCGAGGTAGTGGCAGGGAAGCACCTTCCGCTGATGTACCTGCCTGCCATCGATTTGCATTAGAATTGGTATTCCGCTGTCCTCTATAATTTCGGTATCCTTGCGGCTGATTGTTTCGCATCTGCGGTGGCACATAGTGGGTTGCTGGCTGACCTGGTTCTTGTATAATGGCGTTTACAGCTACTCCTCCCTGCACTTTGGCATTATACGCACAATTTTCGGTTGAGTGTTCGGTGGTATTGTAGATGGCACAATATATCTGATTAAGGGCGCAGGTAGCACTGGTGTGCCCTGGATTTTTGCACTTGATACATCTGTTTAGCCGGATCATCTGTAAGGTTCTTGCTGGCTTTTAGCCACTCCAAGTCTTCAGTGAATCCTCCAACCTTATGCTCTAGTTGCAGGGCCATCGTGATAACAGCATCCAGTGTCATAGCACCCACACAGCGGATGATCATGATTTGTCTTAGTTGTGGGGTCTGTTGGCAACAGCCAGAGGCATAGAAGACGCGGAAGCATGTAAAGACAAAGCAGGGAGCCAGTCGAATCAATTTTTCAAGCAAATATGTTTTATATTACTCTCTCAAACATTCAACAGTGATTTTCATCACTCATGTACCATATGTAACATAGAAAAAACTCCTTTTTGTAATTTATAGCTCCATTTTGTGCAAGCCGAGGAGTCCTCAAGCTTGAGGAGCTTAGGTAGAATAACCGTACCAATTTTGGTTATTTTTAGACACCATTTACCCTTTCAAATAGCACCTAGAACCTATTTTTTAACTATGCCGGTCACTAGATGTGAAACCGGTCAAAACTAGTCTAGAATCTATAAAAAGAGCTAGAGAGCTCATTTTTGAAGAGAGTTAGTGGGAGCTTAGAGCTATTTTGAGCTTGTAATTGAGATCTTGAGCAATAGAGTTGATTTCCTACCTTCCATTGTGTCTTGCTTGTCTCTTTGTTGTGTGTGTGTATGTGTGTGTGCATCTTTATGCTTCTCACCATCACTCTCACTTCATCTCACGTTCACGCTCTTCATATCACTCCTATCTCTTCCGCGGTTTGACATTAAGGAGGTGGAGCTTCTTAACGTGGTACTTTCCATTGTGCTAGAGCAACACCAAATTTGGTGCCGTTGCCGGGGATCGAGTCTAGGACGAATGTGTGATGGTAAGAGTATAGCAAGAAGTGGCGTTGGAAGGTAAAAATTTCAGTTTTTGTTGTTGTTTTTACTTAGTTTTTAGTGTTTTTCACCTCCCCCACACTTCATCACCGCATCATCATCTTCATCTCCAAAAAAATCAGAAAATTCACCATATCCACCCATTCTCCTCATTTCCCCTCATTTGTGCATGTGCGAGAGTGAGAGAGAGCTTTTGTGCTTGAACATGCTTTTGTGTTTTTGAGTTTTCTTGCAGGTACAGTGCTCCAGAGCATCAGGAAATCTACAAAAAGGTAAGAAAATCACTTTCTGTCAGAAAATGCCGACTGTGTCAGACCATCGCGATGGTCTGCCAAGTTCGGAATTTGAGGTAAGCGAGTTCACCAACGTGACGGCGATCCTTGCGCACATAGGAATCTAAACTTTCATTTGAAAAATTCATAGTTTGGTGGACCATCGCGATTGGCTCAGACCATCGCGATTGTGTCACACCATCGCGATTGGCTCACGCCATCGTGACGGCTCGGCCAGACCATCGCGACGGTCTCAGACCATCGCGACGACTCAGTTGAGCCATCGCGACGGTTCACTTGGACCATCGCAACGATCCCGTCGACCCCATGCCATCGCGATTGGCTCATGCCATCACGCCGACGCTGCCACGTGGTAAGCTAGACCATCGCGATTGCTCACTAGTCACGCCATCGCGACTGTCCCAGGTACGCCATCGTGACGACCCAAAATCAGACCATCGTGATTGGCTCATGCCATCACGCCCGTGACCATCGTGACGATTCATTTGAACCATCGCGACGGTTCACGTTGACCGTTGACTGACGCCATCACGATGGTTCATTTTCGGGCCATTGCGATCGTTCATTTCAGACCATCTCGATCGTTCATTTCAGACCATCACGATAGTTCACATTCACGCCATCGCGATCATCCACTTTCTGACCATCGCGATTGTTCGCTCCTTTGGACCATCGCGATTGTGCCACGCCATCGCGACGGTTCACCTGGACCATCGCGACGGTTCACCTGGACCATCGCGACGGTCCCAGACCCTCGCGATTATCTCAGACCATCGCGATTGTCCATCCCAAATGGATTTTTTGGAATTGTTTTTTTGGTCAATTTTTGGGCTAATTTTGGGAACTTTTTGGGTGATTAGACTCATAGGAGACCCCTTAGCTCATATTTGGAGAAAAACCTGTTTGTCAATTTTTACC
Source organism: Ceratopteris richardii (assembly GCA_020310875.1). NCBI lineage: Eukaryota > Viridiplantae > Streptophyta > Polypodiopsida > Polypodiales > Pteridaceae > Ceratopteris > Ceratopteris richardii. Next base: position 89,754,556 of record CM035411.1, read on the forward strand.
CCCAAGAGCCTGAATGCTCATATCTTTTTCATCCGAAGTCCATTTTTTGAGCTTTATAGCTCGTTAGAAAGCTCTTAACGAGTACTACGTAACCTGAACTGATTTTTTCATAAAGGATACGTGGATTTTTAGAGAGGATAATTTGAGGTTGACCTAGTTTGGGACTAGAAATCCAAGGGGCATTGAAAAAAATTGGGCAAAGGACAAGAGACTTTAAAAGTGTTTATATCCAAGTGCTTGATCATCCATTGTGATATTGGTATAATATTGTATTTTTCCAGGTCTAGCAAAGGCAATCAAGGGCATTCAAGGCAAGGCAGTGAAGGACATAAAGCTTGGGAAGCACGACTTCTTGGGCATCAGAGCAACCAGAAAAGCTGACTTGAGGTTGGAAGATCACTCAACCCCCTCAGTCAATTATTAGCTTAGGCTAAACGGTAGCATTGTGGATTAACGACGATAGGAACACCTCAAGTGCAAGAGACTTAAATTTTTCAAGTCCAAGACTAAAGTAAAGGTGTGTGATACAAAAACCTAACAGGAAAGAACTTAAGTCTGACGGAACGAGAACTCAAAAGTACCACGGAAAGTCGATTCCTGATGCATACAGTTGGACAAGAACTTAAAAGACTTTAAAACGAACCAAGCAATTAAAAGAACAAAGAACTAGTGACGATCAAAGAAGTGCCGCTAAGTAAATTCATGAACCTTAGATCGGGCAAACACATAGGTAAGTCAAACCAACGAAGCCTTAGATCATCAGAAGCAAGTGTAGGAACTACTGCATGATCGTGGGCACAACAGCTGAATAGTAATTACCCCTACGAGTTGAGCTCAGATACAAGTGAATCGGAAATGGCATTTAGCACAGAAAGACCAGAAGGAGGGTCAAATGTAGCATATTTAGAAAAACTTGAAGGACCCTATAGAACTCAATTAGAATTTCTCTGAACCAACCGCTTAGGTGCTCGCATCTATGAGGATGGTTTGCGAAGACAAGTGGTGCAAATGCACAACCTTGATCAACCCATTGGATTGGAATGTCTAATGGTGAAATTCGAGAGAGATGCGTACATAGACAAGGAAGGAATGATGTACATCTTAAGTACTCAGCGAAACAATACCAATGAGTTTGTCATAATTCAGTTAGAGGCGGAAGCGAAAGCCCAAGGAAAAGAACCATTAGAAGAACCTACGACACCTAGAGGGAAATCTGTACTGACAAGACTACTAATCCCAGTGTGGATCCCTCAGGACAACAGAAGCATAGAGCTGTTTGTAAGTAAAGAAACAGATGAAGCATTTTGGAGGTACAAAACGGAACAACCTAGTGAGGTAGGCATCATCACGATTTATGAGTTCAAGGACCCAGATACACCTGGAAAGGTTGTATACCTAGATGAAACTTCAGAAAGAGTATTTGTGGTGCCAGAACACGCTAGAAACACATACACATGGAGAGGCGAGATGGTATTCCCTCCATCACGAACAAATGTAAATGCGAGCCAACAAGGGGCAGGGACATCCTCAGCCCGTGGTAATCAAAGAGAGAAAAATAAAGATAGACCTGAAGTAAGTTTCAATCATCCCATAGGGAGAGATAGAACAACCACAGACACGAATAGAGTGGATAGACAAAGGAAACATGGAATACTAGGTGGTAGAGATGATTTTCCTCTACCTAGACCACGTGAACACGCAAGAATATTAAGTCCCACTCAGTTAGTGAAGTCCATGAAAAACTACTTTGATGGGACAGGAGATCCCTATGATCATGTTGCAGAATTTAACCAAGTGCTCAGAGTAGAGCAAGTAGAAGACATGTTCACGCAATACAATGCATTTGGACTAACGTTAAAGAATACAACTTTAACTTGGTTCCAACCATTGCAACAAAGGCAATTTAGGGATATTCATCACTTTTTAGAGTCATTCATCACTGAATTCTCTAAAAGTGGGATCAGACATGATACGTCTTCCTTGATTCATAGTTTCAAACAGACCCCTCAGGAAAAAGTTAGACTTGCAGAACATAGGTTTAGACAATATATTGAAAGATGTCCTATGCAAGAGCTACCCTCACAAGACAAACAAGTTTCATTGTTTCTAGATGGCCTGTTGAGCTCTAAACTATGCTCCTATGTATACTTGAAGGAACCCAGAATGCTAGAGCAGTGTGTAAGAATTTGCATAGACATTGAGGACAACTTAGGAGACGAGTTGAAACTCTCGAAGGTCTACAAGGACTCGGATTGTTCATCTCTAGCATCCACAAAATTGTCTAACTCGATAGAGGACCTAGCAGAAAAAGTGGCCCAGAAACTAGGAGTTTCTAGTAAACAGATGCCTAGGTTAACAACAAACAAGCGTTGTTACACCTGTGGTGGTGATCATATGGCAAATGTGTGTCCCAATGCAACACAACCACAAGCCAACCCTAGTGGCCAATACTGTACGATTGAGAGACGATACACAAATCACACGGCTTAGGACTGTCCATACAACAAACAGGCAGTGAGACAGAACTACCTGCAAGCATACCCGCAGCCAGGTAGGTATCAAGGCCAATACAATACTCAACCTCATTACTATAGGCCTCCTCAAAATTATCCATATCAGGCTCAACAAAGACCTCAACCTATCTTAGCTCAGCAGCCACCCCCACCAGCGAATGTCATCTCAGTCAAATATGCTGCTGCAGAAGAAAACCTAAGTAGGGCTTTAGTGCCTTCATCACCCTTGATCACCGACAGTGATCCGAACTCTAACAGTTTTGACTCTACTCATGTAGATAGTCCACCCGCATACTACTCAGAGTCACCAAAACACGTGGAGACATATCAATATGATAGTCCACCAGTGGAACCGAGTTGGGAGCCCGACTATGCTAATGTGATGTACACAAACCCGAATCTGTGGCCCCAATTAAGACAACAAAGACCACAGGGCCCTAGAGGACCATGCTTTAGGTGCCAAGGAAATCATTTCATAAAGGATTGTCCACATCCTCCGATAGCAGGACAGTCACAGTACTATAACATACAAGGCTTTTGTGTCGATTGTAGTTTAGAGCATATCATCAAAGATTGCCCTAAGAACCATGCTAATGCTTCAAATGTGACACCGATCAATGTGATAGGTATTGTAAATAATGCGAATGGATCCAACCCTACATACGTGCCTATCCAAGCTATAACAAGAGCCTAGGCGCTCCTACAGAATCAACAGCCTAGTCAGGAGAAAATAGCCAGAACTAGTGAAGTTGGAGAATCTAGCAATAAAAAGACGAAATCTTGGAAAGATTCCAGAGAAAGGATTAAGAGAAAATGGAGTAAAAGGATAACTGAGTTGGAAGGAAGTCTCAAGGAATCTAGAGCCAAAATTCTAGAATTGACTTCACAGGAATTGAATCAAGAGAACCTAGCTCAAAAATCAGGATCAATTTTAGCGGAACCCATATCAAAAAACTTAGACATGATGTTTCGTGCATATCAGGCTGGAATAAAGGAAGGACCTCAAGTAGCTGAAATGAGTAAGAACTACCCACGAGCAGATCTAGAAATTGAGAGGACTAAACTTTGCATGAAGATGGTAGAGCTAGCGCAAGCTATGTTTGAAGCCTCTAGATATCTAAATTGGAATAACATGGCAAAACTGGAATTACACTTTCAAGGACTGATGGAGAGGCTAGAATACTTGATTGATAGCAAGGAGAAAAAGAATTAGCATAGGAACCCTATTGCCTCAGAGACACAGGAAAGAAGTGCACCATCCCTGTCTCAAGTACCCAACATAGAACGTCAAGACAACCTGTCTTCCATACATAGGTACTCACATGAATTTCTAAGAGAAACCCAAGAAGAGAAGTGGAGAAAAGAACAAGGAACTCATCCTCCTATTCAAGAAATAGATGACTTGCAGGAGCAATTTCCCCAAGATATCCCCTCTATTTACGATGATGTAGAGGAAGAGCAACTGAGTGAACACATAGATTTTGAATCTAATTCTTTACAAGAATTACCTCAGTTCACAGGACCTTGGGAATCCAAGTCTATTAGCATGAGAGCACCCACGGTAATAGTGAGGAATGAAGAATCAGTGATCCCTAGAAACACGGAAGTGGTCAAGAATGCAAAAGTTTAGTGTCACCTCATGCTTGAGGAATTGTTGAAGGTTAAGCCAGAACTGTGGAAGCACGTAGCAAATCAATTCCCTGAGCTTGCTACTGCTCCCTCACAGATAGGAACACACACGAAGGTACCAGAAATACCCGTAGAAAAGATAGGAGATGTAAGCGAAGGAGAGGAAGGTAACACTTATCTTCCAATAACCCATCAGGGGTACACCACCAAAGCCATCTTAGATTCAGGAGCCGGAGTAGCCATTGCCACCACCGCTTTATGGAAACGTTGGGATAAGCCAACATTAAGACCTACTAGGATGAAACTACAAATGGCTGATGGACACATAGAAAAATCATTAGGCTTACTAGAAGGCATATCTCTCACCACTTGTGGTGTAGAATTTGAGCATACCTTTGCCATTTGTGACTTTGCGAAAAATCACGCTTATGAGATGATCTTAGGATGACCATTCATGCATCAATTACAAATCGTACAAGTTTAGGGAACTAATTCTTTGTACTTGCAACATTTAGGAGTGACTACTAAAGTCAATCTTAAAGACTATTCACATCGAGACGTACCCCCAATACAATGGAATACCATCCATAAAACACAAGTAGAAACGGAATCGGTACACTCATTAGAATCAGACCCCTCATGGTTACACGAGGACACTCATTTATGGATGTGTAAAGTAGCAAAACAAGAGGAAGAACCGATAGAGGCAAGGACCTTAGGTTCAGAACAACATCCACGAACCCTTCAGGACCCAGCTTATGCACCTGTAGTATTTCCAGACGAAGAATTCGAACCCCATGGTTGGGCAGAAATCCTAGCAACCATGGATGTAGCCATCAATGAAGAACAATGGACACCCCACTGGGATGAGGATGGCTATGACATTTTAGTTTTCACGATAGAGCCAATCATGTGTGACTCGATTATTGAAGAATGTGAACCTAGCGCTGATGCATTTGAGGATGCGAGTGATTTTGATTTAGAATCAATTATTATGGACCCACCCTTTGCATCAAAAGAAGAATACTTTTACGAAGTAGAAACTTACCCTCAGACACATGAAGAAATTATGAATGATGTGAGAATAGCCACACAAGTGACTAGCAAGAGTGAAGGCAAGAAAAGAAAGAAGAAAGAAACCATGTCAAAGGAAGAAGAGTCTCTATTTGAAGTTCCTGACAACTTCAAGAAATATCAAATAGAAGATAGACGAATCATGGTACGAATGCCTAACAGAAAAGCTAACGTTGGAAAAGTATATGATAATCGAGAGAAAACCAAAAAAATAATAGTTGCCATAGAAGGAGAAGAAGAAAAATGTACATACATAGGGCATGATTTGACGACAAAAGAAGAAGAAGAATTAGTTGCCCTATTGCGCGAATATAGAGACGTGTTTGCTTGGATTTACAAAGACCTGAAAGGAGTAGACCCGGATATATGTTCTCATAGAATACCTATGACTCCAGATGCAAAACCTACGAAACAAAAACTGTACACGTACAATGATAACTATGCTGCGAAGATTAAAGAAGAAATAGATCGTTTGATAGAAGCAGGATTTATTTACGAAATTGAGCATACCGAATGGGTATCCCCCATTGTGGTTGTGCCCAAGAAGAATGGAAAATTGCATGTGTGTATTAACCTTAAAAAAGTTAATGCCGCCACAATTAGAGACATTTATCCTCTTCCTATCATAAAACACTTATTGGAAAGAGTTGCGGGCAAGGAAGTTTACAGCTTCCTTGATGGTTTCTCAGGCTATAATCAAGTAGCCATTGCTCCAGAAGATCAACACAAGAAGGCTTTTGCCACGGAATGGGGCATATTTGTATTTCGTGTGATGTCATTTGGCTTAACAAATGCACCTGCTACTTTCCAGCAACTCATGTGTCATGTTTTTAAGGAATTCTTACGTAAGAATTTGGAAGTTTATGTCGATGACCTATGTGCACATCGGAGACGAGGTAAAATTCTAGGACACATTGTGTCAAAGAATGGAATCTCTACGGACAAAGAAAAAGTGAAGGTAATTGTAGACTTACCTAGACCAAATAATGTAAAAGAAGTACAGGCATTTATGGGCCATTGCGGTTATTATAGACGATTCATACACATGTATGCAATCATAGCCAAGCCTCTGTACTCTCTTTTTACCCATTTCGAATGGACAGACGAGTGTGAGAATTCATTCAATGAACTCAAACGATGTTTGTGCTCAGCACCTATATTGACAACCCCGGATTGGAGCAAACCATTCCATGTACATGTGGATGCATCCAATTATGCCATAGGATGTGTGTTAGCACAACCCACGAATGAAGGAAATATAGATCTTCCCATAGCTTACGCGAGCAGACAGTTGAACGTAGCAGAAAGAAATTACACCACTACGGAACGAGAAGGATTAGGGATGATCTACGCGGTAAAGAAATTCAGGCATTATTTGTTGGCAAACAAGTTCAAGTTCTTTACAGATCATCAAGCACTATTGTACTTAGTCAACAAGCCATGTAACACAGGAGGATTAATACGTTGGTTTCTATTACTCATGGAGTTTAATTTTGAAGTAGTAGTCAGGAAAGGAAAGACGCATCTCAGAGCTGACCACCTCTCGAGACTAACCATAGGAGAAGCTCCTCAAGGAATAGTGGATGAATTACTCGATGCATACTTGTTTAACCTTGAGATAGCACCAGAATGGGCTAAGCCGATAGTCCCTATTCTCACATATGGACCCAAGAATCCTAGGATAAGGATCAATGAAGGAGAGATTACCAAGTCTCAAAGATACCAAATAATAGTAGGAAGTATATATAAACAGGATAATCAAAAGATCCTTGCTTGTTGTGTAGATGAATCAGAACATGCGAACTGGTTGCAATTAGCACATGTAGGTGTGTTGAAGCAACATCATTCGAAATATCGTACGTTGCAGACTCTGCATAGACTAGGAGTCTATTGGCCCTCTATGGAAGCAGATGTCTACAAGTTATGTAAAGAATGCCATGTCTGTTGTGAAAGACCACCTGTAGAACATGCTACGTTATATCACATGTCTCTCACACCGAAATGGAGTGAACCTTTAGTGACGTACTTGAGGGTGAAAACATTCCCTCAAGGAATGACCTTAGCACGACAACGAAGTCTAGAGCAAGAAGCTCAGGACTATTCACTTATTGGCGACAATCTATACAAACGAGGATGAGATGGATACCTAAGACAATGTGTTCATGAAAGCGATTACTTGAGCGTACTAGAGACTGCACACCAAGGTGTTGCAGGAGGTCATTTTGGACACGATAGGATAATCAAAGCCATCCTCTTTGCAGGATTATGGTGGCCCACTCTTCACATGGATGCCCATACCTATGTAAAGAGATGTGATGTGTGCCAAAGAACTCAATTTCCTACTCGCAGAGATGAAATGCCATTGAAACCCATGATGGGAGGACGTGCATTTTCTAAGTGGGGCATAGATTTTGTAGGACCCATTAACCCCCCTGCAAAAGGTACTCATGCTGAATACATTATTGTTGCCACAGATTATCTTACCAAATGGGTAGAGGCAAAAGCCACAAAAAAGAATGATGCACACACGACTGCAAAATTCTTATTTGAAAATGTCTTTACAAGATATGGATTGCCTATAGAGTTAGTGAGCAATCGAGAAACTCACTTTCTAAACCAAGTCATTGAATATTTGTTACAGGATTTTATGGTGATTCACAAGAAATCCGCACCATATCATCCTCAGGCCAATGGTCAGGCTGAAAGCACTAACAAGATCCTTTGTAACGTACTGATGAAACTCGTGAACAACAAACATTCAGATTGGGACAAACAGTTACACCATGCTATTTGGGCATATCTAGTGGCCTACAAGACCATACTCAATGCAACTCCCTTTCAGATGGTTTTTTGTCAGAATGCTGTGCTTCCTTTGGACTTCTTGATACCGACCCTTAAGGTTGCACAAGAACATCAGTGGACCGGCCATGAATTATCAGCAAGAATAATGGACTTGGAACGATTAGGAGAAACCAGGCTGAAAGAAGCAGCAGGAATATACGCAGCTAAGAAGCGACAGAAAGCATATTTTGATGCACATGTGAAAGATAAAGGCTTGAAAGAAGGAGATTTAGTTCTAGTATATATGCTGAAACAGCACGCACGGAAGTTAGAAAAGTGAGGTTATGGACCTATGATCATTAACAGACTCTCAACAAGTGGAGCAGTACAATTAGCCACCTTAGAAGGAGACATAATGCCTAATTACATTAGTGGCTGTAGAGTCAAGTTATATCAGGAACCTCTTACTGAGGATATGCTTAGACGACTCATGTTGGCAAAGAAGCGTAAGGAGGAAGAAAATAGAATACGAGCTGAAGCTCAGGCAGAAGCTATAGAACACATTAAGCGCATGAAGTTAAGAAGACAAGGACTAGGGAGAGAACATTATAACCATCTAGAAACATCACCCCAATACCCCATGGCCATGTGTCAAGCAAAGTCAAGTACACACCCTAGCATAGTGGACAGGAGACCATTCATTTACAGTCAGGCTAGAGCACGACAACCCTTGCCAAGAGCTCAGGGCTTTAATTGATTCAGGTGCTGCAACTAGTGCGATTAGATGGTCCCACTATAAGGACTCAAGAATAGAAATGCGGCCAATTGAGGCATACCTCATAGGGCTAGGAGGCATGGAAACCCCTTGCATGGGTGAGGTGGACCTTCCTATCCTCATAAACGAAGTGACGTTGATCGTGAAACTACTAGTGTGCAATGACGATGACCTGATAGAACCCCTAATCCTTGGCCAAGATTGGTTATATGATCACTCAGTGGATCTAAATCTTAGACAAGGCTCCTTACAGATTGGAACCTTAGATTAGAAGCGAGTGATACCGCTTGACTTTCCTAACAAACCTCCATCTGAGATATGTAACCCTAGACCATATGAATGGCATGCGAAGGAAGACCGGAAGATCTTTGGTCAGATGAGTCAAGTTACTTCTACACCAACCCACGCAGGCTTGGCAAGGGACAATTATCAATCAGAAGGACGTCAGGAGTTTTTCCCTTGGTCTTCCTGCAAACTAGAACGGACAACCACCCAACCACTTGGTCAAATGGACACCATCAGCGGCCAAATGGACACTATCAACTGCGTTGCCCATCCTTCCACACTTACTGCGGACTGGCCTAGATTAAAAGTACAAAATGGACCACCTCCTAATGGGCAGGTTTCGCAAGTGTTGGACCTCCCTTCTTTTCCAAAGTAGAGTGTCCATCGGATCTCTCAACCTCAACCACAAAGGAGTCAACCACGGCAAAGGAACCCAGGCCGACGACAATATCAGACGACACAACGAAAGCAGCAGTATTAGTATCACAAAGCAAGCGGCACGAGACAAATATGGATGCCAAAAGGACAGAAACCACCGACAAAATTCAACACAGTAGACATTGACAAGAAGAAGTCAAGGCAGAAGTAGAGTTAGTATTCAAAGTCTGCTCGACCTTCTTCCACGAGTATGAACACTCGACAAATTTGGATCGCCAAGAAGTACCTTACAAACCGACCCACACCCACGAAGATTTGGGTACCCAAACAGTGTATTATAGCTCAACCCTCAAGCCATGTAATGTATACCCCTCAGAAATCTCTTCACCTTTCAATACCACCAAATCCAATCTCATCTTTTGTCCCTCAACAGAAGCCTATCACCCGTACACGAACTCTTAGGAAGTGGATACCGAAACGTATCCAGCCGTCTTTTCTGATCCCATTATCTATCATTAGTCCCACCCCGACTAAGCACCATCCTTGTAATAAATCATTCACAACTAAACCTTGTATAAATCCACACACTATAACCCAACATCACCTGTAATAATATCTCACCAAGAAATGTATGCATCATCTGAAGCATGTAGGTGTCTAGAGACCTGCATTAGTTTGCAAGAAATCATTCCATAAACCATAGCACAACACTCGGCTACACGGGTTACACATCGGTTATGGAAATGGATTGCGGTCTCACTTTAATGGGATCATGATTAATTTCCATACTCATGTGTTAATCTTATGTAGTAGATCTACTACGCATTCACACCATTCATCATGCAGGCAGAAGGACCATCAGAAGCTGGCCTCAGCGTACCCATGGCCAATATTGGAGAACTACTAGCGGAGCTCCATCCTACGGCTCAACCACCATAGTTTCAAGGATTTCCAGGGCCCATGCCAATTGATGATCCCCCTAGGGGTTATACTAGAAAAGATTCATCGCAATTCTCACTGGTTTCAAGGTCTAGCAGGACCGTTAGCGGACGCAGATTTCATTTTTGAAGCCAACTTGGCGTTTGATCACCGTACTTGGGCCAAGTACCAATTTTTCTCAAGAGAATTCGAAGGACTACAGAACATAGAAGACTTAACGCATGTTTGGGCAAGAGCAGGCTTTACAGAATATTTCAGTGATCCCTTGCCTAAACCTGACTTCTAAAGATGCTTTTACTTAATCACCACTTTGACAGCTTCAGAGAACAAAGATCTGCGAGAAACATTCATCTTGCCGTCGTTGGTAAATGATCCGCCATATAAGAGGTTTTATCTTTCTAAAGATCTGATTTGTGCTGCAATCAAGATCCATGGTACGCACACTCCAACGGAATGAGAAAGGCTAGTTCCAAAGCCAATGAAACGTGGAGATGTTACTAAGTGGGAAGATATTTCAGCAATCACACCTGAGCTATCGAAACCATTAAGGATATGCATGCAGCATTTTGCATTTCTAGCTCAGGATAGATTCACTATGCCCCCACAAACATATATGGTTTGGTTTATATTTAGCATGTACTGGACCTCAAACAATAGACCTAGCTAGCTGGATAATTGATCAGTTGTACTTAGCACAACACAGATGGGAAAGAAAGAAGGTAATCAATGGATGTTGCGCTATCACGCACATTGTATACATGTGTTTGGCCTATGATTTACCTATCAGCCGTGCAATGACAAGCGAGGAGCTAAGAGCATTCAAGGGAACAACAAAGAAAGCTAGGAAGGCCAGCAAAGGAAGAGCAGGAAAGCGAATGAGAGGAACTATTCCCTGCCTACAGATTCCAGAATCACCCTCACCACAAGCCTCTTGAGAGCAGTCCCGGATAGAAGCCACTCCAACGGTACAACCTATTCGCACACGATTATCAAGACCACTTGTAACGGAAGTCACTACCAGTGCAGTCACCTCACAGGCAACATCAGTTTAGGAACCTACCACCACTGCAGCCGAAGTTCCCACCACTATTGGTGCGGAAGCTTTTTCTTTTCCGATACCCAACCTAGAAGCAGAGCCACTGGATACAACCTTTGATTTTGAAATGTAGGATGCTTTCTCCAATGAATTTCAGTTTTCAGAAGGCTAGATTTTCTCTCAGGAATATGAACGACCAAGCTACCCGACCATGCCCAGAGACCAACCACAAGGACAAGTCTGTCTAGTTCCGAGGAAGAAAGAACAGAAACCGATGAAGATGAAGGCGATGATGAAGCCAACCAAGGCACTCATGACTCCCAAGAAGATGTGCAGACAGATGAACAAGGACAGTGCACGGACACCCAGGGTGATACCAGTACGCATGAAGATGAAACCTTTGAAGCAGCAGCTTATACGTTGGTCATCAAAAAGTTGTATCGTACGATGGAAAAAGTTTGGGCACGTAAGAAATTGACTGAGGAGGAGAGTCAAGCACTTATAGAATAGGAACTTGTCTCAGGCAGATTCGAAGAAGTATACATCAGAGGCTTCAGAGAACTTGTCAAATCAGTGGGATCCACAGAAGCCTTACGATATTTGCAGAGGAAACTGTTACCGCAGTATGACCCTCATAGAATCCGTCTACTAACCAAACCTGGTGAATACATTCAGGTACCCACCGGGAGTCCATCTTCAGAACAGGCCAGGGAAGCACGTCTTGTCCCTGAAGGCTCATGGGCAGAAGACATCATTATCATCGACTCTCCCCCCCCCCCTCGTACTACTGCTATACATACCACCATAGTTGTCGAAGTACCTACCACCCCAATCGCTCCTCCTTCACCTCCCGTCTCTCCAATCTCCCATGTACATCCACTCTCTCCCAGACCTCCCACATTTTTCCACTACGAAGTAGTAGAAGCCCTTGTAACATCCATTCCTCTCACCATGTCCACACCCACTCAACCTAGTCTACCCCCTAGCACATCCACCTTTCTATCCAATCCAATTTTCCCTCCATCCTTCCCTTCCTTTCCTACACCCGTGAGACCACTATTTCCATTTCTCACCCCGATGACTTTCTCCCCCTCCCCGACCCACCATATTTCCACTTTTCCCTTTCCACCAAGCAGCATTAGAAAATCCCTCTATAAATTACTCTTCAACCTTTGTAAATCCAGTATTTACACCCACACAAGCACCCACGATCATGCCATTATCCACAGTCACCGCACTGGACACCACATCCAGCGACATGGATATCTCACCACCGCACCACCACTCACTTCATTTATGGCACAACCATACATAGGCACATCACAATTTTCCACAATCACCACAGCATCCACTTTCCCACCCCCATTCCCCATTCTCTTTGCATCTACACCCACTGCATCTTCACTTAGCACACCATTAATATTATCACCCACCATAGACACAACATTTCGACAGATGTTCACGTGTATGACTCAAGTAAGAGATGAGTTCACATCTCTCGGAACTAATTATCAGCAGCTGCAGAAGACAACGAATGATCTACAATCGCAGCTCAATTCACTAACCATCGAGAATGCCTCACTAAACACCAGATATCAAGAGCTACGAGAGGCGTATCATAAACTTGAACTAGAAAGTGAAGAAAAGACGAAAGAGGCCGCCATCGATCTCGATAATTTGTTAAGGGCCTAGACGATTCGTAATGTGACTCTTACTAGGAACATGGGCTTACTCAGACAACATTTGGCAGTAGCAAAAGAAGAGAACCAACGTTTACAAGAACAGAACAGAGAAAATTTAGAAGTTGTCCTTGATCAACCTGACCAACCATTGAGCCCTAGTCGCTTTAAGGCAGTGCCCTCAGAATCTATGAAAATGTTGTTAGATGATCATGTCAGATTGTTAGATGAGTACGACAGCATGAACGAGGAATATCAGAAGCTGAAAGAAGATCATAAACTACTCCAACTAAGAGCACCAATACTAGAAGGACTACCAGCTCCGGCGGACCCATCTCCTGACATCCTAGAGGAACTCAATGCATTATGGGCCCAGGTGTCAACACTTCAATCACAAATAGCAGTATATGAAGCACCCCCAAGGCCAGACTCCCCACCGGACCTACCAGTAGAGGAAGAAACAGTCACTATTCCGGTGGAGGAAACTTTTGAGGAAGCGTATGAACCCCAACCCATCCTAGGCGGACGAGTCACGACAGAAGGCCAGACGACTTTCAAACTTCCAACTCCCGCATGGATGAAGACGATAAAAGAACTTGGAACAACCCACTCAACACGGGTAGAGGCGCAGTTACACAGCATGGCAATGATTGAAGAACGCATTTTACAGTCCCCCTACTTTGCTCACTTGGCCCCTCGCAAATACATCTCTGGGCATGAGCTACAGTATAAACCTTATTTTATGTTAATGGCAGAATATCAGTTGGCCATAGAGAAAGAAACAGGCAAGAAACCATCTCACGCTACTCAGTTTGAGCTTGACGATTTGCCAACAGATGCGCAGCGTGGAGAAATCTTTCAACCAGAATGGCGCAAGAATCTATTACAAGAATATCTTGAGATGATGAGTACTTGGGTTAAGGTGCCACTACACTTAAAATACAACCCATGTTGGGAACCAGTGCCACATCGCCGCTCCTGGAAGGCATTCGCTATTAAAGTACAGAACAACAGGCAATGCCAGGATTGGTTAAACTACCCATACTCCAGGCCACCCACAGGACCACCAACAGTTGGATACATGATGGCCACGATTCGTCACTGGCTCCCTCGCTTGAAACATATGGACGATATAGCAGCGCACATGATTGTCAAGATATTTGACATGATGCAGATGGTTTTTAAAGTCTTCCGTCATGTTAAGGCACCTCATGTAAACACCCCTGGCTTCGAGCATGGCAATCTCGATCTTGCATATGATATGAGTACAAAGCCATCGCTACGAGTGTGTTATGCCTAGCTGTTGAGGGTTCGAGGTTCAACACAACATCAAATTAAAGAACAAATAGAAATACTTGTTTTTTCCTATTGGCACTGCTCTACATACGCAGAGATTTCCATCGAGAAATGCATTTAGTTATCCACCTGAATTTCACCGAAATGTTTCGTTCCGGTGCTTTCTACTGTGTCAGATATACTCTGTCGCTTGTTCAATTACCACCTTCCAAGATTTCTAGCTTCTTACACACTCACAGTCATATGAATTACGTTGCACCTCTGTGTAGACTACTTGAATCTCTCATTAAACTTAACAGAGAAGATTTGAAGAAATACAGAGAAGAACTACTGTTTTGGAAAACATCTGCTGTTCATTTCCTTGGTAAACATAAGTATCATGAATACAGATTTTTACATGTAAAAGAACTTCATAGATTTCATACTAGAGCATTCATCACAAAGTTACATCAGATACAAAAGTCATAGTCATTTCTGTGAAGACAGACTTTCTCCGATCCTTCCAAATCCTTGTCAGAAGAACTTCTTCTTTTCCACTGTAATGGTGCTGCTTCCTCTCCTCAATTCTGCTTCTCTTCTCAGGACTTCTACCTCCTTCGTGCGGTGGTTGCGCTCTCTCTTCTCGAGACTTCTTTTTTCCTTATGGTTTTTCATGAGCTCCTTTCATGTAACTTTCCCCTTTACTTGCGACGTGTCCTTTTTAATCTCACCGTAGCCGTCTTTTTTCTTTTTCTTTTTATTTTATTTTATCAGATCTCCCTGCCTTCAACACCTGGCACATCCCGGTGGGTAATTTTGTCAAAAATTAGACTCGAATTTCACAATCCCTTGATCATATAAGATTATCTCCCGTGACTGTTTGGAAATCTGCTCTTCTTCCGCCCTAATCTTCTCATTCTGCAAATTATCAACATCTTCTGCACCATCCTACTTTTCTCGAAAATTTGCATCAAATATTTCCACCTTTTCTTCTAATTTCCTTTTCAACAATTGTTCCCACAATTCTGCAATTATCTGTATCTGATCCTCGATATGCCTCTCTTGCTTTGAAATTATACCTACTAAATCTTTTTCATGTTTTGAAACAAAACATGTCTGCACCTGTTCATACTGAAACTTAAACATACCAAGCCACCGATTTTGGAAAACATTCCAAATATCCTGAACATATTTATTCAGTTGTTGCTTCAATAAGCTTATATCCAACTTCGTCATCAACGTAGCCTCTAACTCCACATCTTGCTCTTTTAATATCTGCTTCTCTAATTCCTGCAAGACTTGTAATCGCGATTGAACAAGTACCTGTTCCGTCTGCAAGGTAGCATTTAACACTGAAAAATCCGTCATTTCTTTTTGAATCTGCGCTTGCAAATACTTCTGCCATTCTTCATAATCATGCATAGACTTCTTCGCACTAGAAAATTCTATTGCATATTACAACTTATCATTCTGCAATTCCTCCAACATACATACCTTTTTATCCAATGCTTCCTGAAGTTTGTTAGTCTTCTCCTGCAAAGACTGATAATCATTCTCATTAATAAATACTTTTTTCTGTTCATGCCGAAACAATTTTTCCTCTTGAAAAACTAAAAAGTCCGAAACTTCCTGCAACCTCTTTTTCATGCCAAGCACATCATAATCTAAAGTATTAACATCCTTCAAAATTTTTTCATACACTGCTTGTAATTGTTCCTCCACTCTTCTTTTTCTAGACACTCTAAAAACAGTTCCGAATGCTTTCGGATGCTCTACACTATCTTGCACCTGCAACAAAATATCTTCCTGTATTCCTGTTTCTCGTATATCAGGTTGAATAATTTGACTAGCCGATTCCTTCTCTTGTGCAATATAACCATCACGAAGAAGATCTTCAGACGTCTCTGAAGGTCTATCCATTACCTCTTTCTCTTCTAACTGGTCCTGCTCTCGACTCATCACTTGATGACCACAAAAATTGATCTCCTTAGGCCACACGATCTTCTAACCTTCGACTAACTGCACAAACTCGAATAAGGCTGCTAATATGCTGATAATCGACTATTGGTTTGCGTTTTATGCCTATCACCGACGAAGATCTCAATATGTAGGTGATCATACACCCAATGGGCCCAACTTACTCTTCCACCTGCCTCTGCATAGGCCAGAGGTGCAAAATTCTCCCTGGACATAGAATCAAATTTAATGATAAAACATAATCTTTCCAAATACCATTTTAGCTGCTCCCTTCGAATATAGCTTGCATCCTTCATCATATAGTACTTCCGTCTACCTTCTCGGGGTCCAAAGTCTTTCTTCAAAGCTTCCTCCGAACATTTTGGAATGACTATATCCTCGTATATAGGCAATTGAAATACTTCTGCAAGTAATTCCGGTGAAAATTTTACCTGACATGATAACTGACCCTTCATCTTCCGCATGATTTCCAGCTGGCCCTTTGCCTCATAATTGCATCTCCAGCGCTCCCATGGCAACATAGCAAACTGTAATAATCCAATCTCTCTGAGCCAATTCTCATTCAGAGCAGACTCTGTATCCACTTCGACTTTAAAATCTGTGAATGACCCCATAAGCGTTCGCACACCCTTAGTCGTTGTAGATGGTGTTGATATCTCATCTTCATCCTCCTGCAACGAGCTATCACTCTCCTCCGTTGCTGTATCTTCCTTTCACACTAGCACTTCTCTCTTCCTCATACACCCTCTCATGACTCCTACTTCAAACACTAATACAGAAGACGTAGGAAAAAGTGTTATCCTGGAAACCTTTAAGTAAAACTGAAAATATTCTTTCCACAAGTGCGACTGCTTGAACTGCCACTTACTATAATGATGATCGTACTTACGCACGTAACACTTCATGTGACTCAATAATATTGTAGCATGGATTATCATAAAAATCATCCACAATCGATTGCCCCACATATCAATAATCCACTTAACAAATCTTCTACGCGTGCTAGAATAATCATGGAACAGAACAAACATTCGTACTTCAATAATACGAAATTGATATTTGAATTCCTCAATACTACATCTTATGATGCAAAATCTCCCAATCATACAATTCTGACAAATTGTACTTTGCAAGATAATCATTGGTCGAACACTAGCTTGCTTTTCATATTCCCCTCGATGGCGCTACTGCTTCTGGAGCTACTGACTCGGAATACAAAGTATACTGATTTCCAGCATATTATTACTTACAGACCAAGAATATTCCTTAGTTTGTATACCCTGATTTAACAATATTGCATCATCCATCATTGGTCCTGAGCTCATCCGAAACTCACTGTTGAACTGCAACTGTAAACCTATTTTCCATTGTAATCGTAAAAATTTAATTAATGTAGTTTTAGACCAACACGAGGTCAAAAAACACTGTACCACTGATAAAAATGTAGAGAAATAAACTCTTTTACTACGATGATCACAAACATTGCTGAAGTGTTGTTCTGGATTATAAACAACTTGCACCATATTAGCAGATAACCAGTCCAAATGTGGTGGCTTCCCTTGAAATAATTTCAGCCTAAATCCATTTATTGGCTTGTCCATCCATGTGCCAAACACATCTGCCACTCGAAAAGTGCCTTGACCCAAATCTTGCACAATCTTGTATGGGCCCTTGTATCTCAATGTAAGCTTTCTTGGATGGGGTCCTAGCTTAGAATTATACACCATCACCCAATCACCTTCTTTAAATAACTTAAACTTCATATTCCAATTTACCCAAGCTTGTCGCCGCTTTTGAATCACTTCTGTAATATATGCACTTATCAAACGATCCTCCTCAATCTGTAAAAGGTATTTACTCCTGTGTTTAACCGATAACTCCGGTGACATCTTCTCTGCCGTAATCTGCAAACTAGGAACTACAAACTCCATAGGTACTACTGCCTCCGTACCATATACCAATCGGAAAGGTGTCATACCTGTTGTCACTTTAAATGTTGTTTTGAATGACCATAAAGCCGAATCAAGAAACAAATCCCAATTTTTCTGATTTTCATGCACTAACTTTTTAAGAATACGCATTAGAGTTTTATTTGTACTTTCTGCCTGCCCATTCGCTTGAGGATGATAAGCTATAGTCTTTTTATGCATGATCAAATGAATCTTTATTAATTCAGAGATCACCTCATTCAAAAAATGAGTACCTCGGTCACTCACTAACTCAATCGGACACCCAAACCTGGTCATAATATTACGATAAAGGAATTTTGCCACACTTGCTGCCTTATTATCTTTCAATGCCACTGCCTCGACCCATTTTGTACAATAGTCAGTTGCCACCAATATGTATCTATTACCGCGCTGAGTGGTAGGTTTAATAGGCCCCACAAAATCCATGCCCCATTTTTGGAAAGGATCCAATGGTAGTACCAGATGATCAGTCATCCGGTCAGAGTTATTAGGTTGGACTAACCTTTGGCAAATCACACATCCTTTGGCATACTCATGTGCATCTTTAAACACCGTTGGCCACCACAACCCAGCTTGTAATACTTTCTTTCCTGTAATATCACCTGACAAATGACCTCCTGCAGAACCGGAATGTGCTTCTTGTAAAACAGCTAATTGTTCATAGTCTGGTACACATCTCCTGATAACCTGATCCATGCCCTTCTTGTATAATGCCCCTGCTATGACCAAATACGGCCTACTTTTAAGGGCAAACTTCCTCCTCTGATCAGGTGTAAAGTACTGTGGTCATGCACCCTCCGTTAGGAAAATTAATAACTGGTCATACCACGAACCTGCCTCCACTATGTGCACCGTAAACAACTCAGCATCCGGAAATACATCAAGTGCACCGGTGGGTGTTTTGCCTGATTCCAATTGACTAAAATAATCTGCCATCGCATGCTCTTTCCCCGGAGTATGCACAATCATAAAATCAAATTCATGTAACAAAAGCATCCACCTAGCTAATCGGCCTGTTAATAAGGGCTTCTTGATTAAGTAAACCAAAGCCTGATGATCCACATGAAAACAACTTTATTGCCCAACAAATAATGTCGAAACTTATTAAGGGCATATACCATCACCAAAGCTTTTCTTTTCGTCACCGGATGATTTCTTTCAATCGCAGCCAATACCCTACTGGCATAATAGACAGGTCTATACCATCCTTTGTCTTTCTGCTGCATCAAAACTGCTCCTACGGCCACATCCGATGCATCCACAAATATGTGAAAAGGTACTGACCAATCAGGTGGTTGTAATATGGGTGCTACCGATACCATCTTTTTTAACAACTGAAATGCTTTCTCTTGAGCATCAGCCCACACAAACGGAACATCCTTCTTGTTCAAATGCATTAGTGGTAAGGAAATGTTTGCTAAATATCTTAAATATCTGGAATGCCACTTGATTTGACCCACAAACCGCATTACTTCTTTTACATTAGTCGGTGCTTTAGCTGTACGTATAGCTTCAATTTTCTTAAAATCAATAGCCATTCCTGCTTGTGATATAACATGGCCCAATAAAATACCACTTCTAACCGCAATCACACTTTTAAATGGATTCAATACCATCCTAAACTGCCGACATCTTTCAAAACATGCTTTCAGGTGTAGTAAGTGCTTAATCATTTTATCGAAAACCGAAAAATCGTTGATAAATACCTGCATAAAGTCCTGTAGATAAGGTTCAAACACCTTATGGGCCACATAATTGAACGATGGTGGTCCATTCTTCAAGCCAAAACTCATGACCGTAAACACATAAGCTCCAAATTTTGTAATAAATGCTATTTTATGCTGATCCTCCTCAGCCACACTGATCTGATTATAACCAGAAAATCCATCCAAAAAACTATACATTTCATGGCCTTCGACCGCATCCAACACTGCATCACAAAACGACATAGGAAACTAGTCTGTAATAGTTGCCGCATTTAACTTTCTATAATCAACACAAATTCGGAGCTTCCCATTCTTTTTAGGGACCACTATGATAGGAGATAGCCAAGTGACCTGATTCACCGGTTTGATAAATCCAACTACCAACAATTTATCAATCTCTTCCTTCACTTGTTTAGCAAAGTTAGGATTCATTCTATATTTTTGCTGCACCACAGGTACTGCATCCGCCTTCAAATTAATCCTGTGTTGATGCAACTGCGGATCTATGCCTTTTACTTGAGTATAATCCCAAGCAAACACATCTACATACTCTTTAAGCAGACAAATAAGATCCTCCTTAAACTGTCCTTCCAATGTTTTACCAATCCGCACCATCTTGGGTTCAGCTTTTGTCCCTAAATTAAATGCTTGAAGCTCCTCCTCCTTCACCCGCATAGAACCTGCATATTTCTGATCGTACATCCTTTCCACCCGCGTAATTATCTCTTCCTCCTGGTCTTCTATCTGTTGCTGCACCGGAATGTCCATACGTTGGTCAAACATCTTTTGTAAATAGGCACCTGCCACCTGTTCACCCGGAACTGGCTCTTCTACTTTCAACCCACCATTATAATTCTTACTTAATAGTCCTTCAACATAGACTTCTAATACTGGCACCACCGTTGGGTTTGCTTGCGAAAACTTTTCTTCTTCATCATCTTCAATCTCATCCGCCAAGTTAATGGTCTGAGCCATAAGTGATTTTTCTTGTACCGACATATTTTTTCATCCACGCATAGGAATCGTCACCTGCTTTTTACCCTTGGTAATCATTACTACATTCAAGCCCAATCCTGCTTGACTTTGGTGAGCTGAAACCAAGGTCTCCCCAACAACATTTCATACGGATATGAGGACTCTGACATTCGGATGACCATAAAATTAACCATAAATGTCATGCCGGAAATAATAATTTGTTGTTGCTTTAAAATGCCAACTGGCTGTACTCGTGTTTGATCCGCCATTTTTACCTGAAACGGTGCTGGAGCCAATACCCCTCTTCCCATTTCAATGAAAATATGCTCAGGTAATATGTTTACTCCTGATCCTCCATCAAGTAACACTTCTGCAAATCGCCGCTGGTTGTATTGCACCTGAATGATTGGTACTACAAAATCCACGTCTGCTCGATCAATACTGTTAGCCGAGATAGAAGGGATCGATCTAACTTCGGGCTCTGCATGATACCCAAGTAGCTTTTTCAATAATTTCTCTCGAAACACCGGTACAAAGGATAACAGTTGATCCAAGGACAACTGTAACGGGGAGCTAATGATTTCATCAAACCAATCATTTGCCAAGCTTTGCTGATCCGGCACCTTATCCCGCTCCTTGATGGGAGGTATCACTTTCACACCTTGTTGTTGCTCAGTCTGACCTCCACCCATCGCCTGATTAGAAGACTCATCTCGAACCTGCTTCAAAACCTTGTCTCGAATTCATCTTTGTTCCTGCCAATCAATAGGGCCTTTATTCCTTGATCTTGTCACTGCCAACACTTCGACTTCTTTACCTTTCCCACATTGTTTACAATCACACTGCCATTGGTTAGTCTTCTCAACGTGCATTCGGTCAGAAGTACCGGGTGCATCATGGGCTCTATCTGTTTGCTCTGGCCATTCTATTAGCATTGCATTTGCCTGAGCCGCCTGCTCCTCTGTTGTTGATGTTGTCCCTGTTGATTATGCTGATTATACCGAATGACAGGTATACCTCTTTCTTCATGATGCTTTACCCACAAAGGACAGTTCGGCCCTATCCAATGATCAGGAGCTGAACAATACCCACAAGGCATTACCCTTGGTGGTCGACCTTGGTGATTGCCTTGTTGGTTATTCCCTTGCTAATTGCCTTGATCTCTCCATGGGGGTCTCCCTTGCTGCTGTCTCGGAAAATTTCTTCGCCCTGGGATGGGAATAGCCTGATTGGCGGCTACGTCATTTAAATTTCTATTGTCTTGCCGAGAACTTTGCCCTCTATGCTTAGGATTATACCAACACTGAGTTGTTGTATGTCCCTCTTTGTCATAGATATCACAAAATCGTTTCTCCTTTGGAGCTAGTATAGAATATCCATGTCTCTTTAACTTATTAATCCATTCCTCCTCTTTATTGTGCTTAGCTTTATGCTTACGATGCTTTGTCTTCACTATTTCATCATCATAGTCATCAGTGTCATAATCACTCGAACTCTTGCCCGACTCCGTAGCTGAATCCGATTCAACCTCTGAACCAGAATTAGACTGCTTCTTTTTGGTTCGTCCGAACCTTCTTTCAACCCATGCTGCTACTACTACTAACACATCAAAACCATTTGCAATGTCCACACTGGCCACCACATGTCTTATTGTGCTCCTTAATCCTTTCAAAAAAAATCCTACCAACATCTCATCAGTAGGTCGTTCATTACCTTGCAACCTTTCCATTAAAGTCTGGAACTTTTGAGCATAGTCTTCCACTAGCATGGTCTTTTGTCTGATAGCCCTCAACTTCCTTAATACATCGGAAGGCGTCTTTTCTTTTCTAAATCGTTGCAAGAATGCTATTTTTAAATCATCATATGTGGCAAAAAATGAGCAATGCCATATTGACTGAACCAGCTCATAGCTCGTCCTTCCAACATGGGTGCAAACTGTTGAAGTTTAATATCATCACCATACATGGCTGGATATCCATTGGCTGTCCATTTTATTTCGAATTGAGCCACATGGAAATCAGCATCTTGCTTAGAGGTTCCACTGAAATGAGCGGTTTTGACTTTAGGATTAGGAGGTGGTTGAGCCATTGGCTATGGTTGAGGTGTGCGCCTAGTTTTTTGACCGGTCGCCCCTGTAAGTGGATCGAACTGGAGTCGTCTTCTTACTCCTACAGTTGCTTTTGTGAGGAATAACGCTCCAAGTATGCCGCCCACTAACCTTACCTCTGCTTCACCTGTTTCTCCCTATTCCTTGTCAGTGCCCAGAGCTTCCTGCTCCACGGCCTCGTACCACTCGTAAAAATCTCAAGATGTCTCCACATTCGCTGCTCTTGCATGTGCCCTTGTAAAATATACTTTACCAAAACGGTTGCGCCTGCCCCTCATGCATTTCTTGAGGCTGCGTCAGCCATACAGTAGGATCGCCAATTGTGTTGAGGGTTCGAGGTTCAACACAACATCAAATTAAAGAACAAACAGAAATACTTGTTTTTTCCTATTGGCACTGCTCTACATACGCAGAGATTTCCACCGAGAATTGCATTTAGTTATCCACCGGAATTTCACTGAAATGTTTCGTTCCGGTGCTTTCTACTGTGTCAGATTTACTCTGTCACTTGTTCAATTACCACCTTCCAAGATTTCTAGCTTCTTACACACTGACAGTCATATGAATTATGTTGCACCTCTGTGTAGACTACTTGAATCTCTCATTAAACTTAATAGAGAAGATTTGAAGAAATACAGAGAAGAACTACTGTTTTGGAAAATATCTGCTGTTCATTTCCTTGGTAAACATAAGTATCGCGAATACAGATTTTTACATGTAAAAGAACTTCATAGATTTCATACTGGAGCATTCATCACCAAGCTACATCAGATACGAAAGTCATAGTCATTTCTGTGAAGACAGACTTTCTCCGGTCCTCCCAAATCCTTGTCAGAAGAACTTCTTCTTTTCCACTCTAGTGGTGCTGCTTCCTCTCCTCAAGTGTGCTTCTCTTCTCAGGACTTCTACCTCCTTCGTGCGGTGGTTGCGCTCTCTCTTCTCGTGACTTCTTTTTTCCTTACGGTTTTTCACGAGCTCCTTTCATGTAACTTTCCCCTTTACTTGCGATGTGTCCTTTTTAATCTCATTGTAGCCGTCTTTTTTCTTTTTCTTTTTATTTTATTTTATCAGATCTCCCTGCCTTCAACACTAGCATTGCAGAATTAAATACTTACCGGCGTGCTATAAGCAGACTTTCGAAGAAATGTTCACAACCAGTTTCTGGGAATACCATTCACAGGTGTTCATCAGCAGGCCCATGCATTTGCTTCAACTATTTGCCTGTGAGCAGATGGTATATTCCACGCACTATCGACTCTCGCCATCAGATGAACCACAGCCAATCGAATGCGAGAAACTCGAGGCAGATATGGCCCGAGGCATTCGCATATCAGAGCACACCCTCGCTCAAGACCTCCTACAGAACTACATCCGACAGACCGCACAACAAGGTTCTGTCGAGGACGATAGCAGCGAGAGGGAGGGGGGTGTTGGCAGCAGCTAGAGGCATAGAAGATGCAAAAGCATGTAAAGACAGAGCAGGGAGCCAGTCAAATCATTTTTTCAAGCAAATATGTTTTATATTACTCTTTCAAACATTCAACAGTGATTTTCATCACTCATGTACCATATGTAACATAGAAAAAACTCCTTGTTGTAATTTATAGCTCCATTTTGTGCAAGCCGAGGAGTCCTCAAGCTTGAGGAGCTTAGGTAGAATAACCGTACCAATTTTGGTTATTTTTAGACACCGTTTAACCTTTCAAATAGCACCTAGAACCTATTTTTTAACTATGCCGGTCACTAGATGTGAAACCGATCAAAACTAGTCTAGAATCTATAAAAAGAGCTAGAATGCTCATTTTTGAAGAGAGTTAGTGGGAGCTTAGAGCTATTTTGAGCTTGTAATTGAGATCGTGAGCAATAGATTTGATTTCCTACCTTCCATTGTGTCTTGCTTGTCTCTTTGTTGTGTGTGTGTATGTGTGTGTGCATCTTTATGCTTCTCACCATCACTCTCACTTCATCTCACGTTCACGATCTTCATATCACTCCTATCTCTTCCGCGGTTTGACATTAAGGAGGTGGAGCTTCTTAACGTGGTACTTTCCATTGTGCTAGAGCAACAGGGTCAAACCATTAATGAACCACTGGGTTATAACATCATCCGGTAAATTAGCATGTGCCGGAGGCAATTGTCTTAAATGAGTTCTAAATAATGTGGCATATTCCTGAACAGTCTGGTGCGGCTTCTGTCAGTTATTCTGCAAATAGTCGAAGATTTTGGCGGGATTCTTCTTCAACCGGAACCTTTGTAAAAACGCATCCCTTACCGCATCATAGTTAATGAAATGGTTGATATCATACTCTGTTAACCACCTCGCTGCTTCATTGACTAATGTTGACTGGAATACGATGGCCTTGTACGCCGGATCGGGTGGATGGTTCAGCACTGCATAGCTTATCTCAAAGGTTCACACATGTGCATCAGGGTCGTCACCTGGAAACGCACCCAACTTCGTATAATTCACCCCTGTTGGAACCGGTCAAAGTGGAGGTGGCTGTTGTTGTTGCTGTTGTTGTTGTTGATGTTGTTGCTGCTGTTGGCCACTCATTGTGCTATTATTGGTACCACTGCTATTATCGGAGTTTTGAGGGGGTGTCTTGTGCCCTTCGAAATCTATATTATGAGATTGCTCACCTTCCGGCTCGAAAATAGCATTCAGTCTCTTACATATCTCCAAATCAAATAGTCTATCCTCAGCTTTGGTATCCCAAGTAGGCAAGTTTACCCCAAATAGTGGTGTCCAAAATGAAGATTCACCGGGGAGTATCACAGTGTCACCGAAAAATTATAAATTCCCACCAACTGGGACCGAACTGTCACCGAAATTTGTCGAACTTTCCCCAAAACAGGGTATTCTTTCATCGGCAATGATCTCTCTGGGTAACACCACTTTATCCTCGAAAAAGTTCGAATCCTGACTAGATGGTGTCGGGTCAACTACGCACTGCATCCCTGTACACTCCGAAGTTACTGTACCTTCTGCAGATTGTACCGAAATTACACCGGAATCTACCGGAATCTCATCATGTGTCACCGGACTGGTACCAGAATCACTGCTAACTGGCTCCGCTCCCTCGACAACTAGGCTTAACTGATCTATACCTCTGCCACCTGGGGGTGTCCCTAACAAATTTTGTACCGTCCAACGAGACTAGAACAAGGAACAAGACAAGAACTAGAACTGGAACTTGAAGGGTACTTACTTGGCGGTCATGACTCCTTGAGCTCCCAAGACTGGTATTGGCAAGACTATCCACATCAAGACCGTTCCAAGCATGATGGAAACCATATCCATACTCATAAATATCGAGTCTACTCTAGATGGTATATATAAAAAACTTCAAGACTTTGAACGAAGGTTGCAACAAGGTGATCGCTCAGTTGGAGAATTCGCATCAGACTTCAAAATTGTATTTCAAGGATCCACATATCAAGAAGACTATCTAGTTCATCGATTTCAAAGTGGTCTCATAGATGAAATAAAGGTTTGTTTATCCTCTACATCTCAGTAAAAACTTTAGATGAAGCTATCAATCAAGCAATTCAGTGTGAGAATCAATTGGTAATAGAAAGCCAAGTCCAAGAGTCAGAAGTCTTGAATAAAGAAGGCAGTATTCCTCAAGAATCTGAATCAAGAATCTTTGAAGGCCAAGAAGTCATTACGAATGATATGGAGCATTCAAATTATGAAGATAATAAGGAGACAAAGGACAAGGAGGAGTTCGTGTTCAATCAAGGAGGTGTGATTACTCAAGGCACTCCATCAAAGATCTTGGAGACACTACAATGCACCACTGACAGCCCAAAGGACCTATCTTGTGACAAACCTAAGGAAGCTCAACGGAGACCCAGTCCATCACCACCTTTCAAGATTAAGGATCATGAAGAAATCGAGGTTAATCATGTCTTAGATTCAAGAATCTCGCGAGGACAATTGGATTGCTTTATTCATTGGAAAGCATATGACATCAGTGATCGTACTTGTGAACTTACAGAAAATCTTCAGAGAGCAAAAGTCAAGGTTCGTGAATTCCATAAGAAGAATCCAATGAAACCCAAGTCAGAGAACATGGCCGCTCCTCGCAACCGCCCTTGGGAACCGCCCTTGAAAACCTATATAAGGAGGGGTTTGCCACATTCATAATCAGTCTTGTCAATACCAGTCTTGGGAGCTCAAGGAGTCCTGACTGCCAAGTAAGTACTCTTCAAGTTCCAGTTCTAGTTCTTGTCTTGTTCCTTGTTCTAGTCTAGTTCTTGGACATCCTATCTTGTCCCCTTGTAATCTCATAGTACGAGATCCTGTCGAGTTCTTTCTTGTATCTAGTTCATCTCCCAGAAGGGAGTTCTTGTAATCCAGATATCATTTTCCATACTTACAATCATAGGTTGTGGGATCTCCTGTATCATCTCTAGTCAAGTTATTCATACCTATCAGTCCTGGGTTGTGGGACATCTTGTATTAGTCATGTATTCTTGTATCATTTTCCCTTTGTGGGTGTTCTTGTAATCAAAAGTGTATTTCCGAAATCTTGTCTACTGTAGTCAGAGAGCACAATCTAGTGCTCCCTTGACATTGTAAGGTCGCCGGATTGGCATATTGTAATTTCATATTTTTCCTATACCGCACGTACCGAAAGGTCGTAGCGAAGTGTTGTATCTTTTTATCAATCAATGAAAAGACATTACGGTGACGCTCCGGTAGCGCAGAGACGAAGGGAATCGCCAAACTGTTTGTCTGGGCGATTGGCGATCTGCGGAGATGTTGTCATAGTGCAGTGTTATCAAATCCTGAGTACTGTTAATTCTTACTTTGTTTAATTACATTGATTTGTGATTAACTCAGTACTGTTAAGTGGTCGATAATGATTCTGTGCAACGGTATTGAATAACTCCTGCGTTGCGTACTGTGAAAAGTCTAACCAGAATTTTGATAGTAAGTTATATAAAGGATTCGATATTGAACATTAACGTACTGCTGATTGGATAAGTTAATTGGGAAAATTAAGTTACAGGGCCTCTAATTTATCAGACCCCTACCACTCCCAAGAACCCGAAAGAACTTAAAAGTGCCTGTGATGGAAAAACTGCACTTTTAACAGATGTAGGGTTTAGGGTTTAGTGTTCACAGTGTAGGGTCTAGGGTTCTAGTGTTAAGGATTTAGGATTTAGGGATTAGGGTCTAGGGTTTAGGGTTTAGGGTTTAGGGTTTAGATTTTAGGGTTTAATGTTTAAGTTTTAGGGTTTAGGATTAATGGTTTAAGATTTAGGGTTTAGTTTTTAGGGTTTATAGTTTAGGGTTTACAGTTTAGGGTTTAGGGTTTACGATTTAAAATCTCGAATTTTCTAGACTTATTTGATAATTTTTCATTATTCGATCGAATAAATGCAACCTAGCTTAATAGCATATGATGGGGAGAGAACCATCATGTGGGGAAGGATAAGTGGGCATATTGTTACGATTCCATGCAAGGCTTGATAGAGAAGAGATGAAATTTGATTCTATGAATGGAGGTAATGGGTGCATAATGGCATTAGTTGAATTTGTGGTGCTTGAAGGAGTTCATTGGGAATGGTGAGAAGTGGTTGTGCTATAACAAAATAAGAAAAGAAGGGTGTGGTGCTATGCATAACCTTGGCACATGTATAACACTTGGAAATGGGAGCAAAATTACACGAAATGTTAGAAGGGAAACCGCATAATCGAATTGCATCCTATTTCTAGTATAGTGAGAGGCATTGAAAGCAGTCTATTGGAGGGAAGCCACCCTATAGTGCGACAGTTGGTAAGCCAATGTAATTTCACCAAGACATTTAGAAAAGGGGAAACAGTTTTGTTTGGAAAAGTTAATCTCTAATGTGACTTAGGGGTACAAAATGGCTCACTCCAAAATTAGGGGAACCACCTCATGGAGTAGGAATTCAAGAGAAATCATGGAGGGGATATATGCTATGTTCGAATAAGGATCACACAACCTATCATAGCATGGAGTGATGGAGTAATAATGAATTCAAGGACCACATATCAATATTTTGATGCATGAGTGAGGGTTCCACCATCTAGTGCATACCATTTTTTTATTGTACTAGATAAGTCCCAAGCACTCTTCATCATAAGTTAATGATTAAAATGAATCAAGTGCAAGTCCACTTTCGATTGTGTGGAATGCACTTCTCATTGACAACAATGGTATGGAATGCTTATCTAATGCTAAAAAATATGATCTCATCATCAATCAATTCAATCAATTACTTTTTTCCACATTGTCGCCTAGAAGGCATGAGTACATGGCTACCATCTCGAGAGTCAAATCTAGAAAAATCCCATAAGAAGTTTTGCACTTTATTGATTCTTCCATTTATAGATGGGACATTGTTGAAGAACTTGAGTCCCTCCCTAAAGCTAAATCCAAGGTCTAGACTGCCTCACTAATTTCTTCAAGTCTTTTAAGGAGGTTTTGGTGGGCCCTCTTTGCTTAGTTTGGTACAAAGCGATTAGTTTTGATGCACTATCAATGTATTTAAATGAAGGTGTAATCAAGCTCATCCACAAGAAAGCCATGAAGAAAAACATTGGAATTTGGCCACATATCACCATGCTTCAAATTTTCTACAAAGTCTTTGTCAAGGTGCTTGCCAATCGCATTGCAAGCCATCTCCTGTTGTCGATCAATGAAGATAAAAAAGGCTTCATCAAAGGAAGGTCCATTCTTGAAGTGATCATTAATGTTTGGGAGGGTAATCATTATGCAAAAGATTTTTCCTAAGAAATTCTCTTCCTAAAGTTGGACTTTGACAGAACGTATGAGAAATTCAAGTGGGATTTCATCATCCATTCCATCAAGGACCTTGGTTATAGCCTTAACTTCATCAAAATGATTTCCATGTTCATGGGGAATGCTTCTTCTTTGATCAACATTAATAGCAATCTCTCCATAGCTTTCTACCTTAAGCACTCCATCAAATAAGGTTGCCTGCTTGCCTTGTTGCTCTTTTTATTATGATGATGGGCTCAATGAGTTCACTTGGGGAATATTGGGGTCACTTGCTCCCCACGATCAAGATACTTTGGTTCTTATACACTTTGCCACTAACACCAATGTGATTTTGTAGAATGACATGGATTTTGTTTCTAGATTCTTGATATTTTTTATGAGACCTCTACTTTGAGAATCAACCATTGACGACTGTGTAGAAGTCCCTACATGGGCCTTCTATGCAATTCCTACAAACTCAAGGATCTCCACTTTGAGGCTTCTACTTTGAGAAACAACCATTGAAGATTGTGTACAACTCCCTATATGTGCCTTCTGTGCAATTTCTATGGGCCTTCAAGTTGTCAAGTCTTTCATCTACTTGGCATCATGATTGCTTTTAAGATTTACATGGGTCAATGATGGGATTGGGTTCTTGCTATTTTTGATAACAATCTAAAAAAGGATATGCAACATAATGTGGTTGGGCAAGCTATGCTAATCAACACATTCATTATCTGCTTTGGCCTTTGGTTCTTGGCATATTAGAGACCATTAAATAAGGAGATGCTAAAGTTGGAGAGGATTTGTAGAGACTTCTTTGGGATTCCCAATAGAAGAGTTTCAAAGATTAAATGGGAAATCTTCTTTAGCCCAAAAGAGTCCGATGGTCTAAGCATTATAGATGTGAAAGCTATGGCCAACAATATTGTTACCAAATGGATGATCAAAGCTTGCAGTAACAACAAAAAGTCTTCGGCCAAGATGAGTTTAGAAATAGTGGCAACCTTTCTCTATCTACGATCCCCATGTGGAAAGAGATTGATTTAATTACCTCTTGTTCTTCCCTTTTCCGAGGAGCAATTCTACTTGGAAATGTCTCAACAAACTCCTTTTATTTCCAAACATGAAGAAAACTCCACTTGGGGAAGAAATTGGGTGCTCGTCTACTCTATTGAGTGCCAATAGGAGTGAATCACTTTTGAAGAATTGGAATGAAAGAGTGTTCTTTTGAGAAATCCTTTGGATTTCTAGGTATGAGAATCTTTGATTGTAAGAAAAGGTCTCATTGTAGGAAAAAAAGAAAAAAAGACAAAAAGAAAATTTGGATTCCTTCTTTGTAATTCTTGCTGGGTGTATGTAGAAGTGTGAGAGACACACAAGAAGCATACACAAGGAGCACAAACGCAGCAAGACACATGAAGAAGATGGATGGCTAGAATAGCTCTCTCTATTGACAATGTAATGAACTAAAGTAAGAGCTGAATAATAATCCCTAAGCACAAAGTACCACCACATATGAGTGTATCAAGTATGTGGTAACATGGGGAAAAAACCTCTACCCAACACTAGAGTAAAAAGTGCCATGTATAGGGAAAAGATTCACATCAAAGGTACTTGAGGAACACATAAGTGTAACAAACCCCCTTAGAGAAAATGATGTGAACACATACAGGGAGTGACAGATCAGGCCCCACAAGGTAATAAGCCTAAAGCTTTACAAAAAGCTTCAAACTTTTCCCGTGGAAGAGCTTTGGTGAATATGTCTGTCACATTATCTTGTGTAGGCACATATACCAAATCAATATCTCGTGCATGAAGGCGCTCTCCCACATAGTGAGTGATAATGCACCTCAATATGTTTGGTGCACGCATGAAACATTGGGTTTCATTCAAGAACAAATGCACTCTGACTATTAGTGAGAATATGTGTAGCAGCATCAATCTCCATGCAAAGATCCATCAGTAGGCATCTCAACCATATGCATGTTAAATATGCTCAATACTCCACCCTCAAGTGACCATAAATGATCCATGGTGCTCTAAGTTGTAAGGCCCCCATTATGAGAAGCCATTGTGAGAGCCCGACATTTGTGGAACCCTAACTTCTAAGTTAGATGATGTCTATGTGTGACCATTGATGGTTATAGATGATCTATGTGAGCTTAGCCATTAGGTTAGGTAGGGCATGAACTTTCAGGCCATTTGGTTGCCATTCAAGGCAAAAATAAAGGCCCTGTGGCATTGTGCAGTTTCCCCATAGAATCGTAATGGGGGGAGTGCAGAGGGGGGGCTTGCCCCCTTCTACGGGGTTTGGGAGGCCTATCCCCCAAGCCTGTAGGGTCAAGATGGCAAGACTTCTCGTAGTGGAGATATTGTCAGATTGTATATTTTGCCAACTATTGTTTATCTCTGGATTGCATTTATCTATATCAACACCCCTTGTAAGAGCTATATAAGCATGGCCCTATTTGAGTTTTACATAGCATTGTGCACTAGTAAGCCCTTTATCTACAGTCTGTCTAGATAACCATATAAGCTCCACATTGGGAGTGCATGGGTGGACAACATCATCGTTGTAACTGCATTACACTCGGAAATCTGAGAATTCGAGTTCTCTATCTCTCATTTCGCATCTATCTTTGTCTGTGTTTTTCTCCTAAATCGGTCTACTGGTCTATTTTGCTGTGCCATTATTTTTCTTACATGGTATCAGAGCTCAAGAGGCTCTGAGTGGTGCAGAGCTAGAGACGTAGATGTCTCAATGACAAAAGAGAGAAGATGTCAAGCGATGCATCATCATCTACGACTCGTAATCAAGGTGGTTCATCAATAGGAGTAGGTGGTGCACAAGCAGGAGTAGCATTGATGTTGGTCATCCCAACGTTGCAGATATGACCACCAACCTTCATGAAACGTAAACTTAATGGTATAAATTACACCCTATGGAAGTTTAAAATTACTTCTATCCTTGATTCATATGAGCTTCTAGAGACTTTTCTTGGGATTGATCATGAGCCTCAAGAAACACCTGATCCAAACAATCCTGGTCGAATGATTCCTTTTGATGTTGATCTTCTATGTGCTTGGAAATGTAGAAATGTAGATGCACTCTATGCTCTAGTTACAAGTACTTCTGATAGTGTTATGACTCTCATTCAGCATACTACCAAGGCATGTGAAGCATGGAACATATTGAGAAATCAATATGAAACTCATAATTAGACATGGATTCAGAACTTGGAGAATCGACTAGCAACAAAAAGGTTTGCTAATGGGGAGACTACAGAGGTGTTTATCACTCACATAAAGAGTCTGCGATATCAAATGGCAGGAGAAAGTGTACAAAAGTCAAGTGAGGAGCTAGCTCAGTGTTGTCTTTGAATCTTTCCACCTAAGTTTGATGGTTTGGTAACTGCTTGTAATATGCAAATCAGACCTCAACCACTAACTTTTGAAGAATTCAGTGCCTTACTAATGGAGGAGAGGCTGCAACTCAAGGTAAGGAGTGGTGGTAGCAAAGGAGATGTTGCATTCACAAAAAATGCCAAAGGAGGCAAAGTGGACTCTTCAAAAGATGGAGACAAAAAGAAGAATGACAAAAAGAAGTTCAAGGGAGAGTGTTTCCACTGCAAGAAGAAAGGACACAGAATCCAAGACTGTCACATCAAGATGGCTGAGGAGAAAAGTGGCTCTTCAAAAGATGGAAATGGCAAGGAGTCTGCCAACACATCAGAAATAGAGCTTGAATTATTTGTTATGATAGAGGAGGTGTGCTCCTCCGCTGAAGATTTAGGAACATATGACTCATGGGTGTTTGGAAAATGGTGCATCTCATCACGTGATGACCCAGAAAAGACCTTTACAGTTCCTTAAAGCCTCTAAAGGAACCCATCATAGGAAAGGTAGGTAACAATGCAAGATGTCCTCTAGAGGATGAAGGTATGATTTGTTTCATTAACTCTAGTGGCGATATCAAAAAGCTTTCGAGTGTATTGTATGTTCCAAAAATAAAACAAAATCTACTTTCAGTAGCCTATATAACTGATCAAGGTCATCAAGTATCTTTCAGTAAGATAGGAGCTAGGAGTATGGACAGTAACAACAACATTGTTGGGACTGGTGTAAGGAGGAACAACATGTATGAGTTGTGTGCTCTTACAACCACTACAAATGTGGGCACAAGTAAGCTATGGCATGAGAGATTTAGCCACATTGGATACCCTATACTAAAGCAGATACATCACAGGGGTATGGTTCGGCACGTACCATCGATTGCAAAAATAAAGGAACCATATAAAGCTTGCATGATGGGCAAGCAACAAAGGGAGGAATTTCCACAAGAAAGCAAGAATAGGGCAAGCTATCCTCTAGAGTTGGTGCATGTTGACTTGTGTAGAAAAATGCCTACACAGGCCTTGGGTGGATCTTCCTACTTCATGTTACTTGTCGATGACTATAGCAGGAAGATGTGGGTGTACTTCCTTCACGATAAGGCTCAAGCTTTTGGTTAGTTTAAAGAATGGCTTCAACTTGTTGAAACTGAAAGAGGGAAGAAGATGAAGAAATTCAGGATAGACGGCCGTGGTCAGTTCATATTAATAGAATTTGAAGATTTCTACAAGATTAAGGGAATCAAGCATCAACTTAGAGTGGCACATAGTCCTTAACAAAATGGTGTTGCAGAATGTCAGAATCAAACCATCATGGAGATGGCATGGTGCATGTTGAAAGGAAAGGGTTTGCCTAATCAATTTTGGGCAGAGTCTATCAACACTGTTGTCTACATCTTGAATCGAAGCTGCACAAAGGCATTTGATGGAAAGAATCCACAAGGAGCCTAGACTGGTAAAAAGCCTTTTGTTTCCCATTTCAAAGTATTTGGAAGTGAATGTTACATACATGTTCCAGATAGGGAGAGAAGTTCTTTATGAAGAAGTATCATCTCTAGTTAGATATTGTGACTAGATTGGGCAAGAGATATTGATACCAGAAAATCCATTTATGGGTATTATTTTTCTTTAGGATCAGGGATCTTCTCTTGGATCAGTAAGAAGCAACTGACTATAGCATTATCTTCTATTGAAGTTGAGTACAAATTTGCATGGGTTGCAGCATGTGAAGTAGTATGATTGAGGAGGATCCTATGGCACATAGGAATACAAGGACAAGAGGCTGGGTTGAAGTGTGACAACCAAAGTTGCATAGCCATCACCAAGGATCTTGTGTTCCATGCATGTACCAAGCACGTAGAAATTCAGTATCACTATGTGCGTGTTGATTTAGGATGGGGTTGTGGAGATAAGATATTGTACAACTGAAGAAAATGGAGCAGACATCTTCACCAAGGCTCTTGGGAGAGAGAAACTTCTTTGACACTTTCCAAAGCTTGGGATTGGACCAAGGAGGTAGTTCACCGCAGGGTGGACATTGAGGGGGTGTTAGATATGCTCAATACTCCACCCTCAAGTGACCACAAATGATCCATGGTGCTCTAAGTTGTAAGGCCCCCATTATGAATAGAAGCCATTGTTAGAGCTTGAACATTTGTGGAAACCTATCTTCTAAGTTAGATGAGGTTTGTGTGACCATTGATGGCTATAGATGATCTATGTGAGCCTAGCCATTGGCTTAGGTAGGGCATAAACTTTTGGGCCATTGGGTTGCTAGTCAAAGGGAAAAGAAAGGCCCTATGGCATCGCATAGCTTCCCCATAGAATCTTAATGGCAGGAGTGCAGAGGGGGGCTTGCCCCCTTCTGCGGGGTCCGAGGGGCCTATCCCCTTGACTCGTAGGGCAAAGACGGTAGGACTTCTAGTCATGGAGATATTGTCAAATTGTATATTTTGCTGACCATTGTGTATCTCTTGTCTGTGTTTATCTATACCAACTTCCCTTGTAAAAGCTATACAAGCACAACCCTCGTTGAGTTTTACATAGCATTGCACACTAGTAAGATTGCCATCTAAGTTCCACATTGGGAGTGCATGGGTGGACAATACCATCGTTCTAACTACATTAAACTTGACAATCTAAGAATTTGAATTCTCTATCTCTCACTTTGCATCTATCAATGTCTGCATTTTTCTCTCAACTCTATCTATTGGTCTATTCTGTTGTGCTGTTATTTTTCTTATAATGCACTCCACTGTACTTGTGAAAACTACCCTGTACTCAACCTCACAACTAGATGTCACCACTTTAGGTTGCTTCTTACTCAAGCAAGATATGCATGAGTCTCCAATGAAAAAGCAATTGTCACTAGTGGACACCGGAGTATCATAACAACCAGCCCAATCACTATCTATAAAATCATGCAAGCATGGCTAAATATATGTGCCATAAAAGAGATCTAAGCTCAAAGTGTCTCTGAGATATCTAAACACATGTTTCATTGCTTGCCAATGCGTAGTGTCAGGGCTATGCATGAATCGACTCAATTAAGAAACTGCATATTGTATATCTGGCCTTGTGTTGCATGCATATATAAGACATCCCACATCTTGCTGATAAAGAGAAGTGTAAAATGCATCACTAGAATCCTCAATTGATAACCTAAATCCTATCTCAATTGGTGTGGAAACTAGCTTGCGATCCTCAAGGTCATAACAATAAAGTAGTTTTTAAACATACTTTGCTTGATCCATAACAATTCCCCCCTTAATGGATACAAATTGTATGCCAAGATAGTATCTGAAAAGACCAAGATAAGTGACATCAAAAGTATGTTGCAAATCAACCATAAAAATGTCAAGTTTTGCATCAGATGACGCAATCAAGAGTATGTCATTGACATAAAGAACAAGCACTATAAGATCAGCCCCATCTTTGCATACATAGAGCATGCTTTCAATTGGACTACATGTGAAGCCAAGAGCAATCAAGTGCTTATGGATTTTTTCATACCATGCACGTGGGGCTTGCTTGAGATCATACAAGGCTTTATGCAAGCAACAAACCATATGATCTTGCCCTGTCATAGAAAATCCAGGAGGTTGCTTCACATAAACCTCTTCTTGCAAATCACCATTCAAGAAAGCTATTTTTATGTCCAACTGATGTACTTTCCAACCTCGATGGGTAGCCAATGCAACCATGGTATGAATGGTATTCATGCATGATGTAGGTGCAAAAGTTTCTTCATAGTCAATGCCATATAGTTGCACCTATACTTTGGCAACCAATCTAGCTTTGTAGCGATCAATGCTACCATCATACTTTTTCTTAATCTTGTAAACCCACTTTTTACTAATGATATTTTTTAGGTTTGGCAATTCACATAACTCCCAAGTACTATTCTTATGGACGGAATCCATTTCTAATTGCATAGCATTCATCCATTGTGGATCATCACATGCATCTTCAAAAGTAAGTGGCTCTTCATTACAGGTTGTTGCAATAAGAGAGTAATCCACAAAATTACTTGATGCATGGTGAGAGCTTGATCTTGTTCTACCAAGTAAAGGTGCACTCAATTTGCTATCTTGCAAAGTTTGTTTCAACAACTTTGTCATAGTTTGTGCACTCTTGTTAGACATGCATTCTTTATGTAATGCATCATCAACATGTACATCATATATGGGCTGAATTTCATGCTTATTTTCACCCATATTTTGACACAAATGTTCAACCATATTTGGATAGAAATTCTTTGCATTTTCAGCTCTATTTTGAAGGAACTTTCCAGCCCTTTAAGCCTCATTTGGATGGTCTACATGGCCATAGTGAAGCACACTAGTTTGGAACAAAGGCATGAGTGTATGGAACACATCTTGTGAGCTAACTATTGGCTGCTTTTTGCATTCAAGTAGAGCGAAAACTCAAATTTTTAGCAAATATGACATCTGGACTCACAATAATTATGTTCATCAATGAATGATACAAATGGTATCCCTTGCATTCAACACTATAACCAACAAATATATATTTCTTTGCTTTGCCATCTAGTTTGTGACGTTGTTGTGATGGCACAAGGGCATATGCCAAACAACCAAACAACATATGACTAACCATAGGCTTATGTCCATTCCAGGCCTCGTAAGGAGTGATGTCTCTCAATGCTTTGTAGCGTAGCGATTCAACACGTAGTTTGCACACATGACCGCTTCCATCCAAAACTTATCAGGAAGGTGCTTTTCTTTAACCATAGATCGTGCTATTTCAAGAACTGTTCTATTTTTTTGCTTGATAGCACCATTTTATTGAAAAGCATTAAAATCATGTGACATGTATTACCACCATGATCCCTATGTAGAGTCAAAAGTTTTTGTGAAAAACAATCTTCAGTCATAGCTAAAAATGCTTTAAAGAAAGAAAATACCTCATTCTTTGCTTTCATAGGATCCACCCATGTATGGTGAGTAGCATCATCAATGAAGGTAACAAAATATACATGCTTCCCGAAAGATGGAGTCTTGACGGGACCACATACATCACTATGAACAAGCTGCAATTTTCTTGTAGTGTGTGTATGACTATCTTTTGGAAAAGAAGCACGATGCATTTTTCCAAGAATGCAACCTTCACATGAATGTTTTTCAATGGACTCGAGTGTTGGCAAACCAATAACCATGTCCTTCTTTTGCAAGTAAAGCAAGCTATTGAAGTTCAAGTGACCAAAACGAGCATGCCAAAGCTCCATTTCAACCATGGAAGAAGTATGAGCAACCAAGGCATTCGAGGCAGCCCTTTTCTATGCATCCATGCGATACAAACCATTACATAATGTACCGGACATCATCGATAATATCACCATTGATGAAATCATGAACCGTACACTTATCATCAACAAATTGTACATGAAGTCCAACTTTGACAATCAATGGAACTAAAATTAAACTCTTCTTGATACCGGGCACATACAATGCATTTTTCAAGAGAATCACACCTCCATTTGTAGTCATAAGCTCAATTTTTCCTTCTCCAATGATAGGATAAGAGGCATTGTTTGCACACACCACGTCCTCCTTTGGGTGCATCTTTCAAAGATGCGAAAAACCTTTTGCGTGAAGTTATGTGCTTTGAAGGACGACTACCAAAGAACCAATCCGAATCAGCCTCACTCACAACCATACATTTAGAATGCAAAGATGCATCATAATGACATGTAACAACACATTCCCAAAAATCTTGAGCCATGTTAGCTTCATCGTTCTTTGCATTTGTTGAATTTTCAGCAATAGACATGTCAGATTCCTCCTTCTTTTCATTGTGCTTAGCAAGCTTTCTACACTCATCAATAGTATGACTAGCCTTTTGGAAATATTTGCATCTCTTTTTCTTTTGCAAATCAACATCTTTAGAGGAATGAGTGGAAGAGGAAGGTTGAGGCTTTGCTTTGGATGAACCCAAAGTTGAACCATACTTACTTTTCCCTTTTTGTGAGATAGAAAGTGCTTGTGTTCCCTCAATCAAACCAATCCTATTCACTCCAGATTGCTGTTCTTGCAAAAAAAGAGACACAACTTCATCAAATACATACATATTGGGATTCCCTTTTGCAACCAAATAGAGTGTAGTAGCAAAGCTTTGAAACGTTTCTAGTAATCCTTTCAACAATGTAGAAATGAGTGATACATCTGGAATAATCTCGTCTATGTTTGCCGATTTCTCTTTCAAGTCCTTGATGCGTGTTGCACACACATCCACTGACTCTTTTCAGCCATACATACATCCTCAAGTTGCTTCCTCAAATATGCAACACATGCTTCATTACGCACGGCATACAAAGAAGGAAGAATGTCCCATGCCTATCTTGATGTAGAACATGACCGAATGTGTGGAACTATACCACGCTTCATAGAAAACACAATCAATGCATGAGCTTGAGCATCTTTTCCATCCCATCTAAGCTGCACTTGTGTAAGTGGAGAAGGAGAAATCACTGCACTTGAAGAAGAAGCTCTATCTGTGACAATAGACTGTGAAGTAGAAGAACTTGCAGGTCTTCGATCTACATCTGCCACTATGTTCCAAAGTTTTTTAGCAACAAGAACATGCTTCATCATGTAAGACCACATCGGATAGTTGCCTGAATCAAGATTATCTTCAACTTAAAGCATTCCAAACAAGTCACTGCTACCCACCATTTCACTAAAGAACAAGAATGTGACAAAATCTTTGCTTCGAAGAAAGCTAAAATGAATACTGAAATTTCAGCTCACAAACTCTCACTCTAATGGAAATTCTGACTGCATGAATGGCTTCAAAATGGGGGTAAAACTCCATTGCAACTAGTAGAAATGTTTCTTGCTTGATGAAATTTAGAGTTCTATGCTCCGAAGTCGATTTGCATTGTTAAAAAGTGTGCGTGCACCACGACGTGAAAAATAAAAAGTTAAGAAGGAGTTGAACCTACTCTGATACCATTTTTGGGTGTGTGTAGAAGTGAGAGAGACAAACAAGAAGCACACACAAGGAGCACAAATGCAGCAAGACACATGAAGAAGATGGATGGCTCGAATAGCTCTCTCTATTGACAATGTACTGAACTAAAGTAAGAGCAGAATAATAATCCCTAAGTACAAAGTATCACCACATATGAGTGTATCAAGTATGTGGTAACATGGGGAAAAAACCTCTAGCTAGCACTAGAGTAAAAATCCCCCATGTATATGGAAAAGGTTCACATCAAAGCTACTCGAGGAACACATAAGTGTAACAATTATCCCTAAATATTTCTTAGTTATAATTTATAGCTCATTTTGAAAAAAAAAAGATCCATGTGAGAGGTAACAATCTTACGCGTCCATGGCATAGGTATCATGGAATAATCCTCCTTTTCATGTTGATGAGGGGGGAGTGGATTGCTAGAGGGCACTATCAATAGTCACCATTGCCATCTAGCCGTGCATGAAATCTATGTCTAGACAAAAAACTCATGGGACCAAAAACCAACTATGTCCACAATGGTTTGATTAATGCATCTCTTGGATGATGAGGAAAGATCACTTGTAATAATGAGCGGGAAGTACACAAATTGTGTTGGCCTAAAAATCCTATATGGAATTAGCCACAAGATCTCATGAGATAGGGACCTTGTTGCACACATAGATAGTGGATGCAAGCATCTCTTCATTGACTAAGTGACGTGCAGATGTACTACTATAGTAGCACAAATCGTTGTGATTACGTGAACCATATGGTGATGCAACATCATACCAAACCCTAGTAGTGAGATTCCATTTTATCTCATATTTAAGACCATGTGTGGCATCACATAGTTGAGAGAGAAAAATTAACTAAGAATTGAGGTGTTGGTGATACATAAGACAAATCGGCACTAAACCATATTGGGCTAATTTGTGGAGCATACTTATCCCTATTGGGATCAAATTCCACACAAGGTAGCTACAAACTTTATGGGACCAAGACCTTAGAATCGTTGAAAACATAAAAATTGTGAAAGCCCCTCTTGGTGGATTTCATGTGAAGGTCTGGAGTAGTGAGATATCTGTATATGAGGATGGGATAATCTTTAAACACCGATGGAGGAAGAAAGAGAGGTCATAATGTGTTAGTCCAAGGTCTTCCAATCCACCTACATTAATGACAAAATGTGAGCTCCCATTGAGTACATCAAATTCTCTCCTGTAAATCTTGCTATCATTTTTTGGGGCTAAGATCTTGCATTACATGCCGTTGTCCATTCCAAGGATAAGTCCCCATATGCAGTGCTCATCAATTTTATATCT
This sequence comes from Ceratopteris richardii, assembly GCA_020310875.1. Lineage (NCBI taxonomy): Eukaryota > Viridiplantae > Streptophyta > Polypodiopsida > Polypodiales > Pteridaceae > Ceratopteris > Ceratopteris richardii. Next base: position 89,796,106 of record CM035411.1, read on the forward strand.
ATATCCCATAGCACATACCTCTAGGGTATATTTTGTGAATCAAAATTCTTCCATCCAATCAAGCTTTCAACTGCATGAAGGAGTCCTATGAAGATCATGGGGATCCCCATGACAATGTTGGCAAGTTCAAAGAGATTCTCTAAGCACAACAGGTAGATGAATTTTTCATACAACATGAGGCTTTTGGGCTCACATCAAGATTCAACAAGAAATACGAAAGTGGATCAAAGGAAATAAAGAACTCACATATTTGATACACGATACAACTCAGATGATGACTACTTGAGAGAGGCCTAAAAAAATCATTCTCGTATATTGAGGATGTCTATCAAGCCTAGAAGATGAAGTCAAACATATCGAAGGAAGAGGAAGAGGAGGAAGAGTTTGTATTCAAAGTCCTTGAAAAGCTCAAGAAATATTTGCTTGGTGCATGTGTTGGCACCTCTACCACCCCTACCTCACACTCCACAAAGAAAGCCATTGGTCATTGGTTCCAATATCAAACCAAGAGATTATGGCACACTAGAAAATATAAATATTTCACTACTTGGGGACAATCATAGTATAATATGTATTTTTACACCAAGGATTTCGAGGCTTTTTCATATGATTGATGTTGTATTGATTGGGTTGCGATTTTCTGTGAATATATTTGTGTCTCCCACTCATCAAACCAGATTTTTAACATTGTGCCCAACACATGAATTCCATATGCATAAGTGAGAAGAAGCTTTTTGTAAAGCATCAACACTTAAAAAGAAAAGACAAAGACATGGATTACCCATAAAATCATTTAGCTTTGAAGCATGCCTCCTAACTATAGATAAGAGAGTGTTGCCACAAGTCAAGGGCATTAAAAGTATAGCAAGGTGGCATGATCTAGAACATGAATTTGACATTGATCATGCAATAAGGATGGCACTCACCTTATGGCACCAACATTTTGATTTCCCCAAGGCCCACCGTCATACTATCTAGCACAAGATTGTATTGCATTGCATGCAATATTTTCCATAAAACAAGACGTTTATTGATATGACCCATTGGATAGTGGACCATCTAGCCTCCATTTCTACTCACGAGAAGTGAAGATAGTATCATGTGCTCAATGGAACCTAAGCCCTCGTGTGGATCATTTATAGGTCACTAGATTTAGATGTGCGCTTCACACCTACTACAACACTTTTTGAAAAAGCCAAAATTTATAACACCTAAGAAACCAAGAGTTGCAACCCTAGCAAAGCGTGTGAAGCCACATGCCTCCCAAAGGATGAGGGGAACAAAAGCAACTACTCTTGCAAAACAAGCGAGAGTTTCTCTTAAGAGAAAAAAGAACCAAATGCCACCTAGTTACCTCTTCTCAAGTTGCACACATTTCTCACGAGGATGTTGCAATGCTGCAAGAATAAGATGTTGTGGGCGCAAAGGAGGCAAAAACTATAGTCACATAAGAAAAGAGAGGCAGCCAAAGCAATAAGTCTCTCCCACGAGTCTCCCATGAATTCATAGAAAAGAGGCAGCCAAAGTGTTAGGTCTCTTCCACAGATTCATACAAAGAACTAGATAAAAAATGGCCGAAGTGAAGAAAGCAATCAAAAACTTTAGAAAGTCCAATTAGAGTTCTGATCATATTGACCATTGATTTAAAGGATGTCAATACTCTCTCTAATGTACAACCACTCTGATGAAAGAAGAAAGCACTTACTCCATCACCCAAGCCTTCACCTCCACCATTGCCACCACACATGATCTATGACTACTATGACACCATACAAGAATCAAAAGAAGAAGAAGAAGAAGTATCATAGGACCCTTCAACCATTGTCGAACTCCAGTCACACATCCCACTCTCCACAGATCCCATCAAGGTCATGTCCTCCACCAATATCACAGTCTTCTTCAGCCCTGTCATAGTGTTTGATGTCAGGACCACCACTACATCATGCATTGTCATGCCCACTACATCTGCCTATTTCCACTCCCATCGATAAGGCTTACATCTTAATTGATTTTTTTTTTTATCGTCTCTTAGATCCTTCGTCTCTAGTGAGCGACCCACCTCCGCTCCATGAAAAATTCCACCATCAAGCACTTACATTTTCATTGCACCATCGACCACCTAAGCTCACACAACACTCATTCACACTTCAACCACCTCAAACATCATCACCTCATCTTCATCTGACTTCTATCCCCATTCACTCCCCTCGCTCACACTCCACACACCACTTCATCCTTATTCACAATATCTTCATTTCATCTATCATCAACATGTATCCCATCAATCATCACCACGACAAAATTTTTTTGCTCTTCAACTCTTCATTAGATCAAATTTAAATTCCCTCTAAAATTCATCATTATCCCCACCTCGCCACACTTGAATAGTACACGATTTGTGTTCATTAGAATTGCAAGGAAAAGTTGAGGCTCATGATCATGCAAACGAAGAAGTAACCCAAGTCCCAACTATACCCACCAAGTATAGATTGAAAAATAGAGCGTTTGAATGCTAGACCCAGACCAAGTAAAGATAATGAAAGTTCATGTCACTCACTCATCAAAAGGTGACATATGAGGACACACATGAAAAAGTGCTTGAACCTTAGTTTCAAACATGGTTTGACAACTTAATGAGTGTTGATAGGGGGTCTAAATTACATGTGTGGCTAGTTATAGGTAGAATAAAAGATCAAAGAAGAGATGCATGACTAATCAAGCATTACATCTCAAAATATAGTCCCTAAAAAGCATGAAAAATGAGTTTGAGTTTCTTAAGATAGTCAACCAAAGACTAATAGATTATCGTCCTTAGAGCCAGGATGACATGGTCCAACAATTAGAAAGCACAATGGATAGCCTACATGAGGATGGATTGAAATTTTTCATAATCTTTAGAATTAGTTTGAAGAGGACACATTTGATCGTGAAGTTTTTACAAAGCTCTCAAGTCATTACTAAAGACCTATTATCGAAGTACCTACCATCTTATGGCCATATCCACATAAAAGCGCAGCAATACATCAAAGAGAGAATAGGCATGGAGGCTGATATCGCATGCATGTTGATCCATGATCACACTCAACATCTCTCTACACAACAAATTGAAAATGAAAATCCCGCATGAGGAAGGAGGTTCTTCCGAATTCACAATTTTGTTGAAGGTCTATGGCATCACGTTCCAAAATATACAAGATCTATGCATACATTGATGTATTTCAAGGTATGCCAAAGCACATAAACATCACAACGAAGAAAAAGAAGCTTAGAGCATAGCACAATACAGAATGTATTACCAAGTAAATGTACAAAAGATAGATGACTTGTTAAGGTTATGGCATATATACAAGCTCAGGGTAAAAGACCTCCTAAAGAGGGAGAAAAGTGCCCCAACGGTCCTAAGTGTGTTCAAACACATCACTATCAAAATGTATCAACAAATCCCCCCTGAGAGTGATGCAATGAGCAAGGAGTTGGTACTCATGTATAAGGAAGTGCCAAGCTATGTGGAAACAAATAAACCCTTTTACCATATGCCAACAAGTATCCATCTATATACCAAACATGTGCTGCTTGTTTCCAACGATAAAATGCCTTTTTCGACATTCAAAATTTGTTTTTATGCCATTTCTACACAAAACCACGATGTTGAAATACATATACCTTTTCATGTAAGTCACTATTCAAAATGGAGTTTTAATGTCCAATTGATCTATGTTCCAAGCATGATGAGCTACAAGTGCACAAATGCTATGAACAATGGTCATCCGACATGTAGATGAAAAAGTCGCATGAAAACAAATGCCTCTCTCTTGAGCATTGTTGGAGTTGCAAATAGCACAAGGAAGAAGAAGATGCTTTGAGCACAACACACAATACTGAATGTATTACCACTAGAATGCACAAAGATAAGTGACCTATTAGGGTTATAGGCATATATACAAGGGGGGGGGGGGACCTCCTCAAGAGGGAGAAAAAGTGCCCTGATGGTCCTAGTGTGTTCACACATAGCACTACCTAAATATACCAACAAATTCCCCTTGGGAGTGATGCGGTGAACAAGGAGCTCGCACTCATGTATAAGAAAGTGTCAAGCTATGTGGAATCAATCCACAAAAGGAAGTAAGCCCAAAGATCTACGGAAAGCTTCAAACTTCTCCCTAGGCAGAGCCTTTGTGAAAAGGTCTACAATGTTCTCTTATGTGGGCACATATGCCAAACTGATCTCTTTAGTAGAGAACCTCTCCCTAACATAATGATAGTGTACCTCAATGTGCTTAGTGCAAGCATGAAACATAGGGTTCCTCGCAACTGCCAATGTGCTCTGACTGTAAGTGAAGATGGGGGTGGCAGAAGACTGACCAACACCCAAATCAGCCATAAGGCATCTGAGCCACACACACTCAATAGTGAGTGTTAAAGTTTCCCTATACTCAGCCTCACAACTAGAAGTGGCGACAATAGTCTACTTCTTGCTCAACCAAGATATGCATGAGCTACCAAGCATGAAGCAAAAACCACTGGTGGACACATGAGTGTTATAGCAACTAGCCCAATCAAAGTAAAAAGAACCTCTCCCTCACATAATGATAGTGCACCTCAATGTGCTTAGTGCAAGCATGGAACACAAGGTTCCTCGCAACTGCCAATGTGCTCTGACTGTCAGTGAGGATGGTGGTGGCAGAAGACTGACCAACACCCAAATCAGCCATAAGGCATCTTACCACACACACTCAACAATCGCTGTGAAAGATACCCTATACTCAACCTCACAACTAGAAGTGGCCACAATAGGCTGCTTCTTGCTCAACTAAGGTATGCGGAGCTACCAAGCATGAAGTAAAAACGAGTGGTGGACACACGAGCATCATCTAAGTTTTGAGCATGTTGTTTCAAGGTGTAAACCAAGAATAAATCACCAACTTTCAAGCCTTTTTCTTTCACATGAGCATCAAAATAAATCTTCTACCTCTTCTTGGTTGCATAGATTCCTACTGCTGCTCTTATCCTAGTCTCTCCGAAGTGTTCTAAATCCATAATCCTAGATGATAGCTCTACGCTTGTCTATTGATGCTCTTGTACAACATTGAGGGTGGGTATCAAAAAGTCCAATGGAAGCATTGCATTCTGACCAAAGCTCATCTAAAAGGGAGTTGCATTGTGTATCGTCTTGTAGCACACTCGATATGCCCAAAGAGCATGGTATAACTATTTGCTCCAGGTGGAGTGTTTGCTATTTATGAGCTTAGTCATCAAATTGAATAGGATTTTGTTAGTACTCTCTACCTATCCATTGGCTTGGGAATGATATGGTGTTGACTTTTTGCGAATCACCATAAAAGCGTGCAACAAATATTCAATGAATTCATTTAGAAGGTGAGTTCCTCTATCACTCACCAGCTCTGTAGGCAACCCATATTCTCTAAATACATTTTCAAATAAGAAGTTTTCTATCATTTGTGCATCATTCCTCTTGGTAACCTTGAATTCTACCCATTTGGTTGGATAATTAGTAGCTACTATTATGTATTCGGCATGAGAAACTCTAGTAGGTAGATTAATCGATCCTACAAAATCTATGCCCAAATTAGAGAATGCACATCCTTCCACCATTGTTCATAATCCTGAAAATAGTATGGCTTTGATCACTCGATCTAGCCCAAAATGTTCACCTACAACACCTTCGTATGTCGTTTCCAAAATTCTCAAGTATTCACTCTCATGGACACATTGCCTCAAGTATCCATCTCGTCCTTATTTGTATAGATTATCTCTAATGAGTTTGTATTCTTGAGACTCCTACTTGAGACTTCTTCATCTTGCCAATGCCATCTCTGGTGGGAAAGTTTTTTTGTGCAAAAATTCTACCAAGGGACTACTCCAATCCCGTATTAAAGACATTTGATACAATGTGGCATGTTCTACTAGAGGTATGTTAATACAAGTTGGGCAATTCTTGCACATCCTATAGTCCGACTATCTACTTATATAGTTGTCCAACACACTCCCAATCTTCCCAGAGTTAGTAGGGTTCACGGTTTTGAATGGTGTTGATTGCATGCACCTGCATGTGCTAATTGCAACCATTTATCATACATGGGTTCTTCCACAAACTAGGCTAGAATTTCTTGATCACTGTTTATAAATAGTTCTTGCTAGTATTTGGTATCTTTGTGATTTCACTACTTCCTCTTCCCTAGTCTTGACTATGGGGTTCTTACATCCATACTTGAGGATAGGAACAAGTTGCTTAGCCAAGTTTGGAACTACTTCTTGATTGAACAAGTAAGCATCTAGAAATTCATGAGGTATTCCTTGCGGGGCTTCTCCAAGGGTGAGTCCTGAAAGATAATCAACCCAAAGGTGGGTCTTTCCTTTCTTGACTACCACTTCGAAATCATATTCCATTAGTACGAGAAACCATCTTACTAATCTACCCGTATTGAAAGGATTGTTCACTAGGTAGAGAAATGTTTGGTGGTCCATATAAAAAACTTAAACTTGTTTGCCAAGAAATAATCTCTAAATTTCTTAACCATATAAACCATCCCTAAGCCCTCTGTCTCAGTACTAGTGTAATTTCATTAAGCAACATTTAACTGCCTACTCACATATGATATTGGAAGATCTATGTTCCCCTCTCTAGCCTCTTATGCTAATACACATCCAATTTTATAATTGGAGGTGTCCACATGAAGATGGAATGGCTTATTCCAATCCAGCATAGTCGAAACTAGGGTTGAGCACAATTTTTTATTCAATTTGGTAAAAGTAGTTTCACATGCCTCATTCCATTCAAAGTAAGTCAAGAGGTTGTACAAAAGTTTGGAAATAGTAGTGTACATGTGGATAAAGTGTCAGTATTACCCATAATGTCCCAAAAACTATTGTACTTCTTTGACTGTCCTAGGTCTAGGCAATTCTATTATTTCTTTTACTTTATCCTCGTTGGTCAATATTTTGTTCTTTGGTATGATGTGGCCCAAAATTTTACCTTGTCTAACCATGAAGACACATTTCTTTGGGTTAAGGCACACTTGATACTCTCTACATTTATTGAAGATTTTCCTAAGTTCTAGGATGTGTGTTTGTCTTATGTGGCAATGGGCACATAAGTCATCCACATAGACCTCTAAATTCTTCCTCAAAAAGCTCTTGAACACATGACACATTCAGTGTTGAGATGTAGTAGGTGCATTTGTGAGCCCAAAAGGCATCACTCTAAGTGCAAAGATACCCCATTCAGTAAGGAAAGCTACTTTATGTTGATCTTTAGGGGCAATGGCTGCTTGATTTTAATTCAAAAATGTTAGTATTTGATCAATGTCTACCCCTCATGATTGTATGCACATTTTGTAAGGCCCCCATTATGAGGAGAAGCCAAGCGTGCATTACCGAATTGATGGGAATCCCAACTTGCATGTTGGATGAAGGTTGGACCATGTAAGGTATTCTAAGGAATGGTACTTACCAGGGTCCCCAATTGTGGGGTCTCGGGGCAGTGTTGAGCAACCCTCGCTTGGGGGTCCAAGGGGGTCAGTGGACAAATGCTATGAACAATGGTCATCCGACATGTAGATGTAAAAGTCGCATGAAAACAAATGCCTCTCTCTTGAGCATTGTTGGAGTTCAAGGTCTGTAGAAGCATGCAAATAGCACAAGGAAGAAGAAGAAGATTTGAGCACAACACACAATACTGAATGTATTACCACTAGAATGCACAAAGATAAGTGACCTATTAGGGTTCTAGGCATATATACAAGGGGGGGGGGACCTCCTCAAGAGGGAGAAAAAGTGCCCTGATGGTCTTAGTGTGTTCACACATAGCACTACCTAAATATACCAACAAATTCCCCTTGGGAGTGATGCGGTGAACAAGGAGCTCGCACTCATGTATAAGAAAGTGTCAAGCTATGTGGAATCAATCCACAAAAGGAAGTAAGCCCAAAGATCTACGGAAAGCTTCAAACTTCTCCCTAGGCACAGCCTTTGTGAAAAGGTCTACAATGTTCTCTATGTGGGCACATATGCCAAACTGATCTCTTTAGTAGAGAACCTCTCCCTAACATAATGATAGTGTACCTCAATGTGCTTAGTGCAAGCATGAAACATAGGGTTCCTCGCAACTGCCAATGTGCTCTGACTATAAGTGAAGATGGTGGTGGCAGAAGACTGACCAACACCCAAATCAGCCATAAGGCATCTGAGCCACACACACTCAATAGTCAGTGTTAAAAGTTTCCCTATACTCAGCCTCACAACTAGAAGTGGCGACAATAGTCTACTTCTTGCTCAACCAAGATATGCATGAGCTACCAAGCATGAAGCAAAAACCACTGGTGGACACATGAGTGTTATAGCAACTAGCCCAATCAAAGTCAAAAGAACCTCTCCCTCCCATAATGATAGTGCACCTCAATGTGCTTAGTGCAAGCATGGAACACAAGGTTCCTCGCAACTGCCAATGTGCTCTGACTGTCAGTGAGGATGGTGGTGGCAGAAGACTGACCAACACCCAAATCAGCCATAAGGGATCTTACCACACACACTCAACAATCGCTGTGAAAGATACCCTATACTCAACCTCACAACTAGAAGTGGCCACAATAGGCTGCTTCTTGCTCAACTAAGATATGCGGAGCTACCAAGCATGAAGTAAAAACGAGTGGTGGACACACGAGCATCATCTAAGTTTTGAGCATGTTGTTTCAAGGTGTAAACCAAGAATAAATCACCAACTTCCAAGCCTTTTTCTTTCACATGAGCATCAAAATAAATCTTCTACCTCTTCTTGGCTGCATAGATTCCTACTGCTGCTCTTATCCTAGTCTCTCCTAAGTGTTCTAAATCCATAATCCTAGATGATAGCTCTTGTACAACATTGAGGGTGGGTATCAAAAAGTCCAATGGAAGCATTGCATTCTGACCAAAGCTCATCTAAAAGGGAGTTGCATTGTGTATCGTCTTGTAGCACACTCGATATGCCCAAAGAGCATGGTATAACTATTTGCTCCAGGTGGAGTGTTTGCTATTTATGAGCTTAGTCATCAAATTGAATAGGATTTTGTTAGTACTCTCTACCTATCCATTGGCTTGGGAATGATATGGTGTTGACTTTTTGCGAATCACCATAAAAGTGTGCAACAAATATTCAATGAATTCATTTAGAAGGTGAGTTCCTCTATCACTCACCAGCTCTGTAGGCAACCCATATCTTCTAAATACATTTTCAAATAAGAAGTTTTCTATCATTTGTGCATCATTCCTCTTGGTAACCTTGAATTCTACCCATTTGGTTGGATAATTAGTAGCTACTATTATGTATTCGGCATGAGAAACTCTAGTAGGTAGATTAATCGATCCTACAAAATCTATGCCCAAATTAGAGAATGCACATCCTTCCACCATTGTTCATAATCCTGAAAATAGTATGGCTTTGATCACTCGATCTAGCCCAAAATGTTCACCTACAACACCTTCGTATGTCGTTTCCAAAATTCTCAAGTATTCACTCTCATGGACACATTGCCTCAAGTATCCATCTCGTCCTTATTTGTATAGATTATCTCTAATGAGTTTGTATTCTTGAGACTCCTACTTGAGACTTCTTCATCTTGCCAATGCCATCTCTGGTGGGAAAGTTTTTTTGTGCAAAAATTCTACCAAGGGACTACTCCAATCCCGTATTAAAGACATTTGATACAATGTGGCATGTTCTACTAGAGGTATGTTAATACAAGTTGGGCAATTCTTGCACATCCTATAGTCATCTACTTATATAGTTGTCCAACACACTCCCAATCTTCCCAGAGTTAGTAGGGTTCACGGTTTTGAATGGTGTTGATTGCATGCACCTGCATGTGCTAATTGCAACCATTTATCATACATGGGTTCTTCCACAAACTAGGCTAGAATTTCTTGATCACTCTGTTTATAAATAGTTCTTGCTATATTTGGTATCTTTGTGATTTCACTACTTCCTCTTCCCTAGTCTTGACTATGGGGTTCTTACATCCATACTTGAGGATAGGAACAAGTTGCTTAGCCAAGTTTGGAACTACTTCTTGATTGAACAAGTAAGCATCTAGAAATTCATGAGGTATTCCTTGCGGGGCTTCTCCAAGGGTGAGTCCTGAAAGATGATCAACCCAAAGGTGGGTCTTTCCTTTCTTGACTACCACTTCGAAATCATATTCCATTAGTACGAGAAACCATCTTACTAATCTACCCGTATTGAAAGGATTGTTCACTAGGTAGAGAAATGTTTGGTGGTCCATATAAAAAACTTAAACTTGTTTGCCAAGAAATAATCTCTAAATTTCTTAACCATATAAACCATCCCTAAGCCCTCTGTCTCAGTACTAGTGTAATTTCATTAAGCAACATTTAACTGCCTACTCACATATGATATTGGAAGATCTATGTTCCCCTCTCTAGCATCTTATGCTAATACACATCCAATTTTATAATTGGTGTCCACATGAACATGGAATGGCTTATTCCAATCCAGCATAGTCGAAACTAGGGTTGAGCACAATTTTTTATTCAATTTGGTAAAAGTAGTTTCACATGCCTCATTCCATTCAAAGTAAGTCAAGAGGTTGTACAAAAGTTTGGAAATAGTAGTGTACATGTGGATAAAGTGTCAGTATTACCCATAATGTCCCAAAAACTATTGTACTTCTTTGACTGTCCTAGGTCTAGGCAATTCTATTATTTCTTTTACTTTATCCTCGTTGGTCAATATTTTGTTCTTTGATATGATGTGGCCCGAAATTTTACCTTGTCTAACCATGAAGACACATTTCTTTGGGTTAAGGCACACTTGATACTCTCTACATTTATTGAAGATTTTCCTAAGTTCTAGGATGTGTGTTTGTCTTATGTGGCAATGGGCACATAAGTCATCCACATAGACCTCTAAATTCTTCCTCAAAAAGCTCTTGAACACATGACACATTCAGTGTTGAGATGTAGTAGGTGCATTTGTGAGCCCAAAAGGCATCACTCTAAGTGCAAAGATACCCCATTCAGTAAGGAAAGCTACTTTATGTTGATCTTTAGGGGCAATGGCTGCTTGATTTTAACCCAAAAATGTTAGTATATGATCAATGTCTACCCCTCATGATTGTATGCACATTTTGTAAGGCCCCCATTATGAGGAGAAGCCAAGCGTGCATTACCAAATTGATGGGAATCCCAACTTGCATGTTGGATGAAGGTTGGACCATGTAAGGTATTCTAAGGAATGGTACTTACCAGGGTCCCCAATTGTGGGGTCTCGGGGCAGTGTTGAGCAACCCTCGCTTGGGGGTCCAAGGGGGTCAGTGGGCCCCCTGACTGGGGGGGTCCTAGGGGGCCAGCAAGCCCCCTGGTGGGGGTCCAAGGGCAACACCCCCGGTGCGATGGTAAAGGGAGTATTCCATGGAATATTCCCTCTCAAAATCAAAAGTCATTTATATTTGTTAGGTTGATCGCCATGTATGGAAACTACATGGACGATGGCCACCCATGCTCTACCACCCATGTATAGCCATCCATGGAAGGCTACCCATTATCCTATATATACATGAATTGTGGATTACCTAAGACATTGAATCAATCCAGCATACCTCTACCTTGTATCTCCCTATCTAGAGTTGTCTAGATCACCATTTAAGCTCTACCTTGGGAGTGCACAGGTGGACAACACCACCATCTTTGTACTTACTGTTAGTAGAAAAATTTTGAGATTCTCCTATATCTGTTATCTTCTCTGTTACTTCTCATGTGTTATATTGCATAACTATTGTCTTACATGGTATTAGAGCCGTAAGGTTCGAATAGCTTGAGAAATATCATCATTTGAACCTCCTAGCAGACTAGAATATCAATAGATCATTAGAGTGATTACATGATGGCTTCATCCTCAAACACTGGTCTTGGTGCTCCAACTAATGTTAATGTTGCACCTATTTGAATTTGTCCACCTGCATTCATTGAAGGGAAGCTGGATGGAACTAAGTATACACCCTAGAAGTTCAAAATTTGTGTAATTTTGGACTCTTATGAATTACTTGACATTGTCATGGGACCGATGGGATTTGATCCAGAGCCTATACCAGTTGAAGATCCAACAAATTCAACATTGATGATTCAGCCAGATACAGATCTTCTACAAGCTTGGTAGAGGTGGAATGCTAATGCATTATGTGCAATTGTCACTAGTGCAAGTGATTCTATGCTTTCTTTAGTTCAACATACTACTAAAGCACATGAGGCTTGGGGCATATTGGCTCATCAATATGAGAGAAAAAGTTCACAAGAAGTTTCTTCTATTGTGAAAAGAAACGCCATGCCATCAAGGATAGTAGAAAGAAGCAAGTTGATGAATGAAATGGGACTATAAAATCATCTTGGAAGAACAAAGAGTGTGCAAACAACATAGAGTTGGAACTATGTGTAGCTATTGAAGAGGTATGCTCATTTGCTCAAGCTCCTGTTGATGAACCATGTATTTTAGATAGTGGAGCTTCTCGCCATATGACCAGTAAAAAGGATTGGTATAGTTCCCTAGTGCCTCTATGGGAATCCATCAATGTAGTGGTGGGAAATGACCCCAAGTCTTCGACAAGGAACTGGAACCATCTCTTTTATCACTTCTTTGGGTGTTGAGAAAAAGTTATTGGATGTTCTCTATGTACCTACACTTAAAAGAAATTTGTTTTCAGTTTCTACAATAATAGACCATGGACTCGGAGTTCACTTCAATAAGAGTGGTGAAGAAATCATGGATTCATCAGGTAATGTAGTAGGAAAAGGCATAAGACATGATAACGTGTATGAGTTAAGTTCCTTAATTGCTACAAAAGATAAAGATGTAAGTAGGTTATGGCACCAATGATTTGGGCATCTTGGATTTGCAGTTTTGAAGGAGATGCAAAGAAAATGGATGGTTGCTCATTTGCTTGCATTTTCAGAGTTGCAGGAACCTTGTGAAGCTTGCATGCTGGTCAAGCAACAATGAAAGGCATTTCCACGAGAGATCAACAATCAGTCTCAAGCTCCTCTAGAGTTGGTACATGCTAATCTCTATGGTAAAATGTCTACACCTGCTTTAGGAGGATATTTCTACTTTTTGCTATTAGTCAACGATTATAGTAGAAAGATGTGGGTTTATTTCATTCGAGAGAAGGCTAGTGATTTTGAAAAATTTAAAACGTGGCATAAATATGTGGAAAATGAATCAGCAAAGAAATTGAAGAAATTCAGAACAGATAGAGGAGACAAATTCTTGTCAACAAAATTCATTAGTTACTATATGTAGCATGTTGTGAAAAGGAAGCTTACCACAACTCATAAACCTCAAAAAAATGGCATTGTTGAGTGTAGGAATAGGAAAGTAGTTGAAATGGCTCGCTGTATGTTAAAGGCTCAAGACATGCCTGATCATTTCGGGCAGAAGTAGTCAATACAACAATCTACATCCTTAATCGAAGCTACACAAAAGCACTGGAGGGGATGACTCCTCAAGAAAGATATTATGGTAAAAAGACTTCAGTTTTGCTTTTCAGAAGCTTTGGTTGTTTCTATTGCATCACATATTCCTGATTCAACAAGATCAAAGTTGGATTCAAAGAGCAAAAAGTGTGTCTTCCTAGGATATACTGAAGAGTCTAAAGCATACAGCTTGTGGGATCCTAAGGTAAGGAAGATTTTTGTCAGCGGAGATTTGGTGTTTGATGAACGACCACACTTAGTAGAAGATAAAGGTACATATACTATCTCATCAAACCGAGAAATATGTCACCTTCTGCCTATCAGAAGACAAGTTAAAGTTGAGGAGGAAACATCTGATGGTGAAATTTCCTTAGTAAAAAGCCAACTAGTTGTAGCTGCACAGTGTAAGCAACTATCAAAGTGGACACAATAACTCTTTGATGATTGCAACCCACATGTGAATGTACTAGAATCATCCTCAGATGGATTACAAAGATCAATGAGAATAGAGGAGCAAAGAAGAGTCTCTGAACACATTTTTAACATGTTTCTAATGACAAATATCATGGGCTTGATAAAGGAACCTACCACCATTGAAGAAGCCCTTGATGATCTAGGTTGGAGAGCGGTAATATAGTCTGAGTATGATAGTATACTAAAAAATGATACATGCGATCTAGTCAATTTTCCGCCAAAGAAGAAGGTAATAGGTACTAAATGGATTTGGAAAGCTAAGTATAAAGTAGATGGCACATTAGGAAAGTATAAGGCAAGATTAGTTGCATAGGGTTTTTCATAAATCGAAGGATTTGATGTTCAAGAAACTTTTGCACCAACACACATGAAAACTATTTAGATGATACTTGCAGTAGCTGCACAAAAGGCTTGGCCTATTTTTCATATGGATGTCAAATCTGCATTTTTGAATGGTCAGGTCAAGGTGGAGGTATATGTATCTCAACCACTAGGTTTTGAGGTGCCCAATTCAAAAAATAAAGTTTGCAGGCTAAAGAAAGCTTTATATGGGCTTGAGCAAGCACCACGGGCTTGGTACCAATGGATAGATAATTTTTTCAAAAACATGGGTTTTGAAAGAAGTACTTCTGATGCTTACTTGTATGTAACGAAAAGGAATAGCAAGCTAGTTGTTGTCGTTGTATATGCAGACGATTTGATCATTACAGGAGATCATCAGGAACTCATCAATCAAACTCGAGTCAGCTTGGGAACTGAGTTTGAAATGACAGACTTAAGTCTACTCGATTTTTATCTAGGAATTGAAGTATGGCAAAGAATGGATGGCATTCTCATCTCACAACAAAAATATGGCAAAGAAATTCTCAAGGCATTTGGAATGATGGACTGCAAACCAACTAAACATCTATGAAGGTAAATCATAAGCTATCTATGGATGATAACATGCCTGATGTAGATGCTAAGAAGTATAGGAAGCTCGTTGGAAGTCTTATTTTTCTGCAACACTAGAACATACATTTGCTATGTTGTTGGAGTGTTAAGCAAGTTTTCCAACAAACCTAAGGAGAGTCACTCAAATGCTAGAATGCATATTCTAAGGTACATTGAAGGAACCTTTAATTTTGGTATTTGTTTTATACCATAGGTGATACACTGCAAGGATATTGTGATTCAAATTGGGCTGGAGATTGTGATTCTAGAAAATCAGTTTTTGGATATTGTTTCTCACTTGGTTCAGGAATATTTTCTTGGTTAAGTAGGAAGAAACCAACTCTTGCACTCTCCTCCACCGAAGCTGAGTACAAAGAAACTTCTTTTGCTTCTTCTGAGGTAGTCTCGTGAAAAAGAATTCTTGCAGATCTAGGCTTTCCATCAAATATGCCGACTGTACTCAAGTGCGATAATCAAGGCTTTCCATTGCGAAGAACCTAGTATTTCATGCTCATGCCAAGCATATAGAAGTACAATACCATTATGTTCATGAGCTAATTGAAGATGAAATTGTGGAGCTAGAATATTGCCCAACAAAGGCAAATTGTGCTGACATATTCACCAAAGCACTTGGAAGAGAGCAGCTCAACATGCATCTTCAATAGATGGGCATAGGACCAAGACCTACTTGATTTATAATTTGGTAAACATTGAGGGGGGTGTCAGTATATGATCAATGCCTACCCCTCATGATTGTATGCACATTTTATAAGGCCCCCATTATGAGGAGAACCCAATCATGCACTACCCAATTGATGGGAATCCCAATTTGCATGTTGGATGAAGGTCATATTGGACCATGTAAGGTATTGTAAGGAAAGGGAGTTACCAAGGTCCCCAATTGTGGGGTCCAAGGTAGCGGTGAGTAGCCCTGGCTGGGGGGTCCAAGAGGGCCAGTGGCCCCCCTAGTTAGGGGGTCCCAGAGGGCCCCGTGGTGGGGGTGCACCCCTAGTGCAATGATAAAAGGAATTTTCCATGGAGTATTCCCTCTCGAAGTCAGAAGCCATTTATATTTGTTAGTTCAGTTTAATCGACCTAAGCCATACATATTCAACATTGTACTTCACATTGGCTTCAATTGGATTATTGAGACTCTTGCAATGTTCCATTCCATGTTTCTTTAAGAATATGAAACATACTTCCTTTGTAGAAGATATATGCCAACTTTTTTCTTCATAACTTTGATTCCAAGGATGTAGTTTGATTCTCCCAAATTTGAAATTTTTTAATTTAGATTTAAGATTTTCTTTGATCTCAAGTTATTTCATCTTCATCATTTCTTGATATTATGAAATCATCCACATATGAGACATAAACAATAAAAAATCCTTCAACTTTAATATAAAAAGAAGAATATGCATTTGAAGACTTGTATCCATGCTTCTCAAGAAATTTTACGATTCCAAAATTCCAAGCCCTTGGAGCTTTTTTAAGACATATAACACTTTCAAGAGTATATACATCCGTAGGCTTCTTGGGATCTTCATAACTAGCTAGTTGCACCATGTAACATCTTCTTTTAAATCACCATTGAGAAATGCATTTTTGATGTCTAATTAATAAAGATTTGACACCTTGCTTGCAAAAATACTTATTATTGTTCTAATTGTTGATATCTTTGCATCAGGAGAAATGTCTCCTCATAATTGATGCCATAATTATGTGCATAATTGTTAAAAATGAGCATTTCTTTAGTTGGAACTAAAATCCATGATTTTTTTTCACACAAAGCTACCTTTTTTTCATCCATTGTTTTAACCTGTTTCTTCTCTTATTGGATACCTTGATTGATTTTTTGTCCAATCATGCTTCTCTTGCCTTCAGGATTTTCTTCTTCTTGATATCGATGGTTCAATTTCTTCTTTCAGTGATTCAATTTCTTTTGAAAATAAATGTATAATTTTTTTCAACCTTTCATTGGGGGTACCTTTTCATGTGTAATTAGGTGCACCCTTGCACTCAAGACTCCTCTACTATCCACCTTCAACTCCTCTTTCAAAGCACTCCAATCACACCTTGGTTTGTCTAATTCCTTGAATGAGGTTAATCTATAATAGATAATAGAGCATACAATACTCTCTTCACTCTTCACTTATCTCTCTGGCTCTCCACTGACTATCAGAAAGTTCTCTACACACTCTCTCACTCTTCTCTATGCTTACACTTGCTTAGTCTATGCCTCTTGCATATACACTCTTTACTTGGCTTGTCTACTCCTTGTGCATATGCACACTTCACTTCATGTGTGTATCCAAGATCTTGACCTTGGATATGCAACCCACTTTCCCACTCCAAGGTAGAAATACTTCCCAATTTTTTGTATTACTTATGGTGCCTTTTCCTTCTTTTTGTCTCCACGAATTTTCTCATGTACACACCAATTATATCCTATTTTGTCCTATGGTGACCTTAGGAAAGTACCTTGATAAAAAACAAAGTTTCAACAAGGGGCCAAACATATGCTTTTTTCACTTTATGTAAAATCTCTAGAGCTGAAAAAATGGATTTTTGATGCAAAAGTTAGATTATTTCAAGCTCTTGGGGGGTCAAAATAGGGAAACAAGGTCTTTCATAATGATTGCAAAGACATAGTATTGGACAATCATTTGTGTGCATATTTGCTTGAAATCTGATTTTGCTCAACCACTTCAAAATTGCTTAAATCTAATAGGCAATTTCCCCAAGAGATAAAGCAATTGGTTGTTTGCAATGAGCACTTTTTAAGTAGTTTTCAGGGCCTTATTCCTTTGATTATGTCTCTCTAAGGTGTGTAGAGGCTTTGTAGCTATTGTATGCTTGTTTTTAAGCTCAATTACACCAGAAGGATTGCTCTAATTTTCCTCATACTAGGGTAATTGGTTGCATGAAAAATGGGATTTTCACTTGCTTTTCCGATCCCATAAGCTATTACAATGCAAAAGTCAAATTTTTCCAATTGGCTATTTCCCAAGGATTTTTTGTGCAATGACTTTGTAGGTGAATTTTTTTATGGTTTTTCTTGTGCCACATGGTATTACTAAGATCCACTAGACCCCTTAGCTTAACAAAAGTCCAATTGGATGCCAACAATCTACTTTCCCAATAAGCGATTGTGCTACTGTTTAGGGTAATTTCTTGTTTGCTATCAAGCTGTTTCTTGGATTTTTTCATCATGAAAGGGTAGGACACTTGTATGAGCTTAGACACTTTTATGAGCTTACACACTTGTAAAGGTTTAGTTTGGCTCAAAAATCACTCAAATCTAACACCTCATGGCCTTATAGGATGTAATAATTTTCTTGCAAAGCTATCTTTTTGGCATCAAACTTTCCAAAACTCTTCATCTTAGGCTTATGCAACCCTTAAGAGGTTCAAAAGCGCTATTGGACCATGAAAAATCCCCAAACACAATCATCTAATTGCTCTTCTAGGGCAATCTAAAATGTGAAAAAAGTGATTTATTGCAATCTTTTGATTTAGGGTTTGTTCTAGTTCATAGAATATTCTAGGAAGTTTTCAAGTCCAAAATCCTTGAAAAGATATTGGATTTTAAGGTTTCCAACCTAAATTTCTTGACTTGAACTTCTAGTAGTCTCTTATTAAGTCCTCGACTACAAGGTGCTTAGAAAGACACTCAAAAACTCACTCTTAGGTCTCAAGCTCAACATGCGATTTCCCTATCAACTATAGCAATTGGATGTGTGTTTTTATTTCTTTTTTTGCAACGTTTTTGCTTCTCTTTGGTTTGGCACTATTCCTAAAAGTCTTGAAAATATTTGCACATCAATGTCTAGCAGAAGATCGCACTTTTTATAGAGTCAATTGGCTTACCAACCAAAGGCAATTGGTTGCAAGGACTTGAGTTTTCTTAGGAGCTTTTGTGCCAAATTTTGCACATAGAGTTGTTGTGACTTAGAAAACTTAGATCTAGCTTAATTTTCAACTTTTAGAACTTTGCCAAGAGGTAGTTGCTTTACAGAGAGACTTCTTCTTGGGCAATTGAAAGTTTGAAAATTTACCAAAAATGTGAAAATCTATCTTCTTTCACATAGTCAATTGATTTACCTGTTATGCACTTTTTGCATTGTTCGAGTCCATTTTTCACGTCTCACCTCCTAGACCACTTGTGCTACTTGCATCTCACCTACCTCTATCATTATCTATCCTTTTAGAAAGCATAAAGGTGAAGATACCACTTATTTGTCTCTATACAAAAGCAATTGTTGTACTACCCACCTCCTTGAAAACTTCAAAAAGACTCTTTTGTGCACTTTTTAGCTCACGTTTTTCTCTCCAAATCTTCCCAACTCAAGGGCTACTAGTCTATCCTCTAAATATGTGTAGAAAGGATGAAAGAATGAAGAAAGATCATGGAGAAGAGTAGAAATGTGAAGATCAAGAAGGGAGAAATAAGGGTTTAATGGAACACTAAAAAACCCTAACTTTAAAACCTAAATTTTGCCTATATCTACTAGTTACCTACCTGTCTAACTATCTAAAGGGATAAGGATGTACTTAGGAACATACAAAGAAGCGCATATGTCATGTAAAAACTTACCACCATGCATGTGTGACAATAGCTCTCTGTGACAATGACACAAAAAGTGTTAAGACCACATCATCATAGACTAAGAGCACACATATGCGTGTGTGTGTGTGTGCATCTATGTGTGTGTCCATGTGCATGCTTGCCTTGCACATCATAGAACAAAAAGAGAAAGGCAAGCATGCACATGGGTTCATACATACACACACTCACATACTCACTAGTAGGAAAGAGGAGGATTCTCAAAGAACCTTATTGTATTGTAAAATTCTAGTGAAAAGCTCATAAGAGTTTTTGAAGAGCTCCATCCACATTGTAGTGTCTGGCCTAGTCTAAAAACTAGTGTTCAAAAGGCATTTGGAGGCCAAAGCAATTTCAAAAAGATTTAGTACTACTTGTATTTTAGAAAGTGGGCCTGATCACTGCTAAAAATAAGAAATTATGACAAAAATAGGCATTTTTGTTAAAAAATAAAGAAGGAAGGGCATATATATGTTGCAAAAAGGATTTCTTCAAATAGAAGGAAAATAAAAAATTGAAAAATGGAAGCATTTACTTCACCAAGTAGTGGAGGTAAAAAGAGAATCAATCAAAAGAGAATTAATCCAAAAACTAAATCAAACAAGAAGAGTGGCTACTCAAAGTAGTGGAGGAGTTATGGAGAAGAGGTCACAAAGTCATCATGAGAGCTCATGGTCACTTGGCTACAAACAAGGAAAGGTAGGACACTCAAGTACAGAGGAAGAAGCTACTAAAGTCCCCTTGTAGGTAGTTCATTTAGTTTAGTCATTTCATTTTCTATAGTTTCACAAACTATGTCAAGTTGTTGACCATTTCTAGGTAGCTTGATTGCGAGAGTCATAACTCTCAATGTATGTATCCATTTGTAGAGTTTAAATAATTGTTGGAAAGCTTCTCTTTATATTACTTTGTTTCTGTGAAATAGTTTTGTGAAGTTCATCTTGCTTTTTGAGTTATTAAGCTTTTAATGAAGACTAGTTTTCAACCTAACTAATTGGATAGGGAGTTTATTTTGAGGAAAAGTGTTGCCAATCCAAAAATACTCCAAACTAAGTGTTTGATAGCTCATTTGAAAGGTATTAGTGTCTAGAGTTTCAAAAGCCACAAGTTCATTCTATTCTTCAACTGATCCCAATTTTCATTCTAAGGCTCAAGTGTAGGTAAAAGTCTTGATCCTAAGAAGGTCTTCTACACTTTTCAAGATCCCAACGTTACTCTAGCACAAAGGAGACAATTTGTAGATTGGGAAAATTGAAGGGTGATGTTTCTCATTTCCCAAGTTATTTCTACCACTATTATTGGTAATGGGCAAAGCTTAGAGATAGCCAAAGAAGGTTTGGAAGCATTGGAAAAGGTGTATGCTACCTCAACAAGGTCTCAAAAGATGCAACTCAAGAATGAGCTCAACAACATGAAGGAAAGCTCAAGCCAAAGCATTAGTGAGTATAGGTTGAAGATCAAGGTGCTTTGAGATCAGCTAGCATTAGTTGGATGCAAGATAGAAGAGGAAGAAATCATCCAAACAGCCCTCAATGGCCAGAGGAGTGAAGAGAATTGGAAGCCCCTTGTCATATACATTCTAAGAGCTTCTATCAATGTTTGAGGAGATTATACCAAATCCTGTGGCTGAAGAGGCTGGTCAACAAGGAGAAGCGAACAACGGTAAGGACAACCATAGCCAAATGTTATATGCAAGTCCTGGTAGAGGAAGGAACTGGCTCGAGAGGAAGATGAAGAAGCTACAACAACACAAATTCTAGCCAACACAATTCAGAGGACAAGGACAACTCAAATGACAACACATATGGAAGAGGTCGAGGAAGAAATAGATGAAGAGGTCGAGGTTCATACAATCCTCATAAAGGTATACCATGTTATCATTGTGGTAAAGAAGGACATTATGAAAATTATTGTTGGAAAAATAATGGAAGTGGAATGGAGGCAACCAAAGGAGCTAAAATAACTATGCGAGAACATCAAGCGCAGGAGACAAGAAAACCATGCTTGCCATGAAGCATGAGTACAATAGTCCGAGAAGTGATGACCAAAAATGGTTTATATATTCAAGTTGCAACAATCATATGACATGCCAAGGAGATTTATTCACAAATATACAAACTCCAAGTGGAAAAGGATGTGTGGAGATCGGTGATGAAACTCAACACACAATTGAGCATGTTGGAGAAATCAAGGTTGGAGACAAGAAGGTATTGGCTGATGTTCTTCATGTTCCTACTATTACAAAGAATTCGATTTTAGTAGGACAAATGGTGGAGAAAGGATATCGTGTTATCTTCAATGAAAAAGGTTGCTTTATAAAGAATCCAAAAGAAGGATTCAAGTTCATTGCTCAAGGAAGGAAAGAAGGTAGGATGTTCACTTTGGACATTCCACAACCACATGGAAAGGTGATGTATATTTAGTTTGGAAATAAGAGGATTGTTGAAATGGATTTGTGGCACAAAAGGTTTGGGCATATGAACATTCCCAAGCTCAAGGACATGAGCAACCATGAAGTGGTAAGAGCCCTTTCAAGTTTCAATGATGCTAAACTACATGATTTTTGTGAAGCATGCCAACTAGGAAAGAAAACTCGACAACTATTCAAGAAGACCAACAAAACAACCATCGATGGCTAGTAATATGTATTTTGTCAGTTTTATTGATGATCATTCAAGAAAAGTATGGATGTGTAGTAAGGCAAAAAATAATAACCTTCAAAGAAACCTTCTTAGAGTAGATAACAGTTGCTTTTGGCTACAAAGTGGTTATGCTAAGGCATATGGTCAAAATCCCTCTCTAAAGAAACTCACCATATATTTTTTTGCCTTGTTCACCATCCACCGTCTCTCATTTATCTCCCAAAAAATAGGCACCTTGTTGCCCATGTGAACGGGGTAGTCCACTAGCCTATCTAATGAAGATATAGAAAAGATATAGAAATCATTTGCACATATGCAAAGTCGTTTTCGCTCCTACTTGCAAAGTCGTTTTCGCTCCTACTTGCCTTGTTTCGAGCCTTGATTTTAGGAGAAATAAAAGAACGTATTGATATCTTATGGGGCGACGCCCATGTGGTGAGGTGATAGGAAATAGGCGACACCTTTTTTTATGGGCAATGCAAAACAAAGGGCGACGTAGTTTCTTTGGGCAACAAGATGTGGGTGACGCCTTCAAATGGAGGGATGCATTAGGATTGGGCGATGCCCTATCTTCTCCCTACGTCACTTACTTGAGCGACTCCTTGCGCTACTAAGGCGACCACCAAGTCTAAGGTGACTTCAACTAAATTGGGCGATGCCCATTTAGCTATAACAAGAATCACACAAAGTTGGAGACACCTATTCTCTCCTCCACATGAAGTAGGCGAGAGCTATTGGATGAATCTCTCCATCTTTCCACCAAATGGGCGACCACCTCCCGTTCTTGGGGTCGTGCAAATTTAGGTGACCATGTCTCTAACAACTAGGCGACCAGCCCTTCAAGCAATTTGGGCAACCACCCATGGGCTTCTTGCAAACGAGGGCGACCACCCATGGGCTTCTTGCAAAATTGGGAGACCAAACTTTTTCTATGCTACACCTCACTTACTAAGGTGACCACCCATGAGGGCTTATTGCAAGCTTGGACGACCACCTCCACAACACTTCCAACTCCATATGGGTGCCCACCTCTTCATCATTTCCACCCTCTTGGCACTCAAGCCACATGGGTGACCACCTATTCAACATTTTGGGGTGACCATTTATATTGGAATACCTCCATGCTTGGATGACTCATAAGGAATAAAGGCAACCTCATATGAACCATTACCTAGGGCATCTCCTTACTCGATGGGTGACTTGAAGCCAAAATTGGGCACTTGTTTCATTAGGGGTGAATTGATCATATAAGGGTGACCTCCTCATGTGTCTCACAAGGCATATCAAATTGGGCGAGTATGGACTTATGATAGGCTCCACCATGAACTACCTTGAGCGGCAAATGAGGGGCGAAGTATATTTTGTCAGTAAAGTGTCACAGTGAAAATTAATGCAAGAAATACCATCACCAATCTTTGGAGGTCTCAAAAGCTAAAATTGGGGCCCTAATTGATGTTGGATACTAGAGCCTTAATTAGTCCACTCCTCCACCTCTTTGGCTACCACTTTGGCATGCGTGATAGTTAAGGCTAGGATTCAGAAAGGCTACCCCGGGCCTCCCTAGAATATATATATATATATATATATATATATATATATATATATATAT
Organism: Ceratopteris richardii; assembly: GCA_020310875.1. Taxonomy (NCBI): domain Eukaryota; kingdom Viridiplantae; phylum Streptophyta; class Polypodiopsida; order Polypodiales; family Pteridaceae; genus Ceratopteris; species Ceratopteris richardii. The sequence goes on from CM035411.1 coordinate 89,819,849, forward strand.
ATAAAGAGATGTGTGGCACTCATTTGGGATATCTGAGGGATCAAACAATAGAGGACGATATGCATATATGAGATATATGTGAGCGAGTTACGGTGGTACTGTGAATGTATTCTCATCTAGTTACTCCTTAGTTACTCTCTGCAACACTCGTGTGATTTTGCCCACTATGGAAGAGGCTTCTCTGTGGAGAATATATAGAGTGAGAGCTTCAATGTTGGGGGGAAGCCAACACGAAAGTGAGATTGGGTATACTACGATAGCTTTCTTTTAAGCTGGAGTCTGTAGCATTTGTGCAAAAAACTCACATTATTGTATACCTTCTCTGTATTGAGCACTCTGAGTTTATTCTTGAGATAATGAGACCTTTGTATAGTTATCTAGTGTAGCTCTTGCCATACGGGTGCAATTTTAAATCTTGGTCTTATTGGTCTTTTCATCATTTTTATAGCTTTGCCTATTCCTTGGATTATCTTATGAAGTGGTACCTCACAAAGTCCTGTTATAGGGTATGGTTCCCTAAGGAGAACCTCCCTTGAGTAGACAAAGTATTGGAAGTGTGAGCATGTGGGCTCACTTGTAGTTTGGCACTTGGCAAAGTGAGATACCCTAGTACCTCCACTACAGTTTGGCATGCCCGGTGGGACAATTGCATTTCTGTGTGAGGCCCTTAGTGCATTAAATACATGTTCTTGCATTATTCTTTCTTTTTATATAGCTAGTGGGTACATGATCCATACTCGAGCTGATAAGGAGCCTCTTCGTGTATAGAGGAGCCTTAAGAAACCATCTTTACCATTGACTAGTCAACTTAGGCCTCCTCTACCCTCTTTAAAGTTTTCTATAGATTTGGCTGCCACACCTCACTCAAAGGAGAAGCCTATGAGGACATTAGATTTCTCCTCAGATACTTATGAAGAAGCACCAGTGGCAATGTAGGATGTTTCCCATTTACTCTCTAGGTTGAATATCAAGTTCCCTACTTTTAAGAGACTAGCTTATGAGGATGTAGATGATCATGTAAGGAGATTCATCTCCTTATGCCATGGATGAGGTCTGCAGAATCAAGAGGATGTGATGTTGGTACTCTTCTCATCTACATTGGAAGGCCTTGCAGACAAATGGTATAGTCAATATGTAGATGGCCACTTCACTACCTGGGAGGCACTGAAAATGGCGTTCTCGTAGACCTTCCGACCAAGCGACTCCTCGAAAAGAGCTCTAGATCAATTGGAGAACCTAAAGTTGAGATGAGGTGAATCCTTTCACAAACTTCACACTAGAACAAAAGCACTTGTTTCACATCTACCACATGCTCCAGGTGATTTCCTAGTAAAAAATGGATAGAGAAAGCTCTACCCAAGTCATCTTAGCAGAAGCTTCATGAATCTCTTAGATTGGATTTTGTTGCAGTTGCATCGCGCATTAAGGAAGCTCAGTCACATTTTGAAGGAGATACCCAACCAAGTTATGCATCAGATTAAGATCTTATCAAGCAACTTAGGAAGGAGTTGGAAGCCTTAAGAATGCAGCAAAGTCACCAAGAAGAGAAGGTCATGCCACCACCACAACACCACAATGATGATGAGATAGCTCAGCTTCATCGTCAGTTAGAAGATTTGCAAACCAAACAGGACATAAGGAAGCATATTTGGTGTACAATATGTAGCAATAGAGGACATTGCAATGTTAATTGTCCTAACAAGGTAAGCTATCAATTCTGTGGAAAAAATAGTCATGAAGCAAGAGACTCCTACTACCTCAAGGGAGCACAAAAACAAGGTTACCCTATAGTTCTTGATTTGTATTATGCTAGCACTTCAAATGCACCTAGTAGAGAAGAGAACCATCCAACTTGGCCTAATATAATAGGCCATTGATGTGTTATCAGTGTGGTGAGCATGGCCACATGTAGAATAGGTGCTCATTACTTGAAGCTGCACTTCCCTATGAGCATTGTCCAGATGCTAAGGATCACTATACCAAAGATTTCCCAAGAAGTTGCCCTGCTCCAATTCACATGATCACAGTCTCCCCACAAGTAGAATATATACTTCACTAAAAGGCCAAGTAGAAAGTTCTTAGGAAGAGACAAGAGGTGAACATTGAGATTAAAGATTATGCACTCTACCTACCTGAGCCCATCTCCCATCATAGATGGTTTCATGGTTGACTTCCCCCCTACACCCTTGGGCAACTATTAGAGTTCAAGGCTATCAACTTTGATAAGAGATGAAGCCTTGCATGATGTTATTATAGTGAGGTTTTGGCATCAATTTGATGCCTGATTTCACCATGAAGAGACTAAAGATCAATCCCACCAAGGCGGCACCCTTCACGATTACATTAGCAGATCAACATCTGGTTGCACCACTCAGCATTGTTGAAAAGTTACTTATGATAGTACAGGGTTGTCACTTTGTTCTAGAATTTGTTGTTGTTGTTGCCCTACTACAGGAGAGCTCCTACCCACTACTCTTGGGAAGGCCTTGGCTAGGGCAAGCAAAGGCTCTACATGATTGGGGAAAGAACAAGTTATGGATTTCGACAAGTACTAACAATCAATTACAAATACATCTGGAAGAAGGATCAGACATCAGCAAGGCTACAGAGTATACAATTGATGCTTAGATAATGCCTTTCTTACCTCATGAAGATGATACACTATTAAATTGGATGATGGGGAATGCAAAATGCTACATAGTGAAAATATGTGAGATAAATGAGGATTTTATAGAAGTAGCACAAGGATGCCAAAAAGAGGAAAAATTGATATTTTTCACTTGAATAGTATGGAAAAAGGTAAGATATGTGATTACACAAAACTAGGGGAAGAAGCAAAAATTGGGCACCATGAGGCCCAAATCAGGCACCTTGCTCAAATTGGGTGCCAAGAAGCCCAAGGTGGGCACCTTACACATGGTGGCTCAAGTGGGAATCACAAGGCCCAAGTCGGGCACCTCTCATAGGGTGGCCCAAGTGGGTGTCACGACGCCCAGGTCAGGCACTTAGCTCAAATTGGGCACCAAGAAGCCCAAGGTGGACACCTCTCATAGGGTGGCCTAAGTGGGTGTCACGAGGCCCAAGTTGGGCACCTACCAGGTAGTGGCCCAAGAGGGCATTAGGAGGCCTAAGATGGGCATCTACGAGGAAGAGGCCAAAGTGGGCATCACGAGGTCCAAGTTGGGCACCTAGCTGGTAGTGGTCAAGTTGAGAAGGATGCTTCCTTGGGCCAAAATGTGCCAATCCTCTCTCTGGAACTCACTACTTCTTTGAAGCAAGGTAGTCAAGCTTAGTTTTTGCAGGCACCTCCCAAAGGACCAGAACCTCTAATTGGGCCACTAGATCCCGGTAGTCAAAATTTGCCATAGGCACCATGATATGTAAGAAGAATACAAGTAAACATGAAAAAATTGATGATTTGATGCTTGCAGGACCAGAAAGTGACAAAGATGTGCATGCATAAGAGGAGGCTAATTTTGACCTTGGATCTAGACAAGACCTTCCATTTCTGATATAGCTCTAAGATGTACCAAGGAACATATTGCAGATTACAAACTGAACTCTGCTCCTACATACAGTGGGGATGATTTTTCGAGTGATTCCAATTCTGAAATACTTGTTCAAGAAGTAAATCTTGGAGATGAAGAGAACCCTCAAATAGTTCACTTGGCCTCTTCGTTGTGGCATTACCTCCCTTTACTATAGAAGGTAACTTCTCTACTTTTTGCCTATGAAACTTTCTTTGCACGGTCCTACAAAGACCTGACAGGGATACCAAAGGATCTTGGATTACATTGAATACCCTTAGTTGAAGGATTTGCACCTGCAAGAAGCAGGCCTTATCGACTCAATCCAAAGTATGCAAAGGCAGTACAACTAGAAATAACAAAACTGGAAGAGGTAGGTATTATTGTTCGAGTAGAACATTCAAGATGGCTTTCTTCCATGGTCATTGTACCAAAGAAAAACAATGGCAAAATAAGAGTACGTGTTGATTTTCGTGCTTTAAATAAGGTGACTCTTCAAGATGGCTATCCTCAACCATTCATAGAGCAGGTGCTTGAAGAAGTACTCTGCCACACTTTGTATAGTTTTTTTGATGGTTCTAGTGACTACAACTAGATAGTGATTCATTGCAATGATAGAGACAAGATAGCCGTTGTTACTCCATGGGGCACTTATGTTTATACCTGCGTGGCTTTTGGCTTGAAAATGCACTAGCCTCATTCAATAGGACAATGTATTTGATATTGGGACAATAGTTAACAACCTTTCTTTGCATTTTCATGGATGACTTTTTAATGTTTTTAGGCACGGATAGGAGAGCAATAGTTCAAGATTTCCATGATCACTTGGAAAATCTGAAAGAAATATTTGAGCAGTGTCTCAAAATAGGCTTGAAGTTAAATTTTGCTAAATGCCATTTTTTTTACACTAAAGGCGCTCTTCTTGGCCACGTAGTATCAGTTGAATGGATAACTGTTGATCCACAAAGATCACTGCTATCCTCTCCATGCCTATTCCATGAACTCCAAAGGAAGTGCAATTTTTTTTAGGCCATGCAGGATACTGTAGACCATTTATCAAAATGTATTAAAAAATAGGTAAACCCTTGTCCATGCTTACTAGTAAGAAGGTTCCTTTCTCCTAGAGTCTTGAAGTTGAGAAAGAATTTTGCGAACTAAAATTGAGGCTGTACTGCCCCACTTTTAGCTGTTCCTAATTGGTCATTAGAGTTCTATGTGCATACATATGCCAATCTTCATGAAGTTGGAGCACTCTTTGCTCAACCATCATCACACAAGGTAGACCAACCTATCGCTTATGCTAACAGGTTTCTTACCAGGCGAAAGGAACTACAACACTACCAAAGGGGAAGGTTTGGCTATCATATAGGCTCTTCAAAAATTTTGGCATTACCTCATAGGTGTGCATTTTATTGTCATATCTGATCATCAACCTTTGAAGTACTTGATTAACAAGCCTAAGTAGCTGGAAGGGTTTGGTGATGGTTACTACTATTTCAAGAATTTGATTTTGATATTCACATTAATCCACCAACCATTAGTCATCTCCATAGGACGGATACCTTTCGAATGATGGGGTCTCGATTTTATTGGTCTGATCAATCCAATTGGTCAACCTAGGGGTAAGAAGTATATTCTAATGGCCACATGTTATGCAACTAAGTGGATAGAATATAAAGCCACTATAGATTTCACGGCCTTGATAGTGGCTAAGTTTTTGTATAAGCGTATTTTCTCAAGGTTCGGTTGCCCACTTGAAATTACTAGTGATAGGGGCACACACTTTGTAAATCAATTCCTCTAAGCCATCTTTGACAGGTACAAGCTTTTTCACAAAAATTCATGTGCCTACTATCTGAGGGCAAATGGACAGGCAGAAAGTTCTAACAAGATTTTGATTGGGTTGCTACACAAATTATCCTTTGATCATCAGAGCTCTTGGCCACAAGCATTGATTGGCACAATCTAGGCTTTCCGAACTACTAGAAGGGGAACCATTGGTGAGAGTCCATTCCGCTTAGTATATGGTAAAGAGGCATTGGAACCATTCAAATTTATTATCAGAAAGGAAATTGGAGCCAGAACCATTGGAATTGAGCCTCCCATTAGAAGACTTGTGGCATTGAAAGAATAAAGGGAAGCAAACATGAGGAAATTGCAGCTAAAGCAAGAAGAATGCAAACGGTTGCATGATAGGTATCTAAGCACTAATGAGGTAAGGATCTTTGGTCGTGGTGCATTAGATCTCGCCAACATCCACCAAACTGGCACCTAAATGTGTAGGGCCCTACAAGGTGATAAAGGTATTACAAGCAGTACATTTAGAGGACTTGTAGGGTGAGAGGATGCCCCTGGTCAACATCTCTAGGGTGAAAAATTATTTGAATTGAGGCAAGTAGATGTAATTCACTGACTGTATATATATTAGTTCAGCTTATTTAATTTTTTGCACTACATTTTGTTTGTTAGAATAAGCATATAAATTAGTGGTTGGACCAGGACGATGCAAAGATGTTGGACATAGATGTCTGTAGAAGCACGCGAGCAGCACAAGGAAGAAGAAGAAGCTTGGAACACAAACACACAATACTCAATGTATTACCAGAGAATGTACAAAGATAAGTAGCCCATTAGGGCAATAGGCGTATATACAAGCCGAGGGAAAAAAACCTCCTAAAGAGGGAAAAAAGTGCCTTGACGGTCCTAGTGTGTTCACACACATCACTACCTAAATATATCAACAAATCCCCCCTAGGAGTGATGCGGTGAACAAGGAGCTGGCACTCATGTATAAGGAAGTGCCAAGCTATGTGGAAATCACTCCACAAAAGGAAGTAAGCCCAAAGCTTTGCGGAAAGCTTCAAACTTCTCCCTAGGCAGAGCCTTCGTGAAAAGGTCTGCAATGTTCTCCTACGTGGGCCTATATGCCAAGCTGATCTCCCCAGCAGAGAACCTCTCCCTGACATAGTGATAATGCACCTCAATGTGCTTAGTGCGAGCATGGAACACAGGGTTCCTCGCAACTGCCAATGCCCTCTGACTGTCAGTGAAGATGGTGGTGGCAGAAGACTGGCCAACACCCAAATCAGCCATAAGGCGTCTGCGCCACACACACTCAACAGTCACTGTGAAAGCAGCCCTATACTCAGCCTCAGAACTAGAAATGGCCACAGTAGGCTGCTTCTTGCTCAACCAAGATATACATGAGCTACCAAGCATGAAGCAAAAACCACTGGTGGACACACGAGTGTCATAGCAACCAGCCCAATCTGAGTCAGAAAAAGCATGCAAATCTGGCGGTAGTGATCCCCCCTTGGGATAAAACAACCCAAGTAGCCGAGTACCACTCAAGTAGCGAAAGATACACTTAACCGCCTTCCAATGTGTGACTCCTAGGCAATGCATAAACTTGCTCATCTGTGAGACAACAAACTGAATATCTGGCCGAGTAATGCATAAGTAAATCAAGCATCCAACAGCCTGCTGATAGAGAACAGCATCAAATGCATCTCCAGCATCATGAAGACTCAATCGTAAAACTGTCTCCATAGGAGTAGCAATAGGCTTATAGTCTTCAAGGCCAAAACGCTGCAATAATGTGTCAATATATTTCCTTTGACACAAAGCCATCCCACCATCAACTTGCATAAACTGAATGCCCAAATAGTGATGCAAATGCCCCAAATCAGACATCTCAAATGAGGCATGCAAATCAGCCTTGAAATCAGCAATATGCTTCTCAATAAGACCAGTGAGCAGCATGTCATCAAAATAGACAACAATGATCAGAAGCACATCATTAGCACGCTTAACATATAAGGTGCTTTCAGTTGGACTCTTCACAAAACCATGTGCAACCAGATAGGCATGTATCTTCTCATACCAAGCACGTGGTGCTTGCTTTAAACCATATAATGCCTTCTTTAACCTCCACACCTGATTTTCATGCCCTTTCTGCACAAAGCCACGGGGCTGAAAAACATACACTTCTCCATGCAAGTCACTATTCAGAAATGTTGTTTTAATGTCCAACTGATGTACATTCCAACCATGATGGGCTGCAAGTGCACAAATGCTCCGAACAGTAGTCATACGGCATGTAGGTGCAAAGGTCTCATCAAAATCAATGCCTCTTTCCTACGCATAACCCTTTGCAACAAGCCTAGCCTTATACCTGTCAACTGTACCATCACGTTTACGCTTCAGCTTGTATACCCACTTAGTGCCAATGGCCTTCTTGCCAGGAGGCAAGTCACATAAAGACCATGTACCATTCTTCATTATAGCATCATATTCCGATTGCATGGCAGCCATCCAATTTTCTGAATTCTGTGCTTCATCAAAAGAAACAGGCTCATTCTCATCACAGAGACTAGACACAGCCATAGCATAGCAATCTGATGCAAAGGAGGCACTATGAGAGCCTGAACAAGTATGATATGACAAAGGTGCATCTAATTTGCTGTCATGCAAAGTCTGCACCAGCCATTTTGGCATCGTTTTTGCCTGCTCAATATCAGCTCTCTCATCAACAAGTGCATCATGTAAATCTGCATTAGAGATGGAATGATCTGCATCATCATATGAAACCATGAAAGGCTGAGAAGTTGCCTCATTAGGACCAGCACTAGATTGTCCACCTGTAAAAAGAGGCATCAACATATCATACATGTCTTTGGAGCTAACAGATGTCTCCTTAGTACATGAAAGCAATGGCTGAATAGCATCTTCCACAAAGACAACATCATGGCTAACCAGAATGCGTTTAGTCTGTGGATGATACAGACGATAGCCTTTACTTTCAGGACTGTACCCAACAAAAATACATTTTACTGCCTTATCATCCAATTTTCTACGATGTTGTTCAGGCACTAATGCATATGCCAAACAACCAAAAACACGCAGATGAGCAACAGATGGCTTGTGGTCATGCCAAGCCTCATATGGAGTGATAGACTGCAGCGCTTTAGTGGGACACCTGTTCAGTACATATGCTGCACACATGACAGCCTCAAGCCAGAAACTATGTGGTAAAGCCTGACACTTGACCATGCACCTCGCCATCTCCATGAGTGACCTGTTCTTACGTTCAGCAACTCCATTCTGTTGAGGTGTATACGGCACTCTACACTGGTGTTTTATCCCACGTTCAGCCAGAAATGCATTAAAATCAGAAGACATATATTCCCCCCCTCGATCAGAACGGAGGGTGCCCATTTTACATGCTGAGAGATTTTCAGCCAAAACCAAAAACTGTTTAAAGCACATGAACACTTTGGACTTTTCTTTGAGTGGATATACCCATGCATGCCTGGAAAAATCATCAATGAAAGTCATGAAGTAAAGGTAATTCCCAAAAGAGGGTGTTTGCATAGGACCACAGACATCACTATGTACAAGCTGCAATTTCTACGTAGCCCGAACTGAACCATCTTTTGGAAAGGAGGAACGCTGCATTTTGCCCAAAATACAGCCTTCACCTACATGTTTTCCAGGTGCCTCAAGCTTGGGCAAAGAAGACACCATATCAGATTTCTGCAGGCATAGCAGACTAGCAAAATTCAGATGACCAAAGCGTGCATGCCAAAGCTTTGCATCTGATATAGCCTGAGAATCATGAACTGCAAATGCCGAATCATTCACAGATCTTTCATAGTCTATGAGCTTATACAGCCCACGACATAAAATGCCAGAAGCAATAATCACATCGCCATTTGATAGATCATGAACTGTACACCTGTCATCAATGAATTTCACAACCAAGCCAATCTTGGCTAATGCAAAAATTGATAACAGATTCTTCTTGATCCCTGGCACAAATAAGGCATCTGACAAGGTGAAAGAACTACCATCAGCAGTGGTCAGAATGATCTTACCAACTCCCATAACAGGATAAGAGGAGTTGTTGGTGCATGTGACAGTATTCCCTGTAGGGGCAGGCTCGAGTGAAGAGAAGAAACTACGCTGCGAGGTAATATGTTTGGTCGCCCCACTGTCAAAGTACCAAACATCTGAGTCCACTGCAGACATGCACTGCTCATGAGAAGATGGGTCAAAACTGCAAACAGTAGTAAACGCCCATTCTGCTTCCTGCACAAGATTAGCAGACTCTGTTTTTGGTGTAGAGGCTTCTGCAACAACCATTCCAGCCTCCTTTTTCTTTGCTTCTTTTGCAGCCAGTTTTGGACAGTTCTTTATGATATGATCATTCCATTTACAGTACTTGCAAAACAATTTTTGCTTTTCTAATTTCTTCTCATCTTTATCCTGGTTCTTCGAATGTGCAACATTTGCAGATTTCTGCTTACTAGTAGAAGAGCTCCATTTTCCTTTTCCCTTCTGACTAGCCAAGAAAGCTTAATCTGCAACACGCATAATGGACCTGTTCTGCCTGGATTGATCTTCCTGCAACAGAACAGAGACTAACTCCTCAAATGATAGGGCGTTTGGATTGCCTTTCATCATCAACCGAAGAGTAGAAGCAAAACTCTGATATGAATCAGGAAGACCATTCAGAACGGCCTGCACAAGTGAGCTATCTGGTATAACCTCATCAGTAGAAATCAATTGTTCCTTCAAATCTTTGATCTTTGTTAGGAAACTGTCCATAGAATCACCTTCATTCATGTGCTCACTCTCCAACTGTTTTCGGAGGTAAGCAACACGAGCCTCATTCCTAGCTTGGTACAATGTGGTAAGTGTATCCCAAGCATCCCTAGCTGTTCTACAAGAGCGAATATGAGGAATAATGGCACGTTTGACAAACAAAGCTATCAATGCATGTGCCTGGGCATCTCTGCCATCCCAACAAATTTGCTCTACAGTAGGTGCAACAGAAACGGCAGCATGAACAGGAATCTGTGGAATATCATCTTCGACACCATCTTCATCAGCTCCAGCACCTGTATTTGCAGTACCTGTCGTTACAGGTGTAACAGGACATCTTCGAACACCTTGCACAATGTTCCACAATCCTTTTGCAACCAAAACATGTCGCATCATATAAGCTCATAATGGGTAGTTGGTACCATCCAACTTATCCTCAATAGCCAGCATACGTAATACATCACTGCTTTCAGCCATGGCCGGTGACTAAAATACCTTGATGCAGAAAATTGACTGTATCTCAAAAAGTTGAACAGACCTGCCTAGACAAGTTCTGCTAGACCTGTGGCAGACTTTGAGACGCTTAAACTGGCGAACAGAAACTGATATATACCTTTGGCACAAAAAGACAAAATAGCCTACACAAGCACTGCGATAGTGCGTTCGGAGGCCGAAACGAGCTCAGATCGCGATTTCGGCACCACATAGCAAAGCTGTTTTGATCTCGAAAACACCCTGAGTATGCTCACCAAAATTCGTGTGATTCTGAGACTGCAAACGGAGCAGTGTCAACGGCGCCCTAGATGAAGTGATGACCTGCTCTGATACCAATTGTTGGAGATAGATGTCTGCGGAAGCACGCGAACAGCACAAGGAAGAAGAAGAAGCTTGGAACACAAACACACAATACTCAATGTATTACCAGAGAATGTACAAAGATAAGTAGCCCATTAGGGCAATAGGCGTATATACAAGCCGAGGGAAAAAACCCTCCTATAGAGGGAAAAAAGTGCCGCGACGATCCTAGTGGGGGTCTATAGCAAGGCAAAAAATAATAACCTTCAAAGAAACCTTCTTAGAGTACAATAATAGTTGCGTTTGGCTATGGAGTAGTTATGTTAAGGCATACGGTCAAAATCCCTCTCTGGAGAAACTTGCCTCATATTTTTTTTCCTCGTTCACCATCCACTATCTCTCATTTATCTCCCAAAAAATAGGCACCTTGTCACCCATGTGAACAGGGTAGTCCATTAGCCTACCTAATGAATATATAGAAATCACTTGCCCATATGCAAAGTCATTTTCACTCCTACTTGCCTTGTTTCAAGCCTTTCATTTCATTTTGCTTACATGCGTGTACTCTCTACATGGTATCATTTGGAGAAGCTTTTTACCATCATTTCACACTCTTTTGGGGTTCATTTTGCCCATTTTCCCACCCTCCCACCCCCTTTATTCTTCAGTATTGTGTACCCCTTTAACCCCATTTTTTTCCCTCTCACCCACACTCTTATCGGTATTTGGTGATAAGTGGTCATTATACTAGTTGTCTTTGACATGATAACATTTTGTTGCGTCTCTATTTCATCTCAAAGTTTAGAAGTGTTCATAAAAACGTGATTTCCTTGTGGAGATATTCGTTTGTGGAGTCTATATTGCAAAGCACACTTCTTTTCATTTTCCAGCATATGATTTTCATTGTCGCTTCACACAAAGGTTGAAAGCTTCAAACGTTTTCAGGCAAACTTAGTCACATAACTTGTCACGGTCATTCCCTGCCTTCATGTTATTGAATCACAGATCCACTTCTTCATGCTATTGATAATGCTTCTTACTACTATTGAAGCATGAGGCACGTTTGACATAAGTGCTAGGTGGATGGAGTAAGATAGTCTTTCAAAGCATAGTGACAATTAGCTACATCTCCTCCAAAGCTATTGTTAAAGACACCAAAGAGTTTTTCTTCTCTATTTTGCATGACATTGAATGCATCGACCTTAGCAGTGATGAGAATGAGACACAAATTGCATATGTAAGATTTACAGATAAGCTTTTATCACATGTTTCTGAAGAAAGTTGGATCAACATAACCATGGGGTGTAATTCTGATGCCATTGCTCTGTGCCACTTTAGTCCTAGAATGAATCTTGAAGTTAAATTTGATCCTCAAGGGAATTAAAAATTCAAAGGTGAAGTTTAGATTCAAGGAGGATAAAAGCATGATCTCAAGATACTTCAAGATGAAGTAAGTAGAAGATATAAAGTAAATAACTTCCAAGATCTTCTTTTTCAAATAGGACAAAGACTTGTTCTTATTTGAATATGGACCACTTCAAGATAAAGTGTTGTTGATTCAAAAATATTTAATTAATTTATAAGGAAGTAGGACTTTGACATTAAAATGATCCTTTCAACTAAGGAATAGACTGACTAAGTCAAGTACCAACTTCCTAGTGTAGCTCAAATCAATCCTTTGGTTCAAAGAAATGCATAAGAATATACATTCCCAGTAAATAGTCATAAAGATTGAATATAGGCATGAACATAGTCTCAAGTGAAGCATTATTTGAGTAAAAAACACATCAATAAAACCTCAATGGACTGACATAGTAGTAAACACTAGTATCTTGTGGTTGGATGATGCTTAGATTTACTCTATGAATCCTTTCAACAATGGAGTTCCTTTCTCTTAAAGCTAGATAGAATGCTTCATATACCTTGATGAATAAGATCTTTGAGTAGTTAAAGTATTGAGTCATCTAGAATTTGACTCATCACAAGTTTACGTTTCTTTGAAGTTTGAATTGGTTAAATAGATTTTTAGTTTTCCTTCTTTCCAGTTTTCGAATCTTTTTTATTTGACTCAGATAAGATAGTTGATTCTTTTCACAAAAGTCAAGGGTTAGCTAGTTAGAACCAACTAACTAAATTAAACATCCTAGATAGATGTTTTATACAAGAGCCTCTTTCAATCTTCAAAAGATGCTAAGTCTAAGTTGACTTATTCATTTGAATTTGCTTCCACTTCTCTAGCATAATTCTAATGTCTTTCTAGAGTCCATTACACTCTAGAATAGACAAGTTAGAAATTATTCATCGGATTGAGAATTCCAAAGAAATTTTAGCTAAAGGTCTTTGAGAAAAGTATCCTTAGTCGGAAAATTTTCATTTTGGATTTGACTTGTTCAAGTTATATTTTCGTTGATCCAAAATAAATGGAAAACTTTCTCCTACAGTTTACATAGAATTTTCAAGCCATTAGGATAAAGTAGTCCTATAGTTGCATGAAAAAATCAAGTAATTGTTGCTTGCGAGTAAACCATTGTTACAAACATCCAAGTTAGATATTTGGGCCAACCACACTTCTAGCTTTCCAAATCAAATTCCAGTGAATCAAGAGTTCTAAAATTATTGATAGGGATAAAAATCATACCTTAATTACTAAGTCCATACACCAATCATGCCTAGAAATGGACTAGTAGTTGGAATCCACCCATTTCACATGTTTGTGCTCAGATCAAACCTAGAAAATAGTGACTTGGCTAGGGATGTTTTTGGATCCATCTTTATTATTTGTTCACTATTTTTTACTTTGACTAGTTTACCAAAGTGCAAAGCTAGATGGTGTTTTGGGGATGGATCCCTCTACAAACATGAGACACGTTCTTCCAGTTTCAGAACTTGAGGCTCGGGGATAGCCTATATTATTTATATAGCTCTATTTTTGAGGGTAGAAATATTTTTCCAAGGGGGAAAGAATGTAACAAAGTAAGTATATGATCTGAACTGATTTAGATAGATCTAAAATTAGATGCTATTGTGTATGACCAAAGATCTCGAGACTAGACTTATGTAGTAGGTCATGTGCTCTTGTAAACAAGTGATCCACTTAGCTTAGTGGTTAAGTCTCAAGGGTGTAAAGGAGGAGGTCTTGGGTTCAACCCCGATATGATACATGGAGAGACGATTTTGCCCAAAGAGCTCTAGAACCTTCTAGAAGCATCCGATTGAGTTAACTCTAGTTAACTGGGACACTTAACACACATGCAGTTACATGGATGACACATGGATGGTTAGAACCTGCCTGCCCAAGAAGTAAGTCCCTTGGAGAGAGCTATATATAGAGGCATATGGTTGGGAGGAGAGTCATCTCTCTAGCATGTGGTGGTCGTAATCTTTATTCTCTTTCAATTTTCTTCCATAAGGTTTGTGACCCAGTTGTGGTCATGAGCTTCTTCTTTTAGCTTCCGAGTAGGTTCTAAGGAGAAAATAATGACTCTCCAAGTTTTTGTGTTGAAACCTTTTGCACTTCTTCCTTATTCACTATGAGAAATGTGATTGGTTTGTTCCCCTATGCTCAAGCTACCAGCCTGTCCCACCACACATGCAAAATTATTGGGGGAATTCTTCAGATAAAGGGGCTTGAGTGTTTTATGAGAAAAGTAGAGAAGAAGAAGTGTACATGTGTGAAAGTTATCTATAATTTGGTTAATACAATAAGATTACAATACTTTTGTTTTCATGAATCAGACAAAAGTACTCACTACAAGTTACACTTAAAGACAAAAAGGTAAACTTGAGGACAACCAAGTACCTCCAAGTACTTATGTAGGTAGTCAATATTTGTGCTTCTTCTTTACCTTGAATCAATGGCTTGCTGTTATGCACCCTTGCATTCAAGCATCCACTCAAGATGAAGTCCTAGTCACTTTCCACTATCAACTAGAAACTCTTTCTTGGTAGCACTCTAGCCACACCTTGGTTTATCTTCTTGCTTGAATGAGGTTGTCCTATTGTAGAAAATAGAGCATACAATACTCTTTTCACTATTTACTTAGCTCTCCACTAATTTTTGGAGAGTTATCTGCACACTCTCACATTAGCAATTCTCTCTTCTCTTTGCTTACACTTACTTAGTCTATGCCTTTTGCTCTTACAATGTTTACTAGGCTTTTTGACTACTTGTGCATACATACACTTAACTTCACTTCACTTCACATACGTATCCAAGATCTTGGCCTTGGATATGCAACCCACTTTCCCACTCCTTCGTACACACACTTCCAAACTTCTTGTATGTCTTAGAGTGCCTTTACCTTCTTGTTATCTCCAAACATCTTTTCATGTACACTCCAACTATATCCCATTTTGTCCTATAGTGACCTTAGGAAAGTACCTTGATAGAAAAAAATAATGGGGGGCGAATTTATGATTTTTTCACTTGACTTAAACTTTTCACTTTATATAAACTTTGCAATTTTCACATTGACAAGGGAGGGTTCACTTGAACCTTCTAAAACCTTTTGAACCCTTCAAAACCTTGTAGAAACCCTTTGAATCCTCTCATTGAATTCAATCAATGGAAAAATGTGAGCATATACATGCACTACCTGAGCACATCTTTGTCAATTAAGCACAATGACAGGTGTAACATAAGTCTTTCTCATTTAACATGCACCCTCGCATCTCCAAGATATACTTGTTTCTTCTTTTTGGCCACATCTTTTTGTTGAGGCATGTATCTTTTCCTTCTTGATTCTTTGTTCTTCAAAATATGCAAGAAACTAGCTAGAAAAATACTCAACTCCTCCATTTGATCTCAATTTGTTTATGCTTCTACTTGTTTGATTTTCAATGAATTTAAACTTATTGAACATATCAAACACTATCGATTTCTACTTCATAAAATAAATGAATCTAAGATTTGAGAATTCATCAATAAAACTTACAAGGTACTTGCTACATGCCATTAAATTGTCTTAAGATGGATCCCATGTAAATCAATTCCAAAATACCTCTACCTTTCAATCTTGTTTTTGAAAAAGGGCTTCATACGTTTTGACATGCCTCACAAAAATAATCTAGATCTTGCTCTATTAGTTTTGGTAAACCTTCAACCATTTAATTCTTTGCAATATCCTTCAATCTTTGAAGAGTGATATGTCCTAATCTCTTATGGCATATATATTATTGACTAAACTGAGTCCCATTGATCATTCTATAACCCACATAATACATAACTTTAACTTCATAAGTATATAGCCTATTTACTATTGGAGTTTGAGGTCTACGGAAGCACACAAACAACACAATGAAGAAAAAGAAGCTTGGAGAACAACATACAATACTAAATGTTTTACCAAGTAATGTACAAGAATAACATAACCCAATAGGGTTATATGCATATGTACAAGCCAGGGGAAAAAACCTCCTAAAGAGGGAAAAAAGTGCCCCGATGATTCTAATGTGTTCACACACATCATTAAAAAATATATCAACAAATCCCCCCTATGAGTGATGCAGTGAACAAGGAGCTGGCACTCATGTATAAGGAAGTGCCAAGCTATGTGGAAAGCGATCAATCCATAAAAAACTAGCCAAGATAGAGTAAAAAAGCATGTAGATTTGGTGATAGTGATCCCCGCTTGGGATAAAACAATCCAAGGAGCCGGGTATCACTCAAGTAGCAAAAGGTGTAGTTGACTGCTTGCCAATGCTTGACACCTGGGCAATGCATAAACTTGCTTGTCTAAGAGACAACAAACTGAATGTCAGGTCGAGTTATGCATAAGTAAATAAAGAATCCAACAACCTACTAATAGAGAACAACATCAATGCATCTCCAACATCATGAAGATTCATTTGTAACCCTCTTTCCATGGAAGTGGCAATAGGTTTGCAGTCTTTAAGCCCAAAACATTGCAATAATGTTTCAATATATTTTGCTTGACACAAAGCTATTCTGCCATCAGCTTGGATAGATTGAATGCCCAAATAATGGTGTGAATGTCCCAAATTTGACATCTCAAAAGAGGCATGCAAATTAGCCTTAAAATCAGCAATATGCTTCTCATTAGGACCAGTGAGCAGCATGTCATCAACATAGACAACAATGATCAGAAGCACATCATTTTTACACTTAACATATAAGTCATCAATAAAAGTCACGAAGTAAAGGTAGTTCCCAAAAGAAGGTGTCTGCATAGGACCACATACATCATTGTGAAAAAGCTACAATTTTTTAGTAGCTCATACTAAACCATCATTTGGGGAGGAGGAATGCTGCATTTTACCCAAAATAAAGTGATCACGGATATCTTTACCAGATGCCTCAAGTTTGGGTAGAAAAGGACACCATTTCAAATTTCTACAAGTGTAACAAACTACCAAAATTCAGATGACCAAAGCATGCATGCCAAAGATTTGCATTTGAGATAGCCTGAGAATCTTGAGTTGCACATGTTGAATAATTGAAAAATTTTCCATAGTCTATGAGATTATACAAACCACAAAATAAAAATCCCAAAAGTAATAATAACATCTACATTTGACACATCATGAATTGTACATCTGTCATCACCAAATTTGACAACCAAGTCGATCTTGGCTAACGCTGAAACTAACAATGGATTTTTCTTGATCCCTCGCACAAACAAAGCATGTGACAATGTAAAAAGAACTACCATTAGCAATAGTTAGAATGATCTTAGGAACTCCCATTATAGGATAAGAGGCATTGCTAGTACATGCGATAATATTCCTTGTAGGGGTAGGCTTAAGTGAACTGAAGAAATTGCACTGTGAGGTAATTATGTTTGGTTTCCCCATTATAAAAGTACCAAACATCTGAGTCTACTAGAGACATACACTATTCATGAGAAGATGGGTCATAGCTACAAGCAGTAGTAAATGCCCATTCTTCATTCTACACAAGATTAGCAGAATCTATTTTAGGTGTAGAGGCTTTTGCAACAACCATCCTAGTTTCTTTCTTCTTTGCCTCTCTTAGAGCCAATTTTGGACAGCTCTTCATGACATGATTATTTCGTTATACATTGTTTGCATAACTATTTTTGCTTTTTTGTTTTCTCCATCATCTTTGTCTTCCCTTTTTGACTGTGTAGAATTAGCAAATTTTCGCTTACTAGTAGATGAGCTCTATTTACCTTTGCCCTTCTAACTAGCTAAGAAAGCTTGATAATCAACATGCATAATGGACCTATTCTACCTGGACTGATCTTGTGGCAATAAAAGACTAAATCCTCAAATGTTAAGGCATTTGGACTACCTTTCATCATCAACTAAAGACTAGAAGCAAAACTTTGTTATGAATCTAGAAGAGCATTAAGAATAGTCTTCACTATTGAAGTATCTGGCAAGAATTCATCTACAAAAACAAACTCCTCTTTCAAATCTTTGATCTTTGTCAAAAACTTTTCCATAGAATCTTCTTCATTCATATGCTCACTCTCCAAATATTTCAAAGATAAGCAACACGAGCCTCATTTCTTGCCTGATATCCTAAGCATCCTAATTTGTTGTTTTGCATGGGTGACTATGAGGGATAATGGGATGTTTGAAAAAAAAAACCATCAATGCATTTGCCTGAGCATCCTTGTCATCCCATCAAAGTTGCTCTATAGTAGATGCAATAGGAACCACAACACAAACATGAACTTGAAGATCATTATCATCGATTTCATTTGCATCATGTATATTTGTAGGTGTAGTAGGTCATTTTTCAACACTCTACATAATATTCTAGAGTACTTTTATGACCAATACATGACACATCTTATATGCCCATAATGGGTAATCGATACCATCCAACTTGTCCTCAACAACCAACATATGGAATACATTATTGCTTTCAACCATGGCCAGTGACTAGAATACCCTTACACAGAAAAATGATTGTATCTCAAAACGTTGAATAGAACTACCCTATCAAGCTCTTCTAAACCTATAGTAGACTTCAATGTGCTTGTGCTTGTGAACCAAAACCTATATATATGTTTGACACAAAAGGATAAAATTGCTTACGTAGGCACTATGATATTGCATTTAGAGGTCGAAATGATATCATATCAAAATTCAGACACCACACAATGAAGCTATTTTGAACTCCTAATGACCTTGAGTGTGCACACCAATTTGCATGCAATTCGACTATGACTGGAGGGGTGTCAAAGACAACCTAGATGAAGCAGAAACCTACTGTGATACTAATTGTTGGAGTTTGATGTCTTCGAAAGCACATAAACATCACAAGGAAGAAGAAGCTTGGAGCACATCACACAATACTGAATGTATTACCAAGCGAATGTATGAGAATAAGTAACCCATTAGGGCTATGGATGCATATACAAGCTAGGGCCAGAAACCTCTTAAAGAGGGAAAAATGTGTCTTGACAGTCCTAAGTGTGTTCATACACATCACTATCAAAATATATCAACATTTATTGGTCCTCTTTTAAAAAAATTCCCATTGTTCTTGTGATAAGTCTACCATTGATTGTTGTCAAAATCCACTTTCACACCATTTTCCTCCATCTATCCAACTCAAATCAAATTCCTTGTAATGGTAGGAACACACAAAACATCTTTGAGAGTTACATGTGCATTAAGTGGAAAATCATCAATATATACAACTTCATGCTCAATGCTATCTCTTTTTGCAAGGACTCTTAAATCTACCTTGCTCTCTTCATCTATCTGCTTATGTAGGCACTTTTGGAAATACTGGGTTTACAAATGTCCTCTTGAAACTCTTGAGTGAACCACTTCTAGGATAGCAAATTATTTACTCTCATGTATGCACAAACACAAGAAATTATCTTTTCCTCTTTTATGAAAATAATACTCCAATCTAGTGCTATCATGAATTGATACAATATTGAATGTTTTGTGGTGATTCTGTTGATGCAAAACTAGTAATTAATGCAATATTCATGAACATCTTTGGTCATGTGTTGCCATCATACACCTAATTGCTTCAAGTTTTACAGGGTTTTAATTTGGGGAAACATGCCATTCTAGACTAGCAATGTGATTTTGAGTGATGCGATTC
The DNA here is from genome assembly GCA_020310875.1 of Ceratopteris richardii. Taxonomy (NCBI): domain Eukaryota; kingdom Viridiplantae; phylum Streptophyta; class Polypodiopsida; order Polypodiales; family Pteridaceae; genus Ceratopteris; species Ceratopteris richardii. The sequence goes on from CM035411.1 coordinate 89,839,832, forward strand.
CACTTCCCATTGTCATCTATACAACACTACAATATTAGGTGCTCACCTTCGTTGTAGATGCTTCCAATGATGATGATTTCTAAATCTTTTGAATCTCTCATTTCTTTCTTTTGTGTAGGTAAATACTGGTACACCATAAGTGTGTATACAAACATCAGGTTTCATTTGTTTGGGTATCACTTGTAGAATAAACAAATATGTATCTCACAATTCATAAGACATACCATTGGGAGGTTCACCATTTGTTAACCTACAAAGATGGTCAACGCACACATATGCATTATCTTTCTTACTACCACTTCAAAATAAAATTTCATCAGTAAGAGAAACCAATGAACTATTCATGTGTTCTAGGTAGACAATGATCAATGATGAACAAATGAAATCATACTTATTTGGAATGAAGTATGTCTAAATTTTTGCACACCTAATGCCTCTCTTCTAGTATTTTTATAATTTTTATCTGTACTATTTTGTTTGATTGCATAGGAAATTGAAAATTCAAGCCTCCCTTCATTAGTAAGATGAATGAAGATACAAACTATGACATAATTTGAAGCATCAAGGTGCACAAAGAACACCTTGTTCCATTCTAAAACTTTCAAGATGGGAGCTTTCATGAGATTTTGTTTAAGATCTTTAGTTACTTTATTACACTCTTCCACCAATTCAAATTTGGTCATCAAAGCATATAAGAATATTTCAATGATTGTCTACATGTAGATAAATCTACAATAATATCCTTAGTGAGCCATGAAAGCCTGAACTTCTATCATGTCCTTAGGTTTTGTTGGATTAATAATAGCTTTGATTTTATCTTCATTAGTGGATATATACCATTTTTGTGAGACAATGTATCAAGCAATGTTTCCTTGTCTTACCATGAAGGTACATTTTCTAGGGTTCAAGAAGATTCTATATTGCATGTATATTGTAAATAACCTCTCCAACATAAGGATGTGTATTGCTGATTTTGAATAATATGCATACAAATCATCCATGTATACTTCCAAACATTTCGTAAGAAATGCTTTGGTAAAAATACACATCAACCATTGGAAAGTATAGGGGAGTTTGTTAAGCCAAAAGGCATCACATTAAATGCATAGATCACCTACTTAGTGTGAGGATGTGATGGGTAGAGTACAAAGATGAGATTGTCTTAGCGAAAGCCTGCTCAAGAACAACCTTGAAAACTTTGGAGATACTAAGTACACTTCCTAAGCTTCCAGTATATGCACTTAAACCACCAAATTACTTTGAAGAATCATTCTCAAACGTATGTGTCAAAATAGATAAGTTGTGAGTTAAAAATACCTTGAAAAACTTTCTATTTATGGAAGAATGCTCTCAATATTTTGCTTAGTGCTCACACCCTAGTAGCAATTGTCCAAATAACTTTTTCACATCTTAAATTGAAGTGTTGAGCAAGCTATATCAAGTTATTTCATGAATTAAGGATGACCATATAGAGAGCAATGTATGTAAAATACACAGAAATAATGCATCAAATGATAATGAAACTTTATAGGCATTTGTATCGTAGTCACTCATATCTCAAGATATATGCATCAAATGATAATGAAACTTTATAGGCATTTGTATCATAGTCCCAGATAAGTGATCAGATTGATGGATTGGACAAGGAGTGCCTACACATAGAGACATGACTCTAAGAAGTTGATAGAGTTGCTCAAAGTATTGTAATAGTAGATATGTTGGTGCAAAGTCCAGGCCCACACATTTGGTTGAAGTTCATAAACACTTGAAGCTCCATGGAAACCATTTCTAGAAGCTCCATGGTGCAAAGTCCAAGCCCACACATTTGGTTGAAGTTCATAAACACTTGAAGTTCATGATCTCTCTGTTATAGTCATTCATAACTGTCAACTTGTGCTGCTCATATCTCAGTCAATTCTCCACCATTATAAATTATCTATAGCTTGTTGGAATCAGCTCCAAGTCATCTACAGGCTGACAAATTTTGAAGGAAATCCATTTAGCCAATTTGGAGAAAAGCGCATCGAAGCACTCACTAGTCAAACTTTGCAGAGGTCCTTAAAAATCGGGGGTAATGATTCATTTGTTAAATTGATTGCTCTGTGTATAGCGCCTCATTTCAAGTGACTTTACTTGAAATCATAAGCTTACTAAGCTTAGTAACTAACTCTAAAAGGAATTTTTCCAATTCCTACTGTACTAGTAGCATTGAATAACAAGCAGCAGGTGTGTGATAAAAAAATAGAAGGTTTTCATTGATCCTTCTATTTGGAAGTAGTCTGTTTTGATTAAATCTTTTCATACATCATTTCCAAAGTACATATGCACTTGTATAGTGTCATTGGAAAGCTAAGACAGCCCACATATCATCTCTGAAGCTACAAGGGGCCGGTACTAAGCAGGATTTGACAGTACCTACTCATTTCTTGGAGTGTCCATCCATCTATCCCAACAGTGGTACAAGAGCAAAGCTAAGGTAAAATGGGAGATGGTTTTCCTTCTTTCATTGATAAATTGGACAGGAAAAACTATCAAGCATGGTCCCTGAGGATGAAGACATACTTACAAGGAAGGAGCCTCTATGGATACATCTCAGGAGATGAGGAGATGCCCATATTCAGAAGCAAAGGACAACCTACAAGAGAGGAACATGAAAGACTCAACACATGGTGTGCCAAGGATGCATTAGCAAGGTCCTACGTACTTAACTCAATCTCTGATTTTCTTCTTCCACATGTTAGGAATTGTAAGACATCCCAAGAGACTTGGGAAACATTGTCTTCTTATTTCTCTTCCAACACAAGGGCCAGGAAGAACCAATTGTGGATTGAGTTTACCACTCAAAGAAAGCAACCCAAGCAAGGTATCTCAGAGTATGTGACCAAAGTCAAAGATGTAGCAGATGAGTTGGCAAGCATAGGAGAAGAAATTGAAGAGGAGCAGATTGTAAGAAAAGTAATAAATGGTATTAAAGCTGATGACAAATGGGAGAGCTTCACAACTACCATGGACTTGTACATGGACATGTAGATTCCAAACCTTACCACACCAATGGGGCAACTATTTACCCATGAAGCCAACTCAACAAGAATGAAGATTCATCAAGAGGTAATAGCTCTTCTGCCCTATACACTGATAAACGTAAGTCCAAAGAGAAAGGGAAGAACAAAAAGGTTGAAGATGAAGGAACTACCTCCCAAGCCAACTATGCAAGGAGAAGTAGAACATCAAGAGGAAGGGGTAGAGGAGGTAAGCAAGGTAGGGGGAGACCTTATACCTCCTCACCATGCAATATTTGCGGATTATCAAATCATACTACAGATGAGTTTTTCAGGAACTTCAAGAGTCAGAGAGGTAGAGGATATCAAAGAGGTGGATATACACAATCAAGAGGAAGATTCAATCACCATCAAGGATACAACAACAACTACAATAGCAACTACCAAGGAGGCTACAAGTCAAGGAAGGATTACAACAACTACATAGAGGATGAAGAAGATTCTCTTCTGATGATGAACATGACTTCAAAACTAGGTATAAATGATGACCATCTCTTCTACATTGACTCAGGATGCTCAGACCATGTGGCAAGCAATATAGCTCTTCTCTCTAACCTTGAGGAGCCAAAGGGTAAGCATCAGGTACAAACAGGTGATGACACCAAGCACTCAGTGATTAAAGTAGGGAATGTTAAGACCTCTGATGGAAACAAGAATCTGTTGAGTAGGGTTCTATATGTACCTACAATTACCAAGAATTTGATGAGTGTTGGATAGATTGTGGAAAAGGGTTTGCAGGTTAGATTCAACCAATATGGAGCATTTGTGGAGGATCCCTAGCATGGGTTCAAGAGAATCTCCAAAGGAGAAAATTCAGGTAGATTATTCACTTTTGAACTTGAGGATACGAGGAACACTGCACTTTATAGTTATAAAGATCAAACATTATTAGAGCTTGAAATTTGGTATAAAATGATTAGGGCATGTTGGTGAAAGAACTTTGAAACAAATATGGAGAGACCAATGTGTGCTTGGGATACCTAATGTATCCAAGCAACACATGATTTATAAATGTGGTGCTTGTCAATTTGGAAAGTCTCATAGGTTATCCTTCTCAAGGAAAGGCTACATGCATGAGGACTACCTAGAGCTTGTCCATAAAGATGTTTGGGGACCAAATAAGGATCCCTCAATCTCTAGATCAAGGTATTATGTATCTTTCATTGATGGTTATAGTAGGTGGATTGTATTGTACTTTATGAAGCATAAAGATGAAGTATTCAGTTGCTTTAAGAAATATCTTGCACTTGTTGAAAACCAAACAGGGAGAAACCTAAAAAGATTAAGGTCAAATGGAGGAGGTGAGTACTTCCCAAATGAGTTTGATGCATTCTTGCAGGACAATGGAATCAAGAGAGAAATTACCACAAGGTATACCCCTGAGCAGAATGGGGTGGCAGAAAGGAGAACAATATTAATTGTTGAAATAGCTAGGTCAATCTTAAATGAGAAAAAATTACCTAACTGCTTGTGGGCAGAGAGTGTATCTACTGCCACTTATCTTGTAAACAGGTTGCCATCCAAATCTCTTGATGGGATGACCCCATATGAAGCATGGCATGGGTAGAAGACCCTCACTTGATCATTGCGGGATCTTTGGATGTGTATCATATGTGCATATTCCTTCTCAGATAAGAGGTAAGGTAGACCCTAAGGCAAAGAAGTGCATCTTCATAGGGTATGATCTAAATCAGAAAGGATACAGGTTCTACAATCCTTCAAATAAGGGATTCATGTTCAGTAGAGATGTTGTCTTTGATGAAAATGACTCTTGGTTTGATAGTGAATGCAAGAAAGTAAAACTACCTTATGACTTGGAAGAGGAGTTTCCAAGCCTCACTAAGGAGGAACCTACTCAGAATGGAGACATGAATTCAGATGATGAGGACATCATCAACATTGAAGAGATCAAGGCATGGAAGTCCAAAGGCAAAGTCAAGATGAAGAAATTGGAGGATATACCTGAATCATCCAACCAAGCAATCAAAAGATCACAAAGGGAGAGCAAGAAGCCAATCAGATATGGGTACGACACTTCCCTAGTTACTAAGCACTCTGTTTATATTGCAAAAGACTTGTCGATTGAAGAACCAACATCATATGAAGAGGCAAAGACCAAGACAAAATGGACGGAAGCTATGGATGAGGAAATTGAAGCACTAAAGGAGAGTGATACTTGGGAACTAGCACCAAAGAAGGAGTCTATGAAGGTAATTGGTTCTAGATGGATCTATAAGATCAAAAGGAATTCTGATGGCTAGATTTCAGAGGAGGTGTACATGTCTCAACCTCCTTGCTATGAGGACCCAAACAAGGTAACATATGTATATGTATGTAAATTGAACAAAGCTCTTTATGGATTGAAGCAGGCACCTAGGGCATGGAACTATAGGTTGACTACATAACTTCAGGATCAAGGCTTTGTCATGAGTAAAGCAGATACTTCTCTATTCATCAAGAGAAGTAATTCAGAGGTAATATACTTATGTGTATATGTTGATGATATCATACTTATAGGTAATGATGCTAATGGCATCAAACAGATCAAGAATAAGATGATGAATGAGTTCAAAATTAGTGACCTTGGATCACTAAAATATTTTCTTGGACTTGAGTTAGTCTATACTAACTCTAGAATTCACATTACTCAGAGAAAGTATATACAGGATATGTTGAAGAAGTTTCATTTGTAGGATGCCAAAGTTGCAAGTAATCAAATGGAGGTAAACCTAAAATTAAGTGCTCATGAAGGTGATGTACTTGAGAACATTGCAGGTTACCAAAACATAGTGGGAAGCTTGAACTATGCTACATTGACAAGAATTGATATTGCGTATGGAGTAAGTGTTCTAAGTCAGTTTATGCATAAGCTTAGGGCACCTCACTTGGAGGCTGCCAAAAGGATCTTGAAGTACCTTAAGGGTACCCAACATCATGGATTGTATTTCCCTTATACTATGGACTTGGACATCAAGATATATTCAGATGCAGATTGGGCAGGATGCAAAGATGATAGGAGGAGTACCTCTGGATACTTATCCTTTGCAGGTGATAAGCCAATATCATGGTCTTCAAAGAAGCAACTTACTGTTGCTTTATCTTCTACAGAGGCAGAGTATAGAGGATTGGCCAATGCCACTCAAGAGGCCATATGGATCAGGTTGTTATACAGAGATTTAGGTTTGCATACTACATCTCCAATGATTTTTGGAGATAATACAAGTTCACTACACCTTGCAGCAAATCCTATTTATCATGCTAGACCAAGCATATAGAGGTCCACTATCATTATGTGAGAGAGAAACTTTTCTGCCCATTGGGGACATACTTTGAGATTAAACAGGTAAGTGTCTGCCAAATCATCAGGTACTCCTGTGGGGGGTTCTCCATGTGTCATTCTTGATAAGTGATATGCTCTGATGTGTGTATTTCTTTTCTTGACTACTACTTCAAAATCAAATTCCATCAACAATAGAAACCATCGTACTAGTCATCCCGTATTACAAGGCTTATTGACTAAGTACAGTAGAGCTTGATGATCGATGAAGAATTTGAATTTATTTGCCAATAAGTAGTGTCAAAACTTTTTTACTGTGTACACCATCCCTAGGCCTTCTCTCTCAGTCGTGGTATAATTGCACTCCGCTTGATTCAATTGTCTACTGGCATAGGCTATAGGGTGGTCTAACTTCCCTGTATCTGCGGATTGAGCTAAGATGCAACCAATGGCAAACTTGGAAGCATCTACGTGAATGTGAAATGGTTTGTTCCAATCAGGTACTCGAAGGATTGGGGCTGAACTTAATCGACTCTTTAATTCGTTAAAGGCCTTTCACATTCTTCTGTCCAATTAAATTGAGACAATAAAGCATAAAGAGGTCTAGCAGTTATGGCATACATATGTATAAATCTTTGGTAGCATCCGCAATGTTCCATAAATGCTTGTACTTCTTTCGCAGTCTTTGGTCTCGGCAAATCCAGAATCACTTTGATTTTGTCTTCATCTGTTGAAATTCCATTTTTAGAGACAACGTGTCCTAATATCTTTCCTTTTCGAACCATGAAGACGCACTTTTCTAGATTGAGGCATACTCTATATTGTCGACATTTGGCAAAAATCTTTCCTAGTTTAGGGATATGTTCTGATCGTATGGCTGAATAAGTGCATAAATCATCCACGTATACCTCCATGCTCTTTCTCAGGAACTCCTTGAATACATGGCACATCAATCTTTGGAACGTGGCTGGGTCATTGGTTAGGCCAAAAGGCATAACCCTAAAGGCGTACACTCCCCATTCAGTTGCAAAGGTTGTTTTATGTTGGTCCTCAGGTGCAATGGCTACCTGATTATACCCCGAAAAGCCGTCTAGAAAACTATAAACTTCCTTCCTTGCCACTCTTTCCAAAAGATGATCCGTGATGGGTAGTGGGTAACTATCTCTTATGGTGGCATTTTACCTTTTTCAAATTAATGCATACTCTTAACTTGCCATTCTTTTTCGGCAGGACCACCAAAGGTGACACCCATTCCGTGTGTTCGATCTCATAAATGAACCCAACATCTAACAACTTATCTATTTCCTCCTTAATTTTTGCTGAGTAAACGTCGTTATATGTGTATGGTCTTTGTTTGGAAGGTTTGGCTTCGGATGTCATAGGGATTCTCTAGGCACAAATAGAAGGATCTACTCCTTTCAAATCCTTATATGTCCAAGCAAAGACATCCATGTATTCTTGTATGAGTCGTATTAACTCTTGCTCTTCCTCCATAGAGACATCTTGTCCTATAAAAGTACATCGTTCTTCTCCTTCTTTTAATGTTACTACTATTTTCTTGGTTTGTTCCTTGTTGTCATATGCTATTCCTGGTTGTGCTTCTCGTTTTGGTATTTGAATAGCAATTTTCCTCTCTTCTACTTCATATTTTTTGAAGTGAGCGGGCACTTCAAATTGATCTTGAGGCTTGTTTTCTCCGTCATCTTTTTCTCTATCTAGTCCAAGCTCTTCTTCCTGTGTCCTTTCTTGATCTAATTCATTAATTATGACACTTACTCCTTGATTTCCACTTCTTGTTTCCATTTGTTCCTGCTCCATTTCAATGCTCTCATAATCCTCCTTCCATTCTTTTTCAATTACTTCTCCTTCTTCTGCCTCTTTAAGAACTACCACATATAGACTAATGTCATATCCTTCCTCGTCAATGCATTCATTCATGGTTATTACTTCCTCATTTACACATACATCGAGGGTGGCTAAAATCTCCATCCAACCATGAGGTTCGAATTCTTCATCCAGGAATACTTGAGGCATGTAAGCTGGATCTTGTACACACCTAGCAACTCCTTGCCTTTGCTGCCATCCTTTCTTTCTCTCCTCTTCCTTTTTCGTGGTTTGGCATATCCATAGATGAGCGTCTTTGTTCATCCACGATTGGTCACTTGAACCTATATTGTGGATCGACTGATCGTCTTCCTCCTTATGAATCAGATTCCATTGCAAGGGGGGAACATCTTGATACGTGTATGTGTGGATATTTATTCTTGTTGTGGTTCCTTCATGCTGTAAGTATACCGCGTCTTTTCCCCAATCTTGCACTACCTTTAGTTGTCTCATGAAGGGTCTTCCAAGTATCATTTCATAATTGCTAGCCCTTTCAAATTGACAGATCGCTAAGGTGTGCTCGAATTCAACTCCACAGGTGGTAAAAGTTACTCTTTCCAATAATCCCAAGGGTCATTCAGTGTGTCCATTTGCCATTTGTATCTTCATGCATGTTGGTCTTAAAGTTGGTTTTCCCCATTTCTCCCAGATTTCTTTGGTAGCATTTCCTACTCCAGCTCCATAATCTAAGATAGCTTTAGTGGTGTAACCCTTATAAGTAATTGGAAGGCCTGTGTTTCCTTCATCTCCCTCACTGAAATCTCCAACCTTATCGACTGGGATTTTGACTGTGGCCACTTCATCAGGCATCTCCTTCTCTTCTGACTTGGTCTCCAATTGACTGGTTAACTTTTCTTTCAAATGTGGTTTTATCTTCAAAAGTTCTTCCAATGTCAGAGTACAAGGGATTTTTACCTTTCTAAGATGTTGTATGATGTCTGATGTTTGGATTAAGGGGTTCTGCTCTTTTTTTCTTATTGAGGGAATGCAGTATAATTCCAAATTATGTTCGTATTCTCCTGTGTAATTTGGCAAAGCCTTTACACTGTCATTCGCCTTGTCGCTTTGGTCGAATTATAATAGTCCTTCTGAATTCAGCTCAAGTATTGAGTCTTCTATTTCACCTTCTGCTTCTAACTCCTCAAAGGGTGGTTCAATTCCTTCCACTTTCTTCCATCTGTCTTCTTGGACTCTTGCCCACAAGTCTTTTAGCCATTCCCCATCTACTTCGGGAACAGCAGATCCTTCACTTTTATCCTCGCAGTAATTTCCATTACATGTCTCACCTTCCTTTCCTTTCTCGGGATCATTAGGGATGACACACTCTTGGAATTCTTTTTTAGGAATTCGTGAATCGGGTAGTCAAGGAACAGGTTTTTCTAGGGTCTGTTGAGCTACTTCAATTAATTTTTTGCATATCTCCAACCTTTCTTTCTCTAGGTCACCTTTGGGATATTCTTTTTCATGTTGTTCAATGGTTGGTCCTGCTCTTATTTGTGCCTGGTACGCCTGAATCCACATGGCTAACTCTTCTGGCATGGGGTCTGCTAAAACTGATCCTACCTCTTCTTTTTTATACTTTCCCTTCTGATTTTCTCCTTCCAGTTTCGGTTTTTCTTTTTGATCTTGTTCATTTTTTTCATTATCCTTTTTTTCTTGTAGTTTCTTTTCCTTTATCCTGTCTCTACGATTATTCCATCTTTGTGTTCATTTACTTGTGATACTTTTTGCAAGCTCCTCTGAGTCTTCAACTACTTGAGTTGTAGGTATATTCACTTCGTTGTCGCTTTGATCATTCTCTCCTTTTTGTTCTGGGATCTCTCTAGCTTTAGCTCTTGTTATTGCTTTCAGTGGCACGGTGTACTCCTTGTCACTCTCTGACGACTCTATCACTTCTATCATGTTGATTTGCACATTCGAATTAACTTTGTTGGGGTTCTTGGGGCAATCTCTGAAAAGGTCCTCTTTACCACAATCACTACAGTATCCTTCCCAGACTCTTTGTGGTGGTGGTGGGTTTGGTAATGTACATTCTCTGCTAAAATGATCACCTCCGCATCTGTAACATGGTCCTCTAGGTGCAGGCAGTCTATTCATAGGTCAGGAGGGTATGGGTGCTCTGGGAGCAGTATACAATAATGACACATAATCCTGCTCATATCTATTGGAACTATCTGGTACTTCCATGCCATATGTATATGGTTCATACATTTGTCCATATTCTATTATAGAGCTCTCATAAGCGGAGTAATTTCCTTGACTATGGTCATACGATGAGTCATATGGTTCGTTACTATTCAAAGGCGTGGTTGGAACTATTGCTCTCTCAGGGTTCTCTTCCTGTCGAGCTATTTTCACTGAGACAACATTTTGAGGGTGGGGTGATTTTTGACCTAACACCGGTTGTGGTTGAGCGTAACCTTGATAAGCATAAGATCGTGGTGGTGATGCCTGCTACTGATATGTGGGATATCTGAAGGCTTCCCCTCCTAGATCTCTTTGAGGGTATCCATAAGGTCTCATGAGAGGTTGTACTGGTCTTGACTGTCTATTCATAATCAATTCCTTGTGTCTAAGCGTACCCCTTGACCACAAGTCTTGCTCTACACCTATGGATGGTTCCATCAAGGTTCTTCTTCATGGTGTATATCCAGCTAGATCGAATGATCTTCATAGATGATGTCTTGGGTACTAGCCCCCAAGTATGGCTTTCCTATAAGGCTTCAATCTCTTCCTCCATGGCATTCATCCATTCTTGTTTCTTCTTTGCCTCCTCATAGGATGAGGGCTCCTCAGAGCTCAATTCTCGTGCTATATAGAGTGTTTAGTGATCTATGATGTATCATATCCATACCTCTATGGCTTCTTCTTCTCTCTATAAGATCTTCTGATGGTTTGTTGAGAGGAATCTACTACATCCCTCAACTCGTGCACTTTAGCCTTTTCTTTGGAGTTCCATGAGTTAATTTATCTCCTTGGAGTCTTTTGATCATCTTAAGAGTCACTTGATGCTTCAAGTGTGTGTGCATTCTTACTTGAAAGAGTTGGAAAAAATTCCTCGAAATCAAGGAATCCTCTTGACTTTGATCATTTTTTTAGTTTTTGTAGTCTCTCCCTCCTTTTTATCCCCCTTGCTATTTTTCTATGAATTGTTGTTGTATCCATAACATAAGGCATCTTCTCCAAGTCCATGTTTATGAACAACTAAAGTGATGAAATGTATGAGAAGTTGCTTTGATGGAGAAACCAATCGAAGGATGCATGAGGTAGATTTTTGTTGGAGCAAGTCTATGACAAGCCTAAGTATTGGCTTGAGTCTCACAAAGTCTTAGAAGAAGCTTTAAAAAGAAGACTATGTAAAGTTCACTTGTGAACTACCTCTTGTAACTTTTGAAGAGTTTACTTAATGTAAAAGTAAGAGAATCTTAAGTGGTTGAGTCCACTTGATCAAGAATGGAAAGAGGAGCCACGAATTCGTGATTTGTGGTAGGTAGAGAATCAAATCAATCATTGATTGATTGGAGAGTGATTGAGGGAAGTTAGCCTCCCAAACTCAACTATAAATAGATGGCAATTTTAGTCGTGGTTAGAGAGACCTATGTGAAGACCTCCAAGAGCTGAGCTTTATGCCATATCAAGGTGTGATTACAAGGCACACATATGTATCAGTAAGTCATTGTACTGTACAAGAAATATACTTTCATTTTAATGATTATTTGGTTTCATCTTTCCATGTTCTTGTGAAGTGTACTACTCACTACCATTACTCTCAGTTTTCTCAGTCAGCTTGCAGAGATGTTTTCTCTGAGCTTGGTGCATCATTTTCAGTGATTTAACTTGGTAAAGTTAGCTCTATAAGTCTAATATATGCTCATAAATTTTCATGTCATTTGGATGTTGCAATCTTCAGTTATGTTCATTTGAAGTCAACAGGGTCTGTTCATCTTCACTTCTCTGTCAGGTACCCGACTTTTTCACTCATCTTGTCAGAGCCATTTCTCAGTGGTTACTTACCCAAATTCAGTTATTTAAAGCTTGTTGGATTTAGCTTACTGTCTAGTATAACCATACAAATTTTCATAATCATTGGAGTTCTAAATGTTGAGTTATGTTGATGTTTCTACTCACTGGTCTATTTCTGTAGCAGCCCGTGGAAATCGGGATGATGTCATCACTTGTTAAAACTCATTCTCAGTGTGTGGTTCATTATTTTTGATGAGATTGCTCTTGAAAGTTAGCTCTTTAAGTTGCCTAGACTTCCCCAAGAGGAATTGAGCTAATTGCTGCTGTGCTCAGAGAATTATGTAAAACACTGGACATGTGTATGAACCAAGAATAGCAAGTTTTCACCTCTGAGCTAACTCCAACTTATCTGTTTTGATCTATCTTTTTAAGAGTGATCTTCCAAGGTACATAGGCTGTCTAATACATCCATTGGCAAGCTAAAAGGGCCCACCATCTACTCCTGGAGTTCATTTGGCTGGTGTAGATCAAGGATTTTGCAACACCTCTTCATCTTCAAACACATACTTATCCATCTCTTCACAGTGGTATCAGAGCAAGGTTGGACAACATGGCAGATGGATTTCCTTCATCAATTGACAAATTGGACAGAGGTAACTACTCAGCTTGGTCATTAAGGATGGAAGCTTATCTCCAAGGTAGAAGTTTATATGGTTATGTGGCTGGAGATGAAGTTATGCCAAGTTTTAGGAACAAAAGTCAACCAACACAAGAAGAGCAAGAAAGATTGAGCACATGGTGCTCCAAGGATGCACTTGCAAGGTCTTATCTCCTCAACTCTATCTCAGATTTTTTGTTGCCTCACATTAGAAGTTGTAAGACATCTCAGGAAGTGTGGGATGCACTTGAAGCTTTCTTTTCTTCAAGTACCAAAGCTAGGAAGCATCAACTATGGCTGGATTTCACAACTCTCAAGAAGGCTCCCAAACAAAATGTGACTGATTTTGTCACAAAGCTCAAGGACATAGCGGATCAGTTGGGAAGCATTGGAGAGGTAATAGATGAAGAGCAAATTGTAAGGCAGGTCATCAATGGCTTGAAGGCAGATGATAAGTGGGAAGCATTCACCACAGCTATGGATTTGTACATGGACATGCATGTACCTGATTTCAACACACTCATTGGACAACTACTTACTCAAGAGGCAAAGCTTATCAAAAATGGAGAAAGCTCTAAAGGTAATCAATCTTCAGCTTTATACACGGATAAAAGCAAGTCTAAAGATAACAAAGGAAAGGCAAAGAAAGTGGATGATGAAGCAGGTACATATCAAGCTAACTATGCAGGTAGAGGAAGACATGGCAGAGGTAGAGGAAGAGGAGGTAGACAAGGCAGGGGGAGATCCCAAGACTCCAACTCATGTTCTATTTGTGGATTAACTAATCATACAACTGAAAATTGCTTTAGGAATTCCAGGAATCAAAGAGGCAGAGGATACAATAGAGGAAGTTATGGCTACTCAAGAGGAAGGTTCAACAACTACCATGGCAACTACAACAACTACAATCATTCAAACTATCAAGGAGGCTACAAAGGAAGGAGAGACTACAATAACTACACAGAAGACGCAAACAAAAAGGATTCATTATTGATCATGAACATGGCTATGCCACAAGGTAAATCTGATGAGCATGTTTTCTACATAGATTCAGGTTGTTCAAATCATGTGGCAGGAAATGTGGCACTCCTATCAGATTTAGAAGATCCAAGGAATAAGCATGAGGTACAAACAGGAGATGATACAAAACATCCTGTGGAGAAAATAGGCAATGTCAAAGCACCTGATGGAAACATCAACCTACTCAGTAAGGTACTCTATGTCCCTACCATTACAAAGAATTTGATAAGTGTTGGGCAGATAGTAGAGAAAGGATTGCAAGTCAGGTTCACAAAAGCAGGAGCATTTGTTGAAGATCCAAGTCAAGGATTCAGAAGAATTGCAAAAGGTGAAAAGACAGGTAGATTGTTCACATTTGAATTACAGGACACTAGAAACATTGCTCTCTTTAATTATGGTAGTCAGACACTCACAGAATTGGAAGTATGGCACATAAGGTTAGCACATATTGGTGAAAGGTCATTAAAGCAAATCTGCAGGGACCAAAGTGTACTTGGACTTCCTAATTTGTCAAAACAACATATGATTTATAAGTGCAGTGCATGTCAATTTGGAAAGTCTCACAGGTTACCATTCATGAAGAAAGGTTATATGCATGGAGATCTCTTGGAGTTGGTTCATACAGATGTATGGGGACCTAGCAAGGAAGCTTCAATATCTGGATCAAGGTATTATGTTTCCTTTATTGATGATTGCAGCAGATGGACTATCCTATTCTTTATGAAACACAAAGATGAAGTTTTTTCATGTTTCAAAAGATATTTGGCTCTTGTGGAGAATCAAACAGGTAAATCACTAAAAAGGCTAAGGTCAGATGGAGGGGGAGAATATTTCTCCCATGAGTTTGATTCTTTTCTTCAAGAAAGAGGAATCAAAAGAGAGGTAAGTACGAGGTACACTCCTGAGCAAAATGGAGTGGCAGAAAGGAAGAAGAGGACAATTGTTGAAGCTGCAAGGTCTATGTTAAATGAAAAGCATTTACCTAATTACTTATGGGCTGAGGCTGTATCTACAGCCACTTACTTGATTAACAGGTTGCCTTCAAAATCCCTTGATGGGATGACTCCATATGAGGCTTGGAATGGAAGAAGACCAAGCTTAGATCATTGTAAAATTTTTGGATGTATTGTTTTTGCTCATGTTCCTTCACAGGTTAGAGGCAAGATGGATCCAAAGGCAGAAAGGTGTGTATTTATTGGATATGACAACAATCAAAAGGGCTACAGGTTATACAACCCTACCAACAAAGGATTCTTGGTAAGTAGAGATGTAGTTTTTGATGAGAACAATTCATGGTATGAAGATTCATGCAGGAAGGTCAATTTACCATATAATCTTGAAGAAGATTTTCCAAAGCTTGGTAGAGAACAACCGAAGATTGAAGAACAAGACACCTCAGAGGATGATGAAGAATCTCACATGGAAAAGATCAAAGCATGGAAGTCTAAAGGTAAAGCAAAATTGCAGGAACTTGGACATGAAGCAGAATCATCACATCATGGCCTAAGAAGATCTATGAGGGAAAAGAAAAAACCAGAAAGGTATGGGTTTGACACCTCATTAGTAACTAAACATTCTATCTACATAGCACAGGACATAAACCAAGAGGAGCCATCATCATTTGAAGAGGCCAAAGCAAAAACAGAATGGAAGCATGCAATGAAGGAAGAGATCGAAGCACTTGAGGAAAACAACACTTGGGATTTGGTGCCCAAGACTTCATCCATGAAGGTAATAGGCTCAAGATGGGTCTATAGACTCAAGAAGAATTCTGATGGTTCAATTAATAGGTATAAGGCAAGGCTTGTAGCAAAAGGCTTTGCACAAACTCAGGGAATTGATTATGAGGAGACTTTCTCTCCTGTGGCAAAGATGCCTACTATTAGGGTTTTGCTTAGTATTGCCTCTTCCAAGAATTGGAAGATACTTCAACTAGATGTAAAGAATGCATTCTTGAATGGTTGGATAACAGAAGAGGTATATATGGCACAACCACCTGGTTTTGAGAATCAAGTTTATCTTGATTATGTGTGTAAACTTAACAAAGCATTGTATGGTCTCAAGCAAGCTCCAAGAGCTTGGAATTTCAGGCTTGTTTCATTCTTGTAGGACAAAGGCTTTCAACCAAGCAAGGCAGATACTTCACTCTTTATTAAAAAAAGTAATTTTGAGGTCATCTACCTATGTGTTTATATAATTTTTATCATTTAGTAAACCTAATTTTTTAGGATGAATTTTTATTCTCGGTAGAGCAAAATATGGCTATTCAATGAAATATTGAGATTTTTACTGGTATGTGAGATACATTTTTTTTTTTGGTTAAAAGACATGTAACATATCTTTCTGATACTATATGATGGTTTTAGAAATAAAAGACGAACCATTTTAGTTTTTTGTGAAACAATATCATATAGAAGGCTCCTAAAGTGTATAACTATCTAATGAGCACCCTATATTATATTAATTTTTTTTTATAAAAATGATTTTTCTAGTTCCCAAGACTTGTCTTAAATGATTATATGACAATAAATTAACATTAGAAAAATGATTCCAATAGGTGGAAAATGATTTTAATGGAGATACTTCTTTCTTCCCATATATAAGTCTACAAAAGAAAATAGTTGTTTTGAACCATATTCAATTTCCCATATATAAGTCTACAAAAAAAAAAGTTGTTTTGAACCATATTCAATCATTTCTATGTTTTGAGTTATCAAAAAAGGTTATTTTTTTAAATATATATTTTTTATAGATCATCTAGGTATAGGTCTTTATGGGGCTTTAATTTGTTTTCAAAATTTTACTTAATTAGTATGTGTGATTTTTTTATTTGTTAGAAAAAAGGACACTATAGTGTCCTATTTTGGTACAACACTAGTGTTAAGACTACATATTTGTGCACATTAAGTTGCTAGAGAAGCTTTAAGTTCTTGACTAGAGTGTAATTCACAAAGGCCTTAAAGTATAAGACATGGAACACTATTTTAGGTGTCTACATATTGTACTTATTGAATCATTGCTAATCAATATGTTTACACTCAGCCAATCTTATTGTGGATGTGTTTGCTTTGTTCACACTTTATGAGGATCAACCTACAACATCTATTCTTCAATGCCCTATGAATTCAATTAAAATCTTTTAAAATACTGTATCTGCATATCGGTGTGTGGAACTCATTGAGTGATAAGTTCACACTACATCCGATTATTCAATGTGAATCACAGACATGAGAATTTTATCTATATGATTGTGTAGGATGGTCTTATACTAGAAAAAGGATGATCACTTAGTGCACAAGGGCACAATTCTACATTACAATCTAAAGCAACTAAGGGAAGCAGGGTTTCAACAAAGGCAAGCATCACATCGTCTTATTTGAGACTTAAAAATCTATTTTACACTTTGAACAAATCTAAGAGCGAGTGTGAAAAGATGAGTATATCTATACACATGCACATGCACATGCTTCATGATTAGGTGTGATAACTACACAATAAAAGGGAAGATAATATATCTCCAAGCTATGATGGAATCAATAAGCATAGAGATCCATTGTTTAAGGACCCCTAGATTTTCATGGTTGTGAACATTAGAAGTGCATATTCTAAGCTAGTGATGTCTCGCAACGTCGTACTGAACTAGAGATAAATGCCTATATGGATAGGAGAGGATTGTTATACATCTTTAGTAAATAGGAAAAAAAATCAATGCGTTTGGATTTGAATCACACAACAAAGATAAATCCAAATAGATATATGTGGCAAGGACTTTGTTCTTAACCAAGCGCTTACATTATGGGAAGGCTACTAAATTCTACCACTTAGTGGAAACTAAGGAATTATTCTAGATCTTTCCACCTTTGGGATGAGTAGGTGCACCAACCTTCATTAATATTTAGGAATCATGTACCATACGTCTCAGTCTATGAAGATCCGATGAACATAGACTGCTCTCAACTCGAGACTATCAATTAGAACACTATGTAAACAAAGGTTAACTTGCCCTCAAGCCAAACATTTTTGCTTGGTCTTCACTTCTAGTCTTCATGAATAT
Organism: Ceratopteris richardii; assembly: GCA_020310875.1. Taxonomy (NCBI): domain Eukaryota; kingdom Viridiplantae; phylum Streptophyta; class Polypodiopsida; order Polypodiales; family Pteridaceae; genus Ceratopteris; species Ceratopteris richardii. The sequence goes on from CM035411.1 coordinate 89,857,747, forward strand.
CCTGCAACCCAATCATTGTCTTAAACCTGCAAAGTTTTGTACCATCTAATGCTTTAGTCAATAAATCTGCACATTGCATGTTCTGATTGTCCTTGCTTAATAACTTTTCTATCACATAATGATAGTGGACCTCTATATGCTTGGTCCTAGCATGATAAATAGGATTAGCTACAAGGTGTAGTGAACTTGTATTATCTCCAAAGATCATTGGAGATGTAGTATGCAAGCCCAATTCTGTATACAACAATCTGATCCATATGGCCTCTTGAGTAGCATTGGCCAATCCTCTATACTCTGCCCTTGTAGAACATAAAGCAACAGTAGGTTGCTTCTTTGAAGACCATGATATTGGCTTATCACCTACAAATGAGAGGTACCCTGAGGTACTCCTCCTATCATCTTTGCATCCTACCCAATCTGCATCTGAATAAATTTTAATGTCCAAGTCTGATGTATAAGAGAAATATAGACCATGATGTTGGGTACCCTTAAGGTACTTCAAGATTCTTTTAGCACCCTCTAAGTGAGGTGCCCTAGGCTTGTGCATAAACTAGCTTAGCACATTACTCCATAAGCAATGTCTATCCTTGTCAGAGTGGCATAATTCAAGCTACCCACTGTGCTTTGGTAAGCTGTAATGTCATCAAGTACATCACCTTCATGAGCACTTAATTTTAGGTTTACCTCCATTGGAGACTTGCAACTTTGGCATCCTGAAAATGAAACTTCTTCAATATATCCTGTATATACTTCCTCTGAGTAATGTAAATTCCAGAGTTAGTACAGACTAACTCAAGTCTAAGAAAATATTTTAGTAATCCAAGATCACTAATCTTGAACTCCTTCATCATCTGATTCTTGATCTATTTGATACCATTAGCATCATTACCTGTAAGTATGATATCATCAACATATACACATAGGTATATTACCTTTGAATTACTTCTCTTAATGAATAGAGAAGTATCTGCTTTACTCATGACAAAACCTTGGTCCTGAAGATATGTGGTCAACCTATGGTTCCATGCCCTAAGTGCCTGCTTCAATCCATAAAGAGCTTTATTCAATTTTCATACATATGTTACCTTGTTTGGATCCTCATAGCCAGGAGGTTGAGACATGTACACCTCCTCTGAAATCAAGCCATTCAGAAATGCATTTTTTACATCCAACTCATACATGTTCCAATTCTTTGATGCAGCCACACTTACCAATACCTTGATGGTTGGCATTTTGGCCACAAGTGAGAAGGTTTCCTCATAGTCAATGCCTTGGGTTTGTGCAAAACCCTTAGCCACAAGTCTGGCTTTATACCTGCTTATTAACCCATCAGAATTTCTCTTTATTTTATAGAACCATCTAGAACCAATTACCTTCATAGACTCCTTCTTTGGTACTAGTTCCCAAGTGTCATTCTCCTTGAGTGATTCAATCTCCTCATCCATAGCTTCCTTCCATTCGGCCTTGGTTTTAGCTTTTTTGTATGATGCTGGTTCTTCAATTGATAAATCTTTTGCAAGATAAACAGTGTTTAGTAACAAGAGAAGTTTCATACCCATATCTGATTGGTTTCTTGCTCTCCCTTTGTGATCTTCCGATTGTTTGATTAGAGGATTCAGGTATATCCTCTAATTTCTTCATCTTGAGTTTACCTTTGGACTTCCATGCAATGAGGCTTGGAAACTCCTCTTCCAAGTCATAAGGTAGCTTTCTGATAATGTTTGATCCTTACAGCTATAGAGTGCTATGTTCCTTGTATCCTCAAGTTCAAAAGTGAAAAGTCTACCTGTCTTTTCTCCTTTGGCTATTTTCTTGAACCCATGCTTGGGATCCTCCACAAATGCTCCATATTGATTGAATCTAACTTGTAAACCTTTTTCCACAATCTGTCTAACACTCATCAAATTCTTGGTAATAGTTGGTACATATAGAACCCTACTTAACAAGTTTTTGTTCCCATCAGAGGTCTTAACATTTCCAACTTTAATTACCGAGTGCTTGGTGTCATCACCTGATTGTACCTGATGCTTACCCTTTAGTTCCTCAAGGTCAGAGAGAAGAGCTACATTGCATGTCACATGATTTGTAAATAGACTGCAACCAGGGTTTGTTCTTGCAGATCCAACCTTAGAAGGCTTGGACATGATGTCCAAGGCCTACCAGGCTCGACTTCAAGAAGGTCCAATTGTTGCAAACCTAGACAAGAGTTACCCTAGACCAGATCTAGAGATTGAACAGACAAAAATGTTCATGAAAATGGTAGAGCTAGCTTAGGCTATGCTCAAGACCAGTCAATCGTTTGATCAGACAAACTCTATCAAATCGGATTTGCATTTCCAAGGCTTACTAGAAAGATTAGAGCAATTGGTAAACAAACCCCAACTTTCTTTACCTCCATAGGCTCAACCAATTATTGAAAGAGAAAGCTCACCACCAACAAAGGCTTACGTTCCTAATTCCATAGACGATGGAACACCTCTTTCAATGCAGCAATACTCTCAAGAGTTCTTGCGAGAAATACAGGAGGAGAAATGGGCCAAGGAGAAGGGTAATCCCCCTCCTATTCCTGAAATTGATGATCTTCACGATCAATTTCCCCAAGACATTCCATCTATCTATGGAGACCAAACAGAGCAACAAGAAGATGAAAGATTAGATTTTGAATCTGATTCTTTACAAGAGTTGCCACAATTCACAGGCCCATGGGAGTCAGAATCTCTCTAGATCAGAGCTCCCACAATATTGGTAAGAAATGAAGACTCAGTGGTTCCAAGAAACATTGATGTCGTGAAGGACACTAAGGTTCAATGTCATCTCACTTTAGAAGAGCTGCTCAAAGTAAAACCAGAGCTATGGAATCATGTGAAGGATCAAGATCCAGAACTTGATTCCAGTATGGCAAAAGGAGGCTTTAAGCAGAAAGTACCAGAGATACCTCTAGACAAAATAGGAGACATGAGTGAAGGTGAGGAAGGCAATACTTATCTCCCAATCACCTACCAATGTTATACAACCAAAGCAATCATCGACTCAAGAGCAGGTGTTGCAATTGCAACTACCTCCTTGTGGAAGCGATGGGGAAAATCCACGTTAAGACCAACTAGAATGAAGCTTCAAATGGCGGACGGCAATGTTGAAAGACCTCTAGGATGGCTCGAAGGGATAACTCTAACCACTTGTGGTGTAGAGTTTGAACACACATTTGCTATATGTGACTTTGAAAAAAATAACGTCTATGAGATGATCCTAGGAAGGCCCTTGCTATGACAACTTCAAATAGTACAGGATTGGGGAACCAACTCCTTGTACTTGCAACATTTTGGGGTCACAACCAAGGTCAATTTGAAAGACTATACCTTCAAAGATGTACCACCCCTACAGTGGAATCCTATCCACAAAGCAAAAGAAAATTCAATCTTGGTGCATTCTAGAAGTTCTCCTCACCCATCCTGGATGCATGAAGATACTCATTTGTGGATGTGCAAGGTTGCAGAGGAAGAGGAAAAATGTCTAAAAGTGAGAGAAGAAGGAACTTCTCAAGGAGATAGAACAGTTAAAGACCCAGCCTACACATCGGCGATCTTTCCAGATAAGGAATTTGAGCCTCATGGCTGGTCAAAAATCTTAGCCACCATGGACATTGTTGTCAATGAATAACAATGGGCGCCTTGTTGTGATGAGCAGGGTTATGATATCTCAGTGTTCATGTGTCATCCCTTGTTGGAAGAATGTGACCCTAGTGATGTCATAGAAGAAGAAGAAAGCAACGATGATCTAGAGTCCATTGTAATGTATAGTCAGCATTAATTAAGAAAAGCACTATCTAGAAGATGTAGGAGTATTTAACCAACAAGAAGAAGAACCTCTCACAAGCATTAAAACGGTAAATTCAAAGGATGGAAGTGAAGGTAGTAAAAAGAAAAAGAAAATAAAAGCAGTGAAACAAGAAGAGGAGTAATCATTGTTTGAAGTACTAGAAAACTTCAAGAAATATGAAGTTCATGATCGGAAAATTTTGGTACGAATGCCTGAGAGAGAGGCCACTGTAGGAGAAGCATATGATAACAAAGAAAAGACCAAGAAAATTGTTGTAACCATTGAAGGGAATGAAGAGCCCTGCACGTACATAGGAGATGACCTAAGTGCAGAAGAAGAAATAGAGCTTATAGCTCTATTAAGGGAATATAGGGACATTTTTGCATGGCACTATAGAGATTTGAAGGGAGTAGATCCAAAAATTTGCTCTCATATGATCCCCATGACCATTGATGCCAAGCCCACCAAACAAAAGCCCTACACATATGATGACAGTTATGCAGCTAAAATAAAGGAAGAAATCAATAGGCTTATTGAAGCGGGATTTATTTATGAGATTGAGCATACTGAACGGGTGTCCCCCATTGTAGTGATGCCCAAGAAGAATGGAAACTTGCGAGTGTGTATTAACCTTAAAAAAGTTAATGTTGCTATGATTAGAGATAGTTATCCGCTTCTAATCACTGAACATCCATTGGAGCGTGTTGCAGGCAAGGAAGTTTATAGCTTCCTTGATGGATTTTCAGGTTACAACCAAGTAGCCATTGCCCCAGAAGATCAACACAAAACGGCCCTTGCCATAGAGTGGGGAATCTTTGCATTTCGTGTGATGTCATTTGGGCTCACCAATGCACCTACAACATTTCAAAGGCTCATGTGTCATGTCTTCAAAGAGTTCTTGCGAAAGAGCTTAGAAGTATATGTGGACAATTTACGTGCTCATTCCCAAGAAAGAAAATATCATATCCCTAAGCTTAGACAAATCTTCAACAACTGTAAAGAATATCGAGTTTGTCTGAACCCTGGAAGAAGTGTGTGTTCATGGTACGTCAAGGTAAGATCTTAGGTCATATTGTTTCTAAGAATGGAATATCAATGGATGAGGACAAAGTAAGAGCTATAGCTGAGTTGTCGAGGCCAAGGAACGTTAAAAAGGTACAAGATTTTATGGTCCATTGTGGATATTACCATCGGTTCATCCACATGTATGTGATCATAGCTAAATCTCTTTATGCTTTGTTAACAAATTTTGAGTGGAACAATGAATGTGAAAAATCCTTCAATGAGCTAAAAAGATGTTTGTGCTCAACACCAATACTGACCACTCCTGATTGGAATAAACCATTCCATGTACACATGGATGCTTCCAATCATGCAATAGGATGTGTGCTAGCACAACCAGCAAGTGAAGGAAACCTAGATTTGCCTATAGCATATGCTAGCAGATAGTGAAACGCAGCAGAACAAAACTATACCACAATCGACCGAGAAGGCTTAGGCATGGTATATGTCGTGAAGAAGTTTAGACACTATCTATTGGCCAATAAGCTCAAGTTTTTCACTGATCATCAAGCTTTATTATATTTGGTCAATAAACCTTGCAATACACGACGCTTAGTAAGACGATTTCTCTTACTAATGGAATATGACTTTGAAGTGGTTGTTCCGAAAAGTAGAACCCACCTCAGGGCAGACCATCTTTCTTGCATCACTTCAGGCGAGTCACCGCAAGGAGTGTCTGATGAATTGCCTGATGCTTATCTATTCAATTTAGAAGTTGTCCCTAAATGGGCAAATAAGTTGGTGCCTGTCTTGACCTTTGGACTTGCACATAAGAAGGTGAAAACTAACACAGATGAAATTGTAAGATCACAAAAATATCAAATATTGGCAAGAAGTATGTACAAACAAGACACAGAGGGTGTATCAGCTTGTGTCGAGGATTATGAACATACTAGCTGGTTGCAACAAGCCCATGAAGGATTGCTAGGAAATCACTATTCTAAACAATGAACATTGCAGAATTTGAAACGTTTAGGAGTGTATTAGCCTAGCATGGGTAGAGAAATACATGAGTGGATTAAAAATTGTCCAATGTGCAAAGAGAGACCCCTAGTGTAGCATGCTACCCTTTATCACGTGTCATTAATTCCGGATTGGAGCAACCCATTGGTAGAATTCATGAGATCAGGAACATTACCCAATGAGGCTAGTCTAGCAAGGAAACAAAGCTTGGAACAAGAGGCTCAAGACTACGCCTAAGTAGGAGAAAACCTATATCGAAGAGGCAAAGATGGATACTTAAGACTGTACATTCATGAATCAGACTACTTGAAAGTCTTAGAAACTGCACATAGCGGTGTTGCAGGTGGACACTTTGGGCCTGACAGAGTAATCAAGACCATTCTATTCTCAGAAATTTGGTGGCCCACTCTTCATATGGATGCACATACTTATGTGTAGAAATGTGACACATGACAACATGCACAGTATCTGATAAGAAAAGATGAGATGCCTTTGAGACCAATGATGGGAGGACGTGCATTCTTGAAGTGGGGTATAGACTTCGTTGGTCCCATTAACCCCCTAGCTAGAAACTCCCATGCAGAGTACATTATTGTAGCCACAGACTACCTCACAAAGTGGGTAGAAGTCAAAGCCACAACAAAGAATGATGCTCAAATGACGGCAAAGTTCTTATTTGAGAACATGTTCACCAGATATGGGTTACCAATAGAGTTGGTCAGTGATAGAGGTACACACTTATTGAACGAGGTCATTGAAAATCTTCTCCAAGAAGTCATGATGATACATAAGAAGTCTGCCCCTTATCATCCATAAGCCAACGAACAAGCCGAGAGCATGAATAAGATCCTATGTAATGTGTTGACAAAACTGGTAAATAATAAACATCTGATTGGGACAAACAGCTTCATCATGCCATTTGGGCTTACCGAGTTGCCTACAAAACGGTACTCAATGCCATCCCATTTCAGATGGTCTTTGGATAAAATGTTGTGCTACTATTAGACTTCCTAATCCCAACCTTGAAAGTAGCACAAGAGGATGAGTGGAATGGACACGAGTTGTCCTCCAGGATCTTTGATCTAGAACGTTTAGGTGAGACGAGGCTACGAGCGGCAGTAGGCATTTATGCTGCAAAGAAATGGCAAAAGGCATACTATGATGCCCATGTAAAGGATAAAGGATTGAAAGAATGAGATCTCGTGCTTGTTTATACACTAAAGCAACATGCCCATAAATTGGAGAAACGAGGATAAGGAACCATGATCGTTAATAGAATCTCCACTAGTGGTGCGGTTCAATTGGCCACTCTAGAAGGTGACATCTTGCCAAACTATATTAGTGGATGTCGAGTCAATTTGTATCAAGAACCTCTTACAGAGGATATGTTAATGAGACTCAGCACTACTAAGAAGAAAAAAGATGAAGAGTTGAGGGTCATAGAAGAAGCATAGGCAGAGGCTAGAGAGCACATTAGGCGAAATAAGTTAAGGTGACTAGGCCTAGATGTCAACCCGAAAGCCCCAAAATATCACATGTTACTTCTCGCATAATCGATCGACGCCCCTTTATGACCGTGGAGGTAGGACGAGGAAAGAGTCTAAGGACTATGAGAGCCTTGGTTGACTCAGGTGCAACAACTAGTGCAGTTAGACTTTCATATTGCCAAGACCTACAATTGAACATCAAGCCCATAGAAGCCTATCTCATAGGTTTGGAGGTGTGGAAACCCCTTGTTTGGGTGAGGTGGAACCTCCCATCTACCTTCAAGATGTTCCAATGAAAATCAAAATGCTAGTGTGTCACGATGAGGACCTTACAGAGCCACTTGTCTTGGGTCAAGATTGGATTTATGACCATGCAGTCAACTTGAACCTAAGAAGTCAGCTTCTTCAAGTTTGGGTACATGAGCAATGCATTACATTAGAATTAGAGAACTGCATGCTCACAGATCATGGCACCACACACTCTCTTATTTCCTCTAAGATTAATCTTCATGAACAAGATGTTGTATGTGTCAAAAGCTCTATGATCCAGAAGGACTCAATCATGGAAGGATGGTTGCAAAGGCTAGTAGACCCACCTTCTTTTTTGAAGATTAAAGCATCCACAGTAGTTCAACCTCAGAAGAAAGCAAAAGAGTACAAGACAACCGGTATATCAAATAGACAAAGAGCCTTCAAGAGTAAAGTAGTTCAGTGCATAAAGCAGATCTGGGTACGAAAAGGAGAGCCACCACTAGCCATGCCAACACAATTCCCACCCAGGCAAGCCAACCATGCGAAGACAAGAACCAAGCAACCAAGACAAGCTCAACCAAAAGGCCTTCGACAAACTTGGGTACCAAAAAAATTAGTTGCAGCTCAACAAGGGCGATTACATATGTGGGTTCCCAAAGCACTCTTACATGCACAAAGGCCTATGTTCTCCACCATGCAAAAGGTCTCAATAAAGAAGCCAAGGAGAGAAAAGGGTAAGAACCGAGCACAAAGAACAAAAGAAGATAAACTCAACCCTTTGGCAAAAGTAAGAAGAAAATCATCAAGTATATGGGTTTGGAAGCCAAAAGTACTAGTAACTTCCATAGAACCAAAGAGCCAACCACGTTGGACACCAAGTTTCAGCAACCATCCAAAGAGGAAGAGGCTAGAGGTGATCTCTATAAGGCCAACTACTATTCCAAAATGGATCCCTATAGGGAGGATTACATCATTTCAGGATCCAATCGCCACCTCCAAACAAAGATTGCATCAAGTCTGCAAGTAACATCAGAAGCCTCGACCAACAACAACCATGTTCCTTTGGCATAACCTTATCTTTTGCACTATTCATGTCATACATTTCCAAAGTATGCATTAATATAGGGCCACATTACATGGTCATGCATAGACACAATTGAGGAATCCCAGGCACATGTGACACATTGGACGTATGTAAAATATTTTTGAAACTAACATCTTTCTTCTTGTTTTGTGGCATTATTCCAAAAAAAAAAGATAACAAAAGAGAAAGAACAAGAATGGGTGCTTGAAGAATCTCCAACGTGAACCATCAACAATGAGAGACAAGCCGATGATCAATCACCATGACGGGCGTACAACATGAAAAGATAAACATCGACCAACCTTTCACCATGGTGAGCACATCCTACTTTGGAAACACCATAATCATGATAGGTTAGGAAACCCCTTCATCGGCATACCCTTGAGCACTTAGCTCAAGACCCAACTTCTTGCACCATGATTCTTCCAATGCATTTCCCAAGTATGCATGCATAGTGCTACATTACAAGGTCGTGCACATGGCACATTCTTCTTCCAACCCATGCACTAATGCACTTACCCATCAGTCATTATGGGTCACGAGTACTTGGCATGAGAACTAGAGAAGCCATCTTTGAAAACCAGAGGACATCAAGGGAAGAACAGCAAGAGAAAGGAAGCAATCTACCATCGAGAGCTACTCACAATCAATCGTGATAACCTCTTTTGAGCAGCTCACAGTTTCTGAAAGCTCAACAATACACTCTCATGCAGGAATTAAGAAAGAAGTATATATAGAGGGACTAAACATGAGGAACAAGACAAGCGCCCTGCTATATGTGGAAGACAGACCGTATGAGGAATCAAGCCTCTCAAAGTACTACATGGAACAACCACTACAACAAGGTTTTGTCAGGGATGACAGACTCAAGAGGGGGGGAGTGTTGATAGTCAAGGTCAAGCACAAGCATAGAAGCACATCAAGGAAGTGGACACACAAGAAGAAGGAGCATTTCGGGAGCTCCAACAAGCACATGTCAATTTTTCATAAGAAATCCCTATAAAAATAGTGATTTTTATCACTGAAAACCATTGTAAATACCATTTCCCGTTTTTGTAACTGCATTTCGTTCAAGCCAAGGAGTCCTCAAGCTTGAGGAGTATTAGAAGTATCTCCCTGCCAATTTTCATAATTTTTAGACTCCATTTGAGCCCTCAAATAAGCCCTACAACTTAATTTTTAACTAGGTCGGACACTAGGTCTAGATAGGGCCATAACTACTCAAAAAACTTTTACAAAATCAAATATGCTTTAGAAGTAGCTTCTGACAAAGATGTATCAAAAAGAGTAGATGCACATGAACTGCTTAGAGTATTCTCACATCTAACTCGATATGGTTTAAAGATATCCATGACAGATGGATTAAGACCATATTGAAAACGATATGTATTCATTTGAACTATTTGGATTAAATGATATAGATTCATCTGCATTAAGTGGAGTAAATTTTATGGATTCAATTGCATTAAGTGGAGTAAATGTTGTGGTATCATTTGAGTTAAGTGGATGAAATAAAGTGCAATCATTTGTAATATGTGAATTAAATGATGTGGATTTATTTGAATTATGTGGAGCAAATGAAGTGGTATCATTTGAGTTATGAGGATTAAATGTTGTGGATTCATTTAACATATATAAATTAAATATTTTGGATTCATTTGAATTATGTGGAGCAAATGAACTGGTATCATTTGAGTTAAATGGATGAAATGAAGTGTAATCATTTGTATTAAGTGGAGTAAATGTTGTGGTATCATTTGAGTTAAGTGGATGAAATGAAGTGTAATCATTTGTAATATGTGGATTAAATGATGTGGATTTATTTGAACTATGTGGAGTAAATGAAGTGGTATCATTTGAGTTATGTGGATTAAATGTTGTGGATTCATTTAACATATGTGAATTAAATAATGTGGATTGATTTGAATTATGTGGAGTACATGAAGTGGTATCACTTGAGTTAAGTGGATGAAATGAAGTGTAATCATTTGTAATATGTGGATTAAATGATGTGGATTTATTTGAATTATGTGGAGTAAATGAACTGGTATCATGTGAGCTATGTGGATTAAATGTTTGGATTCATTTAACATATGTGAATTAAATATCGGGGATTCATTTGAATTATGTGGAGTAAATGAAGTGGTATCATTTAAGTTAAGTGGATGAAATGAAGTGTAATCATTTGTATTATGTGGATTAAATGAAGTGGTGTCATTTGAATTATGTGGATTAAATGAAGTGGATTCATTTGAGTTATATAGATTAAATGAATTGGATTCATTTGAGTTATATGGATTAAATGTTATGAATTCATGTTATGAATTCTTTTGAGATAAAATTAGTGTTTTTGTTTTGTAGATTTGAAAGTTAAACATGGCAAGAATGCCATATGTGAATGATGATCTTGATCATACTGAATCTCAAAGGATTTTATTTGAGCAGAATGCTTAATTTGCACAATCAAGATTAGCATTTTTATTCCATCACAATTTAGAGCGAGAGGGATTAGAAGGAGAAGCATTGTCAATGAAAGAAGTAAAAAAGTTATGTCCATATCATTTTGTTCATGATGTTCTCTTTCGGGTTACAAAAGGGCAAAAGAAACAGCACCCTTAAAGCTTTCAAACTTACAACATAAAGGATTAGTAGAAACTCTACTTCGATGCTTTGTGCAAGATGAGAGATCATTACCAAATAATAATCAAATAGCTTTTTATTTCATTCAAAAGGTTTTTGTACAAGATATTCTTCATTAACGTGTAGATTGGGATGATCATTCGAAGAATGCAAGTATCGGTTTGGGTCGTCCTCAAAATCCAGCAGAATTTCGTAATCAACGAAACGAAGATCCTCTTCCTCGAAAGCGGCCCTAAATTTTGCTACTTGAAGAACATAATCTTATACATGATTTTAACACAAGGAGCATAATTATACAATGAAGGATTAACAATTCCTGCATTACGAAGAACAATAGATGATCAACGAAAGAGGATTGATGATCTAGAAAATCAAGTGAAAATTTTACAAATTTCTGTGGATGCATATGAGAGCAAATATGGAAGACTCTCAGAGGCATCATCATTTTTTGATCAGTTTATTGTCGATGAGTTATTGAATCAAGAAAACACTGAATAGGCAAGCTTTTTTGGTAATCAAAGACATGACTATTATAAAACCATCAATTTTGCAATTGAATATAATCATAGTATTCATAGTACATCATTTTCTTCATTTTGAATATCATCATCTATGACAGGTACCATGTCATCTATTTCTTCCATGTATGAACCATCATTGTGATCTACATCTAAATCACGATCACTCCATGAATCATTTGTTAAACTTTCATGAGTTTGAAATTCTCCAAAATTTTATTGTGTTGTTGTAGAAGCTATCTTGGTTGGAGCATGTAACAAATACATATTACAAAACACATATAACAAATCATTAGCACATGATACACTTAAGCGATTTCTTCATTTTGAATGAAGAAAATCATAGGCACTCCAATTACGTTCACAACTACCACTTGAAGCTACCATTGAAAGCACTCTCATAGCTATATGTTGCAACTCCATTGCTTCATCTCCATACTCTTTCCACCAAATAGGAGGTGGATGCTTTTGAATCACTTCAATGTGCCATAGATCTCCAAAAGATCCTTCTCTTTACATATGCTACTCTTTGGTGGAATGCATCTCAACCATCTGTACCTGGAAGTAATAACTGACATGTGGTTTTGAAGTTTGCCATGACTTCTTTGTTTGATGCTTGACCATTGAGTTGAAATGTTGGATCCAAAATGAATGTTATTCCATGCAAATGAGTATGCATTTGCATCCATCTCTTCTCTGCTAAAGATACAATCTGTGTTTTCTCTCGTAATAAAAATTGATTAAAGTCTTTTACTTTTTAAATATCTTTTGACATAATCCAATAAACTTTTCCAATCACAAATTTATCAGTATCAACCATTCATAAAAGTTCCACAAAAGTTTTAGTGATACCAATAATTTTTTCAAGATTATGCCAAAAATGTTGTGATATTATTAGAGATGTACACTTGGATGCTGCAACTCGATAAGAAGGATACTTCTCTAGCCATGCCTCCCATCTTCCATCAGCAATCATTTCTACAAGAGTTGGCTTAACTTCCAATAATCCACTGAGCACAATGTAGGCAGTTGCAAATCGTGTGGCACAAAAAATCTGAAGTTCTTTATTGGGAGATTTTGATCGAAAGAGCGAATATGCAAATTGATGCTCTCTAATAAATTTGACCACATGATTTGCATCTAATAATCTTTGTTTAATGAAAGATAATCTACCTGTACCTTTCAATAATAAATTTAATGTATGAGTTGCACATTGAACCCAAGTAATGCCTTCACACTTGTTTTGAATTGTAATTCCAATACTTCGAAAATTAGAGGCATTATCCATCACTATCACAGTCACATTCTTCGGACCATCCATGCGTGATATAGCATGTTCATATACCTTTACAAGAAAAGCTGAACTTTTCTCTTTAAGAGAAGTATCAACAACCATGACATATAAGAGAACTTTTCTCTTTTGGACATATAACCATGACATTAATCAATGGTTTCTTTTGACAACTTGTCCATGGATCCAATGCTATTGTACATCCATACATGGGTACATAATGAAGTATTGTTCGCTTTAAAATAGCTTCAATACTTTTTTTCACTTTATCTACATACTATGTTCGCATTTTATTATAATCTGGCATGGTGAATCCTTTTTGTGCAGTTGACATCAAAGCATCTTTGAAAATGGGATTACAAATAACATTGAAATTACAAATAACATTGAAATTACGAATAACATTGAAAGGAATCCCACATGCTAATAATGCTTGAGTCCATTTAAGATGAAGCTCGAGACAATCTTGCTTTTCAAAAGATACATGTATAGTATTTTGTGATTTATTACGAACAAAGCATGGTGACAGAGTATTAGATCCATGATTTTTACTACATTCACCAACTCCACTCTTTTTTGATGCAGTTGGAGAAAATGGAGTACATGTATCTTGGTTATTCTCAAAAACATTTTGAGAGACTTGAGTAGAAATATCCTGATGATCCTTTATTGTCATCAATGCATCTACTCGTTCTTGCTCTACACTTGGGCTACTTCAAAAGTGTTGTGAACTACTCATGCTTTTGAATCTTTTTGATGTGATACCTTGAGATTTACATTTATTTTCATAACTTGCAAAATGTACCCATATATCACTATCTAGATTAGAGCATCCTGCCACATTATTACCTATACTAAAAAGATGCTCTTTTATTCGAGTTGCATTTCCTACATAACGATGCCCACAACATTTGCATTGTATTGTGGATATTATTTTAACCTCTTGATGAACAATCACATATGACCATTCTTTTCCCTTTCCCATAGTGCTTGCAAATTGCTTTATGTAGACTATACCTACAAAAAAACAATATAAATCAATATCAAACAAAATATTTTGATCAATGTTGAGTCAAACAATTATGATAGACTTTAATTCTCAATCATACACCCATATACAATTACACATACTATTGTGAAGTAAAAATCATTGTTGAGTTAAACAATCACAACACATTTTAATTCTCAATCATACACACATATATGTTTACACATACATATACTTATACTATTGTGAAACAGGAATCATCATTGAGTCAAACAATCACAATCTATTTTAAATTCCTGATCATATGCACATACACTTACACATACTATTGTGAAGCAAGAACCAATATTGAGTCAGACAATCACATTATATTTTTCATTCACAATTATACACTCATATGCATACACATACTCATACACACACATACATATACTATTATGAAGTAAGAATCAATGTTGAGTCAAACATAATCTACCTATATCTTTCAATAATAAAGTTAATGTATCACAATAGATTTTAAATTCCTAATCATATGCACATACACTTACACATACTATTGTGAAGTAAGAATCAATGTTGTATCAGAAAATCACAAATAAATTCTAAATTCCTAATCATATGCACATACATTTACATAGACTATTGTGAAGTAAGAATCAATATTGAGTCAGACAATCACAATAGATTTTTCATTCACAATTATACACTCATATGCATACACATACTCAAACACACACATACATGTACTATTATGAAGTAAGAATCAATGTTGAGTCAAACATAATCTACCTACATCTTTCAATAATAAATTTATGTATCACAATAGATTTTAATTCCTAATCATATGCACATACACTTACACATACTATTGTGAAGTAAGAATCAATATTGAGTCAAACAATCGCAATGGTATAAATTATTTAATATTTATAGCAAAAAATTATACCTTGTTCTCTCTACGACACTTTAAGTTCGTAAAGAACAAAGTATCTTTTATGAAAAATGAGTAAGAATCAATCATAATAGATTTCAAATTCACATACATATACTATTATGAAGTAAGAACCAATGTTGACTCAAAAAATCACAATAGTTTTAATTATTTAATATAGCAAAAATTTATACCTTGTTCTCTCTATGACACTTTAAGTTCATAAAGAACAAAGTAGCTTTTATGAAAAATGAGTATAGTTCTACTCTTTCATAAAATATTATTGGAAAATTTTCTTTGGTCGAAACATTTTTCAATCAAAAACTTTTTGATCGAAAGTGCTTTCGATCAAAAACTGTCGAACTCCCATGCAAAAACTATTCCGGCATGTCCAAATAAGCTGACATGGCACTGAATAATTCGGTCAAATAATAAGGGCTTATCACAAAATTCCGTAATTATTCACAAATAAACGAATTGTCAAATAACTAATAATGCAACCTAGTGTGTGTGTGTGTGTGCATATATATATATATATATATATATATATATATATTTACACACACACACCACCAAACAAATAGATTATCTAAGATTTTTTGTAGAAAGGTCCTAGATAGAGACCATCTTAAGGTAAAATCATTATAGAAGTTTTTTCTAAGCTGTTGACAGTCAAGGTCACACACAAGCAGCGAAGCGCATCAATGAAGTGGACACACTAAAGAAGAAGGAGCATGTAGGGAGCTCCAAGAAGCACATGTCAAATTTTCAGAAGAAATCCCTATAGATATAGTGATTTTTATCACTAAAAACCATTGTAAATACCATTTTTATATTTTTAGAACTCCATTTTGTTCAAGCCAAGGAGTCCTCGAGCTTGACGAGTATTAGAAGTATCATCCTACCAGTTTTCATAATTTTTAGACTCCGTTTGAGCCCCCAAATAAGCCGTGGAACCTATTTTTTAACTAGGCCGGGCACTAGGTCTGGACAAGGCCAAAACTACTCAAAAAACTATAAAAAGGGCTGGAGAGCTCATTTTTGGGGGTTAGCTTGTTGTAGATTTCAGCTTTGTAAGAGATCTCTTGTGTAATTGAAGATCTTCCATTGTTCCACTCTTTGCTCTTACCTTGTCGCGTGTGTGTGTATGTGCGTGCATGCTTGTGTACTTTCACTCACGCACTTGTGCCATCACTAGCTCATGGTCTTCATACCGGTCCTCACCTCTCCACGGATTGACACTTATGAGGTGTATCTCCTCACGTTGGTACTCACCATTGTGCTCGAGTGACACCAAATTTGGCGTCGTTGCCGGGGAGAGAGCTTGGAGGACGAGCGTGTGATGGTAAGACGTAGAGTAGCGACGTTGGAAGGTCAAAAAATCACCATTTTCAGTTCAATTTTTGAGTCTTTCTTCTCCTTCATCTTCATCATCATCACCATCTCCACCCACCTTCATCTTCTCAGTTTTTTCCATTTTTTAGAGGACATTCACCTCGCTTTTTACTTGTGGTTGTGAGAAAGAGCATTAGACAGGGTGCGGAGCTGAAACGCTGAAGAAATACACCTCAATATACCCAAAAATTGAGTGAACAGCACCGGACGTGACATAACCTGCGTCGAGTATCGTGAGGGCAATATCACGGGTTTGAAGGGAGATTTTGCATCTACAGACACATAGGAGTGACAAGGAGGACACAAGGTACTCATATTTGCAAAAAAATTTGAATTTGGACTCCAAAAAAATCCAAGTATCGTGTTCTCCCGCGGTTGAAGTATCACGATACCTGGATATCGTGAAACTCCTGTGGTCGAGTATCGCAATACTTGCAAGTGGTCACATATCGTGTATCGTGTATCGCTGAGAAACATTCACGATACTAGATTGATATCGTGTATTGTATATCGTGAACTTCTGATCGCGATACCTATCGTGTATCGTGTATCGTGGAGTTAACTATCACGACACCTGGTAGATATCGAGTATCGTCAGAAAATTTCTCACGATATTGGTCACGTATCGAGTATCATAGAGACCTGAAAACGATACTTGAGGAATATCGAATATCGTGGGAATTCCAAGTATCGTGTATCGTGATTTTTTCGCGATATCTACCCAATATCGTGTATCGTGACTTTCAGTGTCAAGTATCATGAGTCTAACTCTCGCTAATATCGAGTATCGTGTATCGTGGGATTCCTCTTGGCGATACCTATGCAATATCAAATATCGCGAGGGTCCTTCCGCGATACTTGCTGGATATTGAGTATCGTGATCTGTCTAGTTGGTCGAATATCGTGTATCGTGTGGGCTCAAGTATCGAATATTGTGGCATTTTTCCAGTCAGCCAAATATTGAGTATCGTGACTTTTCCAATGTGTCAAGTGTCGTGTGTCATCCAGTTGAGATATCGTGTATTGTGGCAAGGCAAGTATCGTGTATTGTCTGCTTCCAAGTATCACGATACTTGATAAGTATCGTGTATCGCCTGTTTTGAAGCATTTCCTGAGAGGTGTTGTCTCCTTGTTTTAACCCCCAGAACCCTGAACTAGCATAACTTTCTCATACGAAATCCGTTTGTTGTAATTTTGAGTTTGTTGGAAAGCTCGTGGGGAGTACAACAAAAACTTCGATTGGTTACGGTAAAATTAATACTAGGATTATTAGATAGGGTATTTTGAAGTTGACCCTCAGGTTGTACTAGGAAGGAAGGGGTTCCACAAGATTTTGAGCAGTTCAAAGGACATTTGTGGACTTGTAGACAAGGCTTATGAACCTAAGATCAAGTAGACACTTAGGAAGAGATAGATAAAGTACAAAATCACTTGAAACTAAGGTCAACTACACAACCAAGTCAGGGACTCACAACTCAGGGGTTAACACTACGTGCTGAGTTCACAGACTAGTGAGCCAGAAATGTCATTTAACTGGGAGAGACTCTTGGTTTCTGAAGACATGCATAGTTCCGTACCTAGGGAAGGCCTTATGTCTACAATGGAAGGGGAATATAAGACATCTCTTCAATACATATCCACCAACTTGCAGGGAATATCCATCTACCTTGATGGTCTACAGAGGACAGTAGCAAGAATGATAAACACCACAGAATCTGAAATAATTCCAAGACCCGTTGTCAAGTATGAAAGTGGAGTTTATAGGGACAAGATGGACTAGATGTATGTAGTAACCGAAAACCCTGATCAGATTAATGAAAGAGGAGAGTTAGCTCGAGATCAAGCAACTACCTCACAAAACCCATTTGAGACCCAGCAAAGAACAGAAAATATGATGTTAGGACAAACGAGCCAAGGTAGTATACCCAATAGACCACATGAGCAATTCACCATGCCAGGAATTAACCCCCATAGCCACACTAGCCTGGGAATGGGAAATCTGAATAGTGCCACATTTAGCGGAGAACCACCCCAAGGTCTAGGAGCTTGAATACACTTAGTAAAATCCGCTTATCCCATCATAAGTCAAACCCTAGAGCTCGGCAAAATACTGAGACCAATCCAATTGGCCAAATGTATGCAAAATTGTTACGATGGCACGGGAGAACCGTATGACCACATTGCAGAATTCAAGTAGGTATTGC
The DNA here is from genome assembly GCA_020310875.1 of Ceratopteris richardii. NCBI lineage: Eukaryota > Viridiplantae > Streptophyta > Polypodiopsida > Polypodiales > Pteridaceae > Ceratopteris > Ceratopteris richardii. Next base: position 89,876,378 of record CM035411.1, read on the forward strand.
GAGCGGAGCAAGTGGATGACTTTTTCATGCAATATGAATCCTTTGGGCTAACCCTTACAGGAATAGCCTTAACCTGGTTTCAATCCTTGGATCCAAGCTGCTTTGAACATATTGAACAATTCTTCCAAGAACATATTTGGGAATTCACTAAGCGAGGGATCAAGCACAATTCATCATCCTTAATACATAGTTTCAAACAAGCTCCTAATGAGACAGTAAAAAATGAAGCACGAAGATTTAAGCAATACGTAGCCCGATGCCCTGTGACAGAGAGACCTTCTCAGCAAAAAATGATATCTTTATTTTTAGAAGGTCTAACCAATGGAACATTGAGAATCTTAGTATATTTAAAACGACTACAAACCCTAAGTGAGTGTCTTCAGGAGTGCATAGATTTGGAAGAAAACATAGATGAGGATCTCAGAACCACACAAGATCCTACCAAGTCAGAGGATACAAGGAACAATGAAACTTCTAGTTCGAGTTATGTGGAGGAAGTGGCAGAGTTAGTGGTCAAAAAATTAGGGATACAAGGACAAAAGAACTACGAGAAATCTTCCTTGAGAGTGCCAATGTTAGGAAGTTGCACACTTTGCGGTGGGGATCATCCATCTCATGATTGCACCAGAGAAGCATTAGGGTTATCACAACCTTACCCTTACGATAGACAACCAACTCCAGCGCCTAACATGTACTCTTATTGTGAGCAGAAGTACATCAACTACAACACCAAAAACTATCCAATGAATAGACATCCACGACCGTTTGTACCACCCCACTGTAGACCATACGAGTACCCTCCTACAGAACAAGGCAGAGAAGTTCCTAGGTATAACCCATGTCTAGGATCACGAGGAGCATCTAGACTGTATGAACATGGAGGATATGGCCAACCTCAACCTATACCAGGACAACAATCACCCCATCCACTATCTCCGACACAAGGGCAGAACATCACAATACAAGTTGTTTGTCTTGAGTGTGGCAAAGAACAACTCCTGAGAGATTGTCTCGGACATCCCTCTAGTGCACCAAAGGTTACACCCGTTAATGTAGTAGGCTTAGTGGGGGATTCAGGTTCCAGTAGTGATAATGTGGCTCCTATACACGTGGTTACTAGGGCACAAGCCTTACAACAAACTAAACCAGCTGAGCAATCAGAGCCAAGTGAATCAGGAGAGCCTAGTAAGAGAAGAACAAGAACGTGGAAGGATACTAGAGAGAAGGCCAATCGTAAGTGGACCAAAAAGTTATCTGAACTAGAAGAACGTCTGAAAGATGCAAAAACAAAAATAGAAGATATTGCCTCTCAAAACCCCTTGCATGTCAAAACTCCATCCACACCACCTCATCCCCACCCACCAACCACGGTAAATGGACCACCACAACCGGGGTCTGTTCTTGCAGATCCAACCCCAGAAGATTTGGACATGATGTTCAAGGCATACCAGGCTCGACTTCAAGAAGGGCCAACACCTGCAAACCTAGACAAGAGCTACCCTAGAGCAGATTTAGAGATTGAACGGACAAAAATGTGCATTAAAATGGTGGAACTAGCTCAAGCTATGTTCGAGGCCAATCAATCATTCAATCAGACGAATGCTATTACACCAGGTTTGCACTTCCAGGGCTTACTAGATAGATTAGAGCAGTTGGTAAACAAACCACAAGTTTCTTTACCTCCACAGGCTCAACTAACTATTGAAAGAGAAAGCTCATCACCAAAGAAAGTCTATGTTTCTGACTCCATAGATGATGGGGAACCTCTTTCAATTCAAGAGCACACTCAAAAGTTCTTGCAAGAAATACAAGAAGAGAAATGGGCCAAGGAGAAGGATGTTCCCCCTCCTATTCTTGAGATTGATGACCTTCATGATCAATTTCCACAAGACATTCCATCTATTTATGGAGAAAAAACAGAGCAACAAGAAGATGAACGATTAGATTTTGAATCTAATTCTTTACAAGAGTTGCCACAGTTCAGAGGCCCATGGGAATCTGAATCTCTCCAGATCAGAGCTCCCACAATATTGATCAGGAATGAAGACTCGGTGGTTCCAAGAAACACTGAAGTCGTGAAGAACACTAAGATTCAGTGTGTCTCACTTTAGAAGAGCTGCTCAAAGTAAAACCGGAGTTATGGAATCATGTGAAGGATCAGGTTCCCAAACTTGATTCCCATATGCCAAATGCAGGATCTAAACAAGAAGTTCCAAAGATACCTCTCGATAAAATAGGAGACATGAGCGAAGGGGAAGAAGGTAATACTTATCTTCCAATCACCTACCAAGGTTACACAACCAAAGCAATGATAGATTCAGGTGTTGGTGCTGCTATTGCAACCACCTCCTTGTGGAAGCGATGGGCCAAGCCCACATTAAGAACAACTAGGATGATGCTTCAAATGGCAGACGATCATTTTGAAAGACCTCTAGGACTCCTCGAAGGGATAACTCTAACCACCTGTGGTGTAGAGTTTGAACACACATTTGCTATATGTAACTTTGAGAAAAATAATTTCTACGAAATGATCCTAGGAAGACCCTTCCTACGACAACTGCAAATAGTACAGGATTGGGGAACCAACTCCTTATACTTGCAGCACTTAGGGGTCACAACCAAGGTCAATTTGAAGGATTACACCTTCAAAGATGTACCACCCCTACAATGGAATCCTATCCACAAGGAGCAAGAAGATTCAATCTCTCTGCATTCTAAAAGTTCATCTGATACATCCTGGATGCATGAAGATACTCATTTGTGGATGTGCAAGGTCGCAAAGGAAGAAGAAAAACGCTTAAAGGCAAGAGAAAAAGGAACTTCTCAAGGAGATAGACGAGTTCGAGACCCAGCCTATACGCCGATGATATTTCCAGATGAGGAATTTGAGCCTCATGGTTGGGCAGAAATCCTAGCCACCATGGACATTGCTCTCAATGAAGAACAATGGACACCTCATTGTGATGAGGAGGGTTATGATACTTCAGTGTTCATGTGTCAGCCTTTGCTAGAAGAATGTGACTCGAACGACTTCATAGAAGAAGAAGAGAACGATGATGATCTAGAGTCCATTGTGATGGATAGTTGCTTTATTTCAGAGGAGCACTATCTAGAAGACGAAGTATTTACACAAAAAGAAGAAGAACCTCTCACAAGCATCAAAACGGTAAATTCAAAGGATGGGAGTGAAGGTAGTAAAAAGAAAAAGAAGAGAAAAGTAGTGAAACAGGACAAGGAGGAACCATTGTTTGAAGTACCAAAAAATTTCAAAAAATACGAAGTTGAGGACCGAAAATTTTGGTATGAATGCCTAAGAGAGAGGCCACAACAGGAGAAGCATATGATAACAAAGAAAAGAACAAAAAAATTGTAGTCACCATCGAAGAGACTGAAGAGAGATGTACGTACATAGGAGATGACCTAAGTAAAGAAGAGGAAGCAGAGTTCGTAGCCTTATTAAGGGAATATAGGGATGTGTTTGCATGGCACTATAGAGACTTGAAGGGAGTAGATCCGAAAATTTTTTCTCATATGATCCCCATGATAGCAGATGCCAAGCCCACCAAACATAAGCCCTACACATATAATGACACTTATGCAGCCAAAATAAAAGAAGAAATTGATAGATTGATTGAAGCTGGATTTATCTATGAGATTGAACATATGGAATGGGTGTCCCCCATTGTCGTGGTGCCCAAGAAGAATGGAAAGTTACGTGTGTGTATTAACCTTAAAAAAGTTAATGCCGCCACGATAAGAGATAGTTATCCGCTTCCAATCACTGAACATTTATTGGAGCATGTTGCAGGCAAGGAAGTTTATAGCTTTCTTAATGGATTTTCAGGTTACAATCAAGTAGCCATTGCCCCAGAAGATCAACATAAAACAGCTTTTGCCACAGAGTGGGGGATCTTTGCATTTCGGGTGATGCCATTTGGGCTCGCCAATGCACCTGCAACATTCCAAAGACTCATGTGTCATGTCTTCAAAGAGTTCTTGCGAAAGAGCTTAGAAGTATATGTGGATGATTTATGTGCTCATTCCCAGGCAATTACAAATGTGGGTACCCAAGACACTCTTACATGCGCAAACACCACAAATCTCCCTCACAAGCACAGTTTCCACAAAGACGCCAAGGAGAAGCAAGGGTCAACACCAAGCACAAAGAACCCAAGCAGCTCAACCCACCTCTTCGACAAACATAAAAAGGCAACCAAAAAGGGTATGGGTGTGTAAGCCCAAAGTACCACTAGCTTCTAGAGAGCCAACGAGCCAACAATGATGGATACCGAAATTCAGAAACCACCCAAAGATACAAAGGATAGATCTTATGTCTATAAGGTCAAATACCATCCTGAAATGGATCCCTATAAGAAGGATTACATCATTTCAAGATCCACTAGCGGCCTCGAACAAAGACTGCCTCAACATCCACCAACCACATTGAAAACCTCTATGTGCAACAACCATGTGCCTTTGGCATAGCCTTGTCTTTTGCACCATTCAGGTCATGCATTTCCAAAGCATGCATTAATATAGGGCCACATTACACGGCCGTGCATAGACACAATTGAGGAACCCAGGCACATGCGACACATCTGACATATGTAAAATATTGTATTGATACTAACACCTTTTTCTTGTTTTATTCCATTGTTCAAAAAAAAAAGAACAGGATTGTGCGCTTGAAAAATCTCCAATGCGAACCATCAACAACGGAAGACAAGCTGATGGTCAATCACCATGATAGAAGTACAACATGAAGAGTTGAAGATCGATGGAACTTTCACCATGGTAAGAATTGTATGTTTCAACAACAACATGACCATGAATGATTAGGGAACCTCTTCGTTGGCATACCCTTGAGCACTTAGCTCAATACCCAACTTCTTGCACCATAATTCTTCCAATGCATTTCCCAAGTATGCATGCATAGGACCACATTACAAGGCCATGCACAAGGCACATATATTGTTAAACCCATGCACTAATGCACTTACCCATCATCCATTATGGGTTACAAGTACTTGCCATAAAAACGAGGAAAGCCATCTTTGGCAGAACCAGAGGACATCATGGTGACAGATGCAAGAGCACAATCACAAAGACACCATCAAGCTGGCGTACAGGGAAGAAGTCCATACAAAGGTAGCAATGACAAAATGATGAACCAGACAATTGCCCAAGCTACAATTGGAAGATGGACCACTCTTATGGATACATGATGGACACTATATCTCCACACACCACATGGAACTACCACTACAACAAGGGTCTGTCTGGGACGGCAGACTCTAGAGGGGGGGAGTGTTGACAGTCAAGGTCACACACAAGCAGCGAAGCGCATCAATGAAGTGGACACACTAAAGAAGAAGGAGCATGTAGGGAGCTCCAAGAAGCACATGTCAAATTTTCAGAAGAAATCCATATAGATATAGTGATTTTTATCACGAAAAACCATTGTAAATACCATTTTATATTTTTAGAACTCCATTTTGTTCAAGCCGAGGAGTCCTCGAGCTTGAGGAGTATTAGAAGTATCATCCTACCAGTTTTCATAATTTTTAGACTCCGTTTGAGCCCCCAAATAAGCCGTGGAACCTATTTTTTAACTAGGCCAGACACTAGGTCTCAACAGGGCCAAAACTACTCAAAAAACTATAAAAAGGGCTGGCGAGCTCATTTTTGGGGGTTAGCTTGTTGTAGATTTCAGCTTTATAAGAGATCTCTTGTGTAATTGAAGATCTTCCATTGTTCCACTCTTTGCTCTTACCTTGTGCGCGTGTGTGTGTATGTGCGTGCATGCTTGTGTGCTTTCACTCACGCGCTTGTGCCATCACTAGCTCACGGTCTTCATACCGGTCCTCACGTCTCCACGGATTGACATTTATGAGGTGTATCTCCTCACGTTGGTACTCACCATTGTGCTCGAGTGACATAAGCTCATGGAAAAGCCTCAACAACACAAATGAGTCACTTAATTGCTCCTTCGTAAGAATTGCATTATAGACTATATTTTGCCTATTTTTTACATCTGTGAAAAATGTTACCGTTAGTGTCCATGTGAAAGGCCAAATGGCCAGTGGACACTTTTTTGTATATGTTCTTTTATAAAACATGTAGTGGTCTGGTCAGTCACAGACTATAAGTTTGACCGCATTTGTGAGACCTAAGAAGTTTGTCTTCGTGCTCCCTATGTACTATGTTTTTTTGCATATTCTGCAACCTCTGTGCAGAGTACTGTGTGGGGTCTTAAGAGCTCGGTTTTCTACTCCAAGGATATCTTCATTGAGCTCTCTAGAAGGAGAGCACACCATGGTGCATCGCCATCGAATTACTTCACTAGTATTAGAGCAGTTCGATGCAAAAGCTTTGTTCCTTTTGTGCGAGCGAAGCGAGCATCCCCCCTCCCCTAGCTTTCTCCAAGGTAGTGACTAAGGCGGCAACCAAGGCATAGACCTTGGCATACCTTGTCATCGGAGTCACCGAAGTCACCACTGGCACCATTAGCTGTGCGCAAGGGACGACCTCAGCAATCAAGGAAGATAGAGGTTCCCGGAACTTCCCGAGAGGTCACCCATCCCAATACTATTTCCCCTAGAGCTCTCTTAATGGCAATCTCTTACCACTAAGCTACACTCTTGTGGTGTCTAAAGAACGGGAAAGACTAAGGTTAACCTTACCTTGAACATGTTTTGGTCCCTCAAAGCTTCATTCTTTGCTTTCAAAGCTTGTTTTTGAAGCATTTTTGGGGTGCCTATTGGAGCCATTTTGGAGTACTTTTGCACAGATTTCTTTTCACACAGGTCCAAGAACATCAAGAAGGGTTTTCTTTGTACTTCTCTAACAATAAATATCAACTTTGGGGCTGTGTTTTCATCCAAACTCGTAAAACTATAGGTTTCTTGAAAGGTTTTTTAGTTTTGGTGGGAGCAACCACTACAAATTTATGCAGGTTTTTGAGCCTAAAACATCAGAGTTGATAGACATTTGCAAGTGTTGTTGGCTAATTTTTTGGGTTGTACATTCAGCCTTTTAGTGTCATTTTACTGTATGTATTGAGCACATACACACCATGTACACTTCTATGGATATCGCTTATGTATGTCCATGTGGTCATAGACCTTGGCATACCTTGTCATCCGAGTCACCAAAGTCGCCGTTGGCACCGTTGGCTGCATGGGAGGGAAGACCTCAACGAACAAAGAAGATAGAGGTTCCGAGTACTTCTCGGGAGGTCACCCATCCTAGTACTATTCCCCCCAGATCTCGCTTAACTGTGGCAATCCCTTGCCACTAAGCTACACTCTTGTGGTGTCTAAACAAGGGGAAAGACTAAGGTTAACATTACCTTGAACATGTTTTGGTCCCTCAAAGCTTCATTCTTTGCTTTCAAAGCTTGTTTTTGAAGCATTTTTGGGGTGTCTTTTAGAGCCATTTTGGAGTACTTTCGCACAGAGTTCTTTTCACACAGGTCCAAGAACATCAAGAAGAGTGTTCTTTGTGTTTCTTTGACAATAAATATCAACCTTTGGGGCTGTGGTTTCATCCACACTTGTAAAACTATAGGTTTCCCAAAAGGTTTTTCAGTTTTGGTGGAAGCAACAACTACAAATTTATGCAGGTTTTTGAGCCTAAACATCAAAGTTGATAGACATTTGCAAGTGTTGTTCGCTAATTTTATGGGCTGTACATTCAGCCTTTTAGTGTCTTTTTATTGTATATATTGAGCACACACACCACGTACACTTCTGTGGATATCGCTTATGTATGTCCATGTGGTCATTGATATAACTGTTACGTTTTTTGCATAAATCCTTTTACGTTTGATAAAGAGGGTCACGGTGAGGTTTTCTTAACTGGGAGATACCCAGATGTTGGGCTCTCTTCAGTGATGTAGGTGGAAGACTTACCCAGCCTCGTCATAGGAGATCTATGATAGTTGTTCATAGGTGCTCGATAAGCAGCCTCGTCATAGGAGATCTATGATAGTTGTTCATAGGTGCTCGATAAGCCTAGTTGGCTTCTATTGGGTAACTGATTATATGTAGTGGAGTCAGTGATTCACTAAACATGTGAGTACTTGTAGTTTTATGATATCTTGACACTGGTCATATGCTCATTTTGCAGACGATACTCTAGCAAAATGTTTCTAGATTTTTGGTTTTGTCAACTACATAGTGGTCGATTTACTCCTTGATACATTTATTTGTTGATGTCTAGACTCTTCTAGCTCCATTATCATTCTATTCAGTTCTCTACCATCATGCCATAAGAGATCTCAAGCACAACTGGTGGATTAGGGTATAGTTCCAAAGTTCCAAGGAGGAGCTATAACTTGCAGGGCAAAGACCATTTTGAGATCCAAAAATTTGATGGCACAAACTTTGCCCTATGGAAGAATCAGATTAAGGATGTGCTGATTCAAAGGAGGCAATGGAAGCTAGTAAATGGGATTTCAAAGAAGCGTGCTGACATGGATGAAGATGATTGGGATGAGTTAGATGAAATGGCCAGGTCTACCATTCGCTTGCACCTGGTAGATAATGTTTACTTTACAGTATTAGATTGTGAAAGTCCAAAGGAGCTTTGGAAGAATTTATGCAATACATATGAAAAAGAGACGGCATCAAATAACGTGTATCTGATGAGAAAATTATATGACCTTTGCATGAAGGACACAGATAGTGTTGTTGCTCATCTAAATGAATTTGATGCTATATTCTCCAAGTTATAGGCTCAGAAAATGGATATGGATAATGAAATGAAAGCAATATTGTTATTATGCACCCTACCATCATCATGGGATACGTTTTGCCTAGCTATTAGCAATAGTGCACCTAGTGGTAAACTCATCTATGATGACATATGTGGAGCACTCTTGAGTGAGGAGATTTGTAGAAAATCTATGGTTGGCACTCAGAGTGGAGATACATATAATGTTCGTGATTCTTACCAAGGAAAGAATCAACAACATGGAAGGAGCAAGAACAAGGAAAAGAATGGTGAATGGAATAAGAGTAGAAGTAAATCAAGGAAGAGGAATATTGAATGCCATTATTGTCATAAGAAAGGACATATGAAGAAAGATTGTTATGCATTAAAGAATGCTAAAGGTAAAAGACAGAATATTGATGGGCATGTTAAACAATTACCTACACCATCTACTTTGATTGTGAAGATTGAAGAAATTAATGCTATTTCTGATGATGCTGATGTGTTGACACTTGATAGTACTATGCCAACTGAGACTCTTATGGTTGATTCTCTTTCCCACATGTGGCTGCTAGATTCTGGTGCTTCTTTCCATGTGAGACCACATAGAGAACAGTTCTCCAATTATGCATCAAAGTCTCTTGGTACCGTGAGACTTGATGACTCTTACCAGTGTGATGTTGTGGTGATTCAAGATGTGGTTGTGCAGTTCATTGATGGTTCAAAATTTACTATGCATAATGTATGCCATGTACCTCAGTCATCACCAAGTTTGATGTCAGTTGGTCAACTTGATGACCTTGGTTACAAGGTGGTCTTCTATGCTCACTCCTTTTGTATATCAAAGGGCAATATGATTATTGCAAAAGGAAGCAAAGTTGGCTCACTTTATCCTTTATTTTTATCACAAAAAGAACACTTGTTAGTTGTTATTGAATAGCCTATGGCTTGTATTTGGCATGGTTTTTTGGGCCATATATCTCGTAGTGGAATGGAAAATCTTTCTCGTTCTGGCTACTTGTCTGTGTTATCTTTCTCTGATTTTTCATTTTGTGAACATTGTCAATATGGAAAGCAAACCAAAAATGTGCATAGAATGCACATTAACTCTTCAATTCAGCCTTTAGATCTCGTTCATACAGATGTGTGTGGTCCTATGCCCACTAGGTCCTTAGGTGGTTCTCTTTACTTTGTCACTTTCATAGATGATGCTACTAGAAAAGTCTAGGTATATCCTATCAAATCAAAGGATGAGGTATTGCCTACTTTCAGAAAATGGATTGCTTCAGTTGAGACTGAAAAGGAACTAAGCTTAAGGCTTTACATTCAGATAATGGGGGTGAGTATAACTCACATGAATTCAGCCTGTCCTATTAGTCTAGAGGGATTTGTAGAGAGTTTACAGCTCCTTATAGCCCAGTATAGAATGGTGTAGCTGAAAGGATGAATAGAACTATTCAAGATAGAGTAGTTTCTATGTTGCATCATGCAAACCCCTCACAAGGCTTTTGGGTAGAAGAAGTATTGACTGCAGTTCATGTCATTAACCTTTCATCTAGTACTGCCAAAGGTTTGAAAGTGGCACAAGAGTTATGGACAGGAAAGCCACCATATTATGATCATCTTCGAGTTTTTGGGTGCGAAGCATATGTTCATATACCCAAGAGTCTTAGACAAAAGTTGGGCCATAAGTCAAAGAAATGCATTTTTCTTGGATATGGTCGGGGAGGAAAATTTGGATATCGCTTATGAGATCGTGAAACACAGTCAGTGATAAGAAGTAGTGATGTCATTTTCAATGAGTCTAAGATGCATAAACAGCCCATTAAGGAGGTTTAAGTGAGAAGATTGTTGTTTGAGGATACTGGTCCTCCAGTTAGCATGCATAAAAATGTTGCATATAGGGACGTCCAAGAGAATGTCCAATGAGATCAGTCTGCACATGTTCCTATTCAACAACCATTGAGACGCTCTACATGTGTCTCACATCCACGTGATAGATATGTTCCAGGTTTAGATTTCGTTATGCTAACAGATGTTGGTGAGCCTTCTTGCTACAAAGAGGTTATGCAGATAGAGGATCATGTCAAGTGGGAGCGTGCCATGAAGAATGAGTTGGATCCTATTCACAAGAATGGTACTTGGGATTTAGTACCTTTACCAAATGGCAAGAAAGCTTTGCCATGTAAATGGGCATATAAGCTGAAATTCACATCAGATAGTGCTTCTCCAAAGTATAAAGCACGATTTGTTGCAAAGGGTTTTAAGAAACAACATGGTGTTGATTTCAAGGAAATCTTCTCTCTAGTGGTCAAGATGACTACCCTACATATGTTGCCTGGATTCTTTGCAATGGAGGACTTAGAGCTAGTCCAAATGGATTTGGAAACTGCTTTCTTGCATGGAGATCTTACAGATGAGATCTATCTGGAACAACCAGAGGGTTATGTAGTTCCTGGCAAGCAAAGTCTAGTTTGTAAGCTCCAGAAGAGCTTGTATGGACTTAAATAGTGCCCTAGACAATGGTACCAAAAGTTTTGTGCTTTTATGAAGTCTCAAGGCTATTCTCAAAGCAATGAGGACCACTGTCTCTACACAAAGAGATTCTCAGATGGAAGCTTGATATGCTTGATACTTTATGTCGATGATATGTTGATTGCTAGGAAGTCCTCTTATGACTTGTCAATTGTCAAAAAGAAGTTGAGTCAAACATTTGATATGAAGGATTTGGGGGATGCCAAACATATTCTTGAAATTTTCATTACTCATGATAGGAGTAAAAGATACATGTACTTGTCTCAAAGTGAGTGCATATCCAAAGTACTTCACAGGTTCAATATGCAGGGTGGGAAGGCATTGAATACACCTTCACCCACATATGTGAAGTTGAGCAAGGATGATTGCCCCAAATCAGATTAGGAAAAGAAATTCATGACCAAAATTCCCTATTAGTCTGTTGTTGGTAGTCTCATGTATGCTATGGTAGCTACGAGACCATACATTGTGTTTGTAGTGGGAGTTATGAGTAGATATATGTCTAATCCTAGAAAGACACATTGGGAAGAGGTCAAGATGATTTTAAGATATCTGAGTGGCACTAAGGACAAGTGTCTATGCTTAGGTAGAGGGAAAGCATTCATTATTGGTTACATAGATTTTGATTATGCTGGTTTTGTAGAATCATAAATCTACATCAGGGCACATATTTCATTTTGTTGGAGGTGCTATCTCTTGGAGATCTCGTGTTCAAGAATGTACAGTTGTTTCCACCATAGAAGTAGAGTATGTTGCAGCAAGTGAGGCATGTAGGGAAGCATTGTGGCTTTCTCGTCTTGCTTGTGATATGGGTTTACCTCATCATATACCTCGTTTGCTCAGTGACAATCAGAGTACCATTGCTTTGGCTAAGAATCCGGTTTTTCATGCAAAGACCAAGCACATTAAGATGAGGTATCACTTTATTAGAGATTTCTTAGCCACTAAGCACATTATTCTTGAGAAGGTTCACACTCGAGATAATGCCACAGGTGCTTTGACTAAAGCTCTACCACATGATAGCTTTCGACATTATTGTCACTTGATGGGGGTTACTTGATTCATGATCTTACACACTCACTTGTATACTGTGTAACATGCCCATCAGGTGAGAGGTATAGTTTCTATACTTACACTCAGGTAGTCTTTATCATTCTTTATTTTTTGTCCCATAGTTACTTTGGCCATATTGGGCTTTAGTGGGAGATAGTTATCGTTAGTGTCCATGTGAAAGGCGAAATGGCCATCGGACACTTTTTTGTGTATGTTCTTTAATAAAACATATAGTGTCCTCGTCAGTCACAAACTGTAAGTTTGACCGCATTTGTAAGACCTAAGAAGTCTGTCATTGTGCTCCCTGTGTACTGTGTTTCTCTGCCTATTTTGCACCCTTTGTGAGGAGTACTATGTGCGATCTTAGGAGCTCGGTTTTCTACTCTGAGGATATCATCGTTGAGCTCTCAAGAAGGAGAGTGGCACCGTGTTGCATCGCCATTGAATTACTTCAAAAAAATACTATACACCATTTATATATGTCCTTATCCTAGTCATAAACCATAAATATACTTTCATCAATGAATAAGACTACAAGATTATATGTATGCCTATTCACTTGTTCATAGACTCATTTGTGTCCTATTATTTACAAGGTTTGTTAAAACATTTGTATGTATTCTTTTCAGATCATTTACTAGATATATGAAAATATTAATTAGGTGATAGTTGATCATGTTCCTATCATGTTTGGTTACTATTACTGACCATAGCAATAGTAAATAGCATATAATGATGGATGCCATCACACTAACCACTCAATATTTGTGAAAGTATCGATGGATGTATTGATGGAAACAAATTTTGCCAAAAGAGTTTTTGAAATGTTTCTATATCATTTAACTAGAAATATTCAATTATAAAAGAATACATAATGTATTTCTATTATCAACACAACTATACTAGACCAGAGGAGAGTAAACATCAAATTCTTGAGTTCCAAAATGAGGAAAAAAAATCATGTAGACAACACCATCACTCAATAAGAGTGTGTATCCTAGCTTTATAATTGTTCTTCACTACCTTAGTGTTTCTAGGTATGATGGAATCTTTTTTTCTCCCTAATATTGTAGGGGATCTCATCTACAGTGATTTATATTCCCATGTTCTTGTGAAATGCAGTAACTCCAAGGAATAAGATTCAAAATATAACCCTTCCTCTAGTTGAGCTTCTAGCATATCTCCATATAGAGATCAGATGACTTTGGGGAATTCATCATTGTAGGTCATTTATCCCCTCAAATATTGGGGGTTTCGCTTATTCTTTGGCCCACTTCTCTTCTTTTATTTCGTGCAAGAACTTTTGAGAGTACTTGGTGATGGAGGGAGGTATTCCACACTCTGTTGAGTTGGGAATATAAGCTTCTCTCTAGTAGAAACTTCCTCCTTCATCTTAAATGGAATAAGCCTTTTGTGGGGTTCAAGCCTTTGGATCAGCCACTAATTGCTCTAATCATTCAAATAGTCCTTGCAAATGCATCTCTCTCCTTATTGAATTTGAGAGATTGAAGAGCTAAATAGTCTCAAAAATAGGCTAAGGTAGCTCCACTAGTTTAACACATAGTTTCGTTCTCTCAATCTCTAAATCAGCTCTCTATTAATTATTTTCTAAGTTAATTGTGTTCAGCCCTACTTGAAGATGAGCTTGATATGCCTTGAACATTATCTCCAAGTTCTCCAACATAGGGTTTGCAAGAATTGGTCCTGGCTTAGTATGGAAGGAATAGATGTTGAGGTATGAGGAATGGGATGGGGGTTGGTTTAGGTTTGAGGGAGTTTGAGATGTGAGTTTTGAAATTTTTGTCTTGGTTTCCTTGATAATTCCTTCTTTTTCTTATAGCTTCTTTGACCTTTTTCTTTTTAACCTATCTCTGGTTTCTTTCCCAATTGTCACCTTCCTTTTACTAGGTTTGTCTAACTCACTTGAGTATGCTTCCTTATCATGTTTTTCTTCGTTGCTTTAAAGCTTGTGCTCGAGTAATTCCTTGAACTAGGGTAATATTTGCTAAGCCTTTATTACTTCTTTGCAATATGCCAACCACATTGAATGGTGCTAATTTTGATGCATTGGTTAGATTATTAGGGCAATTGCAAATGAGATCCCTTGCCACAATATGAGCAAAATCCTTGAATCTTAAGGGGATTGAGATTGTGGTGGAGGTGAAGGATATGGCCACTCACACATGAAATGTTCTTCTTGGCATCTAAAACATGATCCCCTAAAAACTTGTGGCCTAACATGTCTCATCTAGGGCCTAGGGTCTGGATACATACATGATAGTTGTGTAATTAGGCTCCCAATTAAGCTTCAATGGAGGGGCTTCATATTGATAGGCCTTTGGATGCTCTAGTGACTCCATCAAATCAATAGGTACAAAATCACCATGTGAAGAGTTGAAGCTATTAATGTTTGGATCATTATCTATTGTCAACAATGATGCGGGCACTCTGTATTTTCAGTTTCTTCTATGGTTGCATACTTGATTAGGACTACATTTGCAAGGGAGGGTGGTTGCTGACCTAAAATTGGTTGAGGTGTTTGTTGGGATTGGTATGGCTATTGATAGTTCCATTGAGGTCTTTAGAGGTGTTTTTTTTTGGTATTTTTTTCGATACATATAAGGCTAATGGAAGGTTTTCCTATTGCCTGTTTGTTGTAGGGGCAATCTTGAGCTAGGTGATTGGTTTACTTTCTCCCTATCATGCAGTAATAAGATATTGTTCCACATGTGTTGCTCTAGGCAAGGGTGATTATCATGTCATGGAGCTCCACCTCCTTAATTTTCAATCCATGGAGATGCAAAGATGATATGAAGATCCTGAATGAGTTATGTGCACGAACGTGAAGGTGAGAAGCACACTAGTGCACACAAACATAGACACACACAAGGAAGAGACAATAGCAGAGGCAATGGAAGGTAAATCACTTCTTCTCATAACTGAAATTACAAAATGCTCTCATATAATGCTCACTCCTCAATCAGCTAACCCCAAAAATGGGATCTCTAGCTCTATTTATAGCTTTTAAGGTGAAATGACCGGTTTCACATCTAATGATTGGTCTAGCTAAAACTTATGTCCTAAGCTACTTTTGGGGTATCAAATGAGGTCCAAAAAATATGAAAACTAGTAAGCATGTTGTATCTAAGCTCCTCAAGCTTGAGGGCTCCTCAACTTGCACAAAATGGAGCATCATATGGCAAAATTGGTTGGTTAAATATTACATTGGTTAGTGATGAGAATGACTATTGATGTTTCTGATAAGATTTTATCATAGTAAATCAATATTGAATGGAACTTTTATTGGTGGGCCCCCCTTTGGTCTCCTTGCTCTACTTCTTACATACTCCCTCCTTATCTATGTCGTGAACTACTGCCAACACCACCCTGCTTGTCGTGTCTTTCATCCATGATAGAACCTTGTTGTAGGGAGCAATGTATATAATTCTATAAGAGGTCACGAGCAAGTGTGTGCTCATTTACATGTATGACCCATGCGAGGTCAACTTCCAATTTTTCCCAAGCTATGGCATGTAGTGTATCAAGTGGTTGACAGCGATAGTGAGAAGAGTAGAGGAGTTGTTTACATGCAAATAATTGGAAAAAATGGGTGGGCCTGGTAATGAACACCTCAAAGTGATATTCCCAAAACCTAGTGGTAAACATCTCCTCAAAGGTTTGTTTATAGCATGTGGGCAGGTACTTTACTTGGCGCTGCAAGGCATAGCAAGTTTTGAGCAAAGGGATGATGCTCATATCATATGTAGATCTACGTTACTGTGCTTGAAGCCTCGTGCTGAAAAATAAAGTGCATAGACCCTTATGAAGAACTTGAATGTGATTTGCACGAGGTCAAAAAATTTGATGGATATCTTGGCTAATATATCGATCATATGATGTAGCAAGGAAGCTAGTGGTGAATGGTCACCATCATGTACACCACTATAGGGGTCCTTGAGGGGGTTTGAAGTATGGGTAATTGACCAAGTCGTGGCACTTTGGATCATTATGAACTTTAATGGAGAAAGCTAATCAAGATCGATGCTGAGGCACCAGACCATAGCATGGATTATACATTATGTGGGTAGGAGCTTGGTTGAAAGATCATGCCACCAGTTTCGTTGAAAGATTTGCCTTTACTTGCTTATGGAGGGAGGTCCTTTGCTTGGAACTATGTGGCATGTGTTGGTTTCTTCCTTGTAATGTATTCACTCTCTAAATTGTACTCAAACACATACATAAATTATGGTTTATATTGAAGCTCATTAGTCAAAATGTATCTCCTTGGCATGATTTCTGCAAAATACATAAAGTAGAGTATGTTCTCTTCAATTATTGCCATTGCTTTGAGTTGAGCCTCAATGCATGTTGAGTGCCTCTTTCCTAATTCCTCTACATGCTTCATCCATGCAAGGAGTGGTAGCTCAAATGTGTCTTGACCCTTGTCAGTGACATGTCTGCCTATTGTTGCCTATGGTTCATATTCTTCTTTGAAAGTAGGGTCTATGAGAATAGTGACATTCTGTTCTGGCTTTGGTAGGTCTGGTGGGGAATTATGCCTTTGTAGTGTTGTCTATTCTTCCAATTCCTTTGGATTCTCTGTAACATGCATCCATAGTGTGTTCAATTCTTGTAGGATCTGTGATGGAGTAACATTTTGTAGGGGAGGAGGACCTAGCTATTCTAGTAATAGTGTGGTAGCTCTGGCATTTTGCAGAGTGTTATATTCTTGTGTAAGTTTCTCATAATCCTCAAGAAATTGAGCATGGTCCTCTAAGTGCAGCTTTATAGTGTCAGAGGGGATCGTTTGGAATCTAGGTTGCATTTATTCAATCAAATAATTAAAAAATACCGAATATGTTCGTTTTATTTGAGGTTGTCCAAATAAACACCGAAAAAAAACGGACAAGGAAACACTTTCGATCGAAAAGCTTTCGATCAAAAGTTTTTTCGAAGAAAAACATTTGCATCGAAACATTTTCGATCGAAATTTCTTTCGATCGAAAATTTATTATCGAGAACCCATTTCACACATGTTTGAGAGTCTAGAGAGCTCTCGACTTTTCTTCAGAGATAAAATTAGTGTTATTGTTTTACAAATTTGAAAGTACATGTATGCATATGTTATGTGTGTATGTATGTGCCTCGACTTTTCTTCAAAGATAAAACTAGTGCTATTGTTTTACAGATTTGAAAGTACATATATGCATATGTTTGTATGTATGTGCATGTCATACACACATATGCATACACACACATGCACACATATACACACAAACATGTACACATGTACACATGCATACATCCCTCTCGATAATATTATTTCAACAAATGATTTCTTTCCTCCCAACAAATCCCTCTTGATGGTATTGCCTTGATGCCAAGGCCCAACATCTCAGCTAAGAGAAGGTTCTTGTTGTATCAATACAATACAACTTTCTAAAGAAGATCTATAGATCTGTGAATTTATATTGAATCGATACAACAAGAGCCTTCCCTTAGCTGATATGCAGCCATGGATGCCTTTGATCTTCACTTATTAATACCTTTTGAACCCTTGAATTATAAAAAAAAACATGAAATCTTTTCCAGCAATTGCAATAGTTTTTAATTCACAATCATACACACAGATATACATGCACATACACAATCATATTATGTTTTCACTCACAATCATATAACATACATGCACACACACATACACATAGTATTGTGAAGTAGGAACCAATATTGATTCAAACAATCACAATACATTTTTATTCACAATCATACACACACACATATACTATTGTGAAGTAACAATCAATGTTGAATCAAACAATCACAATAGATTTCATTCACAATTATACACTCAAATACACATACATATACTATTATGAAGTAAGAATCAATATTGATTCAAACAATCACAATACATATTACTCACAATCATACACACACATACATATACTATTGTGAAGTAAGAATCAATGTTGAGTCAAACAATCACAATAGTTTTTAATTTGCAAAAAAATATATTTTTCTTCATGCTTTAAGTACAAAAGTTAATATGTATAGCAAGAGTTTATACTTTGTTCTATCTACGACACTGTAAGTTTGTAAAAAACAAAGTAACTCTTATGAAAAATGAGTCTACTTGTGTTGTTTTATAAAAAAATATTCTACCGAATCTTTTTTTATCAAAATTTAATTCGATCAAAGATTTTGCGATCGATAAAATTTTCGATCGAAAAGTTTTTCGATCGAAAGCGTGTTCGATAAAAAATTGTGAAATTACCGTGCAAAAATTATTCGCTCATCTCCGAAGAAGCTGATGTGGCATCAAATAATTTGGTCGAATAATGGGGGGTTTCCGTAAAATTCAATTATTCACGAATAAACAAATTGTCAAATAACGAATAATGCAACCTAGTTTGGAATCGAATGGAACTAAGTGGCATGTTGGGGTTATCCATGGCTGCTACAAAGTTGTCCCTATTTTGTTCTTATAACCTTTGATTTTCTTCCCATGCTATAGCAAGGTGACATTAGAGAAGTCCCATATCCCGAGTCAACTGTGCATTATGTTCCATTTGCAGTCAGAGTTGATCTTTGGCTTTTGCGATGGCCTCTTTAGTCTTCTATTATATCTCCAACTCCATAGTATGATACCAATCTTTAACATCTTTGTATTAGGAATTGAGAGAAGCATTCTCACTGCTTAATTAGTTATGACTAGCTTGGAGTTGGGTGGTGGTCCGTTGAAAGTCTTGGTACCTCTAGCATAGGGACATGAATTGAGTGCGGACTTCATTCATGTTGTTGAACATCTATTGTAATGCATTGTCGATGATGGATGATGAGAAGGTGGAGAGTGAATGCATGGTGGTATGTGGGTTGGTGTGAGATGCAGAGGGGAAGGGGAAAGGAGAAGCGGATGCTGAAGGGAATGTGGTGGTGAGTGATTGTGAAGTGGATAGTGTGAAAGTGGAAAGTGATGTGGAAATTGTCAGTGGAGTTGTTGTGGATCATGAGATGTCCATGTCTTTGGATGTGTGATCGATGGTGTCAATGGTGTAGAGTGGATTGGGCACAGGTGAAAATGTAGGTGAGAAAAAAAAGTGATTGGTACTGATGGTTGAACCGGTGGAATGGACTGAGATGAGTGTCCTTAAGATATCAATGGCTAGGTCAGAGGGTTGAAAAAAGGTTGAAGAAGGGATGGAAGATATGTGGTGCTGAGTGGGATAAACGATAGAAATGATTGGTTGGAGGGCATGCTAAGACCAGATAGAGGTGGAAATGGTGGAAATGGTGGGAGAGAGTGTGAAGGAGTAGAAGTTGGAAAGGTGGCAACAATTGATTGAAGGGATGTCACACTACCAATGGGGATGGAGTAGGTAGTGGTGGGTGTTGAAGTTACAAGGATTGTATCAGTTGATGGACTAGAAGTGCGGGGAGGGTATTGGTGGGGGAACTCAAGGGGATGTTTTGAAGTTGGAAAGGTGGCAATAATCAGATGAAGGTGTGATAGACTATCAATGGGGATGCAGTAGGTAGTGGTGGGTGGCAAAGCCACTACTCTCAAGATCTCTTTGTAGAAAATCATGCTATGTTGCTCCATGAGTTGACTTTGTGCCCATACTGCTCACATCATGGTATAAAGCCTTTGCACTATTATAGTGTAAAGCTACAATATCTGAGGTGGGTTCATCTTCGGAGATTCTTACCCCTCCTTGTTCTTTTTGGTGCTTTTCCTCTTGTTGTTGCTGAGTTCCTTGGCTTGTTTCCTGCTCTTGGTGATTTATGTTATCTTCCTTGTCATCTTCAGTTACCATAGATTCTTCATCTTCTTGATCCATGGTTGCATGACCCTCCTTATGATCTGTTTGGGAGCTAGGGTAGCTTGCTCACTCATATTCTTGTGACCTGAATTGGGTTTCAGAGAATTGGAAATCACTAGTGAGAGGTTCTTGCATCTCAAAATCGATGGTAGTATTAAAGTTATCAGTGCTCATGTCAGATGTAGGAAATACAAAAGTTTTACAACACTAGTATCTATGGGTTCTGTGACCACTTGTTCCATGGCCCCTTGTTCAGTACTTATTGGGGTTGTTGAAGTTATACTTGTAGGTGGTGCTATCCTACTAGTCCTCTGACCCTTTGGCATTGGTGTGTGTGAGAGGTGGATGCGAATTGGTGGGATCACAAGATGTGGCCCAAGAGGTGAAGGTTTTGCTGATGGCGACACTTCAACTTGTAGACATGGGATTGAGCCTCTCATATGCTCAGTTGAGTGAAACATTGAAGCACAAGTGCTCTTGTATTTATTGAGCTGAGTGCTAGTGAGAGCACGCTCCATTGGAATATCATAAGCGAGACACATATATGCAATCCGTGTGATGGCACAACATCCATGAATGACATGCTTCCTAGCCCACCTTTCATTTGCTAGGTATAGCCGCTCTTGTCCTCGATGAGTTAAATCAATGATCAATGATAGGTTATTAGCCAAGTACAAACTAAAACATATGCGCTTGTGTGGTTGAGTGAAGCGATCCTAGGTCGAGAACTCAAAGTGTTGCATGCATATCCTTAATGGCGTGGAAAGCTCCCGTGTGATTTTTGAAATTTCTATCCACTTAAGCAAATCACCTTTCTTCATAGATTCAGCAATTAAAGTCTCTTTCTCTGAAGGGACATGTGTAGAATAGATCTTGAGGGCTGTGTGGATAAGCTTATGTGTGAGCTTGAAAATCTTCAATGGCGAGTCTGTCACCAAAGAGGGTAGTACAAATGTGCCTGATATCTATGTCCTATGTGCAGGTTGTCCACAATAATTGTAGCTCTATGGTGTTCTAAAATGCCTAAAACTCTCCAGAGAAGAATTGATATCTTCCCCATATATTAGCATTGAAATTTATCTTTGCCTCATAGATATATTCGACATTGGCAAAAGATCATGCAAACCCTTGAAACCAATGAGATTTAGCATGAATGTAATCATTCCTCCCTTTAGGTGGGTCTTCAATTGGCATATGGCCTTGAAATTTGTGAGATTCTAGTGGTAGCAGCAAGGGATAGACCTCAATCGAGAGGTTGCAGAAGTCCACCATGTGTAGGTTGGGACGTGCTATAGATGATGATTCTCCTACTTGCATTGCGATCCTAGGTGCTTGTTACAAAGATCTGCTACAAAAGAAGAACACATTAGTATGAAAACAAATCTCGACCTCAATATGGAGATACCATTATCCCTTTCCAATACTAATATGCATCAGATGGAGCCCAGTGATGTGTTATGATATTCATGATGTCTTTGTGCATGATGCAAGTCACTAGACTTCCTACATGCATACTTTGGAAAGTGCATAATCTCATATTAGTGTCATCATATTTGGTTACAACATATTTGGGGGGGGGGAGGATTATTACAAGGTTGATTGGTTAGCATGGGTGTCAATAAGGAATTACAAAGACAAGGGATCGGTGAATGATTTATCGAACTAGAGGTCACTAGATAGAGGTGGACATGGGGTTGTTTAGGCACCCATTTCCAAGATGTTTGTGAGATTAGTTTACAAGGGTGATTAGATACATTGGACATTGGCTTAGGTAGAGGAGGAGTGGAGTGTTGAAGCCTTGGAGGGGTTGAGAGTACATGAGTATGGGTCTATGCTACTAAGTAAGCCTTCGGCACCCAAATGCTTCATGGTTGGGATTAGCCCTCATAGACCTCTTAGGTACCCAAATCTATCGAATTAGGTTGTCGATCTTGTACTAGCCTCTGGTGTTGAAGTGTGGTATTCCTTCATTGTTTCTACACTAGCAACTGAGGTGATGTATGAGTCATTGGTTGCTTGCCCTTGGGGACCCATATCTACTTCCTCCCTGGAGTGGATGAATATTTGTACTTCTTCCAAGGTGTGGTGGGGGTTGATCTTTGATTTTGATGCCTGAGTTGTAGTTAGCTCTTCCATGGTGGTGGATCAGAGGTCGGTTTGACACTCTGCTTTGGAAAATAAGGGAGCTCCAACACCTGCATGACTTTTCTATGAGGAAATGAGGCTTTCTATACAACTCTAGATCTGCATGCTCGAAGTATGGATAGGGAACTAGGGAAGTTGATGATCCCCATTTGTCCAGAGAAAGGAGCGGAGACGTTCATTATCCCCATTTTTCCAAGGATAGCCCCCATCTATCCACGGATCATGTCCATCTGTCCAAGGAGGGTGCCCATCTATTCAAGGATGCTCCCCATTTGTCCACTAATGGGCACATTAGTGTGCTTCCTTCTAGTGTGAGTTTTGGAAATCTCTTCCCTTGATTGGAGATAGTGACCTAGGTTTGCAACAATATTTCATGGTGTTGGTTAGCTACCCCGAATTGGAGGAGGCATTTACTAATATTTGAGTCCACTAAGTGATCTTATATCCATTCTTGGCCTAAAATGAGGAGCCCTATAATATCTTCATCATGACAGATTAGGAGTTTTACTCTCAAATGTGACATCTTTTATGAGGATAGGAATTCCCAACTCACCCATACAAGACGTTTTCATGCCTCCTAATCCTATGGGGCATGCCTCAATCAAATTCACTTTCATATCCATGTCTTCACAATAAGAAGACCTAATCAGAATAGTTGCTACACGTGAATCAATCAGAGCCATGATCTGCATGAGTGTAGTGCCTTGCCCTAGCTCAACAATAATGAATGGTTGTCTATCAACTATGCTAGCAAAAGCATTTTTTTTTACTTGGCACATTGCCACTTGATATCTAGGGGTCTCTATGTGAGAAATCGCATTCACTAGAAGGAGCTCCTCTACTTTGTCATTCCGTTCAATGCTAGTGCCTCTCATCTTAATTTCATATGTTTAATGCACTCTAAGACTTCTGCTTGAGCTTCCTCTCTCATTCTCTTTTCCTCCTCCTTGCGCTTCCTAGCCAAGGTGATCTGTCTAAGCATATCCTCTGTTAAGGTTTCTTGATAGATTTAACTCTACAACCACTAATGTAATTTGGCATTACCTCTCCTTCCAAGATGGCAAATTGCACTAGTCAGAAAAACCATGTAAATCTAGCGGTAGTGGTCCCCCTTGGGATAAAACATCCAAGTAGTGGGGTACCACTCAAGTAGAGAAAGATGCACTTAACCACCTGCCAATGCTTGATACATGGGCAATGCATAAACTTGCTCATCTGTGAGATAGAAAACTGAATATCTGGTTGAGTAATGCATAAGTAAATAAAGCATCCAATAGCCTGCTAATAGAGAATAGCATCAAATGCATCTCTAGCATCATGAAGAATCAATCGTAAACCTATCTCCATATGAGTGGAAATAGGTTTGCAGTCGTCAAGGCCAAAATGCTGCTATTCCACCATCAACTTGAATAAATTGAATGCCCAAATAATGATGCAAATGCCCCAAACCTAATATCTCAAATGACACATGTAGATCAGCCTTAAAATCATCAATATGCTTCTCATGAGGACTAGTGAGCAGCATGTCATCAACATACACAACAATTATCAAAAGCACATCATTTGCATGCACAACATATAAGTTGCTCTCATTTGGACTGTTCTCAAAACCATGTGCAATTAGATAGGCATATATCTTTTCATACCAAGCACATGGTGCTTGTTTCAAACCATGTAATGCCTTTTTCAACTTGCATCCTTGGTTTTCATCCCCTTTTTGCACAAAGCCTTGAGGCCAAAAAACATACACTTCTTCATGAACATCACCATTCACAAATGCAGTTTTAATGCCCATCTGATGCACATTCCAACCACGATGAGCTACAAGAGCATAAATGCTACTAACAGTAGTCATTCAACAAGTAGAAGCAAAGATCTCATCAAAATCAGTGCCTCTTTCTTGGGCATAGCCCTTTGCAACAATCCTAGCCTTATACCTATCAAGTATCAAGCTTATGCTTCAGCTTGTATACCACTTAGTGCCAATGGTCTTCTTGCCAGGAGGCAAGTCACATAAAGATCAAGTACCATTCTTCATTATAACATCATATTCAAATTGCATAGCAGCCATCCAATTTTCTAAATTTTGTGCTTCATCAAACAAAACAAGCTCATTCTCATCATAAAGACTAGAGGCAACCATAGCATAGCAATCTAATGCAAAAGAAGCACTATGAGAGCTAGAACAAGTATGATAGACAAAGGTCATCTAATTTGCTTTCATACAAAGTCTGCACTAGTCATTTTGGCATAGTTTCTGCCTCCTCAATATCAGTTCTCTCATTAATAAGTGCATCATGTAAATTTGCATCAGAAATGGAATAATATGCATCATCAATGAAACCTATAAAGGCTGATAAGTTCCCTCATTAGGACCAGCACTAGACTATCCACATGTAAAAAGAGGCAGCAAAGTGTCATACATGTCTTTCGAGCTAACTGATGTCTCCTTGGTACTTGAAAGTAATGGCTAAATAGCATCTTCCACAAAGATAACATAACGACTAACCAAAATGTGTTTAGTCTGTGGATGAGATAGACGATAGCCTTTGCTTTCAAAAATATACCTAACAAAAATACATTTCATCGCCTTATCATCCAATTTCCTGCATTGTTGTTTAGGTACTAATACATGTGCCAGACAACTAAAAACACGTAGGTGGGCAACAGATGGGTTGCAACCATGCCAAGCCTCATATGGAGTGATAGACTACAATGCTTTAGTGGGACACCTAATAAGTACATATGTTGCACACATAACAGCATCAAGCGAAAAACTATGTGGTAAAGTCTGACTCTTGACCATAGATCTCACCATCTCCATCAGTGACATGATTGTTCATTCAAAAAATACATTCTATTGAGGTGTATATGGTAGTATACACTGATGGTTTATCCCTCACCCAGAAATGCAATAAAATCAAAACATATATATATATTCCCCCATTCGATCAGAATAGAGGGTGTCCATTTTACATGCTGATAGATTTTCAGCTAAACCTTGAAAGGATTTGAAGCACATAAACACTTCGAACTTTGCTTTCAATGGATATACCCATGCATGCCTCGAAAAATCATCAATGACATTCATGAAGTAAAGATAGTTTCCAAAAGAGGGTGTCTGCATAAGACCACAGACATCATTGTGAACAAGCTACAATTTTTAAGTAGCTCGAACTGAACCATCTTTTGGGAATGAGGAACAATGCATTTTTCCCAAAATACAACCTTCACAAACATGTGTACTAGGTGCCTCAAGTTTGGGTAGAGAGGACACCATTTTAGATTTCTACGGGCGTAGCAGACTAGCAAAATTCAGATGACCAAAGCATGCATGCCAAAGCTTTGCATCTGACATAGCCTGAGAATCATGTATTGCACATGTTAAATCATTCATAAAATCGTCAATGATAGTCATAGTCATGAAGTAAAGATAGTTTCCAAAAGGGGGTGTCTGCATAGGACCACAGACATCATTGTGAACAAGCTACAATTTTTGAGTAGCTCGAACTGAACCATCTTTTAGGAATCAGGAACAATGCATTTTGCCCAAAATACAACCTTCACAAACATGTGTACTAGGTGCCTCAAGTTTGGGCAAAGAGGACACCATTTTAGATTTCTACCGGCCTAGCAGACTAGCAAAATTCAAATGACCAAAGCATGCATGCCAAAGCTTTGCATCTGACATAGCCTGAGAATCATGTACAGCACATGCTAAATCATTCATAAATTTTTCATAGTCTATGAGCTTATATAGCCCACAACTTAAAATGCCAGAAGCAATAACGACATCGCCATTTGGCATATCATCAACTTTACATCTATCATCAATAAATTTCACAACCAAGCCAATCTTGGCTAATGCTAAAACTAATAATAGATTTTTCTTGATACTTTGCACAAATAGAGCATCTGAAAATTTGAAAGAACTACCATGAGTAGTAGTCAAAATGATCTTACAAACTCCCGTGATAGGATAAGAGGAGTTGTTGGCACATATGACACTATTCCCTTTAGGGGCAAGCTCAACTGAAGCAAAGAAACTGTGCCATGAGGTAATATGTTTGGTTGCCCGACTATCAAAGTACCAAACATATGAGTGTAGTGCAGACATACATTGTTCCTGAGAAGATGAGTCATAACTGCAAACAGTAGTAAATGCCCATTCTTCATTCTACACAAGATTGGTAGACTGTTTTCGGTGTAGAGGCATCCACAATAACCATTCTAGACTCTTTCTTCCTTGCCTCTTTAGTAACCAATTTTGGACCACTTTATGACATTATCATTTCCTTTATGGTATTTTCAAAACAATTCCTACTTTTCTATTTTCTTCTCATCTCTATCATCCTTCTTTGATTGTGTAGAATTAGCAATTTTCTACTTACTAGTAGAAGAGCTCCATTTACCTTTGCCCTTCAGACTAACCAGGAAAACTTGATCTGCAACACGCATAATGGACCTGTTCTGCCTAGACTAATCTTCTTACAGTAGAACAGAGACTAACTCCTCAAAAGTTAAGGCATTTGGATTGCTTTTCATCATCAATCGAAGAATAGAAGCAAAACTCTGATATGAATCAGGAAGACCATTCAGAACAGTCTACACAAGAGAACTATCAGGCAAGACTTCATCAAGACAAATCATGCATTCCTTCAAATCTTTGATCTTTATCAAAAAATTGTCCATGGAATCTCCTTCATTCATGTGCTCACTCTCCAACTATTTTCGCAAGTAAGCAACACGATCCTCATTCCTTGCCTGGTATAAAGTGGTAAGTGTATCCCAAGCATCCTTAGCTATTTTGCAAGAGCAAATGTGAGCAATAATGGCATGTTTGATAGACAAGGCTATCAATGCATGTGCCTAAGCATCTCTGCCATCCCAATGAATTTGATCTATAGAAGGTGCAAAACCACAACACGAACAGGAACATGAAGAATATCACCATCTTCAACACCATTTGCATCACCTTCAGCAACTATGTTTGTAGGTGTAATAGGATGTTTTGCAAAACCCTACATAACATTCCACAATCCTTTTGCAACCAATACATGATGCATCATATAATCCATAATGGGAAATTGGTACCGTCCAACTTATTCTCAATAGCCAACATATGAAATACATCACTACTTTCAGCCATGGCCACTAAGTAAAATACCTTGATGCAGAAAAATGACTATCTCAAAAAGTTGACCCTATCAAGTTCTACAAACTTGTAGCAGACTTTGAGATGCTTATACTAATGAACGGAAACTTATATATATCTTTGGCACGAAAGGAAAAAATTGCCTACATAAGCGCTATGATAGTGCGTTCGGAGCCCAAAATGAGCTGAGATTGCAATTTCAACACACATAGCGAAGCAGTTTTGATCTCCTAATCACCTTGGGTATGCTAAGCAATTTTTCGTGCAATTTTGAGACTGTAATTGGAGGGGTGTCGATGATGCCCTAGATAAAGTGGCCACCTGCTTTGATACCAATTGTTGGAGTCCGAGGTTTGCATAATCATGCAAACAATACAATGAAGATGAAGAAGCTTGGAGCACAACACAAGTGCTTTAAATATCCTAGTTATGATTGAAAATTTATGAGCATGTAAAACATAAATGTACAATGTTTGTTCTCATCAACAGGGGATATATGTCTTATGAGTTTAATGCATTTCTCGTTGAGTGTGGGATAAAACATCAATGTACAATGTCGTATGTACCTAAACTAAAATGGAGCTGCTGAAAGGAAGAACAAGTCTCATAGAATTAGCAAGGTGTATGGTCAAACATTAGGCCTTACTACATAGCTTTTGGCTTGAGGCTCTTATGTGTGCAACATATGTACTTACACGCGTCCCACCAAAGCATTGTATTCTATCACTTCATATGAGGCTTGGAATGTTCCCAAGTCATCTGTTGCTCATGTGTCTGTATTTGGTTGTATCGCATATGCATTAGTGCTCGAAAAACAACATAGAAAATTGGATGTTAAAGCTGTAAAATGTATTTTTACATTTTTGAATGCAAGGGTTATTGTCTATATCATGCACAAACTAAATGCATTCTAGTTAGCCATAATGTTGTTCTTATGGAAGATGCAATTCAACCCTCTCTTTCATGTACCAAGGAGACATCAATTAGCTCAAAGGATGTGTATGATACTTTGGTGCCTCTTTTTACAGGTGGATAGTCAAGTACTGGTCCACATGAGGTAATTCCTAAGCCTTTACAAGTTTGAAATGATGATGTAGATCATTCCATTTCTGATGCAGATCTACATGATGCATTTGTTCATGAGAGGACTAACATAGAAGAGGCATAAACTATGCCTAAATTATTGGTGTATACTTTTAGAGATAGCGAATTATATGCACCTTTGTCATATCATACTCCTTCATGCTCTCATAGTCCTCATTTGCATCAGTTTCTTATGCAATGATTGTCTCTAGTCTTTGGGACGAGAATGAGCTTGCTTCCTTTAATGAAGCACATAATTCAAAAAATTGGATGGTTGTCATGCAATTAAAATATGATCCTATTATGAATAATAGTACATGGTCCATATGTGATTTGCGTCCAAGCAAAGAGCCATTTGTACTAAATGGGTATACAAGTTGAAATGTAAGATTGATGGAATAGTTGATAGGTATAAGGCTAAGCTTGTTGCCAAAGGTTATGCTTGTTGATATATTTAGGTAGTGATGTGTGTGAAGACATTAGGACTACCGAGGCACTTTTTTCCCTCTTTAGGAGGTTTTTTCTATCGGGTTGTATATATGCCTATAACCCTAATGGTTCACTTATCTTTGTGCATTCTAGTGGTAGAGTTTTTAATGGATACACACATGCATGCCTAGAAACCAATGAAATGCATGAAGTATAGGTAATTCTAAAATGAAGGTATCCGCATAGAACCACAAACATCACTATGAGCCGGTTGCAATTAATGTGCAACTCCAAGTGAACCATCTTTTGGGAAGGAGAAACGTTGCATTTTGCCCAAAATACAACCTTCACCCACATGTTTCAAAGATGCCTCAAGTATGGCTAGAGAGGACACCATTACAAATTTTTCCAAGCAAAGCAAACTGGATAATTTAGATGAACAAAGCATGCATGCCAAAGCTTTGCATTTGAGATTGCCTAAGAGTCATGAAGTGCATATGCTCAATCATTCACATGTTTTGCAATCTATGATCTTATACAATCCACGACAAAAAAATATCAAAAGAAATAATAATCATCATCTTTCAAGAGATCATGGATTGTACATCCTTCATCAACAAATTTGATAACCAAGATAATCTTGGATCATGCTAAAATTAATAACAATTTTTTATTGATCCCTAGCACATATAAGGCATCTGACATTCTGAAAGAAGTGACATAAGCAATAGTCAAAATGATCTTTCCAACTCACATTATAGCATAAGAGGATTTCTTAGCGCATGTGACAGTACTCCCTATAGGGGTAGGCTCAAGTGAAATGAAGAAACTAAGTTGCAAGGTAATGTGTTTGGTTGCACCACTATCAAAGTACCAAATATCCGAGTCTACTACAAATATACACTCCTCATGAGAAGATGGGTCATAGCTACAAATAATATTTAATGCCCATTCTTCATTCTAAACAAGATTAGTCGATTCTGTTTTAAGTGTAGAGGCTCTACAACAACTATTCCAACCTTTTTCTTATTTGCCTCCTTTGTAGGGAGTTTAGGAAAGCTCTTATGAATCATTTTCATTTTCGTACTTGCAAATCTATCTTTGCTTTTCTATCTTCTTTTCATCTTTGTCTTCCGTCTTTGATTGTGCAACATTATCAAATTTCTACTTACTAGTAAATGAGCTCCATTAACCTTTGCCCCTCTAACTAGCTGATAAAAGTTTCTGCAACACACATAATTGAAATGTTTTTCTCGATTGATCTTCCTGCAATAAAACAAAGACTAACTCCTCTAAAAGCAAAACTTTGATACGAATTTGAAAGACCATTAAGAACAGCCTGCACAAGTGAACTATCACACAAGACTTCACCATCTACATCACCTTCAATCACTATATTTGCAACTACAATTAGGACATTTTTCAACACCCTGCACAATATTCTGCAATCCTTTTGCTACAAATAAATGATGCATCATGTATGCCCACAATGGGTAATTAGTATCATCCAACTTTTCCTCAATGGCCAATATATGTAATACATCATTACTTTTAACCATGATCAATGAATAAATACCTTGATGAAGAAAATTGATTATATCTCAAAATGTTGAACATAGACACCCTATCGAGCTCTAATAAACCTATAGTAGACTTCGAGGCACTTATATTGGTGAAACAAACCATGTATATATGTTTGGCACAAAAGCAAAAAATTTGCTTGCACATTGTGAGTGCATTCAAAGATCAAAACAAAGTCAAAATTTTGACGTGACAATGGAGCCATTTTGAACTCCTAATCACGTCGAGTATTCTCATCAATTTTCATATGATTCTAAGACTATGACTAGAGAGCTATCAACGATACCCTATATGAAGTGACGACCAATTCTCTGATACCAATTATTGGAGTTCAAGGCCTACGAAAGCACACCAACATCACAAGGAAGAAGAAGAAACTTGGAGCACAACATAATATAGAATGTATTACCAAGTGAATGTCCAAAAGATAAGTGACCCATGAGGGTTATAGGTGTATATATAAGCCAGGGGGGAAAAAAGATCTTACCCCATTGGTCCTAAGTGTGTTCACACACATCACTGCCAAAATATATAAACGATTACCACCCGCTGCAAACCATGGTTGGCTCATGATGTCACTCATTAGTTTACTTTAGCTAAATTATCCATACATAATTGTGCCCCAAAAAAAAAACAAAATCACCACAGACTATATGCTCAATACCATCAAACTTTGGTAAACCACCCCAAAGGATGGCCTTGATCTTGCCTACCAAATGCTTATCAAAAGTACAACAATGTGTAAGATCATATTACTATCCTAGATGAGAAGTATCTACACTACATGGATTGCTTTCTTGTATTTCCTAAAGGACATAGTGATCCTTGGTCCCTTAGTTTTTTCGAACTTTCTTCTTGGATAGCTCCATTGAACCTACTTTGGGGCCAAGCACCTAAAACATAAATTTCTTTACTTTTTCAAATTTTCATGGGCTTAGTCTAGGTCATCTACTACTTTGTTTATCAACTATAATTTTTTTCTCGCCCATTACTATTTTGTTTTGAATTTGATGGTATAAATGGTTTTGAGTGGTTGGTCGAATCCTATAAAATGAAATGACAAGCAAGAGATGGTTGAACCAGACCCTAAGAGCTAGGGGAAAGGAGAAAAATGCATGAGAAAAAAGGGTTACGAGATTTCCCAAGAGTTGTCTCTAAGCTCTAATACCAAATGTAAGAAGTGGATAATGACATGCTTGAGATTCATCTCCCAACCGATTTACAACCCTCGCCTAGTCAACATCCAGAGTTCTCTCTAAGGTCCCTCTACTAATATGGCCATCATGAGTAGATATCTCGTATGAACTCTCTAGTTTTTGGCTTGGCTATCCCCCAAGCAAGGAGCTTCTTGTTCCTCCAGGCATGTTCATCTCTAGAGTATA
The DNA here is from genome assembly GCA_020310875.1 of Ceratopteris richardii. NCBI lineage: Eukaryota > Viridiplantae > Streptophyta > Polypodiopsida > Polypodiales > Pteridaceae > Ceratopteris > Ceratopteris richardii. Next base: position 89,908,279 of record CM035411.1, read on the forward strand.
ACAATTCATGCATATTTACTAACTTCTTGCAATGTCTTGGATGCATTCCTCCTCCTTCTCATGTCTTTCTCTAAGGCCCTAACAAATACTTAAGTCTTCTAAAAATGGTTGATTCCTATTATTTTATGTATGATTCTCCATTGGTTAAAGACAAATAGATAGACCCTTGGTACCATTAACAAATCTTCATAAGTTCTCCTAATTTTTGTCAAACATCCTTGATGAAGAAAACAACATAGATCCTTTGCACATAGTCGCACAAGATTGACATATAGAGTGAGTACTCCTACATGGCCATCAAGTCTATTAGTTCTTTCTCCATTCAGATCCTCTTGTTTCTATTCACATGAACCCTGCATCAAACTCATGTGAGACACCATGTAGATATGACTAAGGAGAGGTTCATACTTGACTACTCATGCTCTATGTGACACATACAAACATACATAGATAAATACAAATTAGTACATAAATACATACATTTAAATACATGCATACATGTATATATACACAAACACATACATATATAAGTACAGACAAACATGCATACATAAATAAATATATGCATAGATGCACATGTACATGTATATGTATGTATATATGTATGAATTACAAGTATGTACATGCAACACATCCATACATGTCCTACGTACACGCACATGCTCACCCAAAATGTGGGCTACTATGTAATGTTTTTTATCATCTAAAAGGAGTGATTATTTACACAAAGTGTTGTACAATAAGGGACATAACTCTCGCTTAAAAAAGGTGTTTCTATTTTGATTCCAAGAATGATACTTTATATACCTCATGTGGTTAGCTCCCTATGTGGCCAAAGTTTAATTGCTTCCAAGATTGAGTGAAAAACTTCAAATCGACTTTGTGAAAGCTTTTGATATTATGACTGATGTTTTATTCAATCAACTATGGTGGTCAACTTCAAAAGCAAAAATGTCCAAATCATGTTCTTGATCCAAGAATCTACTTCTTATAAAATTGTCTCACATAACCTTTATTACAATGCATAGATGAATATGATAAGAATGACCTATAATCCGTTTTTTCTCTAATGGCATTCATCCTCAATATTGCATTTTCTCTACTACAATGAGATGCATGTCTTTCTTTGATTTGCCTTCTGTAGCATTGGTTTTAGAAAAGGTACTCTTCTTTTGAGAGGATTCATTAGTATTCTTGCATATATGGTTTTCTAAAGAACTTTGTCCTAGACTTGAGATTACATAAACAAAGCTTATTGATTTTATATATACCAATTATTATTATTATTTTTCTTGCATGGTATGGGACTTGAGAAGGGAAATCTCTAGGGATTTACATTACCCCTATGGAGTTGAAGCTATTATAGAAATGAAAACGGTTTAATTATACATTGATTCGTCACTTAAGCTACAACATGAAAATAAGGAGGATTTTAAAGAGAGTAGTGATACCCCTATGGAGTGGAAGCTAGTATCGAACTGAAAACTAATTGGTTCTATATTGATTCATCACTAAAGCCACAAGGTGAAAATAAGGAGTATAGAATGGGGATTTCAAAGAGCATAGTGATACCTTACATCGTGTAGTAATTGTTCCTCATTCATTGCAATGCATATTCATTGCATCCATATGTTTTGGTGTTGAAACCTTTTCCACGAAGTAAGCTTCTCAATTTTACATTGCGAGCGAAAAACAACACATCTCCCTAGAGACCCAATGTTTATAATGCAATAATAGGAAGGGAGACCATGGGAGTCAAATATTTGTATAATTCTGCATGTATACACATAGATGCATATATGCGAATAGGTGCACACACTAGCATGTATCAATATGCTCATAAGTAGGTCCTTATGTCCACATGCCTATGCATATGTTCTTGCAAAAATCTACATGCATATATAGGTGGCAACACATATTCAAACATAGGTGCATACTCCATCACATGAACATATGAATATGCAAATACTAAAGGCTTTAAGTGGGTGGATGTGTGTGTGTGTGTGTGTGTGTGTGTGTGTGTGTGTGTGTCCGTCAGTGTGTATGTACACACATGCATGGATGCATGCCTACAAGTGTGCATGTTCATATTTAAGCACTTGCATGTGTATGTATGTGTATGTGTGTGTGTGTCCTTCAAGCACAAGCACCAACTAATTCACGTCGATTGGAGGCTATAAACAACTCTCAAACCCATGATTTTAAGGAAAAAAATTAACACATGAGAATCCTTTGGGTGATATAAATCCTGATATGTAAATGTTCTTCTACATGTTTCCATCTAACTATTTGAAGCAACACTTTAACAAATACAGAAGTGGTTCGTTGCATGAATGAGGTGGACGCCTAAGAATCATGCTTTTGTGCACTTTTGGGCATATTCAAGGAATTGCTTCAAAGGAAATTTTGGGTCGATCAGCTTCATCTTATTATTTCGAAGTCCTAAAGCTGAAGTACAGATGATAATTCTTCAAGAAAATCATTAGTGCATGCACTACTCAGTGCTTGGCTACACTTCATTTCACATACATAGTTCTTTTGTTCGAACTGCTTTAATTATACATGTGTACAAAGGTCATAATTCTCATCAGTGCTAGTAGTCTAGAGCCAAGTAGCCTATATAATCTTACTCAAGGCAGGATACACATGATGTCTAAACTTGAAAATTGACATAGCCAGTGCTGATAATAAAATATAGCTTCATAAATTTTTGAGGACTAACTTATGAAAACAAGTTGAAACCTGAAAATATAAGGGTATTCTAACAAACCTATTAATTTGCTCCATAGTCAAGACGCCCTGATCCCTATAGTCAAAGTTCCAAAGCGAAAGGACATTTCATGGCACAAACTCTTCATACTTATCCAATTGCTTTAGCTCATATAAATTATATGGTCTACATCATTCAATCTGTTTAGATCCCTACTAAAATTCAAGGCTTTTATCCCCTTAAAAGGATGTTTTATCTTACAACAATGAAAGTAATAGATACAACATAAATCCTGATACTAAGGTCTACAAAGCTATCAGAATTAAATGGTCAACACACGAACATCTAAAAACAAAGGTTTCCCCGAATAGGTATTGAAAAAAAAAAATCACTTCAAAATTTTAAAATGAAAACGATTTTTTTTTCTTTGGAAGAAAAATAATTTGTTTATTCTATGCATGCAAACATACATATATATACATGCAAACATACATACGGGCTTACATGCATACTCACACACATGCACATGTTCATTACTTTTGAGACACATACATTCATAGACATGCATGCATAGATACCAACATATATGCATATGCACACATACGCACATGTAGATTACTTTTGGGATTCATAGTTGATTTTGAAAAGACGTTTCCTCAAGCTCTTCGATAAAAGCTTTTTAATGGGAGCATTATTAGCTCCTCCAAACAGTTTAACACTGCCTACCATGGAGATCATCGAAGCTATATTATTGTAATGGGAGCATTACAATAGGTTTGTAATAAACCTATTGTACATTAATTTTTGCTAGGATGATGTCTTGTTTAGAACGCAATAAGAAGACAGACATTTTTGCCAATGCACGTCGGTCAGCATGCTAATATGTACCCATGGAGGTGGATATATGTGCATACATGGTCATATGTACGCAGGTGTACACAAGTAGGCATGTCAATATGCTTATAGTAGATCCGCGTATGAATGTGCGATGTCTGTACACGCACACGTCTGAGAGGATGATCGAAAGTGCATGCATATATACATAGATCCAGTAGAAAACATTACGAGATCGCCCCCCACTGCAAGCCTTCATGAAATTTCCAGTAGCTAGAAGGCACATTTCACGCATGCAGAACCCAGAATCACAGCAAATGATACAAACATGGAAAAGTAGACAGACAAAATGCTCGCTGTTCAAAGGAAATACATTCCCACATTTTGGAGAGGAGAAATGCCACAGATGTCTTCGAAATGACGGGTAGATGGGTACAAACGAAGTCCTCACTCTGCATTAGCATTCTTCATGCCATGTAAATAGGCTTGGCGAATTACCAAATCAATGCGATATACAACGTGTTACAACAAACAATTGAATGTATCATGGAATTGTTTTTTATGATATCTTTGCTGGGTTCTCTGTAATTTTGAATGCACTGGGACAGCGCGTGTTCAAGAGACAATCACCACAACGAGGGCGCACGGGTGTACATATTGTTTGACCAAATCCTACCTGCTCAGTTAACATACCTCTCTCTCTCTCTCTCTCTCTCTCTCTCTCTCTCTCTCTCTCTCTCTCTCTCTCTCTCTCTCTCTCTCTCTCTCTCTCTCTCTCTCTCTCTCTCTCTCTCTCTCTCTAAAATTTCCTGTTAAAAAAATCAAATTTAAGGGTTCTATCTTTTTTTACCATTTTTGCTATATTCTTTCTTTTAGTTTCCTCTTCAAAAGTGAAGTGTCTTTTTAAAATAAAAAGGTTTAAAGGAAGTGGTTTGGACCTGTGGAAGGAAAGAATGCAAAGTATTCTTTTTTTAAAAGAATGTGAAGAAACTCTTGCATAAACTAAACCAAACAGAATGGTAAATGGAGCTTGAAGTAATCTCAACAAAAAAAAACCATCGCATACATTAAAATAATTGTATGTGATTTGGTGGATTTGAAGGAGCTTCGCACCATAGTTGCATCACAATGCATTGAGAATGGTTCACAACTTCGTAATGTTCACAACATATTGCTTTGCATGCATTTTATTTCTGTAATGCACAAAAATACCCAAGAGTATATTTTCCTTAAAAAGGATAAAAATTTAGAAATTATTTGAGATTCTGTCCAAAATGCCCAATACATGCAAAAAACATGGAGAATGAGGAGAAAAAAAAAGCTACAAAAGTGTAGAGATTCATTTATGTATGGTTTTCCTTATGGGCATTATCATTTTGAGATAGATATTTTGGATTTCCCATGTTGTCATTGTAATGCACTTTCAGAACTTGGACAAAAGTTTCATCCTTGGCCTTGCTCCTTTAAAGCCAAGAGTACTCTTCTATAATGATTGATCTGATTGTTCACATCACCGTGAATGTTGAATTAAATAGGGACTAATCTAGACTTGATAATTTATATTATCTATATCTGAGTGTATCCTATACTATACTGAATACGTATGTTTATTTGTATATAATTACAAATATGCATGTGTGTGTATGTAATATGCATGTGTGTGTATGTAATATGCATGTGTGTATGTATCTAGTTACATGTATGTACGTATGTATGTATGTATGTATGTATGTATGTATGCATGTATGTACACACACACGCATGCATGTATGTAATATGTATGTATGTATGTATGTATGTATGCATGCATATAATATGTATGTATGTATGCATGTATATACTATGTATCTATATATGCATGCATTTATGTAATGTGTATGTATGTATGTATGTATGCATGTATGTAATATGTATTATGTATGTACGACACACACACACACACACACACACACACACACACACACACACACATATATATATATATATATATATATATATATATATATATATATATATATATATATATATATATATATATATATATATATATATAAATAAAATTGTAAACATCAAAGTACACAACTAGAAGTGATGAGATCTCCCAAGATCTTTAAAAAATCAAACAAATATTTCCAAACTTCACAAACCAAACTTTCCTGCAAACTTTCAAGAAAACAGAAATGGGTTACTATAGGAACATAATCACCCGTAAATCTCTGAGTATAATTCGTTAAAATCAATTATATATCATGAAACTAGACTCTGAGTAGCATGCTTTAGAAACAAAAAACATCAAAATAGATGGAGTATAACTCCCAAACGAATAATTTGAGGTCAAGGTATGCCAAGGCCTGCTACAGCAAGGTATGACTAACTGTCCGAATTGAAAACTGATGTATAGAAGCAAGAACACTCAAAATTTTATGAAAAATATACATTGAGAATATCAGAGACAAGGAAACTTCTCCAAGTGAAAACACTCAAAAAAACCTCATAACAACTGAGATATGAAAGTTTGAAGAGAGGTATGTCTCTGATGAGACACCGGATACACACAAGAAACTATATCTGCAAAAATGCCTACTTATGCGGAGTTTTCTCATTGAATTTTGTACAAGACCTGATCTACATATATAGTACAAGTTGTAAGCTTCACAAGACAACAAGAATCACTCAATTTGACCACCTAAGAGGCTGTCAACAAAAGTGCCTTGTTTGAAAATAGACACCTCTCCTTTCCTTCTAACTTTTATCTACTTTTAATCTAAATTTAAAGATTTGAACGCCTCCACATGTTATTTATCATAAATAATAAAAAACAAAAGCTTAAAAGACTACTTTAGAGCTTGTTTTTATGTAACATTGTCCACTTAAAGCTCTAAATCCAAAGCTTTGACTCCAAGTAGAACTTTGACTTGCTTGAGCTTTTGAGCATCCATTGCTTTTGTGAGTATATCTGCTAATTGATCGTAGTTCCAACATATTGAATATCAATATCATAGTTGGTATTCGTACTCGTACAGATATATCCATACGTACTTTTCGATCCGTACGTACCGTACGATTTCGTACCAATTTTTTTTTTAACTTTCAAAACCTGACCAAGCCTTAGTAGATTCTCATTTCCCTAATTTTCACATGCAGAAAGCTTCCAATCTCATAAACATTTTGATGCATTTTACTCATAAACATGATGTTTATCATTTTAAAGAGGAAATATATAATTTTTTAGCCCCCCAAAAAAAAAAAAAACTCGTACCTTATGAACGTACGAATTCCATACGGGAAGCCCCAAATCTTAGGGTACGTACGTAGTACCGTACTAATACGTACCGTACTAATCGTACGGATCGTACCTTACTAACAATGATCAATATCTTCATTCACCACCTCTCTCTAATATAATGATAGTGTACTTAAATGTGTTTGGTTCTTGCGTGGTACACTGGATTAGACGCGAGCTGTAATGAGCTCACATTATCTCCAAAGAGTAGTGGACATTATCTACATAACACTTATATTGTTATTGAGCTCTATGGATCTCTTGATTGAGTTCTTGATGAATATCCATGAGGTACTACGCCTTTTCTCTGGAAGTTGGGTTCCTCACATGACTTGAGAGTTATACATCCATCCTTGGGTGTTGTCCATAATTGGCAGAGAAGGGAGTCTGCTTGGTAGATGTATGAACACTATTGTTATAGGCAGACTCTGCAAAGGGTAAAAGTTCAAACCAATCATTTTGATGATAGTTGATGGTGCAATGAAGTCCTAGCGCTTGATTCACCCGTTTTGTTTGTCCATCAATATGTGGATGATTGGGTGTAGACAGTTTGACTTGAACACCAAGGAGTTTGCAAAGACTCTTCCAAAAGATAGATATGAATTGTGATCCTCGATCATTAACAATATCATCAGGCAATCCATGAAGCTTAAAGACGTATTTGAGAAAAAGTCTAGAAGTGGTTGCACCTGTGATTGCTTGGTAGTTGGAATGAAGTGTGCCATCTTTATGAATCTATCTACTATAACAAGAATGGCATCATACTTATCCGACCTTGGATCTGTAATGAAATCCATAGATAATGAAGACCATGGCCTTTCTAGAATAGGTAAAGATTACAAGAGGCCATGAGGTTTATGACACAATACCTTAGGTGTATTGCAAGTGTCACAGGTTCCAATATATTCTTTGACTTGCTTCCACATTTGAGGCCAACAAAATTCCCTTGATATGAGTTCTATTATTTTACTAACTCCAAAATGTCCTACTGCAAGGTTATCATGACGTTGTCGAAGTACTTGGAATTTGGTCTTTCTTGGAGGGACATACAATAGGTTCTTATAGAATAGTAACCTGTTGTTTTCTTGGAAGTCATTTACTTCTTGAAGTTTCCCTTCTTGAATTTTCTACTTAACATTACAAAACAATTCGTCATGTGTTAGAGAGCTTGAGTAATACACTCTCTTGTTGATCAAAAGCCTCTTCGCGTTTCTTTGGTGCAAGGTAGGATCTTCTTGACAAGGCATCTGACTTCTTGACAAGGCATCTGAATTCTTGTGAATTGTATACATAGTAACTTTATGAGATGCTCGTAAATGGTGGTTTCATGTATCAAACGCATCCACTATCGCAAGAAGTTCTTTATCATGGATTTCATAATTAATTTTTCGAGAGGAGAATTTCCTTGAGTGATGCGCAATAGGATATAGGTGTCCATCATTTCCATGTTGGGATAGAATGGCCCCCAAGGCAAAGTCTGGTGCCTCTGTCTCTAGGAAAAAGGGCTTAGTAGAATCAAGGTGAACTAGAATTGGAGAAATGATGAATGTTGATTTCAAGGTTTGAGGATTTTTCTGCTTCTTCGGACCATGAGAATTTTGCATTTCTTGTAAGCTTGCTAAGAGGTGTCACTATCCTCGAGTAATCTTTGATAAATATCCTATAAAAATTGGCAAATCCGAGAAAGCATTGTACATCTCTAATGCATACGGGTGGTTGCCAATCAAGGGTTGTCTCGATCTTCTTAGGGTCCATAAAGATTCCTTTGTCTGAGACAATGTAGCCTAAAAATTCCACTTGTCTCATGGAAAGAGTACTTCTCCAATTTTGCATATAAACCTTTTTCTCTTAGTTTCTCTAGAACTATCTTTACATAATGTTCATGCTCCTCTATATTCTTGGAGAATATCAAGATATCATCTAGGTATATTGCCACAAAATCCTCTAAATATTCTCGAAAGATATCATCCGTCATATGTTGAAAGACGGCTAGAGCATTTGTGAGACCCAATAGCATAACTACATATTCAAAATGCCCAACTTGTTCGAAATGTTGTCTTCCATTCGTCTCCTTCTCTGATCCTAACAAGGTTGTAAGCTCTACGAAGGTCAATCTCCGTGAAGAACTTTGCTTTTCCAAGGCATTCCAAGAGCTTTGTTATAAGTGGTAGAGGGTATTTGCTTTTAATAGTGACTTTATTCAGCCCACGATAGTCTACACACATTCGAAGAGTCCCATCCTTCTTTACAAATATGATAGAGGCTCCTGCAAGAGGCTTTGAGTGTCTGATAAACCCCTAGGCTAGATTTTCATCAATATTCTTACATAATTATGTAAGGTCCTATGGGGATAGTCTACATATTGGTCCAAAGGGTGCTTGTGCTCCCTCTTGAAGTTCTATAGCAAAATCATAAGGTCTATGCTCTCGGAGGATATCTGCACTCTTCTTTTCAAAGACATCTTGAAAATCTTGGTACTAACTAGGTAGCTTCACTAGATCATCTTTCTTGGACTCTTGATCTCATAAGATATAGATCGTATATGTCGATTCTTTCCTTACTGCATGTATGAAGGCTTTGGCTCCTACATATGTCAAGTTTTTCTAGATATCTCAACAAGTGATTTTATTCTTTTCCCAATCAATGTCTGGATTATGTTTCTTCAGTTAGGGCATTCCAATGATAATAAGATTTAATGAGCTTGAAACATTGAAACATATGTGGGAATGATGATCACTAAGGTTTACTCTTAATGGTGTGGTCTTCTTGGTAATATTCCCAAATGCTAGAGATCCTCCATCTACTACTTCAACTACTACTAGTTTGTTCTTCTTAAGTACTAGAATCCCATGCTTCTTTTTCAATCCTTCATCAATGAAACATGAGGAGACTCTTAAATCGACTAGGGTTGTAAGGGAAAGGGTTTTCTTAGGCATGATCAACTTGACAAGGGCAAGACATGTTTCTATGGGTGTTGCTCAAATTATGAGACCCTTTCTTATATCATGATCCGGCTGTACGGTCTCCTTTACAACTAGACTTCCTCGTTTCCATGCTCTACAAGGATGACTCCGACTCTGGAAGTTGTTCTCTTGCTAGGACATTTAACTGCAATATGGCACGGGTTTCCATAGTAGAGGCATAACATGTTATCTCTTCTTCTCTGTTTTTCCTGTGGGGTTAGAGGTTGGAAATACGTCTATCTGCATAGGTTCAGCCATAGGTTCAGGCATAGGAGTCGGTTGGAAGGGTTTCCATTGACGAAGCCTTCCTTCTACTTGTTTTTCTTGTTTCCTTTCAAAAAGGCAATTATCACATTGAATGGCTTGGGTAATGTATTCATTCAATGTCTTAACCTCTGGCATCGTGCGCAGGAGGTCCTTCACATCATCTCTTAAACCCCAAAGAATCCTCATGCAAAGTGAGATCACATATCAATTGCCTAAATTCTGATGCATAGGTAGAGGCAGGGCGATTACCTTGATGTAGCTTCCGAAGTTTTGTTATTGCCACTCGACTCGTTTCTACATCTCCGAACGTGGCGGTGAGCTCTCGAAGAAACCCCTCATAGTCATGAAGTATTGTGATGTCCTTCTCCAAGATTGGGGCGAATCACGACAATGCTTGA